>JAVKLA010000026.1:24909905-25055290 GCA_034782735.1 Sagittarius serpentarius
CCCCCCCCCCGCCCCCGCCATCCCAAAATTCAGGGACACCCACCCCCTTGGTTTTGGGTCGCTTCCCCGGGATGCGCAAGTCGCCGCCGGTCCTTTCCAAGCGCATCCCTGGCTGCCGTGGTGCGGCCAACCCGAAGGACCAGCACCCCGACCGCATCGCTGCATCCCGAGGGCCCCACGGGCCGGGGGGGGTGCCCTACGAGCGACAGAGTCCCACGCAGCACCCCAGGCCAGTAGCATCCCCGAGACAAAGCGTCCCGGGGACACGGCGGGATGCGGGTGACACGCGTCCTAGGCCGCTTGGGTGGGGCAGCCGTCGGATGCTGCCATGTTTAACGCAGCGCGGCGGGGGGTGGCACATCCCTCTGTCGTCCCCCCCACCCCGGGCTGGAACGGGGTGCCCTTATTTCACCCCAGGAAGAGACACCGTTTGGGATTCGGAGCGCAAAACTCCTTGCCGCGAGCTGCTGTTGTTTTTTTCTCCCTGGGTGAAGGGGTTGGATGTGTTGGGAATGCAAAACAAAAGTGATGGGGTGACTGCCCTGCACGTACGTTTGCGAGGAGGGTTTGCTGCGATGGTGTTTTTCCAGAGCTTTCTTTGGCAGAGCCCGCCGCTGCCGAGGCCGGGGTGGAGGTGGCAGAGAGCAAAGCTGGGGTTTGTTGTGGCAAAAGTGTAGTCGCAGCCTTTTTGCTTCTCCTCGTACCCACCTGAATGCCAAGGTGTTGATGCCTCTGAATGACTGGTTTTCTTCCCGAGGGAGATTTAGAGGTGACACCCTGCTGTCAAACAGGTAGTAAATTCATGCAGATTTAAAATGAAGCTGGGATTTGACTCCTCTGTCCCAGCGGTGACTGACTGTGTGGCCCGGCAGAGCTGGCAGTCATCCCCTTTCTCATGTCCCTGGGTGGGAAATGGTTCAAGCAGTGAGATTTTTGATTTTTTTTGCTGTAGTTCGGTGTCGGCTCTGGCTCTTGCTGAGGACGCGAGTGATGCTGTGGGCTCAGGCGCATGCAGGTGTGATGGCAGCGTTTGGCTGAGACATGAGAAAATGGCCAGGGATTTTCGGGGTCTCTGTTTTGGAAGGACGGAGGGTGTGGGGAAAGGGTTTTCCAGAAGTGACACAGTCCTTTAATCTGTTTTGGCCAGCTGTGATTTTGGACTCAGCTTTTTGCCTGGTCATCTTCCAAGGTCTGGGCTTATGTCAGTGATGGCAGGACTAAAGCAGAAAGCTGTCCTACAGCTGAAGAGCTGTTGCGTCGCTCTCTTCCACTGGTGCAAAGGATAATTAGACTTATTTACTTGCCTATTTAAATGCAGATCGCTCACCCTCCCTCCCATCCCTCCGCCTACCATCCCTCCTGTCTGCTCCAGCAAATTCATACGGCCGCTGTTGCAGCAGGGTGGGATGGGCTGGGCTGGGTTTCCTCCCCAAGCAAAGGGGTTGGGTCAGCTCAGACGTTGAACCCAAGAGGAACTTGAAGGCTCCAGCCCTCCTTGTGTTGCTTCTCATCTTTCAGGACACCCTTAGGGCTTCTCTTTCCCCTTGGGTCCTTATCTGCTCTCCATGTTTTCCTTTCTTGCAGCGTATTGCAAGAGAAGTGCTTGCTCTGACGCTCAGCCCTGAAACATAAGCGCCTCTTCATTAATGGATAAGTGATGTTGTGGCTAATTGTTCTCATTTTCTGTTCAAATTAGGCATCTTGTAAGTGTTGTTTATTGTTTGGGTTCTTTTTAAAAGCCAAATTCTCCGAATCCTTATTACTATCAAGAACCTTGCTGCTCGCAGGAGTCCCTACTGAGTGGGTTTCGAGCAAGGATGGAGACTCCACAGCCTATTTCGGCAACCTTTTGGGCCACCCAGCAGCCAAAATTGTCTCCAAGTGACCTTCTGCTAGAGAGGAGCAAGGATGGCTTACGTGGGGCTTGTCCTCCGTGGCCTTTGCTGGGCTTGTGCATGGATGAAGGCTCCCCAGCAGCAGAGAGCAGGGGGAGATTTCCTTACAGTCCTCCGCCACTGCTGCAAATCAGCGTAACGTGATGCTCCGAGGCCGGGAAACAATTCCTTGATGAAACCAAAGAGCACACCGGTAATGGTTTTTAAACTCACTCTGTCCTCCTGAGTATTATTTCCAGGTGAGGGAACAGAGCATAGGCTAGAGTAAGCAACTAGCCCAAGGTCATCGGGAAGTCCATGCTAAAGGGAGGAGTTCCCTTTTCTAACCTCTTTATAGCAAGAGAAATTAATGTTGCAGAGACCGTGTGCCTGTGTCCCTCTCCCAGGTCTGCCCGGACCTACAGAGCAGAGATGATGGCCGTGGAGGACGGAGGCTACTCCCAGCCCGAGGGACGGATGATTTGTTTGCATTAGCGTTTGAGCCCAGAAGCTTTCAGCGAGGCCAGAGCAGCAATGGCAGGGCTGCGCGTGTCTGCAAGAGACTGCCTCTGCCCAGAGATCCTACGGAATAAATAGCATTTATTTATATTGTTCATGTTGTCCGTCTTCATGTTGTTCATCTTTATTTGTACATATTTATTAAATATTTGTTTATGTAGGATTTATTTAGGTACTTATGCCCAAATAAATTCCCTTGGCAAGCCAAGGGAAACAATGGGAGGACAGGCTCATTCCTAATGGTCTCCAAAAGTTAAGTGACTCCCAGGGCAACGTCTGGTTTGAAGCCGTGGGTGGCGAGTAGGTTTGAAGGGGATCCAGCCGTTGCGTGACGGGACCTGCTTGCCAGTTAGTGCCCTAGGACTGTTCCTCTTTGGCTGTGAGGAAACTGAGGCAGGGGTGCTGGGTGACCTACCTGAGCCCCTACACAGTGCATCAGGGCTGGGGTCAGGGTGCAGCTCTGGGGCATCGTTCTCCTGTTTGCTCTTGTTCTTCTGGGGTCGAGGTGCTGGAAGCCACTGCTGTGACCGGCTGTGACACAGGTTCCAGCACTGAGGTGCTTCTTGCCTCAGTTTCCCTCCCCAAAGCATGGGCTGCCCAAGCAGCGCTACAGGGGCTTCACCCCCGTCTTCTCTGCTGTCCTTCTTGTGGTGGCTTCTGGACTCTGAGGGACCAAGTAAGGAGCAGGGCATCCTTCAGCGAGTAGGAACACCAGGTTTATGTGGCTGATCTGACTTCCAGATAGGAGTCAGGACCCAGCCTGGGGGCTCCTCAGCTCCATGGAAAGCTGTTGCTGCTGGACGGAGCCATTTCTTGTTCAATTACCTGGTGTTCCATAGGAGGATCTGGTGGCATCATTGAGGGTTTTGTCTGTAGTAGACACAGAGGTGGCCCTGGTGACACCAGTACTCGAGTGACTGGGAGGGGATTTTGCCCCCTGAACTCCTGGGAGGGATGGGCAGAGCTCTTCTCCCTTCTGCACCGAAGGGTGGAGGGGGCTGGGGTTGACCCTGGGGGTCTGGGAGCAGAGAGAGTGGGTGATAAAATGTGCAGGCAGCAGTGTTTGCCCGTGGAAGTGGAACAATTAGAAGCAGATTTGGTAAAAATGCAAGAAGGAATGAATGATGGAAATGATGGAAAAATGTCAGAAATAGGTGTTCCCTGGGTGGGTTGGTTTTTTTTCCTTCTTCTTTGTCTTGCATTCTTCTCCTTTTGTTACCTTTGTTCCCCAAAGAAAAAAGATGTGAAAGGGAAAGGGGAAATTTCACCCCCTTTCAAGTCTCAAAATGAGTAGTAAGGTGATGAATTTTCAGCAGAGAAGTAATATTGCAAAACCTAGGTTTCAAGTTCTTCACCAAAAAGCGATCTTTTTTTTTTTTTTTACCAAAGCAGTTATTTTTTTTCCCCACCAATTTCCTTTCCTATCAGAGGAAACAAAACAAGAAAGGCTTCAATGGAAAATTTTGGATTGCCTTTAGTATTAATGAATTGCCTGTTGCTAATGTTCTGTCATTCATCTCAAGCCCTGGAGGTGCTAAAGATGTGGAGCGAATGAGAATCTGTAGTAGCTATAGAGATGAATGAGTCAGTGCTGGAGACTTGCCGTGTATTTTTCTGAGATACAGAGGAGATAATTTAGGGAGGGATGTCCACACAGGAGGGCTGGAGCAAGCTACACGAGGGCAGGGAATTCGTACTCCATCATTATAGCTGTGGAAATGTAGGGCTGGAAGGAGCTCCCAAGATCATCTGGTCCACATCCCATTTCTGGGGAAGGGGGTGGTATATCTAGACAACACCAGGCTGATTTTGTCAAACCTGTTCTTGAAAATGTCCGGTGGAGGACATGTCCCGCCTTGGTGAGACACTTGGTAACGCTGCTCGTGCTGTCAGGTGTGCCACGCGTGGTGGGAAATTTTCCATTGCCGCCTGAAATTTCTGATGAGATCCATAGGCTGGGTCTGTATGAGTAAATTAAACAGTTCCAGGACATGTTCCTGGGCATGGGGACACAATTATCTACACTCTTCAGTTCCTGAAACAGTCCCTAGCCCGCTTCCCAGGCTGAGTTTGGCCGTGGGTATGAGCCAAGAACAGATCCCAGCAAGCAGCTTGGATGCAACCACCTTGTACTGGGACTTAAAGGAGTTTAATGGTGTGAGTGTGGGCTGTCCCAGGCTCCAGTGCCAGAGAACGTTCCTGGGCAGGTCTCATTTCCCAGTGTCGTTTAGCTACAAACTCCCAGTTTGGATGCGAGTGTTACTAGAAGTAACCCATGTAGGCAAATGGATCCAGTTTTGCTCTCAGCTGGAAGGGAAGGGGCAGGATGTTTTCTTCCATCCAGAAAAGACTGTTCAAAGAGATGTTCGGCAGCTTTGGCTAAGGCTGAGCTCTGGCTCAGCAGTTCCTTGATACTTACCTTTAGCAGCAGGAGGAGACACGACGTCTGCGGATACCACGAGGACCGGTCGTATGAGCATGTAATAACCATGCATGGAGGAAGCCCTTGTATTTACTAGGACACGAAGAGGATGGAGATGGGTGTTGCAGACAGGCAGTTATCCTGCCATGCTCTGTGTCCCGATCTCCTCTGGGTATAGTCCACCAGCTGAGAAAGGCTGGTAGTATCTCCAAGTTGCAGAGGCTTGGTAGTATCTCCAAGTTGGAGTATTTGTCAGCCTGTTCCCGTCAGTCACGTTAAGGTGGACAATATCCAGCCTCAAAAGCCAACTGGGAGCTGCTCAGCAGTGTAGGCAGTATTGAATTTTGCCACTTTGACTTGTGTGCGAGGCTTTGACTTGACTTGTGTGCTGGGCTGTGTGTGCCATAGGACGGGGTTGAGCAGGAGGAAGAGATGGAGGTGGCATTCAGGCGATGGAGTTGATGTACTTGAGCAATTTTTCCTCTGCTCCTGCTCAGCTGTGTCACCCCAGCAGGGACCTTTAGGCACATGGGACTGGATGGGACCATTTGAACCAGTAAGTCCAATTACTTGGATTGTTATTTGGGCTTTACAAGTAACACCCAAGGCTCTGTCTCAGAAACAGGGAATTTTTAATTGCACGATGCCAGCTGGAATGGTGTGCCAAGACCTCAGTCTCTGATGGTTTGCAACCATCATCTCGTTTACAGTCTGAGTCAACGGACAGGTTATAGTTTGCTGTTTTGTTGGCGCTCGGTTAGTTAGTGCTTTTCTCCTACCTGGAGGTCACTGCTCGGTGTGTCCAAGTACAGTATCCACATCATTTGGCTCTGTAGCTAGCAAGACAAAGTTTCTTTTTAGTCTCCTTTTTACTCCCTGTATCAACCGTTTCTCTCCAGAGATTTCCTAGGTGAAATCACTGTTTTAAGAAACACAGAGGCAGACTGTTGCCCTTTAGAGATGAGGTCCCCGTTTCTACCAAGACTCACATGTCATGTTTGTGGGCACCACAGATGCACTATGAAACCCTCACTTACCCTTTGATGACCAGGACCTCCATGTCATTCTCCTTCTTAGGCAGTTACAGCCTTGGAGCTCCCATCCCATAGCAAAAAAATCCTGGTGATTACTACCGAGCTTAGAGTTTAGTACTAATAATTTTCATCCCATTTTGAACAGGGCAGTCAAGGTCAATCTCTTTCTTCCTCTGTGATACCCTGATCCCCCTCCGTATTGGTGCTGCCTACAACGTTGTGTCATTAGGAGGTCTCATCAGCGTTGCCTTACTTTTTTTGTGCCAAAGTCAACCTTAAAAATGTTAAACACTGCTAACCTCCTTCCAGGCTGCAGCTCAGCTTTCCAACACTCATCATTGTCATTTCCCTTGCCCAGTTTCCCGCTCTGCTGATGTTCGTGTTCATTGGCTTAATTAATATTTCCCACGTGGCCCTGTATCAAATGCTTTACTGAAACCAGATAGATTTTCACGTTTCTTTCGTCTGTAAGTCAGTTACCGTATCAAAGGACATGTCAAACATCTCTCCTTCTCCCCTTCTAGTCACTGCCGTGTCTGTTCAGGCCACCAGCTTCTCCTGGATGCTGAAGCAGATGCTGTAGAGCAGACCCCACTTTCCCTTGGCGGCTTCAAGCTACCGCTGTAACACAAACAATAAATAAAGAGAAGAGGAGAGGGATCAGCTAATTTAGACAGCAGGACTTTCCCTGTCCGTCCTTTGCCAAATAAATCACAAACAGCCATTGTAAATGTGTCTTCTCTCCCATTTACAGCACGACCTTTGCTTTTCCTGTCTCCTACCGACTGAACAAGCCTTCACTTTCTAAGTACTTCTGCACTCTATCCTACATCAATCTTGCTTTTCTTTGCTCTTAGCTGAATGTATTCATAGCACTAATGCTGATGTCTTCGAATAAACCTTGCCGCACCGGGGCAAAAGGATGGATGCTCTCCTGCTAGCATGACCGTCAGCACCGGCCAGGAGGAGAAAGGCAGTTTTAGGGAAGTTTTATAGGATGGCAATTTTATTTCTCTTGATTTATAACTCAGCATTCTGGATATCCTTCCAACGTCCTTTATATTTTTTATTTATAGACATATATATATATACAGACATACACACACACACGAACCAAGCTGTTCAAGTTACTGCTTTAACCTCCAACTCATCTCTCCAAGTCCAATGTTGCGGGTGTTATATAGCGAACACATTTTGCTTTCTATTAATAACTCCTTTTGCTCAAACGGTGCCTTCACCTGAAGGGACCCCGCAGCACTTTGCAAACACGGTGTGCATACGGAGAGAATTCTGCTGCTTCGGGGACCCGGCTGCAAGCTGTGCTGCTGAGACTACAAAACAGGGTGGTTTGGTGCTGGGAAGGTGGGAAGGCTGCTTTTTTTTCCCCATTGTTAAATTTTTTTGACATTTTGAAATTTTTTAATGTTTTAAAATTTTTTTTATTATTTTTTTGTTTGTTTTCCGTGGAGCTGTAATTCAGTTTTGCAAAGGAGGATGCATTTGAGGCATGTTTTCAGGTTGATGTGTAGAGTGGGTAGTCTGAAATAACAGACCGGTCATTCCAGGAAAGAAGGGGGCTGGCTCCAGTGGTTAAAATCACGGCAGCCCCTGTGACACAAGCAGAATTACTTGTAGGTGAGGATACGGCCCTGGGGCAGCTGCCCCTGTCTGTGAGGATGCCAGCTGCACAAAAAGACACCTTGAAGAGGATGAATTTAACCAGCAGTCCTAGGGGAGCAGCTTCTTTCAGAAAGCACCTTACACCGCTGTGCAGTGGAGCAGGGAAGCAAATATTCCTGCTTCACAGACCGCCCGGGACGTGCGGCTGGGGATGGTGCTGCCTGGTGCAAAACAAGCAGGGGATGAGCAACGTGCTCCGTGCAGGGACGGGCTGGCATTGGGGTACAGCCCGGGGACCCCAGCGTCCCCATCCGTCTCCATCTGCGGGGACTCACCAGGGTCTCTCTTCCAGGCTGCAATTCAGGGAGCACAAGATAATATACCCGGCGGGGATTTTTATTTATCTTTTTATTACCGCGAAAGCACCTCCCAGCTTGTCCTTGCCGCCAGCGGATTTGTAAAACCTTGCCGTTTGGCTGGTGCATGGTTGCTTTACACCAGGCTTTACGTTCATCTGGTTGTAACTCTAAAAATACCTACCAGAGAGCTGTAAACGAACCGTTTCGGCATCGGGTGCTCCATCTCCACTGGACGGGCAAGGAAATCCAGGCTGTTGTGAGCTGCGGGCTGGCTCCTGGCAGCCCCGCATCCATCCGTAGGACTCCCGCTGACTGCAGTCGGCTTTCTCCTGCGTGGCAACATCCTTCCCATGTCAATGAGCTCTTGCACGGTGTTTATCCGCCCGACCTTGCAGGTGCTGTCTTGGAACGCGGCCAGAGATTTCTCGCTGAAATGCTTTGCAAGGTCGCTGGTGCCCTGCTAATGTTGCCTGGCTGCTGCTTTTCTTTTCTTGTTCTTTAAAAGGTTTGTAGGTATGTGGGGCTGTGCAGGTGCTTTGCTGCTTATCTAGCTCAGAAAGGGAAAAAAATATGAAGGTGGTGTTTAAAGAAAACAGTAGCCTTCTGGAGTGGAGCTATGTATTAATTGCAAATGACAAGGTTATTCTGCTCGTAGAAATCCATAGGGCTATTCCCAAGAGTGCTGGCATTGGCGCTGGGCTCTTACCTTAACCCAAAGCCCAGATCAGGTCTCCTTTCTCTCCTCAAAGCCCTGCAGGACCAGCATGTCCTCTTGCAGGATCCCTGCTTTTCTGTAGGATTAAAAGCTCACGCCCTGGTGTTGATACCTGAGATTTCCTTCTCCACGCTCATCCCAGTCTTGCTCCCTTTGCACAAGGTATGAACAATATGCTTCTTGTGGGACTCCTGTGCATAAGGGCTAGCTGTCAATTAAATGATGATGATGATGATATGAGATTAATTATTAGGTGAATGAGTGTTTTCCTCCACTTTGTCCTTTTCCTCCTGATTCTTTCCTGTTTAATCAGATACAGAAGGTATCGTGGCCACACAGGTGGAGGGGAAGATGGGCAGAGAGCTCGTCTCCCAAAGACGAGGGTCCAGTCTATTTCTTTCAAAGCAAAGATGAGCAGACATCTTAGAAAGCACACATTTACGGGGAGTGGGACAGTTTGGGTTTTCCAGGAATCCGGTTAGACCAGTCAAAAACTTGGCTTTGGGAAGGTTGGAGCTGGCCAGGCCAGTGGGTTGCAATAAAGAAACCCCAGTTTTGTGTCTGGGTGCTGGCTGAATGGCAAGAGGAGAGGATATCCAGACACAGGAGGAGGAAGTTCTTCAGGATCAGCCCCGATTGCTGAGTTTCAGGCTTCCTCCCACATTTCACTTTGCCTTTCACCTTGAAGGAGGCTGCTCTCGGGCGGGCAGCTTTGCCTGAAAGAAATCAGTGCATCGTGCTCTGATGGGCTGGAAACACAGGCAGAACGTGAACCCTGACTGGTCCCCTTCCCAGATTTGGGCGGCAATGGGGCTGACGGTTGGTTTATTGGCTGGGACCTTTGAGGAGAAGCTGCAGGTACCCTCAGGGTGCCGTTCCACTGTGAAGAGGGGTGCCTTTCCCTTCTCACACCCACTTCGACTGTGGAGCTCCATCAACCTGAGCCCCATCAGGAGGTTGAAAGGATGCTCGGCATCTTGCAAACTCTTTTACAGCCTGAGCCACACTTCACTAGCAGCACAATGGAGCAAACTCTCTATGGGTGAAGTTCCTAAAGCTAAGGGAGGAATTAGCAGCAAAGGTCTGATTTTTCTGATTTGCTGGATTTGTGGAGGCCAGCACGCCGGGTTGCGGATCAGGACTTCGACCGTGCTTTGTGCTCTCGTCGTTTGGATACAAAATGGACGCGGAGAGGGTCTGAGATGGGGGAAGAAGGGGAAGACCAGAGGTTGCAAGTGCAAGAGCCGATGAAGGTATGGCCGGCCCTGGGTTGGGTTTGCACGGGGCTGGGTGACGGCCTCCCACCAGCTACCCCGCGCATCCAGGGGACGAACGCACCGGTCTCGGCGGAGCGGCAGAGCTTGTCACGGTGTGTCGGCCAGTAGCTATGGCAACTCGCGCGGAGGATTCCCGGAGAGGGATGTGTTGGCAAGCAGCCCGACGGAGGGGGGGGCACACGGAGAACCACGTGTTCCCTCTGGGGAGCTGGGATGAATTTCGGCAGCGTCATCGTGCAGAGAACCGGGGCGATGCTGTCGTTGAAAGTTGCGGTGCTTTCTCCTCCGTCGGTGGGGTAAAAGGCTCTGGCAGCGCCGCGGCATCGGAGCAAAGCTCGGTGCAGGGTGCTGTGAGGGGGGAGGTGATTCTTTTGTGTCTCGTGGAAATGCTCCCGTTGCTCTGTATAACCCACAAGACGGGAAGGGTCTGCTGCGTTCGGCCGGTGTGATTTCTGCAATGACATACAACAGGTTATTTCAGCCATTAACTGGCTGTAGCATCTCCAGAAAGGTAGCTGACCTTCAGGAGATGTGCAAAAGTCAGTCGCTTGATCCTGCCCCAGAGCATGGGCTGAATTGGATGGTTTTTGAGGTTCTCCCCAGCCCCGTTTGCCATGATTCCCCTTCTTGCTTGTTCTGGGGCTGCTAACTAATGTGCTGATCCCTGTCCGCGGAGGGAAAAAGAAGTTTCTGTTTTATGACCAGTCATAGTTTGTCTCTCACTGGCTGCTCTGAGAGCTGGAAACCCTCAGAAAACACAGGCGCATCTCTTGGCTTAGAGGATGGTTTTCTGGTTGGGTTTCTGCTCGTACCTCTAGTCACATCTGAAGTCGTGGTAGCACTTTTGGTCAGCATTCGCAAAGCCTAGCTCCTGGAGTTAAGTGGCCATGGGAGGCCCTCAGCTTCAGTGTAGACCAAGGGTCTTGCAGGCTGGTGCGATGTGCAAAGCTGGTAGTGAACAACTGGAAGGCGTTTCTTCAAACTCAACGTGCCGTTGCTGTGAGTTGCAGCCAGGCATGTCTGTCCAGCCCTTCCTATCTCAATGTTTGGTCTTCCAGTGGCTCTTCAGGCACATCTGGTAGTCTGTCAGTGGTGACATACACATCGTCATCTTTTCCGCACCCTGTTGGGGAGGAGGGATGCTCCCAGAAGCTAATGCTGGGGTCTGGAAAGCAGGGTTTTGACCATGTCACACTGATGCTTGCAATGGAAGTTGGGTGGGAAGTCAAACGGGATGATGTGTAAAACTGGAAGGGAGTGAGGACATGGTGCTTTCAGATGAGGCTTTTGACGTGATGCAAAACAGAGGGAAACAGAGGCTTGTATTGTTATTATGGCCTGGAAAGGGCTAGGGCGGCTGAAGGTGGTACGCTGCTGTACAGGCCACTTTCATAGCCTCTCTGCTCTAACGTCAGGGGCAGCTATAAGCACTGAAATACGTAGAGGATGTATTTTATTTTAAGGTCTCAAAATGCTTGCAAACAATTCTGATTTAACCTGATTTAACCCCCTTCTGGATTTCAGCAGGCACCATGCTCCAGCCCATATGAGTATTGCTCGATGCAAGACCAGAGTCCGGTAGTGTCCAGGTTTGGGGCTATGCCCTTGGTATAGAGGCTGCATGGCTGCGTTATGCAGAAGGTGAAATGAGGTGCATCACCGTGACCCCAATTGCTGTGCACCCTCCATCCCTCTGCTGCATTGGCAGATGTGGAGACACCCCTTGGGAAGCTGCAGAGGTGCCGCAGATGTGTTTGAAGCTTCTGCAGGGACAAATGGACATGCCTTAATGCACCATGGGGCAAAAGCAGAGCTCTTGTGCTGTAACCACGTGGCTTGAAAGATGTCCAGGTGATCATATACTCGTGAAATATGGTATCGTAGGAAATTAATATATAATGTTCAGTGTAAGACCGTGTGGAAGGAGAAGATATTTATTTAAAAATATATATAGCTTGATTCTTCCTCTTTCTTTCGTAGATTTCATTTATTTACACTCACCCCGTGCTCGCAGGTACAGAGATGTCCGTGTTCAGGTGGTCTGACCAGGATCACTGATGGGCAGTGCACAGGCTAAGGGTCATTAGATTCCGAGTTCTCATTTTATCTCTTGGGTTTTTCTTGGCTGATGACTACAAAGTCATTTTTTGACAGATCTTTTATATCACTTAGGGGTTACTGATCTCAGCATCATCCTCGATAGCCCAGTGATAGGTCCCTCTGGAGCTCCAGAGACATCTCCCAAGACCTTGATTCAAATCTCAGCTTGGAGCACGGATCCGTTTCTGCATGAACATCACAGTTTCAGCTAGCAATACTACTCACTTAGCTCCTGCATCACATGGACCCAGCGTTGCTGGGTCAGAGAAGGGCTGAGGTCTGCTCAAGCTCACAGCACAGTGGAGAGGAGGAGCTGCTTCATCCCTTCTGTATAGGATACAACCTGCCTTAAGTATCCCACAGGCAATTTAAATTTACAGCACCACTTTTCTCTCGTAGTTGTAACTGATACCTTAATTACAGGTAAGAGATTTTTAAGGTCAGAAAGGGGCATTAGGACCATCCCGTCTGCGTGGCTGTACAGCGCCATGTTTCATCCATGTAATCTTGTGCTGAGTCCTTCACTTGTGTTTGGCTAAATTATTTTGCATGCTGGAATTGGAATTCAAAGAGATCTTGACATATTGGAGAAAGCCTGAAATAAAGAAGCAGCAGTTCAGGAGAGGTGAGGGCAGGGTATGACACAGAGATAGGAATCATCAGCGGTACTGGTGCAGACGGGAGCAGCTGGTGCAGGAGCAATGCTGCAGTGAATCACAAATCATATGTGAGTAATGTTATTTCATTAAAAAAAAACCAAAATTAACCTACAAAACCCTCAAAAAAGAAAAAAAAATACTTTGGGGCAAGTAATGTACTCAGATATATGTAGAAGAATTTGACATGTAAGATGTGACGTCCTTCCACAGTAGTAAAGCCTCAGGTAGACTCTTTTATTCAGGTTTTGGCTTTGTACTCAGCATAGCTGTGGGCCAGAGAAAGTCCTGAGGACACCCATTAGAGAGGTCAGGAGTGCAGAAGACGTGGTCGTTGCAGAAAGCTGGAAAGTATTGAATGGTTTTGGATAGAGAACAGAGCGCTATAGAGAAATGGGTGATTGCCTTTGCACATACAGAATCACAGAACAGTTTGGGTTGGAAAGGACCTTAAAGATCATCTCGTTCCAACCCCCCTGCCCTGGGCAGGGACACCTTCCAGTAGATCAGATATGAAATACAACGGTCCGTTGGGATGCTCGAACCCGCTGTAGTCACAGTCAAGAGGAGCAAGACTTGGACGTTGAAAGTTAAAAATGTACTGAGTGCTTTGCTGGAGCAAGTCCCAGGGTTATTGTGCATCTCTGGAGATGCCAGCAGGATATCTCCCCAGTCCCTCTCTTTGAAACCAGGAAAAAAATTAGTCATTACCATTCATTCCCTGCATTGATTTTCTGTCTGCAGTGACCTTGGTGCTGCTTGCTTTTCTTTATGCTCCCCAGGGCACAGGTTGGATCAAGCAATTACAGTTTTAATAAAAGATGCCTGGGTGTATGCGTTATGACATTTGATTCATATTATCTTGATGGCTTCTACTGGTCCTCAATCATTACCTCACTACCCTCTCTCCTCCCTGCCTTGCTCCTGGTCCTTTATCCCATGCTGGGATCCAACTGTTGGAGTCTTGTCCCATATTGGACCTCATGTGCCTTTGCGACCAAGACCCAATCACTCGTTAGTCGGCTCGAAGCCTGCTAACGTGTGTGCATAGCTGGTGATTTAAAGTCAAAAGCATCATCGCTCGACGGCAGAGGTTAGTATGGGACCGCTGACCCTGCCCTGCCCGGCTGAAAACCACCACATGGGAGAGCTTGCATGGACGTGAGAGCAGGCTCCATGTGAATATCACAGAGAGGGATGGGAAAAAGCCCTGTCATTAGGGGCAGGGGCAGGATTTGTTCCAACAGAGCAGAGGGAGCATCAAGTGCAGCCAAGAATCGCCCCTTTTAACTGCTGTAGCTTTGCTCTCAGCAGAGAAAACCCAACGTGACAGCTTCAAGGCATTCATTTTCCCCGCCCTCCGTCGCGTTGATTTTTCTCCTGGCTGGAATGCTAGTTATTTTTTGTAATGCAATATTTAATTATTACTCAATATAAACATTTTATGAACTGTTACAAGGGGTGAATTATTTATGGGAGGGGAAGGAGTGCTTTTTCTGAGCCTTTCTGCTCTGTCGGTTGCAATAAGTATCAGTCTAGGACTGTGTTTAAAACACGCATGCTCTGCCTGGGAGACAAGAACAGTGCCGCCTTCTCTTGTCTCGTCTCTCAGTTAAGTACCTGCTTAATACATTTGTCCTTAGTATGTTTTGTTTCTTGATTAAGCGTGGAACAGCTCCAAAAGAAGAAGTATTTGCAGATCGTCTCGTTTCCAAATGCATGTTCTTTACCCAGTGGGCACAAGTGGCACAGAGAGGCTGTAAACATTTGCTGCCCATGCAAAAATGCTTGGTAATAACAAATCCTCCCTCCAGTTCTTTGCAGAAGAGCTATAGAACTGGTGCTTTTAATTTTTATCCCCAAATTTACTGCCTGGGAGCTTTTTGGGGTTTGGTTTTTTTTGTGCGTGTGTGTGCTTTAGGAAAGGGATTGCAGTGCACACTTTTGTGCGCTGGCAGCTGGGTTTGGGTTTTCGCAGGTAGGTCTGTGATTGCAGATGCTTGCAGAGAATTTGCAGTGGAGGGATATTTTTATTTAGTCCTACATTAACAATATCCTTCTTGGGAAGTGGGTTGCCATGATCCAGACATATTTTTAGGGCTATTTATGGCCACATTATGATGGCACTGTCCTCCAGGCCGGGTGTCTCTGGACACATGAGGATCAGTGCAGCAAGTGTCAGAGCAATTTGCAGCCTCCTCCAGATGCTCCAGGCTGGGTCTGGAGGTGCCAAAAGACCCCAGGACATCAGACCCCTTGGTGGTAACATCCCATCGACTTCCAAAACCATGTAGATGCATGGCTCCCAAAAATGGGAATGATCTCTGAGTCTCTCAGGTGTTTCTGAGGTTTTGTGCCAGCCTGCGCAGCTCTTCAGGCTTTGTTTTCTGCACACAGCGTTTCTAAATCCGCTTTGCTGGCACAGGCAGCCGTGCACATACCCTGGGATTTTCCTTCGTCTCCTCTTGGTTTTAGCTCCCCGGCGCACGTTGCACACAGGCTCCTTGCATCTGGAAACAGAAAGCCACATCTCTCCTCCACTTTCTCCTCCAAAGAGAGCAGATTCTACACTGTGCTGCTTGTTGCTGTGTGCCATGCCTTTAGGTTCCAGACGCTCTGATTTCGGGGCTCCTTTCAGCTTCACACCTCTCCTTCGGCGCAGAGCACCAGCCTCGGTAGCGCAGGGCCATCATCGCGCGCGTGTGAACGGTGTCTTTCCCCCATCACGTCGGTGTGCTCGAAGCGATGCTTTTGATCGAGCACAGTGAGGGGCCTCTGAACATGAGCACCTTTGATGTAAAAACACAACCCATTTTGTCTGTGCTTCGCTTTCAGGGCTTCCCACTCCTGGCAAGCACTGGGGAAGCCCTAGAAAAGAACCAATTAATTATAAAATAACCTTCTTCCAGAACCTACTTTCTCACCAGTTCCCATATAAAGCTTTCCGCCCATCCTCCTTATCCTCTTTTATTTCATGACGGCTTTCGTGTAGGCAGCGTGGTACCAGCAGTGACCAGTAATTGCTTTGTTCACTCACATCGGTCCTTGTTTCACCTAATTAGGAGGCGATGTCGCAGTACAGCCATCTGCTCCAGTGCCTTGTGCTGTCTCTTTCCCAGACTCCCCCAAGACAGCTTTGATAGTCCCAGTATTTACAGATTCAGTATCATGGGACTAATCCAGTTGTTGGGGCGCTGGAGTCAACGAGTCCTCCCCATTACGTTGTTATTGATGCACAAGTGAATGCGGATGGTTTCCCAAGCTTGCAGAGGGGGAATGGGAGAGCATTTTCTATGCTAATTTTCTCATTTCCTACAATTCTTCTACTTTTCTGCCTTCTGCAGGCAGGGATAGCTTGTAAAGAAAGATGGGTTAACTAGAAGTGGCGTGGACTTGAGTGGTACACTGTTAAAAGTGATAGGCTTTAGTGGACCTAATTCTGCTTCCTGTTACACCCACACAGCCCCAGTGACTTGTGGTGGTGTGTTTTATGGTTTCCTAAAAAGATGCATGGGCATATTAAGCTTGTCCTCTTCCCAAAGAAGCCTTCCTACCTTCCAGTTCTCCCACACTGTCCCCCTAAACTGCCTGCCCGTCTGCTCAACCCGGTTTAGTCCTTCCGAGGTGCTTTAAAAGCAACCTTCTCCACAGCACCCAGGGAAGTTTCGCTGTAATTTCCCCGTGTTTCCTCCCCAGTAATTCTATATATGTCATGCAAACTCTGGAGCGGGAGCTCTGCACCTTACTGTCCACAGCACAAATCAGATTTACATCTAGATTTTGCAGCCCTTGAAATAAAACAGTATTAAGGGTAAAGATGGGGGGCAGGGGGAATCCAACTCAGCCTTTCATTGCTTTCCCTTAGCTCAGTAATCCTTAAGGTCCTTGCTCAAGCCTCAGCTCTCTTCTTTCATCTACTTAGTTCACACCCAGCTCTGTTATGGTTCTTCCAGTTAAAAAGAATTACAACCTCTTAACTTCAGATAAAGAAACATTCAGTGGGTATGTTGCACAGGAAGGCGTAAAATGGAAAGCAGAATTACGCCCTCTGTCAAAGCCAGCGACTGGCTTGTCACTTTTGTATGCTAAAAAAATACTTTTGATTCATTGTATCTATAAAATCTCTTAAAGAAGTAGCACAAACTCAAATACACACACACACACGCACACAGAGGCACGGCAGAGGCAGGTGATCGACCAAATGTAGATTAATCTGCATTCATCCACGTTCTGTATTGCATTAGTCGAGGCTGTGTGGTTGTCACACTGCCTATGTCACGTGTAGCACGTCTCCCTACGCCTGGCTTCACCTGCATTGTGTTACACGCCTGGGACACAGTGGAAATGCAGCTCATCAAGCTGCAGAACTGTTTGCTGTGAAATATTCATCGTGTTGGATCTAGTCGCCCAGCTGATGGATTCAAGGGATTTCTGCCAGAGTAGTCCTTGCAAAAAATATCTGCGCCCATCAGTGGGAAACCACAAACCTGTGTGCCGCGGGAATGCGACTCGCAGACGTGTCTAGTGGGTGGATGATGTATAAAGTGTCATGGATTTGAATTCTCTTTCCTT
Organism: Sagittarius serpentarius; assembly: GCA_034782735.1. Taxonomy (NCBI): domain Eukaryota; kingdom Metazoa; phylum Chordata; class Aves; order Accipitriformes; family Sagittariidae; genus Sagittarius; species Sagittarius serpentarius. Next base: position 24,927,054 of record JAVKLA010000026.1, read on the forward strand.
TTTTAAGAATAAGATACTATGCATCCAAAGCATGTGTATGTAAGATGTTAGGATTATATGTTATTTTCTATCTTTTACTTTGTAGACTAAAATAGGATAAAATTGGGTGTCTTTGGAACCTAAGCATATGTGTGTGCTTTGCTTTCACAGACGATATTTTAGCTTGGAGGCTCTGAGCTGTTGAAGCGTAAGATCACTTAGGAAATACCTGGTTGTTACCACACCCAGGTTTCAGTGGTCTAACAGAAAATAAGAGGCCATCCTGGTTGCTTGGCCTCTGAGCTGAGCTGCTGCAGGCTTCTCTGTCCTGTAGGCATCTAGAAGACATATCCATTGGTGTGGGCAGCAACCGAGGCTGTGACCTTGCATCAGTATGTCCATCAGCTCTGCAGGATCATTGAAGGTGGAGGGGGGACGCTGGCAGGAGACGGCAGGGTTAGACCATGTATTTATCTGCCATGGGCAGTATGGACAGAAGAAATACGTGCTATTCAGGATTTTCTTTGCATTGGACTTCCAGCAGCATGTTACTGCTCCAGCCCAGTGCAAGGAAAAAACTGAATACCGCATTTTCAGGGCACTAAATATGCCATGGGGCTTGGTTTACTGCTCTTTTACTTAGTGATCAAGGTCCTTGTTCCTCAGTGCCTCCTCTATGAGTGTTCATGGGGATCCTGATCCATGATTTCCCTTTTCCTAGCATTTGCCTTGTTGCCATCTTGGACGTGTAAACCTTTAGAAATCAGGTGACTGGGTATTCTGTTAAAGCCCACACCAGAACTGCTTTCATATATTAACTGAAACTCAGACTGCGACTAACTAGTTTAATTTTTCACATGTACGGTTAAGTTTTAGGACACCTGGTGCCCAATCAGCATAGGAAGGATATTCAGATACAGTCATATAGTAGCTACTACAGTGAGGAGCAAAGAATAATGCCCCAAGTCATCAAAGCAGTGGCAAAACAATAGCTGCTATTTATGTTTCACCATCTTCCTCCTTTACCCCCTTTACTGCTGAATCTATTTCTGCTCCCGTGCCAGGATGAGCAATTACACTGTCATGCAGACTAGGAAGGAAATCAAAGAGCAACGCTGATTTTGAGCTGCATTAGAAACACAGAGAGAAGGGAAGTAATGATTCCTTGAAGGAAACAGAAAAATACAGCTAGTCGAATAACATTGCTGCGACAGAAGGGCTATTTCCTGTCAAACAGCTATGTCCTGACCTTCCTTCGGAGAGACCCCGTCCTTCTGCATCCATGATTTGGATGGTAATTGAACAAATTCAGACAAAATCTTACCTGCCATCTGCAGCACCACCCAGCTCCATCTCTTGCCTCAAGGGCAAACCTTGCGGTTCCTGTGCAGCTGAACTGCAGTGCCACCAAAGCATCCTCAGGCTGGAGAAGGGCCAGGATCTAGGGAACAGGAGCTGGCCGTGAGCTCAGGCAGCTTCACACCAGAGCTTCCAGGAAAGTCAGGGCGGGGGGCTTTCCCCAGCAGTCCTTGCCCAGCACGATGAGGGTAAATGGTCTTTATGAGAACCCCCAGCAGTGTGGATGGAGCAATTTGGACCAGAGCTGTTGCCGGCAGTGTTGGTCAGTGAGATGCACCATCCTTCATCTCCTTGGGCAGCAGCTCTTCAGTTCTGTAACTCTCTGGCCTGTCATTGCTGAAAGGTGATGCCTTTGGATTCCCTCCCCACCCTGCTGCTGGATCTCTGGGGTGGTCCGATCACACTATGAATTTGTGAAATGCAGTTGCTTCATTTGACCTAAAAAGCTTCATTTTCCCCAGCCTTAGCACATTTTGCTGCACCAGATTCCCCTCTTACAAGTCACATCGTGGATTCACACAGAGCTTTTGCAGTGCGGTCCACCAAGCTCTGATTCAGGAAAACATTTATGCCCGTATTTACATGTCGGGGCAGCTAAGAGCCACTGTGCATGTGCTGAAGTGTTTTCCTGAACTGAAATAATGCATTTTTAATTCGTCTCTTGTTTGTGTCTTCAGACACTCGAAACGAGGTGCTGAAAACCTCTGTCCACCAAGACTCCCACCGGAGCCAAAGGCTCGCGAGGCCACCGGCCGAGCGCAGCTTCAGTGTGCTCTTTTGCATGGGGATGGGCAGAGGCAGGCAGACTTTAGCCGGAGACAGACGCAGCGTGCGGCATCGCCGCAGGCAGCTGCCGATTTCTGTGTATCCCATCAGATACTTGAATAAGTTCATCGCAGTCAGCATGAATTGCACTTGAAGAAGAGCTGAATTTACAACGCTGTGTTGTCTTTGCAAGTTCTTCCTAATACGAAGGTTTCTTCTCCAGGGTTTTTCCCTCTGGGACCTTAGCGGATGAGCCTAGTTAATTCATGTGTCCGTACTTTGATGTAGGTGTGCGGTTGTGCATGTTGCCTTGCAAAGGAGTCAGATACGTGGTGCTCTGGCCCAGCAAACTCTCCGGTGAGCGCTTTGGCTCTCCTCGCCCTGTTGAGGTTTCTGCAGCCCATCCAGACCTGCCTGTGGCAACACTTCTCCCAATCCTAGCCTTGCTACAGCACCCAGGCGGTAAAGATGCTTTTGTGTCAAAGCGTCCACGCCATGAGCTGCTTTGTTTGTTTAACCTTGTGGCAAATTTTAGTCATCTGCCCATTTGGAGGACAAGGGGGATGAGGCACGGCTCTTGCTCCAGCCGACTGGAGAATGGACATACAGGCCATTAAATGGGATGTTAGCAGAGCTTTGACCTGGCCCTGACCCATTTTCCAGGGGTGGACATGACATTTAGAGATAGGTTGTTTCTGCAAGCATGCTCAGAAACGTCAGGCTGTGGTCACCCTGGGAGCTTTCCTAACAGGCTGCATCGACTGGCTTCGTTGGTGACACCAGCATTAAATCCACCAGCTTTTACAGGCTTGAGCGTGTACGAAGAAGACGCAGCAGCTTCTGTATGGAATGGCCAACGTCTGTCCCTTCGTCAGCAGGACCCGTAAGCTTATAACATCAAGGGAAATTCAGAGAGGTATAAACTGGCAAATCTCCATGGGGTTGTGATACGCAACAGGAGGGTTCCTGAGGTGTCACTGCTCTTGGGTTTAACCTCTCTTCAGATCTCCAGGTGGACCTTTCCCTGGTTTCTGGCATTTCTGCAGTGGGATCTCCTGGTGTTATCTACCCGAGAGCCCACGCTTTTCCCTTTGGTGGGTATTTAGCCACCCCAGGAGGTGGTGGGGGGACCTTGGGCTGCTGGGCTGTAGCAGATGCTGGTGGATACCCTTTATCAGGCTCGGACTGTGCTTTCCCCATGGCTGGCTGAGTGCAGGGACTTGGGTGAACGCAGCAGGCTGAAGAGGGGAGCTAAGGTGAAGGCAGAAGTGGAAGGAGATGGTCATGGGGGTGCTGGTGTTTACCCCGAGGTCCGCAAAGGGGCCTTTGTCTGTCAGAGGTGCCCAGATGTGCCCCCTAGTCTGAGTGTGGAGATTTGTCTCACCCTTTCCTATCATACATGGACCTCTTCGTGCTGCTCGGTATCCCAGTGGCTGGCTATTCCTCACGGATGGTCCTCAGCTCTCCTATTTCTCTGTGCTGAGACATGAGCAGCGACCGGGCTGTTACTCCTCAGGTTACTCTCCCACAACCACGTTGCTCTCTCAGCTCCTTGGCCCTCTGCGGTGTTCACCATCACCTTCAGTCACGTATTTGTGATGTTTTAGACATGACAGCATGTGCAATAATTCTGCCTCCTTGGAATGCCGTGCCCCGTGGCCGTCAGGCAGTGCGATATCCGTGATTTGTGGGCTGCTGACTCAAGCAACTTTTATAAATGGATCGCAGCATGGTTCTGCTCTGCCAGATGACTTGACTTCATCCTTTTCAGTACGTTAATCATATCTTCCTCACGGCCTGCTTCAGCCAGAGCTAAAGTCGCCTCGTTGAAGGCTCAGCACTTTCCTCCTCTTCTGTACCAGTGCTGTACTTGATGGGCCCTAACCAGGGATGTCCACAGATCCTGGTCCCTCCCCACCCTGCTCACACTTACACCATTGTGCATTGTCCAAGTTTCAAATTCATGCATTAATACATCACGTTGTTTTAGTCTTTGTACACAGTTAAATATTGGCTCGTCCAAACTGACTTGCTCTGTGTACGTATGTATATGTGCGTGTGTGCATGTCTTGAGGCTGCTTATTAATGTTTGGGAAAAATAATCTTGGGCACCAGGAGCTTCATTATACCATTCACAGTCTCAGTGCAGCTTTACAGTAAATTATTGTGTACAAGATAATAGCGTGGGCATTAGAGGATAAAGCTGTCATTAAGCATCCACATAGGAGCTGGAGACAGGGCACTTGATACGGCAGACAATGAGGGGGTAGTTCTTGCACTTGTGGTGGCGAATTTTGTTTGTTGACCAGACCATTGCGATAGGACTTGGTTGGAATTGACCTTTTAACCAAAGGGGGCTGGGGCGGGAGGTGGAATGAAATGGTTGAAGCCAGCGTCTTGGGGTGCAGGTGACACATTGTGTTGCAGTAACACGTCAGGCTGCCAGAAGCAGCAAGGAATCATCCAGGTCCAGGATTTTAGACTTATTTCTCTGGGAGGCAAGAACACATTGTGCCATTTACTATTGCACGAGGGACCTTAGCATGGGGCAGTGTTCCTTTACTGCTGAAAATGTCTTGGGAGTCATGTTTTGGCTCCTGCAGAACAGTAACCATTGATCAGGCTTATCTCTAAAATTGCAGGAGGATACACAGCCTGTTTATATTGAGTCCAAATGGACTTTTTCTGTTCACATGAGAAAAGAGAACAGCTTTATGATCAAAACATGTGCATGCTCCTCATGTGAGCAATCCTTTGTGAGCAGAATTTGCTCGCAGTCCAGCTAGTCCAATATCTTCTGGCAGATCATGGCCAGGACCAGGCACCCAGAGGGAGACTGGAGGAGATTCCTACAGTGTGAAATAGCTCCTGCTTCGGCCCATAGTTTGTAGAGGACAGCTAATTGCTGAAGAGCAGTGTTAATGATTTTGTCGAGGATGTGTTGCTTAAACTTCCTTTGATACCTCTGAATATTCTCAATATCCATCTAAACGGCCATGACAATTAAATCTCATTAAATCCTGGACTTCAGTGACCTCCTTTGGCATTGAGTTCCAGAGTGTGACCAGGCGTTATCATCGATTTTGCGTTTCCCACTGTTTCATTTCACTGAACATCTCTTTTCCTGCATTAAGAGGGAAAAGGGAGCTGGAGGATATTTGGGAGCAAATGATACTCTGTTCAAGAAAGGTGAAATAATTTGAAAATTCCAGACAAATTTGCTACTTAGCTTGGCCAAAATTTATATTTTTTTCATTGCTGTTTTGTTTAGAGGAGTATTAAGAAGAAATGTGATTTTCTGAAATACTCCGTGTGAAGCAGTTTGATGTTTTGCTTCATGAGGGGATTCATACTCCTTTCGTGTTGTCCTGAGTAGAATAAGTAAAAAATGGGATGGAAAAGAGTTAAAGAAACTGAAAAAGAAAGATAAATTTTAGTTTTAGAATGAATGAAACATTTCAGGCCAAACATTTCATAAAGGCTTTTTTTCTTCCAGTGAAAAATCAGAATCTTTTTCATTTTTGATTGAGCCATAGTTTTTTAAATTAAGCTAGAAATAACCCTTCTGTGCAGGACTCCACCGTGAAGTTCCTGGTCTCCCTTTTCTGTGCCATTCATTATTTCACATGTGAACATCTGGATGAGGGAATTGGCTTAGCTCAGTGCTGGTAAAACTGCTGTCAGCAGAACTCAGCTGATTCTGAACGAGCGTAACCGCTCTTTAAAGTCCTTCAAAGTAAGTGGAAGCTTTGAAGTGGTTGAACCTGGCCCCGTCTCACCCCCCTTCCCCCTCTTGGCTTTGCTCTGGCATCCACAGATGAAGGCAATCGGTGCCTCCATGAATGTTGGTGAGCATCTCCAGAGATGGCCGCATGCCATAGCTTGGAGCTTACATCCCCCCCACGTCCCCTGGCAGGGGTGGAGGAGGACATCAAGGTCACCTTCACCTGCAACCACCTTTAGCAATCCTCAGCCAAGGGGAAAATGCAATTAAAATAAAATAAAGAGGGTGGATGAAGCCCCATGCAAGAGCAATGTGGTATCCACTGATACATGTCGTGAGCAACTCTTGGCTTTAATGGGTATAGATCAGGCCACCACCTCCCCAGGCTACTGCCGTCTTATAGGAAGATCTACTACCTATTAATTTGCAAGACGTCTGCCCCATCCTATGCAGCCCTGGGTTCTCGTCAGGTCTGTAGATGGCTAAACTTCCTTTATCTTCACTGGGAATTTTTCCTGTTGGACTTGGCTTGCCAAAGGTCATCTGATGCCTCATATACTCCTTTTTGTTGAGTTTCATTTTGATTTCCATTTCAGGTCAGCACTGGGTTCCCGGTTGATTCTAATTATTCTTTGTAAGACTAGGTCCAGAGCTAGGCAGAAAATTAGGAGACATGTAATTTGCTGCTATTTCAGTTCAACCCCTCCATTTCATGCCAAGATAGCAATTCTTAAAATCTTCCTCAGCAGAATTAAGAGCAATGAAAATCCCTTACATAAAGAATTACAGAGCTGGACTAAGCTGTGTCTGTTGGGTATGTCCATACTGGTGCTAGTCCATGCCCGTGACTCACCTGTGCAGCGTGAGCAAAGGCTTTTGCTCAGGTTTTAGGTGACCTTTGAGGCTGAGCTTTTTTAGGATAGGATCTAGCATGCTCCTGAAATACTTTCAGAGCTAATTTTGTGTGGAGCAGTCTGTCGTGGTCCGGGCACCGCTATGACTGGCTGTTCCCAAAACAGGCAAAAATAACATTTTCAGGGCTCGTTTCAGATTGCAGATGGAATTTGTAACTTTTGGGCACCTTCCCCACAAGTTGGCTGCAGGATGTTAAATAGTAATGATGGAGAACTGTAGAGGGTTCCTCAAGCCAGGGTTAGTTTTAGTGTTACTATCGAGCAAACGATACGATACCTTAGAGAACAGATATTTTTACTATTCTCAGAATATTAAAAAAAATCAACTCTTAAAGCTGCTGCTTTTCCTCTCACTTCTTTGGTGCATAGAAAGAGTATATAAATCTATAAAGCAGCATCTCGGAGTGACATAAATATCCTGGAACATCAGGCCAGTTCCAGATAGCACAGTGCGACTGCCCTAAGAGGGTGTAGCCGTGCTGGGCACTGTTTGGACAACATGACCTCATGGTGACATAGGACCATATCAGACAGACATTTGATGGAGAGTCGCCAGACCTGGAAGGGGGATTTAGGGCACCTGCCTCCTCTCTCATACTTTGCATTAGTAAATGCAGTGTGCCTGGCACTCAGATGTGGTGATCCAGGCTGTGAAGTTGCTAGCACACTCCTGCCTACATTTTTGGCCCAGGGTAACTAGTACTTTTCCAAGCAATTGTTGGGCTGGGCTCAGGAGCTGGCATATTCCAAGGGCAGTTCCCAGCGGGCTCTTTTCCCTCACTCATCTGTGGTGGAGACGGAGAGATTTAGGAATTAGTACTTTTGTGCTAATTAACCATGGTAAGTTGAGTTTCTGGGCACTGACACAACCGGCACAGAATAGCCTGTGTCTATTCTAGTGACACTTTTTTGCAGTTTATGTGTGGCCTGAATATCAGAAATAGGCACTGAGATCAGCTTGCTGCACCGGACGTAGCTGCAGTAAATGGTCTGAGTCTCTCCTTCTCCCACTGCCTCTGCGAGCTCTGGATAGCAGACATGCAGAATTGGGCACACGGGGTGCTTGAGCGTGGTCACAGCAGGGAGCAGCTGGTCCACCCCAGGTGTGGTAGGACTCCATACGAACGCGGCCCATCCTTTCTCCCAGGCTTGAAGGGACTGGCTCTAGTGTAATAGCTGGTGTTGTGAAATCATGCACGTTTGTCTGGAAAGGCTTTAGAATAGAATCACAGAACGGGTTGGGTTGGAAGGGACCTTTCAAGCCCATCTAGTCCAACCCCCCTGCCATGGGCAGGGACATCTTCAACTCAATCAGGTTGCCCAAAGCCCCGTCCAACCCGGCCTTGAATGTTCCCAGGGACGGGGCATTGACCACCTCTCTGGGCAACCTGTTATTTCCAGATGTGCGCTGAATCCGTGTGACATACCTGGTATTTAGAACTTCTTTGTCAGCACTGTAAAATATTTCAAGATCAATAGCCTTCTGTCCTCCACTTCCAGAGAAGATCGTGGGTGAGCTATTTCAGAGCTGGTGGACATAGTGCATCAGCATGCATCCACCTAAGAATGGCTATTGGTCTGTCCTTTGCCTGCAAAGCCAGGCTCATCTTGGGAGATGCAGGGTAGTCAAGGGTCCTGTCACCAAGAGCAGAGGAGCTGAGTACTCACAGAATTGTTACACCTGCATTAAGACCAGCAAAGCAAGGATGGAGAAGAGCAGAGGAATTCATGCTCGGTTTTAACAGTCAGATGAGATTGGTTGTTGCATTAACAGCCCAGCTCTATTGCGTGATCTCTTGCTTTAGCATTTCAGCAGCCAGCATAGGGCAGTGCAGAAGTGCATTCCCTGCCAGCCCACAGGTAGCATGAGGCCTTTTCCTCCCTTTTCGCTACCTTGTGTGTCTGCCTTGTCTACAGAGATCAAAGGCTTTTCAGGGAGCAGCCCGTCTCTTTCTGTATGTTTGCATAATGCCATGCATAATGAGGTTGCAAGGCGCTATGGTAACAAATACGATCACGCTGCTTCAAAGCTCACCTCCATATAAAACAGCATTTTATGAGCAACAGAACGAATAAATCCTGGTTTGTGTTCTGTCTTTAAAGTCCAGCCCCTACGTGCATGGTACTACAGCCTCCATCGTTTGTCTCTGGTTCTGTAGATGGAAGCTGTGCTTAGGTTTGCTGATTGACCTGGTGGTCCATGTGGGCTGGTTGGCCAGCCAGCCTTACAGTAAGTAAGAAAATGAACTTTACCTGGCTTTCCCTCCGCTGAAGAACACCGTTTCGATGTTCTTCCTGTGCCCACTCACTGATTTTGAGGAAAGGTGGTGTGATTTTCACCTCTGAGATTTCTACCTCTGGCACAAATATAACAGAAAATAGCTACCAGGTTCAGAAGTTGCTGGGGAGGGATCTGAGTGACAGATGGACATGGGCAGAGAGAACTAGTGCATTATTTTATTTCCTTTGGAAAGCAGTTGAAAACACATAGTCTACTTTAGAACAAAAGTGGATCCTAGGAAGAAGCCTCTTATCTTCTGAGGAGCTTGGGTTGAACTTCAAGTTTGTCAGTAATGTATTCACATCTTTAATCCAGTTCTTTAAAGATGTTTCCTCTTCCTTTCTCTCAGCTCTTCGTGCAGGAGGGATATTTTAGCAGTGGACTGCAGAGAAATATCTGTGGACGAATGGGTGACATTCAGTGAACAGGAACCGAAGGGACACAAATGAGCCCATCCATGTATTTCTCATTCAGTGCAAGAGTTTCGTGAAGAATAGCGTCCTTCAAACGGGCAGTATTGTCCAAGCCCAAGAAGGGCTGAATAGTAAAAGAGGGAAATGAAGAAATACAGGGAAAATAAAAAGTAGATGTAGGTAGAATCAACACTAAGAAAGGATGGAGAGTTGGAGGTGGGATTTGGGTCATAAAGATACCTGCATTTAGGGGTGTATGTGTGAGTGTCTTCACATGTGCTACGTATTGTTATTCCCATCAGTGGAGGTCTAGTCAATTAACAGAGCCCAAAGAGGCACTCAGCTCATCGTAGAACAGTCAACCATCTTTGACACAGGGAAGCGCAAAGGGCTCTCCAGGCTCCTCTGACTGTGTTGGCCAGTCCACATTGACTACCACAAGGACTCAGTCACCCTGAAGGTGTGGTGAGATCTTAACACGGGTGTTTTAGGAGGAGAAACACACCCAGGAGACTGTTGCAACCAGCAGTTCTCTTGGAAGAGAAAGGTTTTTTCCATCTTTGCAGTGGGATTATGTGAATGGGAAATGTAGTACTGGGTGGGCAGGGAGCTGCACTGATCCTGCACGTGATGGGATCATTTATTACTGGTCCCTGAGGACAACAGATGAACACCTGCAGCCTAGCCTCCCTGTCTAAGTGGGTCTTCTGGTGACCGACGAAGTGTGCATGTCCGTCCTGAAGCTTTCCTGAGCCTCTGGACTCAATCCAACTGCTTCGCTTCATAAAAGTAAAAGCTGAGTATCTCCATGACCGTTTGTCAAATTTGGTTGAAGCTGATTAAGAGCTGTTATGGGAAGGGATTGACTGGCAGTACCCTCACACAGAGTTCGTTTCCCTAACAAACCAGGCTGAAAATGAGTAACACAACCCAAAGGTGGTTGAGTGGAACAGGGCAGGAGGGAACAGGGTCTGCAAGTTAGAGGTCCCCTTGCCTCAGAGGTCCTGAAATTAAGGGCTTCAGTTTCCACGGAAAATTCACCCCTTTCTGGGGGGCTTGCATCACCACCGTTAGGATAGCTCCTACCTTGCACTGGAGTCTTAAAGGTCTAGACACTGCCTAGGACTATGAGCACAACCTGTTTAAGGTAGCAACACGCTTGGGGCTTCTCCATCCCCATTCTCAGATGAATGGCAATTTTTAGAGAGAAAATGAAATGGTTTGCTTCAAAACTGGAAAAATGTTGGTGTTCTGTTGGGAAGAACTACAAAATGCAAGAGAAGGAGTCTGTGGTTGGGAACCAGAATGTGTTCATCAGGTGCTAAAAATCTTTGAAATGTGTTTGGTTTTTGTTTTTTCTCCAAAAAGTTGCAGCTCTGTCCAAAAGAAATGAAAGATGGTGTTATTTTCTTTCAGTAACTCAGGAATTCACCATCAGCTAATAAAGAGAAGCCATAGCTCACAATGCTTGATAAACCATGATTTTCCTACTCTGCTTGAGTTTACATCTCAGACAGTTTTATCTTAAACTCTTCCTTTACGGAATTAACAAAACTGGTGTGCGTAATTTGGTGCAATATAGGCGAAATGATACAATTCACTACTTACAGGCATGGGTAAGGGGTGTCTGTAGGAAATCTTGGCTCCTTACGCTTCTGAATCACCCAGCTCACTTGCCTGCAGGGAAGTTTGCTGGGAAGTGTGTGTCCTGTGTTGAGTTGCAGAATATGAATTTTGATGTTCCTTTCTAAATATTCTTTTCCACTGTAACTGCAAGAATCGGGAACTGCTTGCAGGTAACTTCAGTGCAGAGGTGAAGCTGTAGAGACAAAAAAAGCATCTATGTTTTCAAAAAAAGCATCGCAGTCACATCTGAGGTCAGATTTGCAGAGGGCACCTGACCATTGTCACACACCTAGCAGGTTGTCTGGTGCCCAGGATTGGCTGATTTTAATAGACCAAATTTCATCTGAACTTCTCCTAATGTGCCAGTGGGTTTTGGATGAGGTAAAAAATCAACTGTTGGGAGCCAGTTTCTTTGTAAACCTGGCTGGGTGGTGGCTAAAGCCCTTCCAAATAGACCTTGCTGGGCAATGGGGGATTGCATTCCCACGTTACCGCTACTGTCCTGTTGGTTTAATCCCTGAACCCCCTTTCTTTTTTGATCTTCAGAAATGAGTTCAGACCCTGGGTAGACGTCAAGCCTGTGAAAGCTATAAAAGCGAAGGCCCAGTACAAGCCGCCAGAGGAGAAAATGACCCATGAAACCAGTTACAGTGCTCAATTCAAGGGGGAAACCAGTAAGCCTGCTCCAGCTGACAACAAATTCCTGGAGCGCAGAAGGATACGCACTCTCTACAGCGAACCCTACAAAGAACCGCCAAAGGTGAGAAACGCGGCGGAAGGGATCCAGGGCCATCGCTGCTCCTGGTGGGACATGTCCAACACAGTAAGGCTGGGCTGAACACTGCCTGCTGTCATTCCCCTTATGTGGCACCTTAATTTCTGACCAGCGGGTGCATCTGGGCATCCACCTTGGAGATGGTGGTGGATGAAAAACTGAATATGAGTTGGCAATGTGAGCTCGCAGCCCAGAAAACCAGTTGTATCCTGGGCTGCATCAAAAGAAGCATGGCTAGTAGGTCAAGGGAGGTCATTGTCCCCCTCTGCTCTGCTCTGGTGAAACCCCCCCTGCAGTGCTGCGTTCGGGTCTGGGGCCCCCAACACAAGAAGGACATGAACCTGCTGGAGCGGGTCCAGAGGAGGCCACGAAGATGATCCGAGGGCTGGAGCAGCTCTGCTATAGAGAAAGGCTGAGAGAGTTGGGGTCGCTCAGCCTGGAGAAGAGAAGGCTCCGGGGAGACCTTAGAGCGGCCTTCCAGTACCTGAAGGGGGCCCACAGGAAAGCTGGAGAGGGACCCTTTATCAGAGAGTGTAGCGATAGGACAAGGGGTAATGGCTTTAAACTGCAAGAGGGGAGATCAAGACTAGATATAAGGAAGAAATGTTTCGTGCTGAGGATGGTGAAACCCTGGCCCAGGCTGCCCAGAGAGGCTGTGGGTGCCCCATCCCTGGCAGTGTCCAAGGCCAGGCTGGACGGGGCTCTGAGCCACCTGGGCTAGTGGAAGGTGTCCCTGCCCGTGGCGGGGGGGTTGGAACTAGATGGTCTTTAAGGCCCCTTCCAAGCCAAACCGTTCTGTGATTCCATGGGCTCTAGTACAGGTTGATGCACTTTGGAGACAATACGTCAAACTTTAAAGAAATGAGGATGGGGCCCAGATGAAGAGGTTTTTGTGTTGTCGTTTCCCAGGTGATTATCTAGACAGCTTTCTCTTTCTCCCTGCAAAACTATAGGCACCCCACATTACACTTTATACCAGGAACAGCATGGTAAGAGCCAGATCTTCATCTGCAATTAATTCAGAGCTCTCCACAGATTTTGACAGTAAGCACTTTTGGCTTTGATCAGATCGAGGACATGTGTCAAGAAGGGCCTGGGCTGAAATGTCTTCCAGCCTTGTTTTCTAGGAGCAGTGGAGGATCTGCATATAAAAGGAGTCAGTCTGTGCAATTTTAAACCTAGGACCGTTGGTCCTTCCCAGAGTTTATAAGAGGTCTCAGAGGGATGGCAGGGCCAGCAGGGAGGAGCTGACGGCTTATGTTCCTCCTTAATTTTGAAGCTGTCCTCCCTGTTATGGGGGCTGTAGAAACAGGTGGGTACAAGACACTGTTGTGGACTTAGCTCAGGTGCCAGTTGCTGTCCTGCACCCCAGCTACCCCCAAGTAATTTTCCTCTGTTGTGGCAATCTGTTAAGGAACAAACAAACTGAGGAGTCATGTCCTGCAAGAAGGGTGGGGATTTGTAGCAGCCTCTTTGTCCTGAGCACCATTTCTCTGCTTCAAATCCAGAGAAAGACAATCCCCTGTGGGCTTGCAAAGCCCCTCCTGAAGTCAGAGAAGGATGGAGGAACTGATAAAATGAACGAATATTCCCTCTCCTATTTGCCCTGATGTGTCGTGATCTGGATGCAATGGGCTCTGCTGGCTTCAGGGGCACTATAATTTCAGGGCATCAACACGGTGAAAGAAGTTGACCATTTGCAACTCAGCATGCACCCAGCTGCTCCCCTCCCTTTGTGGCAGGGCATAGCTGAGTAGATAAGTAACATTCATGACGTTTCTGATCTAAATCCTGTTTTCCACCTGTCCTTGTGTCTCTCTTTCTCTCTCTCTCTCTCCATCTCTGTGTTGTCGTTTTGCATGTCGCCTTCCATGCAGGTGGAAAAGCCTAGCGTAAAGCCTTCCAAACCAAAAAAGACCACAACAAGCCATAAACCCCTGAAAAAGGCCAAAGACAAGCAGATTGCATCTGGCCGGGCTGCCAAGAAAAAGAGCGCCGAGACCTCCAACACAGCAAAGCCAGAGGACAAGGAGAAAAGTAAAGAGATGAACAATAAACTGGCTGAGGCAAAAGAGTAAATGTCACTGCACTTTCTTTCTCCTTTTTTTCATTTTCCTTCTTTCTTTTTTTCTTTCTCTTTCTTTCCTTTTTTTTTTTTCTTTGATTAAATAAAGGCCACAAAATTAATTAGAGGCTTCTAATCTGCTTTTTGTTCTGATTGTATTAGAAGCTTTTCTGTTTTATTTCCAAGGAGGATTAGGGAATCCTTGTTTCTGAGGTCAGGTTGTTCTGCTTTGCCTGCACAACACGGCTCTGCACAGAGTGAGGGATGTGGGAATGCACAAGTGGGGTTGTAGGAGATGAAGGTGATGGATCAACTGTGATTGCATCCAACAGCCTGTCCCTTTCCTCGGGCTTGGTCCTTCAACGCTTTGATGGCGTGGAAGTGCCTGTTGAGCTACGGAGGGGCTGTGCTCTCATCCCATGAGGCCCTTTTGGGGTTGGCCGTTGTTCGGTCCTCTCCCACTGGTGTCAGCAGGTGAAAGGTTTTGGAGGCAGAGAGGATCAGAGGTTCATTCATGGTGCTGTGGATTTGCTGTAAATCCACTAGAATCAGTGGTGTGGCTAAGAGCAATTTCCCCTGGTGACACTGGTGGGACTTTTGCTCCAAGAAGCAACGGGAAAGGAGATCCCATGCAAATAAAGGGCCAAATCCTCCCCCCAGGGTAGCTAGGGGGTAGGTCTAGCTGCATCAAGGCAGCTTCATGCCTCAGCACCACTTGAAGTCCTTGATTTAAAAGAAAAAGGAGTGAGGGAAGGCGTAGAGAGCAGTGAAGACTTCCCAAGCATGTGGCAGGTCAGACTAGGTTATCAGCAGGCTGTCCTTCCCTATTGTTTCCCCTAGGTTATGGATCTTTTTAGTTATTCCTGGTTTGTTTTGAATCTTGGTCTGCTTTCTTCACTTCTGGGGTGCCAGTAGACAGAGCTAGATTTCAGAAAGAGGTTTAGCTTGCAAACGTGACCTTCCAAGGGGTAGAAAGAAATGAGCCACCAAGGTTGGCTAGAGCTGTCAGCCCCCATTGTTTTGACTCTACCAGCTGTTGGAGTTCATGTTGGCTCGTAAGCATCCTAAGAGGGCCACACACCAGTTGCTGGGATCCCTAGAATCCCTCCAGGCAAGATCTCAGGGTTTCAATCCTATTTACTGTACTCTTACTCTAGGAAATCCCCATGCCCAGCAAGACCAATTTGAAAGCTGTAAACACAGCAGGACCATTTGTCAGTGAGTATGAACTAGCCCAACAGACTGGCATTGCGTACCCCAGAATCTGGGTCGCTGAGTCAATGGGAACTGGGAGAGGTATGGTTCCAATCCAAATTTACGTGCCTAGCTTCTGGATTGGGTCCTAAATACATAAGGATTAATCTTGATCCCACCAAACTGAGCTGTTAAACTCTCCTGTAGCAGAGTAGCTGCAAGTCAAGATGCAGGGTTCTTCTTTATTTTTGCAGCTCAATATTTCTATCCTAACATGCAGTCCGGCTTGAAACTTTCAGAGAACAGACAATTGGGAAGAACGAAGAGAGAGATGGGAAGTAGGGTAGGGAGGCCGTGTAAGAGGAGAGTATCAGAACTGTGTTGCTGTAGAGGTGTTCAAATGAGGAAAGTCTTGCTGCTAGGATATTTTAGAGATGTGAAACTATGGAACAAAAAAAGGGATGGGCCGGGAGGGTGAGGAGACCCGTTTTTGGGGCCTCACCCCATTAGAATCGGGTCTTTTGGAAACGTAAATGAGTGGTGGACTACAAGGCTGAGAGAAAGTTTCCAAAGAGGAGGAAAACTCTGTGGTATACAGATAGTGACATTTGCTGGCCTTAGTAATGAATAAATGCCAAGTTCAGTGTATTGTGTGATGTGTCCTGTTTGCCTTGCGCTAACAGCCTAAACCTTTGAGTATAAGTAAGTGTAGTGTTCTGAATTCAGTGGTGTATTTCCAAGCTTAGCTGTGTTAGAACTGTGTGCTATGAGCTAGTCAGGTTGTGTATGTGGAAAATATATATTCATATATAGAAATATATATATTTAAACCTCCAGTGTTTAGGAGGAAACCAGGGAAATCCTCCAGGAAGTAAAACTGTGGAAATCTTTGCGAATGTAGTGCATTTTTTGATGTGCATGCTCCATGGAGATGCTGACCTGTCCATATTGACCATTGCTTTTCTGAGTGCTCAGAAGCCCCTGCAGCACTGCTCGAGTGCAAAGCTCAGCTCTGTCTCCAGAGCAGCTCGGCAAAAGGCTTGCATTGAGCTGGTAGAGAGGAGTGCCGCTCACAGCTCTTCCCACCCCGTCGCACAAGGGACAATTGGCCAGAGAAGCCTGAGCTTCCAAGACTTGGTGTGATTCCTTGGCATTTAGATGCTTCATGCATCTTCACACTCTTCAGTAACGTCCTTTCCCATCGCAGGATATAGCAACAGCCGTGAAGATGACGTGTCACAGCAGGCAGAAAATGTCAGGAAGGCACGTAGACAGTTACCAATAGCCCAACACACCGATCTCACCGTACATAAGGAAAGACCATGCCAAACAATTCTCCCTATTAGTTTTTGGCCCTAAGTTTCACGTTGAAAGAGACACCACACTTGCCACCATTTCACCTTGAATTCAATGGGAATTTAGCCCTTGACTTCAAGGGTAACCAGATTTTGCCCAAGGTGCTCAGACCACCTAATCCAAGCATCTTCATGACTCTGGATCAACTGCTCACCATCCAGGGCTTCAGGATTGCTTCTTCTCGATGAAGAGCATCCATCACAGTGTTTGGATGAAACATGCACAGTGAGTGGTCAGAATATGGCCTTACGTGTCCTTAATACCTGAAGTTTTTGGTGGCATCTAACTACAAAGCTAGATACGAAGTGCTAGCCAGTGGTCTAAATTGCCCTTCTAGTCACCGAACTTTCCAAGGGCCATTGGGCTACCTATTTTGGACACCTCTCTTTGGGTGGGATAAATGGTCCTTGGAAGGTTTCAGTCTTTGCAGAAAGAGCCTGGGAGACTGGTAGGGCTTGGGGACCTCCCTCTCAAGACAGCAACAAAATAGGAATATAAATCCTGGCCTTTGCTCCATGTGCGCCAGGTCCTCGGCGTATGCCCAAGCACACGGTTTAGCATTGCATTGAAAGCCAGGAACTGCAGCAGAGTCAGGCCTCAGGGTGAAATCCTGCATTGCTCTACCTTCCACAGACTTTATGCCCATCCGACCCACTCAGGTTTATCAGAAAGGAGACCAAATCTCTGCCGTTTCAAGTTCACTTTGGACTCTGAGCTTGTCGATCCCGCTGGGAAAGAGTGCTCTGCTGTTCTGTGTTTCCAGCTACCACAATGCTGATTCTGTTTCACCGCTAATTTGTAATATGTTTTGCATTCCTTGTAAAAAGAAAAAAAAAAAAGAGAAATGTTTTGCTTTTTACCCTGTGAAAGTTCCTATGCTGTCTATTGCTTGCTTTCTCATTTTCACTGTATTGTACTGTTACTCCTTTCTGCAAAATGGTGCTAATTGCTGACTGAGCTCCTGTTTTCTTGACTGCTTTGCGCACCGATCACCTGCTTCTTCATTTTGCAACGTGTCCAGTGTGAAAACATGGCTCCCATGAATTCCACAAACTCTTGCCTCTTGGAGGCAGATAGGAAGTGTCTAATTAATATTTTGTGGCCTGGGTTTGGTTGCATATCACAAATTGTCTCTTGTAATGTGTTAAGCACACCTCCTCGTGGTGCTTTTTCATTCTTGCTGTTCTGATGAGAATGACACACACAAACACACACTCACACACACACAAGTTAATGTATAGCCAATTGATTGTGACGTGCTTGTGATCTTTGCTTGCTCAAAGGGGTTTTTTTCCAATGATAAATAAATGCTAAAGACGAATACCACCTCCTTGATCTTGTTTTCTCGATAAGAAGCACAGTTAAGTGAAAGAAACACCCTTCCAACCGTAATCAGACTTGTGTTGCTTAGAGCCTCCACTTCCATGCCTGCCGTAGGGACACCTGAGCTGTCACAGTCTGACTGCCTTTAGACGGCTGCTGACCTCAGACTAGCCTGACGTGAGAGCTCAGCGTTTGCAAATGTGAAGATGGACAGTGAAGTCATGTGGACGGAGCAGGTAGTTTGCTTTTATTTTCTACGTGTACAGTGCCTGGAGCAGAGGGTTCGTGCGGCGAGCGCCCTGCATGCAGGCTGCCGCTGCCCCGTGCTCGTGTCCACGTTGCACTGGATCAGGGAGCAGAGGCTGAGCCCCATCGAGAGCCGGAGGGAGGGGAGGCAATGCGGAGGAGGTTGCTTAATTAGACACCCTTTTCCAACTACCTACAGCTTTTGCTTTGGCCCAAAACCACCTGAAAGGCCCGTGAGAGGGGTCAAGGGGCTGTAAATTCTCATTGAAAGGAGGTGGCAAATTTTTGGGTTGAGCACTTCCAGCGTGCTGCAGGCCTGGCCACCGTTGAACAGGCACTTGGCAGTGCCTGTGGAAGTACAAAGCACTGATTTTGTATTGATGAATGTGTTGGCTATCTGGAGAAAATGATGGTTGAGAAGAAAGCAGGGCTGAGGGCACAATTTTGTTTTAAATGGTGAACCCTCATCTTAGTTTCATCTCTTTTTTTCTTTTAATTAGCCCGTAAGCTCCGACCTGCAATTTTTATTTTTAATCATGTTTTCTTTTTTACTGAATATTCCAGTAACATCCCCGCCAACCTGGGGAAAATTGTCTGCATTGGGGTTGTATTTTGAAAACTTTCCTCCAGCATAGCTCTGCTGACTTCCGTGGAGCACCGACCCTTTTCTGCCTTACTGTTTCTGGGTGCTATTTCTCATCCCTGCCTGGTTTACAAACCACTTTCTCAATTTATTCCATCTATGACTACATGCTAATAACAGTTCTGCTTTCTGATATCCTGCCGTACCACCCTGCCTTCCCTCTCCCTTCCCCACCAGCTTCATCCATTCGTCAATCACACGTAACTATATGATCTTTAAAGTGTTTCAGCTGAGCTGTAGGTCCGGAGTTTTATCATTTCACCCCTCCACAGCTGGTATTGGAGAAAATGTTCATCGTTAAAAGACTGGTCGTTGATGGGGCTTATCTGTGACAATCCGTGTCGGCCAACAAAATGTTTCTCCTGTGACACAAAGGTACGGGGTCTTTTCCGTGCTGCAGCATGGGTGCGTAATCCATCTGGTCCCACCCAGCTGCCCATGCTCAGTGCCGGAAAACATGCCTTTGCTGCCCTATTGCACTCTGAACTTGCTCAGCATCGCAAAGCCTAAACACCCAAACGGGCAGGATGCATTTCTGAGAGACAGTAGGACCGACTGGGCTGACGACAGGCACGGGGACCTGGGCTCCCTGGTCTTTAACCAACGCTGTCGGAACCCGCTGCTGCTGACTCACTCCTTAATCTTTGCCAAGTCATTAGTGACTGGCACTGCCCACCTATTTCCAAGGGCTGTTGTGAGAACAACGTCTGTGCAAAGCGCTGGAGGTGGGATACTAAAAATGAAATGCTTTGTCTTATAAGACCAGTTAGTGTGGAGGCACTGGCTGGAGTAAAAATAGTCCTAGTGGTCAGTGTTGACGTCTGGTGTGGGGACAAGGAGGGGAGAGAAAATATTGGCATGTTGAATTTGAAGAGTCAAGTCTGCTCCTCAGACTCTAAATAACGGAGCACCTGAGCGCGGCTTTGCAGAGGTGTCACTTTGGCTGCCCGGTGTGAGCAGCCCCATGAGGGCTAGCCTGTACGTTTCCGATTTTAATCAGTTGCTTTCAAATACATCATGTGCTGAGGGGTTCAGCACACACACCTGGGAGCCTCGTGCATGGGTGGATGAAGAGGTTCCTGCCTGATGCTCTCCATCCCTCCCTCCCGTTCCCTGCATCAGACAGGAGCTTAAGTGCCTTGGGCACAGGACTGAGATTTACTGATTTTGCCGCTTCCAAATGTCTGAGCTTCCTTTGAAAACCTCAGTTATCGTTATTACATCCCTGACTGGTAAAGCAAGGTCAAAGAACGAGTATGGATATTTCATAAGCTGACATGTCAGCCTCTTGTGTCGCAATATCCTTTGGACTTAGGGTTTATTTAGAGATGTGCCAGTGCAGGAGAGAAAGGGACTTTTTAAGAAGATGCCTCTGTCGTAGCTGCTACCTTCCAACATCCAAGGAATAACCACCATCCCCAACAGCAAGGGCAACATCAAATAAAGAAGAGAAGCTGTACAGGAAGAAGAAATTTCCTAGTATGAATGCGATGACATGACCACGTTCAGCACTATGAACAGTATCTTTTGCGCAGCTGGAAAATACTGTGATGTTCAGACTTGGGCTTCAGCTCTCCCTCTTTCCAGCACTGTCATGGTAAGTTTGATCCAATTGGGGATTTGACAGCCCGCTTCCATTTACCCTTATTCACACGAGCTTTCCGGGTTGGAAACAATTCCACTAGTGCCACTGGGTCTACTCACAAGCTCGGAGGTCTGCAGCGAGGGGTAGCACATCTCTGAGTACTTCAGGACCGGTGGTTTATCATGAACTATGGATTGCTTGTAAACGGTCTTAATTTCTGTTGCAGGGTGCCTTGGAAACAGCTCCCTAATCATGACTGTCACGTGGAGGAGATGTGGGCCCAAGGATAAAAGAAAAGCCTGCTGACGGATTGAAGGCATCTTTACGCTTTCTAAAATGGCAGCTTTCCCTGCAGGGAGTCTGCTCCACCAAAAACCAACGGCAAGGACCAGCCGCCAGAAAAATGATGGATGAGGAGTAGTGACAGATCTTGCGATATGGGAGAGCAGTGAGGAGTAATAACTGTTCCTTCAATGCCAGCAGTTCAGTGATGAGAGATGGAAAGGGGGAAACCTTTTTGAAACCCCTTCTTTGTCATCTGCCCACCTCCCACCCCACGCTAACCTCAGACGTGCAGCAGCCTCAAGCCCCTGAGCGAAGCTAGGTCTCCCCATACCAACCTGGGGAGCCGGAGGCCAGCGTGCCCTGCCTGGCTCTGAGAGAAGTCTGGAGAGCTGGGTCACAGCAGAGGGTGAGGAGCACCTGCCATGGTGCACGGCGGAGGGGATCTCGCCACACCGTGCCTATGGCAGACGGGTCTGTCCTCATCAGTTAAACAGCACCCAGGGGCGCTTGATGGTGCTGGTACCCGAGGGTCAAGATAGGGAAATCCCGAGAGTAGTCCCTGGTCATTGGCCTGACCTGCTCCTTGGCCTGGTTCAGGATTTAGTAGCCAACTGAGGACCAGTTCAGCTATGGCCACCTTGTTTGGAGAGATTTATCAGCAGGGACATGAGCCAGCGGGGCCCCTTTAATATAGTGAAATAGACAGTGCTTTGGAGTCGCGGGGCAGTGGACGTCCTTGCCCCCGTTGCCCCTGCTCCCGCCCCTCTCCCCTAGTCTCACTGCTGATCAGACTTCTCTGTCCCTGTTGGCTCCTTCCCATGCGGTCTGCAGTGCCCTCACCGCTCCATCAGACCCCGTCTGCCCACCATGCTGCTATTCCTTCTTGCCGTCAAAATCGTTTTCCCTCCATCTTCCCTGCCAGCTTTTCTGTGTCTGTCCCACAGCTGCTTCTCCAGTCCTTTGCTTTCTCCCGCCTCTCCCTTTCCACCACCTTTCTCCTCAAGGTCATCCTAAATATGCAGCTCTACTAGGGACCTCCTCCTTCCCATCCTCCCCAAGTTACTGTCTCGTGTCCCGTCTCTCTTGGACTGTAAGCCTTTTCCTTTGCCTGTACTGTGCGATAACGCTCACTGCTTAGAATAAATGATAAATCACCTACCGACTGCCCTTTCTCTCTCTTGTTTCTTGGTGTGGCTTCAGTAGATGTGTCTGCAAGTGCACTGTGTGTCTGTCCTCGTGGCCAGTTCAGCAGTCGGTCTTGCTGCCGCAGCTCTGTCTGTAGTCTTTTGGGAAGACTCTGCTCGTGTTTCTGTTCCCTGGTACCTTCCTTTCTTTTTTTACAGCCACAGAGACATGCTTTGATGCCTGTGCAGGAGCCCGGCACATTCAGAGCTCCATGACCTTCTGTCCTTTGCAATTCTGGTGCATCTGATAAAGAGGCTGGCCTTTCTCCAGCTTCGTGCAGAGATGTCCTGGGCTGGCAGGTGGCTCAACAAAAGCAGCAGCTGAAGAGAATGAGGGAGAAATCTTGTAGCTCAGCGCAGAAGCAGCCAACGGTAAAGGAACTGCATTTTCTGGCGCAATACAGAAAACAGTGGGCAGAAGTGTGTCGGTGGAAATCCAAGCAGATGCACCTCTCGGGAAGAAGCAGAAGCTGGCTTAGCAGCAGGATGTGTTTCAGAGATGGATGCCCAGGAGGCTTCTTGTAGTTCAGAAGGTGCCCTGAACATCTGCTTCCTCCATCCCAGGCTAGGACTAGACCTGCCCGTGGTCCCTTCAACCTCCGAGTGCAGCAGGGACCCAGTTGTCACTAAGTCCCAGGTGCTTCTTGCTGCCCCTTTGTCCTAATTTGTTGCCCGAAAGTGCTAGTTTGGTCTGTGCTGGCTGGAGCTATTGGTGCACGTGGGGATGGTGCTTCTTCCCAGGTGCTGCATAGATATACAGAAAGTTGCAGGAGCAGCTCAGTTCCTCTACCCTTACTGTGACCCTCACCATCAGAGGTGTGAGACCACCCTGCCAGAAAGCAAAGGAGACTCCTTATCACGCAGAGTGAGCAACTGAGCTCACAGCATGGCCATCAGTCTGGTTTCGTGGGCCATCTGCAGAAGTTAGGTCTGAAGACCTAACTCAAGGCCAAACTGAAGCTGGTTGGCGGACACGGGTGGGAGAAGGATCAAGCAGTGCTCGGTCCCCTGGGCTTCCTTCAGTGCCTGTTCCTGTCCTTGGGTGCACAAAAGCAGAGAGAAGAGATGAAATGTGTGGGGACCTCCAGTCCTCCTCAGTGAGGAGCCTGGAGATTTCATCTAGGACAAGCGAGACCTGCAGCGGGGTTGTGCGTGACATCTCCAGGCTCTAGGGATTTCGGCGTAGATACTGGAAAGAGGCAGTGGGAAGGAGGATGCCTTGGTGTAGGTAACGCCCTGCATCCTTTCCTATGTGCCAGCATGACCTGCTCCCACCTGCCATGCTTTCACAGTGCTGCTGCCTCCTCCTCCAAACTCTAGACTCCAGGAGTGAAAAAGCTCTAGAACGACCTAAAACAGCAGCCAAAAAAACTCAGCTGCACAGTTTTAGGGACTGAATAGTATTTAGGACAAGATTCCCGCATGCCACTGAGGTCCCTAGCTGACCTTGGAGGTACACTGAAGTCTTCTAACATCTGAATTTCTGCTACCAGAGCTTTGTAAGAGTTTGTGTATCTGCTGCTTTGCAGGGGGGACATTTGTTTAAACTCTGAAAAGTGCTGAGCTCCTTGTTGCTCACCTCACACCGACATCAAGCCAGATTTTGCAGCCAGACACTTTCTTCTCCTTCAGCCCTTGCTAGCCCCAAACTGGTGCACATTTCCAGGGCCCACCCAACCTATGCAAGCGATAGCAACCCCTCTGCTTGCTTAGATACAGACCCAGATTGAAATTCTGTGTTTCCCTGCTGTGACTTACAGTGTTAGCCCCACTATTTGATGCTGTTGCCTTTTCCAAGGAATGTAAGCTGAGACCAGTTATTAAGTACAACCTTAAGGCCATTTTTCAGGACAAAGACGACTTGTATTTTTGTTGCTGTTATCACAGACAGCAAACTTCAGTGCACAAAGGGCACTAAAGCATTCAGAAGAGAGAAGTGACTCACCATATACCACAACCTAATTGTTGATTGCATTTGCCCAGGAATCGATGAGTTTGTATCTTCTGAGGAACATAAACCTACCAATGTTCTCCCAGGTGAGGGCTCTAACCAAAAAATCAGTTGCTCCACAGAGGAGAGCCATCTCCTCACCTGAATTCTCTGGGAAAGAAAGGACAGATTTCTCATGGTTCTTTTTAAAAAATGGCCCTTCAGCACCAGACTTCACAGCTATATGTGCCTGGGTCTATTTTGCTGTTTCTGAGCCACCAGTAGAGGATTCCTGCTGCTCTAGTTGCTCTTGAAGGCAGCTTTTAAATTTCCATGTGTCTGGAGTTGGGTCCGTCTATACGGACTCCTAACAGCTCCCAAATAGATAAACTGCTTTGAATGAAGGTAATTTTGCAGAAGAGGATAAACATCATCAGCTCTTTTTGATATGACACCACCAAAACATCAAGACCTGAATCCAGAGAGGGACAGGGATGAGCCGTGAGCAGGTCCTCCACATCTGTGAAGAACGGGATAATGCTGCTGGAGCCCATCACCGTCAGAAGCAAGTTTAGACGCCAAGTCACAAGATCCCAGGTCCCTGTTGTTCTACCAGGACCAGCGAAGAGGGGACTGTGCTACGTGTGCTCATGGCGGTCATCCTTTGGTTATTTCCAGACACCGTGTGCTGCCTCTGGGAAACGAACCCCTGGTGAATTTCATACTTTCTGCATCTCTCTCTCAGACCTAACGCGAGTAATGATCTGTCACCTGCAGTTCATCTCTTCTGCATTTCTCACCTTGTCACATCACTTTTAATTAACCCGACCGTTTGCAACCAGCAGCCCTCGTGAGGGCAAGGACCTCCAAACTCTTTCCTCACCTGGCTAAGGCAAAGATCATTAGCAAATGTTGCCGCTTGTGTGTTAGGACTTGTTACGTTTCAGGATCGGGCTTTCCTTTCAGCCCTCAGATTTGCACCCTCCCGGCTCACTTTTCCCAGGGCTGGTACCCAGGGCCAGACCTGGCTGCGCATCCCTGCAGAGAGCAGCCAGGGCTGTTCTCCTCCTGGGGAGAGGCTGTGCAATGCTGTGTTGTCCCTGGAGACCAATTCCTGGGGAAAATAATGCGAATACCTCCCCCTCACACTCCCTCCAGTTTAAAACAGGTTTGGAATGAGCTTTACTGGGAAGGACAATCACACAGTTACCTGTATTCAACGCAAACAAAGAGGAAGCCAGGGGATGGGGATGGGGCACAGCCTCTTTCTCCTCCGGGAGGCTGGGTCTTAGCCAGCCTGCAGTACACGGCTGAAGGATGCACACACTCACGAGAAAAGAGCCAGTGGATGAAAATGAAGAAGTATCCACCATGCAAACGTGCACCGCGTGCACCAGCTTTCTTGGCTGCCTCAGCAGAGAGGTGCCACATCACGGCTGCTGAGAAGGGTGAATTCCCCTGGCGACTCTAGCAGGGGCTAAGGGAAGTGTTGATGGAGGGTGATTTCAAGCAGTTTGTGTTGCTCCAGGAAGAGGTGATTTTTGGCTTTCAAGCTCTGTTCTGAAATGCAGGGCAGCAGCAAGAGCAGGGTTGGCCACCAAGTAAGAGGTGGGATTAGTCTGGTGTTGACCCACCTACAGCCTCGAGCATCGCGTGCACGCTGGCACAGGAAGACCTGAGCTCAGGCCCCGTAGTTACTGCGTCCTCCCTTACTAGATCAGATGTGAAGACGTGCTTGGAGGGGGTGGTTTGGCATCTGGGGTAGCTGCTGGCGGCCTTCAACCTGCCCAGCTTGCAGGTGCAAGTGCCCTTGGGCACACTCTCCACTGGCGAGGATGTGCAGGCATCTCCAGCCCTCTCCAGAGACCAGGCAACGGGTCCTGTCCTAGCAGATGTCTGCATCAGCAGTATGGACCTGGTCTGTCCTGACAGTGAGGCATCTTCCTAAAGAGGAGCTGCCCTGCATTTTCCCCTAATCCCTTGACTTACGGTGCTGGGCTCACCTCATTCCCATAGGAACTGGTGGGTTGGAAGGACTCAGCAGTTTTCCTACACTGGGGACACCGGGGGAAAGGCCTTCCCAACCTCTGCCAGCAGCTTCTGGCAGCAAATGTCTCTTCGCTGTGAGCACGAAGGGCAGGACGACGGTGAGAATTTGAGCGAGAGCTGTCCTGCCAGGGCTCTCCGCGTGGTCCTGCCCCGTGAGCCTCTCACACGGGGACGATGAGACTCGTGTCCGGGTTGGGCTGGTTTCATGGGCCAAGGAGACGGTAACTAGCACCTGTTCTCCCGGCCACGGTGTCAGCCTCTCCTTCCCTCCTTTAACCTGCAGGCTGGAACCGCTCCCTACACAAAGCCAAAGTGGGGGGCGAAGGGGGAATCTCCACAGTCCCTTAATGCAACCGCTGTGCAAAGCTGCCCATTGTAACGCCGAGCCGGTTTCTCCTGCCTCTCCACCTGCTTTCTGCAGCCTCACAGGTCCCTCCTCGTCCGTCACACATCTCTGCTCATCCCCGGAGATCCTCTGTCTCTTTCCTAATGAAGATTGATTCCCTTGTTCCCTACAGGTCTTTCCTTCCCCAACTCTCCCTCTGCACTTCAGCAAGACCCGACCTTCCCTCCAGCACCCGTCCAGAGCTCCTGGCAGCACCTACCCTAACTCCCAGGCTTTGATCTCTTATGCTCCCATCCACGATTACCCCAGGTACAGAGCTGGTCCCAGAGCTGATCCTAACAGGCATCCAACGCCTTGGTGCCGCCCATCACCTCCTGGCGTCTCCTGGGGGCACTGAGGGGAAGGGGTGCTCTCAGATGGGGGTTAGCATCTGTTCGCTGGCCTTGCTTTCCTCTCGGTTGTTTTAACAGGCACCGGGTGCTTCCTGAGAAGCACAAGAGCTCGGCTCCCCTCCATTATAGGGCTTTCACCATCCGCCTTGAGGGAAACAAACTGCTTCTTTGTGAGACAATTTTACAGCGAGGTGCTCGTTCGATGCAGGTTATAATCAATTGGCAAGCATTTTTCATAGCTGATGGGTGGGCCTGATCCTGGTCTCAGCTGAACCAGGGGCTGGTCAAAAAGTCAAGAGCTCCAGCCCTCCTAATTTTGTGGTCATCCATGGGTTTTGGACCAGGACCAGGCTCACCAACCAGCCTGAGGACATACCAAACATTTGCGGGCTGCTTGGGGAGTGCTCTGCAGAGCCACTTGTCGCGGGGCAAATTTCATCTCGGGGGTGGCATTTTGTTTTTGTGCACCAGCTGATTGCTCTGACAGCTTTGCAATGATGCTCTTTCTCTGCTTCCAGGACCCCTGAAAAAAACACTGGTGCTACAGACCAAGAACCAAGTACCTTAGTGCAGGACCAACGCACATGAAGTTGAGTACTTTCTTCTGAGTGGCAGTTGGAGCAAACATATAGTCTGCATGAAATGTGTATCGTCTGGCTGGCATACAATAAAGCTGATGAGCAGAGCTGAATGACAATTTCTCTTGTCTCTCAAGCACTGAGAAGTTACTGTCACCAGGATCTGTGTAATGCAGTTAGCATGTCTGTGCCTTCGTTTGTATTCAGTAAAGTCAGAGAAAGAAAACGGGTCCAATTCTCCCTTTATTCATAGCTGTGGAATGGCACTGGTTGCAATGGTCTCTAGTTCACACGGGGATCAAAGAGATGAGATTCTCTTCCATAACTCATGGAAGTTTCATATTGGATTTCAGAGATTATCCTGGAAGCCTAGTTGATAGCGTCAGCAGCTCTTTTCGAAAAATCCTCGGAAGATTTAATGCACTATAAATTCTTAACCCCTGCCAGGAACTCGCGTTTGGATGTTGCCAGGTGAAGCACACCTTGTGCAACATCTGGCGGATCCCCTGTCATTGTGTTGTAGCCAAGAGCATCTCAGGCCTTTTTCTGAGACTGTTAACATTCAATTTGTTTAATTTGCCATTTAGGGCAAAGGCTGTACAAGACATCAAAAACTTGCTGGCAAATTCGTGGTTTTTTTCTCACGCAAAAATTATAAAGTACGAACTGGAAATGTTATAGGACGAATGCAGCTTGTTCGTGGGATTAGCAGGTCTGGTTGTTCTGTATGCCCATCTTTTCTGCGTGAGGCTCCCTATGTCCATCAGATGTATGCAACACGTGATGGGAGATGTAGTCCAGCCCTACAGCCTGTCCTCTATAGATGGCTAAGTGCATGAAGTACCCAGACTGCAGTTCCAGCAAGGCACTGGCCCAGCACACTCCAGTAAATACTTCTAGGTTTAGGCTGAAGTGTTATAAGACTTAAAGCTGGGCTTTGTTTTACTTTCTGCAAGTGCTAACTCTAAGCAGAAGGTTTCTCTTCCCTCCCAAATTAATTATGCAAGGCAGCAGCTTGATCAGAGGTGGGGAGGGCTGGGCAGCTTCCATGGAGCAGGGCAGCTCCAAAGCCCTCCAAAACCAGAGGGTCTGATTTGCTGGGTCAGGTTAAGAAGGAAACTGCCTTGGGCTCGGAGAAGTCATTCAAGTATTTCAAAGTGAAAATGCAAGTCTGTGATACACATCCTCCTATAGAAGTACTCCTCCTGTACAGACCCCTGTTCTGTGCACGAGGAAATCAAGAGTGATTCCAGCTATGGCTGGACCAACTTTAAAATGAGTGAATGTTTTAGGAGATCCAATCTCCTCCACTTGCATAGACCCTTGGTTACTACTGCTATTTGCTATTCATATTGCCCCACTGCTAAGGCACCCTGTGGTGGCCAAAATCCCAAGGGTGCCAACAAAAAAAACCACAGGGACCCACCCAAAGGACCATGAAGGCAAAGGGGGAACCTAAAATTGCCTCAGGCTCCTGACGTTCACATTGTGGTGCATTCTCTTTGGCAACAGGAAGGTTGGGAAGAACCTCCTTGTTAAAGGGATAAAACACAGAGGAGTATTTGTAGCGACAGCGTTTGTACAAGCCAAGAAGAAATTAGAATAAATCCAATCACTGAACCATTGCAAAGCACCTCCAAGAAGATGTGAATAGTAACTAATGAAATATTCAATACAAAGGGAAGTAGATTACATGCCTGTGAATAATTGCACTGAGCGTCTGCCTCGCTCAGTAGCTGATGGGTCCTTGTTACACATGATTAAGTAATTAACTTTTTTTTGTGTATAATTACCACGATTGCGCAATTATCAGAGAGGAGCCCAGTGCAAGACTCCAGCGCCAGACGTCGGTGGCCTGCAGGAGGTTTTGCTCCAGATCCCTGGAGCTGCTGGTGTCCCGGGGAAGCAGGACCTGGCAGGCGTCTCGGGGCCCATCACTTCTCTCTGAACCAGATGCACCAGAGGAAAAAAGGCACCATAGATCCAGTCAGCCAAGGATCTTATCCATACGCAATCATTTGTAGTAACCCAGACATTCATGGTGGAAAATATGAGAAAAAAGGCTGGTTCTCCCATCAGTATCTGACCTTCAGGGAGCTGGCGTGGAGGGGCAGAAAAACCCACCCTAACTTTCACTAAAATACATCTTTTCTGCTTCTTCAGCTCCCTGAAGCAGCTCAGCACAAGACGAGAGCAGGAACAAGTGGTCACCAACTTTCATTTCACCAGTGGAAACTGGGGAAATGTGTCCAAAGTAGGAAGGTGAGATTCCAGAGAGGTAGGTTTTGAAACAGCGGAGCTGATTTAAATGCTCCCCGCCAATCAAGGCAGAAGATGCCCACTTTAGAAAACATCTATGTAACTCATAAATAACCACATATTTTTCCACCAGACTGGCTACAATATTTCAGACCAACCAAAAAAAAAAAACATGATTCAAATTTCATTTCGTATAGAAATGCAGTGTTCTGATTTAAATCAGCATCTCTCCCTTCTCACCCCAAAATTTTCATCTTGCCACAAGCTGGAATATTTACTGTTTATTAAGAAAAAAAAAAACGATTTCTGTATCCTGGCAGATTCTGTTCCCCACTGCTAACATTTCCCTCCCTTTCGTCCTGGGGTCAACTGCTATCCTCAGACTCTTGCTTCCTTCCACTTCTCTTTCCATCTATCTTTTCTTCCCCTACATAATATGTCCCGCTCAGGTTCCTCCTGCTCTCAAAAAAAATGGAGCTACCAACTGTCGTATTGCCCACCTGGCATATTGTATATAATTTCCTACCATGCCTGTCTTTTTAGATTACAAAGTGTTTGTGGCTGGGAGTTTCCCTCATTTTTGTGCTGTTCACTGCTCTGCCTGCCTTTCGCTTATCCTGAGGTATTACTGTAATAGACGTGATTACTAGGAATTATCCTCCCACCTGCGAGACTAATTCAATGCAGCTGAATTTTGCATGACTGCTTTTGTCTGGAGCGTACTTGGTACATCCTTACAACCTTGGCTGTGCTTCGTATCAGCAGCCGTGCAAATCTGTAAGGCTGAGGGAGAGGAAGGAATCCCCCAAGCAAGCAAAGCCAAGGCTAAAATAGGAGACCAGAAATTAAAGCAAGGAAAGGAAAGGAATATTTCCAGATCAGAAATTAAATGCAATGGAGGGAGAAAGAGGCAGGAGGCAAATTATTCTGTTCCCCCCCTCCAGGAGCTGGGTAATAAAACAGGTCCAGGGAGGATGGTCTCCAGCCTGGAGAAGAGGAGCAGCAGTACTGGAAGAGGAAAGTGTTCAGGAGGGTGTTTCAGACTGGATTTCACCCTTTGTAGGTCCCGGGCATCACAGATTTGAGGGCTTCTGCTGATTTTCAGGGAGAAGCATTGCCCAGGGCTGAGGAGATGCGTAAAGTTCACAGGAGATGCTTTGCTCACCAGCGGCACTGGCCGCGTGAACATGGATTAATGCTGCAAAACTCCTTATCTGGAGGGCTATTTCCATTTAATGAGGCAGCGACTGAAGGAGCTTGGTGGCTGGGGAGCGCTCCCAGACAGATCCATCGAGGAGCAGGGCAGAACCGAGGGGGGATTCAATTAGGATTTGAGGCCAACAGCATCCATGGTGTAAAGTGGCCAAAACTGCTGGAATTGCATGTGTTGGATTTGCCCTTCGGATTTATGGGCCACTTCTTCAGAAGGGTGTAAATACCCACAACTGGATTGACCCCTTGCGGATTTACACCAGCCATGCCTGTCCAAATGGCACAGAATATCCAACAGCTCTTTTTGATGCTGTGAACAGCATGTTGGGTTTGTTGGTTCCCTCCCCCACCGCCAATGATTCCTAGATGACTTATGTTCCCTTGTTTCTTCAAGGCTCTTAAAAATCCTGACCTGAATTATTTAACCTCTATTCACTCCCCCTTTCCTTCATTGTCTTTTCTCTTTTGTTTCCTTTACCTTGATGTGTTTATCTCCTGCTCTGTCGTTCCAGTCACTTCCTATCTCCTTCTACCCTCATGCATCTTTCATAGTTTACCCCATTTTGCTCTGGCGAGGGGCAGGTTTTCCTATTTGGTGGCAATCAGATTTTGTGACATATCTAGGTTACTGTCAGGACTCCTTCTTTGTGTAAAATGTCTTTCATTTTTTATGAATCTGCTTTAATAATTTATCCTCTATCAATGATGTATAACGAAGTCACCATCCTGAAATGGCTTTTCCATGTTAAGGTAATGGAACGGAGACGGGCTGGAAGGTACTATCTCCGGATGGTATTTTGGTGCAAGATAAGCCACAAGTTTCAGGGGAAGGAGGAAGCTGAAATAGCTGAGGAGATGCTGTTGTCTGGGGTCTGGATCAGAAGAGAAAGGAAAGGACCTGCCTTTACTTTGCCTATAAGGCAGAACATCGGGAGTCACGTGAACCATCGTCATACTCTCACTGGTAGCCTTTGGCTCAGATCTAACCAGCATGGAGGTGAACCACCAAAAATAGTAAGACCCAAAATATCCTTCCCATAAAAGTCGTATTCACACATCTCAGGATGGCAAAACCACTCCATTCCTTAGCTTCCCTGAGCTGCAAATTTCCCCACTGTGGTCCAAAATGGACCACAAGGTGTAACTGAGGCTTATGACCCTCACCATATCATGAATTCATGGTGGTGGGCGAGCTGCTGTAGTCCTGGTGAGCTAGGGGTACCTGTGAGGCCACGTTGGTAGCTGCGTTATCTTTTATTGGAAAAGGAACAAGGGTTTGAGAGGACGTTTTTCCCAGGATCACAACTGCTGCACCAAACCGAGTTGAGGCTGTGGACCCCTTGCAGGGTCCTGGGATGGGTTAATTAAGGAGTCAGATGCAGACATGCAGTATTTTAATATGCACAACCAATTGTAAGGTACAACCAAAATCCTCTTAATTTTCAGATGACATGAGAGGAACGTGCATGGGCCAAACCCTGGTGTAAAACACCACCATTACGTTGCTTTGAACTTTGTGCTTTGGAGGAATGCAGATGACTCAACACAGCAGAGGAACTGGGGATCTCAAACCGAGGATGCAAAGGATGAAGCTTGTTCCTTCCTGACGTTCTGCAAAACCAAACTGCCAGATCCCAGTGATCCGACCAATGGAATAACGTAGCCTTGGATCCAGGCTCGGCAGCTGGAGCCTGTCCCTCCGGAAGGCCTCATTCAAAGAAGTACCAAATCCCCAAGTATTTAAACATGTTATCTCATGCACCCAGAGTCCACAAGTTATTAAAAATAATTAAATTACAGCTGATATTGGATTATTTTTTGTGTTTTCATCATTTATTCTCTAGTCACAATTCTCTGTAATCACATTTTTTAAACCAATGGAATCAGAGATGTTTACCAGTCTAGCAGCTGCAAAAAATAAGTGTTCCTTTAAAAATAATTGCCTAAATTGCCCTAGGAGAAAAAAAAAATAAAAGAAAATTTTTGCCTGCAAATAAACATGAAAGGAATGACTCTTTTTTGCCTGGTTCCTCAGTATTTATCATGTGAATACGTAAATCTTCACAGAAGTCATTTAAATAAAGCAGCTCAAGAAAACATAATTGATTTTCCTGTGTCTTCTGTGTAGCTCATTTCTGATTAACTATCCCTTGTTTGTATTTCCCCAGGAAGAATGATGAAGACATATTTATGAAACTGCACAATCACAACTCCCAGAACAGCAGGTTTTCAAAGGGTGAGCTATTTTTGTATTAAGCATGAATGTATTGCACAGGGCACTGACGATAGACATGATTGTCCAGGAAGAGTTAGCATCATGACAGAAAAAGAACTTGGTTATTCATTCATGTCTAGCAGAAATATGATAAACCAGCTATTCAGCCCAGGAAACAAAACCCAAAGCAGTAACAAAACAGAAAGTTTCTCAAAACGAGGCAAGCTAATAAAATGTTAATAAAGCTCGTGGCAAGGTGTTGAGGCTGGGTGCATTTTAGGAGGAGAAGGAGGTTGTTGTCCAGAAATCTGGATTAACTGTAACAATCCTCGTGGGTTTTCATAGGAGATGTGTGCGACGTGGAGTTCTCTTTTCTGGGCCAAAGGCATAGCAACAGAGCTAAAATCTCTATTGGTCTTCATGTGTTAATCACACTATTTTCTGGGGCATGTAGGCTCCTAAATAAGTTTTGAAAATGGTCCTCAGAGAAGTGTCTAAATGGCCTTTTCCCATCCACACTACCCTCTATACCACGTTTCCCCACTTACGCATGGGCTTTGGTTTCCATCCCCTGTGCACGAGTAGGTGGAACCAGGAGGCGAGAGCATCCCCAAAACCCATGTTTTATGCAGATTCTTCTTCTGGGTTTACGACAAATGCCTCTACTGAACCTCACTTGCAATTAGCGCGACTGGGGACATCCTGAAAGGATGACTGGTCCAGCCTTCCCTTAGAAGGAGGTGGAAAGAGCGACAGACGGCCCAGGCACTGGTCCAGGCGGTGACCTGGGAGACAGGCAGCAGAAGAGAAGGGCAGAAGGCTTGAAATTGCAAGGAGGGATTTATCCAAGCACCGCAAGCCCTCACCATCTGAGATGTTCGCTCCAGGCTCCTTCACAGCCAAAGGAGAGAAATGGGCACTTCCAGGAGAAAACACATCTCATCCTAAGGGATATGGTAAAGATAGCTTGGATGAATCACGTTCCAGAAAGCCAAGCCAGGGACGACCATCTCGAATATTTAAATTTGTATTTAGATGTCTGATGTCCAGGGAGTTGAATCTCCAGTGTTGGCATCCTGTGCCCCAGAGAAGCATACGCAGAAGTCTGGTGATACCTTACGTGAAGTTTGCATTGCATCAGTGATTGCACAAAAATGGAGGAAAAAGCCTTGCTATAATAGCGAAGTGTAGATTCATTGCATCTAAATTTAATGCGTGCACACAGCAGCCCCAAACGATGCTAGGACTGCAGCTGTTAACGCAATATTGGATCATCTGCCCTGATGCTGTAGAACAGCAAAATATTTTTTTTGCTTGTTTGCAAATAGAAAACCAAAGCACAAAGAATGTAATCGCTTTCCCAAGTTGCTATAGTGCAACTATAGCACACGTCCGAAGCTCAGTCTAGCATCAGCCTTATCCCAAGAAATACTTTTTCTAAGCGCTGTCTTCAGAAACGTGCAGGTTTCTCCCTCCTGAAAGCAACCCAGCAGCTCAGAAATGGGTGACTAATGCATTTCCTGCTTCTGCCTAGGTACACGCGTCATTCATAATTACTTCAGTGACTTTTTCATTTGTCTTAATTTGCGTGGCATAATGGCAATGATGTGCTGGATTTCCCTGTGAAAAGTGCAAGGAAAAGGTTAAACCGAAGCTGCACTACAACGCGTCACTCAGAGATTTGGGAAGAACTTGGTGCTCCTTGTCTATCCTCCCTCTCCAGAGTGTCCACCGCTTTTCCCAGACATACTTTGGGGTCAAAACCTTAGCATACTTCACAGATACCTGTATGGACATGAAAATACGTGCTTTTTACTTTAATTAGGATAGGCTTTTTATTTTAAAATACTGTGTTTAAAGGTTTCAGGATGGAAGTTGGAAAGCTACTTCCCCTCATGACAGGCTATTCTTGAAATGTTCTTTCTAGACTGTTTTCCTCCAATTGCCTCTGAAATAGCAGACAACAATCATTAAGGGAGATACAATTCACAGCAGGGGCCATATCCTCCTCCAGCATTAAAAATCCAGTTCTTCACTGCTGGATTTCTAACTGCCTGAAATCTCTCATGCCCTTTACTTAAAAACAAAATAAAAATAGGATGCTAGATTTCCAGTGGGGGAAAATAACCAACCTGCCTCTTGTTTGTACACATATGACCTTCCTCCTACTCAAAGTAGCTAGATGGTTTGGATTGGAAGGGTGAGGGAAGAAGATCCTTGTCCATACTGCCCTGAATTTCAGCAGAGCCTTGCTCATCTACAACATTTGAGCATCCTATTTGCATGCTTCAGCTGCTGAAGTCACTTCATGTTATGCATGGTAGAAGGAGTCTCCCCAGCTTTCTCCTGCAGTGACACAATTTCAGATACACATGCAAAGCGAGCGAAGTCGTCGGAGAAAACTCCGTCTGCTTACAAACATCTCTGCACTGGTATGAATGTCCAGCCTTGTAGATTCATCAATTATTTCTGTGAGGAGACGCTTGTTACTGGCCTGGCCAGTATCTGTGGTTGAGTTGGTGTCTCCATTACAGAATTTGAACCCTGAGGCTCTGGCCTTCTCCAGCTCACTAAAATTGCTCTTCATGGCAACTTGGCTCCCAGCTGTGCTGATTCTGAGACTTCAACACACTAAAACATATTACTTTCTTTCTGTCTTCTCCGTGACCCACAGTTCTGTCACTGTCTGATCAGATTTCTGCTGCAGGACGTGCTGGCTGGAAGCGCAGGAAAAGGGATATACGTTCCTTCTTAAGGACAGACAGAGCTTGGCCTTAGGAGAACACAAAATGAAGAAGAGCTCGACATGGTTATTCTCTGAAAGAGACTCCAGACCTTCTATGAGCCTATATTGTCACTGTTATTCTTTCCCTGTTTTTTGCTGCCTCTCCTCTGATCCCTCTGGAGCTGGTGCCATTAGCACGAGGACACTGGAGAGATGACCAGTTTTATCCAGTACAGGAACCCAGTGACTTCCACTGTCCTTAATGGGACATCGAGGCAGTAGCACTCCATTGCTCAGGATGATGGCCCTTAGATGTAAGTGCAATGGCCACAATGGCAAAAGAATTTTCTACCAAGAGGGCATCGGCCCTCCAAACAGTCTTGGAGCATTTCTTATCCGCCTGGTCATCCAGAAGACCCCAATCCAGCAAGCCCTTATGCCCAACTGGGTTCTTCGTGATCCATACTTCCATGCAAAGGGGTGCCATCATCCAGTTGATGGGACTGCATGTGATGGTTGTGTCACAGACCAACCATTAAACACAGAGCAAAAAAAACAGGTCTTAGTTCCTTCAGCAAAGCCGAATTAACACCAGCTTAATTCCTCATCTCACCTTTACAAGCTAGTGGCAGCAAAGCTCCTCCACCCTGCCCAGCATGTAGTACGAGTTGTATCGGGCAGAAGACAAGCCTGCCTTTGCTGTGTGTAACGGGGCTCGTTTTTTTGGAACAGTTGCATAAGGAGGAAATGCGATGTGTGGGCGACCGTGCTTGTGGTTCAGCTTTCCAGGCATGAAGAAATAAAAATAAGTTAGTGGGTTTGCAGAAGTAGGAAGATCCTGCAATCCCTACCCTGGCAATGTGCGGTCAGATGATTCCTCTCTGGGCAGCCTCTGTGGCCAAGGCTTTTCCACCCTTCCCAGTTATCCTCTGAACGGAGCTCAGAGTTAAACCTTCTCATCCAGGAAAGCATCTCGTCTTGATCTCATGCCCCAGGAGATGGGGAATTCACCACTTAGCTCACTAAGCTCTTCTCCCTTGACACTTAAACACGGATTGCTTTATTATGTCTGATAGTAAATAGCCTCACTGAATGTCAGGAGCTTCTCTTGGTGGCAATGCCTTCCTCTTTTGAAGAACGGCACTAGCCCTTTTTCCCTCGAAGATCACACTGATTGCCTGCTCTCGGTGACCTCAAAAGCCTGTTCAGAGCCCTTCTTCCCAAGAAATCCTGTGCAGATCTCAGGCCACAACCTCCTGTCCTTTCCCAGATTCTGACTTAGCTTTTAGCTTTGTTAGCATGCATTTTGGCTGTACGGCCCCAAGCAATCCAGCTTCCTCTGCGTGACTCATCATATTTTTTGTGCTGGCTGTCTTTGTGTTGTCTGCCAGTTATGTTAGCGGTAATTTTATATTTATTTCGAGATCATTGAGGAAAATCTTGAAGACTGTCAAGCCTTGTAGCTATCTCTCTGGGTCTCTGCTCAAAAGCTCCACAGGCAATCACAGGTTTCAAACCAGCCAGATCATCCAGATGGTATCTGCTGATTGAAACCTATTGATTGCTTGTATCGTTGATTAACATCTCCTTTTGCTGATGACATAGAAATATTTGGTCATTGTCATGCAGGGGAACTATAGCGTCCAACATGTATTTCTAAGAGTTTGACTATTTCTGCTTAGTGACAACTCCGACCCATTGCTAGAATTCCTCTGTTCCCATTGCAGCACTTCTTTGCTATCTTCTCCCCAGTCATCATGTATTTTTCCTCGCAGCCTTCATCTTCTCTTATTCATTTTCCCTCCTTCTTTGCCACTACGCATAATAGAAGATACAAGCTTTCCTTTTTGCAATTTTTTTTTAGCATTTCTAATTGCAGACACTGAACAGAGAAGGTTTTGACTCTGCGCAGTCCTCTTCTGTGTTACAAACCAAAATATCTTAGATATCTTATTGGCCTTTGCTGAAAAGCTCCTAGATATCAACCACATTTTCTCAGGCTCAATTTTCCCTCTTGGTTCACCTCATCTACCTTGGTCCTCTGTGCAGAGGAAGGAGACATCTCAAACAATTCTTTGCTAAGCCAAGGAGGAAAAAAGGCAAATTGTTTGAAATCAGAAGGATGAATGTAGTGTTATTAATGTGCTTAAAAATGTATAAGTCACAATTTGTAACTCTGAGTTCTTCGATCACCCAACAAGATGTGGTTTGGATTTCATTTTAGTGCTAATGTGAGGCAAGCCAAGAGTGCATCTGTCCAGACAGGACCTCGTTTTTGGAAGAGCTGATCGGCTCCTGAGCTGTTTTGAGTAGACAGATCTGGGCAGCGCATGGGGATGCGGGCGCTTCTGAAACATCAGGCAACTGAATGGAGGCTGATCTCTTTGGAAAAACCGTCCTGCCACATTTAATCATGACAAGCAAACACAGGATGAGGGGGTACCAGCTGGTGCCGTCTCCAGTGCTTTCAAGGAGCTCTGTAAAAACTGCGCTTGGAAACGCACCTTTGCCTCGGGCAGAATTTTAAATAGGCAATGGCCCTACTCGTGCCACAAATGATGTTTCCATCTGGAAATGTGAAACAGCTATAATAATGCTCTAAATCACAAGAAATCTTCCCTTGTTGGGTCTCTCTGCTTTTTCCTTCTCTATGGAGAAAGGCAATTTTGCAGCAAAGACTTCTTTTCTGCAAAGTTATGGATTATGACCGGAGAGGAGGGGAAGGCTGGCAAAAAATTAAAGTGAAAACAGAGAAGGACTCGGGGTACCAGTGGATAAAAACTGGACGTGACCCGGCCGTGAGCGCTCGCAGCCCAGAAAGCCGACCGTGCCCTGGGCTGCATCACCAGCGGCGTGGCCAGCGGGTCGAGGGAGGGGATGGTGCCCCTCTGCTCCGCTCTGGTGAGACCCCCCCGCCCTGCAGTGCTGCGTCCAGCCCCGGGGTCCTCAGCACAGGAGGGACACGGACCTGCTGGAGCGGGCCCAGGGGAGGCCACGGAGACGGTCCGAGGGCTGGGACAGCTCTGCTGTGGGGACGGGCTGAGGGAGTTGGGGCTGTTCAGCCTGGAGAAGAGAAGGCTCCGGGGAGACCTTATTGCAGCCTTTCAATATATAAAAGGGGGCTTATAAGAAAGATGGGGACAGATTTTTTTTTTACCAAGGTCTGTAGCGACAGGATAAGAATCATCAAGTCCACCTCCTAGGCATGTATCCTATACCCTCTCCCAAAGAGATACAAGTTCCCATGGGAGTAACCAAGTTTGAATTTACTTTAAGACCTGGTCCCACAGCACGAAGTCTTTGGTGGCAATATTGTCCCTGTTTGTTGACTCTGCCAGTTCACAGCTTAAACAAATGGGTAGCCTCCATAGTCTTCTTCTCAGCTGCGAGAGGAAGAAGGGATGTCCTTAAGCCAATATTGCTGCTGGAAACAGAGCCATGTAAAACCACAGCTGTGAGAAATTTAAATTTACCCTTGGCGGAGCCTGTATTTCTCCATAGAGTTTACAAAGTGTAGGCTGTCGCATGCATCGGTCTGAGATGCCTGAAAACCAGAACTATTCCTCACCCAGCACATCTGGACAATATTTTTAGCACCAGACTGTAAAGAGGTCAGTTTTCAGAAAATCACAGGATCACCAAACCACTGAGGTGGGCAGGGACCTCTGGAGATGAGCTTGTCCAAACCCCCTGCTCAAAGCGGAGTCAGCTGGAGAAGGTTGATCAGGTCATTGCCCAGTTGGGTTTCAAATATCTCTGAAGGTGGAGACTCCAGAGCCCCTGTGAGCAAACTGTTCCAGTGTTTGATGCACTGGAAAATTTTTTTCTTACATTTACGGAATTTTGAGTATTTCACTTGGTGCCCGTTGTCTCTTGGCACCACCACCGAGAGACGTGGCTAGTCAAAGACATGTCCACCCTGGCCTAGAGCTGGGGCTAATCCTGCTTTGAGCAGGTGTTGGGCTGAAGATGTTCAGAGGTCCCTTGTTCCATGAGCCTTTTCTAGAGTTTGGCCACTCTCATCCAGCCTCTCTTTAGCAAACAAGGTCTCCAAACGACACCTCCGTAAAGAGACAGGAATGAGACAGAGATGGACTGTGCAATTATTGCTCAAAATTAAAGCGCGGAGCAAGCACAAGAGGCAACCCAGCCCGTCTGTGGAGCAGGACGAGCTGCTCAGCCTTTCGGCTATTGCTGCTGGAGCCAGACAGACACAGGCTTTTCTGGCTGTGATGAACTGCGAGGAAGGTTTCAATGATTCACAGCAGGCAGGGGATTTACTGCAGAAAGTGCCCGGCTGTTAACTCTTTCCTCCCCTTCGCTTCGCATCTGGAAGCAAGAGGCAACCCATGGCTCTTCCCATGGTGGGCAAGGGGCTGCAGGGCTGGACTGTGGTTGGGGGTCACGTCCTCCGGAGGTGTTTCTGCGGGACAGCTTAGCTGCAGGCACAGCTGGGCAACTGACCCAAAGATGAGAAGCTGTATCTGGTCCATGAGGTCATGGCGATGTCACACTGAGAAAAGGCAGCTTAAGGTGCAATGGAGTGAGCTCCGTATCGTGTGCGAGATGAGACAGGACTGGGTGGGCTGAAAATGGCACCATCACAGCTCCTGTGGCAGTGGTTAGGACAGGCTTTGGGGTCACAGCAACACGCACCATTCAGGAAAGGGAGCCACCCCAGCATCTAAATTCTCACCTTTTCTACCCAAAACGGAGTTCAAAGAAAGGGCCCCAAAATCGCCTCCGAAGCCACAGCACCATTACAGAGTCCAGCAGCATGCGCCCAGGGCCACGCAGCCCTGAAGCCTCTCAGACCCATGCTGATGGGTGCAAGCAGTTCCCGGTTCAGGTTACTGAGGCCAGCAGAAAATTGAACCCAACATTTTGGGTATGCTCTCTGTCTAGGAAAAAGTAGCCATTCATGGCGAGTTAAAATACAGGATAAGCTGATCTTCTCTTTCTCCTCTCTTTTTCCCTCAATGAAAAATTTCAGTGGGTTTCATTTCCATTTTGCATAAGATTTTTTTTCCATTTGGAGAGCTGTTGCTTATTATTCAAAGCCATTAAATATCCTCTAAAATCACAGTACTTACAAAATGAAAAAGGAGCCATTAGATCATCCAGTCTATTCATTTACAAGATTTATTAACCTCCGGTAGAGGCATCTACCACTCATCCCTTTAGGACAAATCTTGATCTTGACTTCCCAAATGAGTGCATTCATCTTTCTGGCCCTAATTTGCATGAGTCTTTGGTGCAGACGGATTTGCAAACCTCCTCTGTGCTCAAACCATGGATGTTTGCCCATACAGTTGCTTGCAATTGATTGTGCATAGTTATTGTTGAAAGCTGGGGCCTGATGGAGGGGGTGGGGTCGGAGCAGACGTGTCCATGCAGTAGCTGAAGGATGTCTACATCTGAAAAGCCCCTCTACCCACTCATCCCTCCCCGCCACTCGGGTGACCCTGGAGAGCAGCTAAACTCCCTAAAGGAGACGCTTCACGTGCACAGACCCCCACCGTTGCCATCTGCCAGCCCTGGTGCCTTTTCTCCTTCCAGTTCACTGGACCATGCTGTTCTAATGACGGCAGAGCTGCTCTTGTCTTTCAGAACTCAGTACTGGAGAGGGGATGGAAGATTTAGGTAGGCTGCGAGGGAAGAGCCTTAAGGACCCCAGGGAGCTGCAGAAGTGTGCGGTGGGGTTTACTCTGGGTTTATTACAACCGATCATCCATCCATGCACCCATGCATCCGTCCCACCCCTCTCATCTTCTCACTGAGCTCTCGTCTAGCAAGTTAAGTGCCCCATGAAGGAGATTTCCAACATAGTAATTTCTCCTCCCCCAAAAGCATCATCTCGTGTATGCAATAACTGCGCAGGCTTTTTGGATGAGGGAGAGGCAGGATGAGCTGCTCTGGAGCAGCCTGCTAGCAGACGCATTCGCTCAGCTCCTCCAGGGCATAGTGCAGATGCTTTCGTCCACGCCATGGGCAGCAAGGTGGGTGGGAAGCACCCAGAGCTGACGACCGCGGGGGCCAGCTCTTCAGCAGGGGCAGGCATAGAGTTGCTATCACAGATAGGCACCCTGACCGCAAACTAATGAGGCAAATCCTGGTTACGTCTCACTCTGAAGTAGGACAACACTCTTATCCCTGCTCCAGTGTATAATATACTAGACCAACATCTCCCTGCTGTGGCTGGATGCCACTGAGAGTGTTTCTACCACGCTGGATTACATTCGCGTACCGATGCGGCAGGCTGACATGATAGAAAAAATAAAGGATTAAGTTCTTCTCAACCTTTCCGGAGATGACCCAGATGTCCCATGTACCCCAGCTATCAAGCCTGCGCCTTTCTGTGGCTCTGGGGACATCCCTCATCTGTGATGCTTTCAGAGGGTTAGAGCACCTTGCTGCTTGCTAGATTTTGATGTTCAGGTGCCTCCTAAGATGAACTGCCCACCAACCTGTGCTCCGGGGCATGCTCCCTTGCTGTACGGTTTACCCCGCGTTTCCACAGGATTGAGGACTTGAGTTAAATTCGATCCCAAGAGCAGCGCCGCTACGGGCTGAAACACAGGTATCGCCGTAGGAAGGCACAGAGACAACAAGCAGTAAGTTAATTAATTCC
This sequence comes from Sagittarius serpentarius, assembly GCA_034782735.1. NCBI lineage: Eukaryota > Metazoa > Chordata > Aves > Accipitriformes > Sagittariidae > Sagittarius > Sagittarius serpentarius. The sequence continues at coordinate 24,969,108 of JAVKLA010000026.1, forward strand.
CGCATGAGATTTCTTTTGCAGACGGGTGGCAGAAAGTTGGTGTTGCAGCTACAGCGGAGAGCAGAGCGTTAGTAAGGGCTTTGCAGAGCGTTTCTCTATAGCCACGAGGAGGTCACCAAAACTTTCTATGCCTCAGCTTATCCATTTAAGCAGGGCTTGCCTCAGGCCGTTCCTGTATCTAGTAATACTAAGAAAATCACCGGTCCTACCTCATGGCCCTAAAGAAGTACCTGATAAGGATGTGAAAGGGCTCGGTAGCAGTTCATTTTCGAGTAACATCTGGCCAGCTGGTTGTTCACTTTCCCCACTGACTTCTGCAGGGCAAAACTGGCCACCCTTGTTTGAGCACCTCTGACTCCATTTTCCAGCCTGTGGAGAGGTATTTCTCCATGACTTTTCCTGAAAACCCTCCTGATTTCTGCATCCATAAATTTTGGTTGATGTCTTTAGCCTGGTCCCTTACTAAAACAGTCCAAAACATGCTGCGTTTCCGCTCGACCACTCAGCCTGGAGGTCCACTGCGCATGCTGGTTTGCCACACGGATCATTACCTCTCTTCCCGGTTTCTGGGATTGTTTTTCCACACTAATTAGTCTTCATAAAAGCCATTTCCAGAGCAGTGTGCCAAGGCACTCAGTAAGACTGCATCTGTGAAGTGCAATTTCCCTGCCACTGGCTTGGGGCTGCAGCTCAGGAACCAGCTAAAGGGATTTAAGTTCCTAGCAATAAACCTTCCCCTGTGCCCTGGGGAATATCACAGTCACTGCCCGTGCCTCAGTTTCCCCATCAGTAAAATGATGGTCCTGACACTCACGAGTAACACAGCCATATTCTGGAAAGCAGATAATGATTGCGGAGAGCTAGGTAAATTAAAAACAATTCTTATATCTTCTGTTTAAAACAAAACAAAGCAAGCCAATTTAGCCCCTTCCTAGTGATTTTAAAAAAACATCTTTTCAATTGAAATGCGGCAGCAGCCAGTTGTCCAGGAACAGGCAGCAGCAGGGAATAAACACAGACCCTGGGAAGAGTCATCCATTCCCATTTTCTCAGTCTCGCTCTCCCTCTGCACCAGTGGATCTGACACCATCCTGGGTCACCCAGCACGAGCTGCCGCTCAGAAACCATCACCCTTAACCTTACTGGGCTGAACTGTTCGACCTGCAGCCAGTGCCTCTCCAAATTGATGCACCCTCCCCCAGGATGCTAATGGGGTGGGGAGGGAAGATGCTGAGGCCAAATCCCAGCTCTGGCCGTGCCCCAGCTCCGCGGCGATGCCCAGCACACCTGGTATTTAGGATTTTACTGTGGAGGGGGGTGGTGCAGAGAGGTGTCATCCCGAGGGGCACCCCATGCCCGGTGAGTGAGTGGGGTGGATGTCTTCATCCCGTTAAATACCTTCACGTTCTGGGGAGGGGGTGGAGGACGAGAAGGTAGAGGAAAACCCCTCTGCAGACCTGCAGCCCCAGCCTTTGGGCACAGCAGGCGTCCTGCATCCCGGGCCAAAATCTCCTCCGGCAGCCTACACCTCCGATGTTTAGAGACTAAGAAATTACGCAAAGACTAAGCGATCGATGAGGGTTCTTTTCTTTAAGTCTGCCGCAGGGAGATGCGAGCACGGAGCAAGGAAGAGGCGGGGGGGTTGCAGGACCAGGGTTTGTCTCACAGCCTGCTCCAAGCCCAGGCTCCCCAGGGAGCGGGTTGCAGCCTCCTCCCTGCTCCTGCGCGTCCGTGCCGGGATGGAGCCTCCCGCCGCAGATGGACACAGCCCCACACTGTGACTCCGGGTCTGGGAGAGGAGAATCAACACGGGCTTTGGGGAAGGCGCAAAGCTTTGCCTATGAAGACATTTAGGGTGTTTAGCACAAGCTGTCACAGATTTGCTGGCTGCCGGGCGCTCAGCTTTGACTGGATCTTTATGGTTTCTGTTGAGGAAAAAGGGGCACTTTCTACTCCAGGGGCTGCTAATGAAGATGCTCAGCAAATGCGGAGGCAACCAGCACGGTTTCACTGCAATTTTGTAAGTCCGTGAAAGGGCTGACTCCCTTTGTAATTTTGGGAAAGTCACCTTACTGTCTGCCTCAGTTTCCCCATGTACAAAACGGGAATTTGAAGAGCTCTCACTCTCGGAAATATTACCCAGTGCTTCAGCTCCTGTGCAGACATTCAGTATTACGTCTGTGGGGTGAAGACCGTATCGGGGTGAAGTTACAATATTAGAAAGCTAAGAGAGTGGTAAGAACCTGACACCGTGAATAACTGGGGTTCGTCAGCTCTGGGATGACCAGCTCGGGGGAGATCTCCGCTTTGTCGGTGTTTGAAGCTGGGTGAGAAGAATCACAGCCGAGGTCTGCCCTTGGGACAGGATCACATGTATGCCCAGAGATGACCAGGCAGGTCCTTTGCTCTAGGAAATGTCTTTTTACTCACAGTAGGTGCTCAGGGTGAAGGGTCTGAGGCCATCCTGGAGAGCCTCCACGTGCCTCCAGGGCCTCTCTGAGCCAGCTGCAAGCAGAACATCTGGAACAGTTAGGAAAAACCCTTTCCCAGGACACTCAGGAGGTGCTTAGGGCCAGCCCTAAGGGATGGAGTAGATGTTGTGTGACCACTTGCCCGGCTGCTGTGCCTTTCGCAACCCCTTTTATAACAACAACATCAGAGTTAGTTATATTTGACACATGTATTAAAACGGACACTTTGGGAAAAAAACCCCACACCTGTAAGTCAAAGATTTGGTCCTTGAAGATTCTGATTAAACTGTGTTCTGGGTAGGCTCCTTCTTAAGGCATTAGGGTTGTGACTAATTTCCTTTTTGTTGCTATGATTCACTGATGAATATTCGTGGTCCAATATCTGCCTGGTTTTGTATTCAGGTTTTCTTTCTGTTTCCCTGCAGCGCTGTTTTCAATCTGACTCCAGCTCAGCAGAAAAATCAAATCTGAAATGCTGGCAAATGTCTTCAGCTCAATTAAAACCTTGATTTATATGGTGCTTCTGCTACTTCAAGAAAGGCCATATATTTTCCAGATATTATGGGGAAATTACTTTGAGCCGATGAGAAAGCCAAGTTCACGTTATGGTTATTGCATATTTCCATTAGCAAGGCTCTCTGCAGCCATGAGATTTTTCTTCTCCTTCCTTGCTTAAAGTGCAGCTTGGATGAAAACACTGGGATGTTCAGGCCTGACACATGCAAAATTTGGTCCTCCCTGACCCCACAGTGTTTTCTGCACCCACCTAGATTCAGTGCTGCAAGACCTGTCTGTCGCTCCCCTCCAAACACACTGTTTAGTTATTGCCTTTAAATCCTTAGCTGAGATTTCCAGGACCTTTAGTCGTCTTTATTTTTGCTGTGAGTTTCAGCCTGAGTTTCTGAGAAAGAGGCAAGAAGAAAGATGCTGTCTTACTGCCTTACAGCTCCAACCACCCTCTCTTGAGCTGCTTTCCTCTCCCTTCCTTGCACGCCAAGATTTCCATGTGCAGCTAAAATCTTGGTGCTAAAACCTTGCAGCTAAAATCTCTGGTCTTCACAGGGAAAAGCTACCCGAATTTGCATGAGACTGGCTAAGTTCGGGGCAAAACCACAAGATTTGCTTCTAGACACTTTGCTCAGTGGGAAAACCTGGCTGCTCAATTCTTCCCAAGATGCCACCTTTGAAGGACACGTCCCACTCCCTTCGTGAGCCCATGTGCATGGCTCATTCCCCTCCGGACACGGCAACCAGATCCCTTGGGCACTTCATGGCATTGACCCAATCTCTTCCCTGTTGACCCCCCTTTTACCTCCTGCCCATGACACTCAGGCTGGGTGGAAGAAGGGGCTTCATTCAAGAGGTCATGTACAAGCAGAGCATTAGAGATTTCCCAGGCACTTTTCAACTTAAAGACCATCCAAGCAATTTGAAAATACACTGCACTTTGTATCTGCTCTTTGGCAGTCAATGAAGGAGCATGTATGAATGCGGGGGGAATAAGCAGCATATTCTCCCTTGCCAGAAAAAAGTTTATTGCTCTAGAAAAGCACAGTTTTACAGTGACGACTATAAAAAAATGAATTAAAAAAATCAGTCATAAAAATAATGGGTAAAATTCCACATCAGCTTCCAGGTACTGATGGTAGTCAGGACCAGCCCTTGATGGTGTCTTTACACCTTCAGCAATGGGGTTGTATTAGTGCACAATACACTTGGTTTCTGCTCTGTGAAACACCTTCTTGTAGCTTTATAGCTCATTAGCGGTCCATGAACCACAGGTCAACACTGGATCAGTGCAGCAGAGCCTGTGCTTTACCACATGAGCCACTTCTGGTCAGATCTGCTTGTTTCTGGGAGTAATTTCTTTGCTGACGTCTCAGAACAGAGCCATAAATCACGTCCAAATGCTATTAAACACAGCTGACATCTTCATGAGGCCTTTTGCAAGCTGATCGCTTGCAGCTTTAATGACTGAAATGGCCATTGCTTTTGTGGCTAGAATTTCCCTGCCCTTTGAAGAAGAGTAAAATTCAGTCCATGAATTGCTTCTCCTGACACTGCACAGAAGGCAGAGGGGAAGCCTCGACCTGGCAAAGGCTTAGTGAAAACCAAGAATCTAATACCCAAATCTTTCCCGAGGAAACATATTTATTATAGAGCAAAGCACTGCAGGATTTGCCCGCAGCAGCGGAGCAGGGATACCCAAAAGCGAGCTTGGCCCTCTGGGCAGCCCCAAGTTGGTGGGAGCTGACGGCGACCAGCTTGTGCATCCGGCATTTTGCAAGTGTCAGACCATGGAGCAAGTGAAAAGGGAATGCCAACACGTGTTCTGCAAACACCCAGCAGCTAGAAAACCGGGGTAAAACCGGCTCATGCTGTCTGAGCACTTCCCCAAAGAGCCTATATTTACAAGATTTTTCTCTTTACAGACACAGCCATGAGTGTCCCTGCCCATTCAGAGTGGAAATTCGTATAACGAGTCCTCTGTTTTGATTGTGGACCATATGGCCTTTCCGTCTCCATTCCCCAATACAAATCTGTTCAGATTGTCTCAGCTGCTCAAGTATTTGGTCATTTGTGCTGGCATAACTGCCTAATTGTCCTTCTTTGTCACGGCTCTTCTGGACGGGATTGGGTCTTGCCAGCAGCAGTGACTGAATTTACAAATCAGAGCATCTGTCAGAGGCTGGAGGGAGACGAGTGTCAGACGGGGAACAGACAGATGTTTTCTCATCCTTAAAACCACGATTGGCTGCAAAACCAAGTTGCAATTAATTCCCATTACAGCATCCCAGCTCCATCCGAGCCGGGAGTATAGGGAGGCAAATAGAAATATCTGGTCTCTGATAAATCCTGCCGTCCCTCACCAGACAATTTACCTCGGTGGCTTTAGCAATCTAAGCTGCAGCTATTTTGTATGGGTTTTTTTAACAAAGAATGATCCTATTTCTTGAGCGTGCAATACTATCTTTTTGTCATCTGCACAACTTCTCTCAAAGAGCCACTTTTTTTCTACAGTTTCCCATAAATCATAACATTTCTCTGGAAATCAGCCCTGCAGAAGCACTGGCTGCAGGTACAGGCAGGTGCAGGTGGACCCCCCACGCAGTCTGATACCAGCTGTGGCTGCCCTCTATTTACCCAAATTAAATGTAAGCGAGTTAACATCCCTCATCCCTAGACAGTCATCAGCTTCCAGTCAGTAATTTGTCTTCGCTGTCTGTTCCAGAGAGCACAAAAGGGAAAGAATATTAACTCTGATTTCATAAACTCTACTGATGCTTTCTTACCAGTTCTGTGAGCTTGCATGGGTCTCTCTTCCTCTGAGCTTCACACAACTGGCAGTTTGTGCCTCTTTCTTACTTATTACTTCTTCTCTTCTTTCACACATAGGACTGAGAGGATTTAAGAAATCACTTGGACTTCGGCATTCACACGCTCTCTTCCAGTGGATATCACTTCCAGGAGAGAGCTCTTCGCTTTTATGTAGTGCAGCTTTGCTTCAAAAACAAACAAAAAAAATCAACAACATCCCATCCCTGTCCTCTATGTTGAACTCCCTGCCCAGCCTTGCAGGTATGATCATTTGCTTTCCTAGCACCATGAATCTCTGTTGTTCCTTTGCTTTGTACTACAAAGACATGCCCCAGTAAGGCATAATTTTTGACAGAACCATTTTTAATGCGTGCCAGAGCTGGTGTGCAATGGGGAAAAAAGCAGCATTCATAGTGGTCAGGCTTGGAATATGCCAAGCACACGGGGGCAATCAAGTACTTTGGAGGGTGGGATATCTTCCTATTCATTTCTAAAGGCAGCAGGCTCAGATGAGTTTCACCTTCAGCCACCCATTGCTGTCATCTCCTCCACAAAACTATTATTTCAGGCACCGTAATGGTACTGCAAAACCATAGAGCTGGCCACAGCGTTCACTCTCCCAGGAGGAGGTGGTTGGCTGGTCTCCTGAGGTCCCTTCCAGCCTGGGTTGCCCTGTGATCTCAAGAGGGTGCTGGTCTGGCGGTCGCAGTAGGTCCCTGCCCAGGAGGAGCCAGACAGCCAGCAGCAAACTCGCTCTGTGCATTTAGCCCCCCTTCATCAGCTCCTCCTCTCTCCAAACCTAGCATCCCCAGCAAATCACCCTTCAGATTGCTCTTAGCGGCATCTTCAGTTCTACTGCGGCAAGGCCAGCTACTGGCATGAGAAACCAAAGCGTCCCTTGCTTTTAACTCCGGTTTGCTAGCAGAGAATGCACCCGTATCTGAGGAGCGGTCCTTTGCTTCTCCAGAATAAATACACTAGCAACAAAAAATATCATAGACAAAGTAAAAGCAAGCAGCTTTGAAAACATGCTGTCAGCAGTCTGTTTTCCCATCTGCCAATCCATCTGTCATTCCTCAACATACCCCTGGTACCAAACAGCTGCTCACAAACATCTCTTCCTCAGCAGGATTCCCCCCATAGATGCTTCAGGATTCCTGGATGTGTTTGAGACCAATGCACTGGTCCAGCCATTTACCTGCCCAGTCTCAGTAAAACTGAGAGCAATTTGTACCTGGGATGTGGCTTAAACATTTACGAACTTGTGGGTTAAGTGTTGGAGGCCACGACCTGTTCCCTATTTGCTCTCCAAACTCATTTTCACAGATGGGATACCTGTGCTTGCGCCCTGGTAGAAATCAAAGACCCTGTGCAAGCTCCAGGTTATATTAAAAAAAGAAATGTAATGCAGGGATCTGGCGGCGGAAAAAAACCTCTGTTGGCCTCCATGTAAAGATGGTCCCAAAACTGCACACGTGCCCATCATGCAACGAGGAGGCAATGTGTTCTCCCACGCATCCTCGGACATCCCAGCAACTAGGTGACTCCGTTTTTCCCTCCTCTGTAGAAAAAACAGCAGAGAGGTGGCTTGGTTTCTGCCCAGTGCTCTTGATTTCTGCAGCCACTGCCACAGGAAAGGTCTGGGAGCTGAACTGGAAAGCCTTGGTGGAGCAGAGCAGCTAAAAAGCCATGAGGGATGGGGATGTCCTCCCTGCTGCCTCAGCACTGGGCTCCACCAACCCCAGCCTCCCCTTCAGGCTCTTCCCTCTCCTTTCATGTCCCTCTGGTTTGGTAGCCCCAGGGAAGGAGCCTTTTAATGGCTTTGTCTCACCCTGCCCATTCCCAAAACACGCCTCCAGTTTCCCTAGGCCATGTTGACGTTCTCAGCCATAATCAGGATGTCTATGGTCCTTCACACGTAGCTCACCTCCTAACTACCACCCTTTACCATAATCTTCTCCCTTTTTCTGTATTTAACACTCCACAAAAATACATACACAGGAGACGGTAGGGAGCTTGCAGGAAACAGAGAGGGAGCACAACCATATAAATGAAGGGATAAAAATCATATGCACCATGATGTAGGTGATAATCTGGACAGCAGAAGAGGCAATGCCCTAGGAAGAGACTGATTAAAGGGAAAAACAAAGAAAAGCCGGCCAAGGTTAGGAGAAGGACTGTGGTAGGGACGTCTGAGCTAGCTACGTGTGAGATGAAGTCACCGCACAGCCTGCCTGCGATGCCTGCCTCAGATGTGCAGGGCAGGATGGTGGCATGCGGGACTGCACCATCCTAGAGCCAGCCCAAACTCTGCCTGGACCACGGTAACCCACCGGCAACTAGCGGTCTTCCGAAGTGGAACAAGAAAAAATACAGGCTTTTTGCATCGCAGGAGCAGGCCTGGTTTGGATGTGATACCCAAAGTCCTAAAGCTGGATATCCCGTATCGCCATTGCTGGCCAGATGGGGACTGTGGCATAAATTATGCATGAAATGATGGCTTTAGCTCGAGGGTGAGATGTGCTGTGACACCTCAGCAGTGGGCACACAAGTAAGTGTCGCTGTTTAGAAGACAGCAAGCATTTTCTGCAAGGAAAAAAACACCCCACCTAATTCAGAAAGAGCTAAAAAGTTCTGTTGCTTAAGAAATTGAATTCTCTTCACAGTTCTCAAAAGAAAAAAGAAAAAAGGGGGGCAAAAAGAAAGAAAAAAAAGTTACTGGTGTGTAGATTTCTTCTCTTTGGAGTAACTGAGACCCAAAAGAAAGGCTAGCACCAGGGCTGCAGATAGATAGTTTCTTCTTCAGGTCCAGAGAGACCCCTTGAAACCGGGGAAGCAGATGTGCAACCACTGCATGCCCTGTATGCAAAACCCCCGTATGCCCACAGTCCTCTCTTACTGCTCACCCCAAAAGGATGCAGCTCACTCTGCAATCACACATTACCCCACCACTTCAACCAGTGCGCGTGCAAACACTAATCTGGGTCCTATGTGCACGCCAGGAACCACCGTCTGGATGCAAGGGTGCAGTGCAAACAAAGCCTCTCCCAAAACCTCAAAACTCAGAGAGGAAACGAAAAAGCCCCGAACACTTTCCTTCTGATTCCCAGCCGGCTCTGTAGCAACCCCAATTAGTACAAACAGGTATCTGAGGAGAAGGTACCTTCCCACTCCCTACCCTCCAGCCCTTTATCCCTATTTTTTTCCATGGCTAGGAAATCAGCGTGCACAGGGCTAATTAGAGAGCAGAGATCTTACTATGCAGCGTGCTCAGCACGGCTAGCTGTGCTGATGGAGATGGATGGGTGTTGGTGGATAGGAGGAGAGCCGAGAGCGCTTGTCACGAGCAGATGGCAAGGGGAGGGGAGGAAGAGGGAGAGGGGTCTCTCAGGGGAGTAAATCTAGCTCAGGAAAACATTCGTTTTTACTCTCTGACCCAGCCAACTGAATTAACGTGAAGCGCAATCGGCCTCTCGCCGATTAATGATGTGCTTTTGAAAGGAAAGCGAAGAGAGGAGTCAATCAGTTGAGGTGTAATTGAGGGATGACTGATGGAAAGGCCTAATGCAGGCGCCTTTGCTGCGTCGTGGTGAAATAATACATGGATGAAGCGACTCTCTCGCCTCCTGATGGCTTGGGAAGGCTTTTGAGGACACTGAAAACCCCCTCTGCATCTCCAGTGAGGGTGGCAGCTCTAGGGGTTGGGGCGAGCCAGGCTGGCACAGCATCAAGCAGGATGGGCTGGCACAGCACAGCACGTCCCCCTTGACATCCTCGTGACAAAAAGCCACTGGTCAAACACCCTGCTGCAAATTTGGGTCCTATGTTTGCTCCAGGAATCACCTCATGGTTGCAAGGGACCAAGGCATGCTTTCTTTCCTTGCCAGCTCCACCACATCCTGCCAGGGCATCTTAGTTACTGGAGGAGGGACTTGGGCGTCACCCTTGCAGTACCTGTGGGCTTGGTGGCTGCTGAGCTTTTGTATAGATGGGGAGGTCAAGCAGTGCCCAAGATTTGCAGCTTTGGGTCTCGGCGAGCCAGAGATCTGCCAGGGCTGACCCACAGCTGCTCAAACATGGTCTTCTGAGCTGAAGCCTGGGCCAACACACGAGAGAAGAACCATGGTACTGCTCTCCCCCCCAACCAGAAGGGATCCCTATTGCATTTTCCCCTGTACAAGAACAAGGACCTGCTCTTCACCCAGCTCAGCCACATTGTCTAGTGCTTGCCCAGAGCACGCTCTGCCATCGCCATGGCTGGGAAGAGAGGACCAGGCAAAAAGTGTCTTGTTATGGGGGGTGGATGGGCACGCAGACACAACAGGCACAGGGACAAAGCGCTCAGCCTTTCCGCAGTGCGAACATCCCCCTAAAGCATCATTACATAAGCCAGGAGGTCGGGGGTACCATTTAATGTTACAGAATAAGAGAAGGAAGGGGGAGGAAAAGAGCAAGTCTAGGAGATCTGTTGGTCTAAGGCTTCTAGACACCCTCGGGCTGGCCTGCTACTTTGCTAGTAATACCCGGAGAGATTGAGGTGGTCCACACACTCGTCTTCCTGAAGAACCCTATTTCTTACCCCTGTTTCTAGGAAGATGTGCTCAGAGCATCTTCTGTATTTAAGGGATGGTGCTGGAGGAACCAGAGTCTACTGTGGGTCACAGCCCCATGGGCACTTCTGAAGCTCTGCTTGAAAGCCAGAGGGTCAAGGAGATGTTCAAAACAAAGCTCTCATCACAGACACGGTACTTGATTGAGGAACAGGAAAGCGCTGAGACCACTTTCAAGAGTGATCACGGTCTATTCAGGGCTGGCCTTGTGAGCCGTGGGTGGATAGGAGCAACAGTATTATATTTTGTCCAGATCCCAGCCCATTTTTTCCAGGAAAAGGAGAAAAGGAGGAATTGCATATGTATTTGGAGATTTCCAGCCATCTAGTCCTTATCGGAGACAGCAGCCCAACAGACGCACACCCCCACAGATGCACACCCCCACCTGCCCAGCAAACTCGGCTTCATTTTCATTTTCAAACCTGGTCACCCAGGGCTGTGCATGAGCATCACGGTGTCACGCGCTGCTTAACGCGCCTGCTGCCGGGACCGGCTCAGCCGTTTGCATGGCAAGCGACAGTGGGACGTTATCAGGGGCTCTTGCTTCCCCCGTCGGTGGGATGCTGATGCAAACAAAGTGAGAAGCAGATGCAACGTCCTGAGAGGCCTCCCTGTCATGCGACCTTTCCCACCTCAACCCTTAGGGGTCATAAAACCTCTCTCCCCAACAAACTTGAGGTTTTTTTTCCTGGAAAGGGGCTCTGACAAGCAATAGATGGCCTCTCCTTTGCAAGGCGCCTACATGCTGCTGTGGCAGTCTCCATTTTGCAGGTGGGGAAACACATTTATAGTGAGGCTGAGGGCTTTGGCCAAGGTGAGGTGGGTGGTTTGTAGTGGAGCTGGATGCTGAGCCTCAGTCCTTCTCCTAGGAGCCTGTAAACCACCCTGGTTCCCCATGTACCTTTAGGTAGTTGTGACCAGAGGTGAACTTGAACTGGTTTTGGGAAGGAATCTGGACCCGTGTTCAATGTCTGGTCTATAACCAAGCTCCAGCTCTGACTCCTTTTTTCTGTAGCATATCCATGCTGTCCTTGCACCCATGTCTGGTGCAAAGCAGAGACCTGAGTCTGCTTCAGACCCGTCTGCGTGAGGTCTTAAAATGCTGTACGGAACCCAGAGCTCAGCCTGGGCACCCACGAAGGGAAATAGTCACAGGCAGGTCCCTTTCCAGCACCCAGTAATCTGAGTTAAAACAGCCTCCAGTATCTTGGCCTCTCCACAGGATCTACTCCCGGCAAGCTACCTCTAACCTAAGTTTGTTTAAAACAAACTCATCTGGGATAAAAATGCCCAAAACACACTCTCTTCCCCAGCAGCCCCTCCCAGACTTTTGCTGCCATTACTGTGAGTTTCATAGAATCACAGAACGGTTCGGGTTGGAAGGGACCTTTCAAGCCCATCTAGTCCAACCCCCCTGCCATGGGCAGGGACATCTTCAACTCCATCAGGCTGCTCAGAGCCCCGTCCAACCCGGCCTTGGATGTTCCCAGGGATGCGGCATCGACCACCTCTCTGGGCAACCTGGGCCAGGGTTTCACCACCCTCAGAGTAAAACATTTCTTCCTTACATCTAGTCTCAGTCTACTCTCCTTTGGTTTAAAACCATTACTCCTTGTCCTATCGCTACAGACACTACTAAAATGTCTGTCCCCCATCTTTCTTATAAAGCCCCTTTAGATACTGGAAGGCTGCAATAAGGTCTCCCCGGAGCCTTCTCTTCTCCACGTCTTACCTGGTTCCTTGCTACATTTAAGTATCTTGGACCTAAAGAATCACCTCTTCTCTCCCTTGTGTACCCAAACCCCGTGGGTCTGTGTTTGCAAAGCCATAGGGTCCTACCTCCTTCCCTCTGAAAGCAGCGCCCAGGTACAGCAGGACCCAGAACTGCAGGGCAGGGGATTAAAGCGGGGGCTGCAAAGAGAAGACAGGTGAAAACTGGTGTGTGCCTGGGTCAGGTTGTTGTCGACTGCTGCTGATCCAGCCCCAGACAGTGACAGCTAAGCCGGGACTCATCCCCATGCGCCGTGCTACGCAAATCCAAACTGCAGGAGCTCTGCCTGCATTTGCAATTTTAAGGATGGACATAGCAGCAGGGAGAAGAGGACAACACCCTTCCCAGGCTGAGAAAAGTCCTACTGGAGAGAGCACAGCGATTGGGCTGAAATGCAGCCTGGATAGAGCTCCGAAGTCCAGGACTGGTGGTTTTGAGCTGACACCCACTGGTGAGGAGCAAGACTGCAAGCAGGCAGAGGTGTCTTGGGCCACACTGCCTTGCAACAGCCTTGGGGTGCGACTTCAGTTTTGCAAACTGCCCTTAAGAGAGACCAGATTTAACTGGCATGCCAAAAGAAATGCCCCCCAAAAGCGAATGCACATTTCGCTGCAGCCTATGGCTGGCCTAGGGGGGCTGTCTCTCCCTTCCAGCTTCAGAAATGCCCACGGCAGTTTTGTAGTGATTATTTTGTGTATCAGCAGGGTGTTTAAAAGACCTAGGCATGGACAAGGGTCCTGCTACTGTCCAGTTGTGATAGGTGGTCATACAGTACCCCTTCCCACGGATGGCACAAAGCAGGGGTTCCTGGCCCAGAAAGCTTGTAAGCAAGGAGTAAATGCTTGCACATTATTTGGAAAAAAAAAAGGGGGGGGGAGGGGGGAGAAGGATGAACCATTAAAAACCATCAGCAAGGACAATACTTCCACCAGGAGTAGCTGTAATATGTGAGCCCAGGGAAGATTGTTAGATGCGTGGGAACCTCAACGTTCAAAGGCGGTTTTTCCAGCTCAGGGAACAAGCTGGAGTGAGGCTCAGGGAGACTCGAGCAGAGGTTAAACCCGTAAGGTTACACCTTGGAGCCTGTCTGGGGCTTTACATGGGGTGTTCACTGTGGTCAGCTTGATCCTGCAGCCCCCTCTGTCCTGTGCACATACATATCCTGGTGCAAGCAGGGGTGACAGCAGTCAGCATTTGTGTGGCAGATTAAGATGCTGAGAAAAGGGGATGTTGGTGCTCTTGATGAACTGGGAGAATTAGGCAAAATTTTCTCATGCGTCACTTCATGCCTCAGTTTCCCTTCTGAGCCATAGCATGACCTGAGCTGCAGGTCTCTCGGACCAAATTAGAATTTCCCCCCCCACACCACTTTGTCTTTCTTACAGAGAAATGGCTGACCTCCTTCAAGACAAAGATGGGTCCGATCTTTGAGCTGCAGAGCCAGCTTTCGCCTGCATCCCCGGGAAGCCATCCATGTGCTCTTACCCAAGCCAGGCAGGCAATTTCCAGTGACATAGGTTTTTACTTGAAAAACAAAAAAAAAAATTAACAAAAGAGCAAGTTTTTAGCGTTCACAGCCACTTTGACAAACCTGTTGTCTTGTGCATCCTGAAGCAAGCAGGTACCACAGTCCCCTCTCCAAGGTGGCCCAGGTATTATTTGCCTGGCCAGGTTCAAGCTGCAGGACCTGGACCCTAAGAAGCTGAAAACAGGCTGACTCAGCACACGTCAGACAGGGGTGCATCAAGCTTTGCTGATGCTAAGAGGAGTTGGTGAGCCTGGACTAATCTACGATTCTATAAGCCTCGTCCAGGACCTCCCCAGCTCCAGTGCAGTAGTTGCAGGAGTGCAATGGGAACCGCCTTTCCCTTTACAGAGCTCATTTCAACCATCCTCTCCTCTGATCCCTCCACTTAAGACAAACAAGGACCAACCTAAATGCCAGCCATACAGGTCAAGCTGGCAGCTCTGCGTGCACTGGAAAGGGGGGTCTGAGCACCCTTGGCCCATGGGGACACCCCGAGGCGGAGAGGAACGCAATGTTCCCTAGAAGCAAAAGTTACTTTGCAGAGGTGCCTCATAGCCAAGACCCGAGTCCCCATTTCACCCAGGAGACGGCAAGCGCCTTCTCCTCTCCCAGTTTTTCCAAACCGGATGGGTTTTAAGAAAATCTCAGCGGTTTTTGTTGGAGAAGTGTTGGTCTTGCAGCAGATGGCGTTTCTGCCTAGGAAATAGGGCCGGGAACGGGGCTCTGGGCCCCATGAGCAGCCAGTGGGGCAAGGCACTGACTCCCGAGCCTTGGTCATCATCGGAGATGGCAAGTGTCCCTTGCAAACAGCCCAAATTCAGGCTGGCTGGCCTTGCTTCACCGCTTTCAGAAGGTCTTCCTGATCCTCTTTCATCGCCCGTTGATAAATACATCATTCACGCACCCCCCCAATACGGAATATTTGCAGCTGCCACCACAGGCAAACCAAACCCCTGGTTTGGATTGGTCTTTACACATATTTATGGCAGTTGTTCGTTTGGAAAAATATTCACTGAGGGAATTATACACCTTTAGATATTTTCTTCACGTTGAAGCTTTGTTAAAGGGGGAGGGAAAGGGAAGGAGAAGGGGAAGGGGAAGGGGAAGTGGAAGGGGAGGGAAGGGAAGAGAAGGGAAGAGAAACAGGGAAGGAAAGCTTTCAACAAAACCAGAATATCATATTTGGCTATTACAGCTGGAAGTAGTGTTTTCAGCATTTTAACCAAAAATTACTTTGGATTGAATTATTATTTTTTAATTATTATTATTGCATGAGCAATACAGCAAAATATTTCCATCTGCCTGAAAAACTAAATGCTCTTTCATGGAGAGTTTACACTTTTTAAGGTCTTGTCCAATAAAAACACAGGTCAAAATGTCAAGCAACAGCAAAATTTACACATATTTATACGCACGCACACATACACCCTCCATCTATTCCCCCGTGCACTGTGACATAAGGTACTGAGAACCCATCAGGTGGCAAGCTCATTACTCGACTTACCTGACTGATAATTGCTTAGAGAGGGGGGGGGGGGGGGGGGAAATCAGTGCTCTCTGCTGGGTGGATGTGCAGACTTCCAGGGTTTCTCCCAGGGTGATTTGTGCATAATAAGGATTTTTTCCTTATGGGAGGAGAAGAGGGCAAAGTCAATCACAACGCAGAGTTAGCCGCCAACCACATAAACATCTGTTTGCACAGTGGAGGCTGAAACCGAGCTAAAGCCCAGCCCTGACGGCAGAACGGTCTGGGTATGAATGGATGCGCCTGGGCAAAGGTGACCTACTGAAAATTGCAATTTTTCTGGCACTTTTTTTGCTCTTCCTTGAACACTTCTATAACATAATTGGTTTTTTCCCCCTCTTCCCTTACTTGCTGTTCTTTAAGGGGTGCGGGCTTGCGAGGGGCAAGATTTATATTAAAAGAAAGGCTTTTCTCTTTTCCTGCTTGAACACGGGTTCGTGAATTATTCTACGTGCCTTTGATCAGAAACACGATCAAATATTTATACAGTGGGAGATCCATCTGTTCAGATGAATTCCCAGCAGGGTAGCTCCATTCCTGTCTTATTACTCACTTTGTTTTCCTCACTCACTCCACTTTTCCTGGAATAAATTGGTTAAAGACTGACAGTGGAGGGAGTAAATATTTCTTATTCCGTCTCATCTGCACACATAGGAAATACTCTTGTTTACTTGCATGTGCATCTATTTAGCAGTGGGTTTGGGGACTGGTCTGCACACAAAGAGCTGTCCTCAGGCTGGGTTGGCTGTCGCCTCTGACTGTACACGGCTGGGCGATGCTCAGCCCATCAATCACCTATTCTGACACTTTCCATGTGTATCAGCTGGAGGACAAATAAATTTCATGCTGAGATTCCTGCATTTCCATTTTGACCCCGCTGGCCTTCGTGGAAGCAACATTTCTCCGTAATATCTACGCAAATATAGGGGTAGATACGGGACGGGGACCAAGCATGGAGAGGCGGGGGAGGATTAAACCTCCTATAGAAGAAAGCTCTTTCAAAGGAGAAAACGATGCATCTGCATCGGTGTGGAATGTGTTGAGCCAGTGTGACTAATAAGACTAGAACAGAGGCTGAAAAATGAGAATACCAGCATAGGGTTCTGTATGTATTTGGGGGCATTTGAGCCCCAAGTTATACCTGCAGGTCAGCCCTTGGTCCCCAGTGGATGGATGGTCTCTGCTGGGAGATTTACCCCACCTGGGGCAGGAGAGATGCTCTCTCTGTTGTTTAGCAGCCTCCCCTGACAAACTCAAACAGCTGTCCCATAGGATCTGCAGTCCATGCAGGCTGGAAGGGACCTCAGGAGGTCTCTACTGCAATCTCCTGCTCACAGCAGGGTCAGCTCTGGCGTTTAGATTCAGGGATTTATCCAGTTGTGGCTTGAAAACCCTCAAGGATGGAGCTTGCACAACCTGTCCGGGCGAACCCTTCCACCAATTCTCTTCCAAATCTACCTCCGCTGAGACAAAAGCATCCTCTGGCCTCTGCCAGTGTCTCAGCAGATGGGCTGAGGCCTCTCGCCTGGACAGACCAGTTCCTAAGGTGCTCTGCTGTTATTACGACTGATCATAACATAGCTGGGTTTAAGCAAACCCACGTGCCAACACCTAAACCAAAGACAAGCCAAGACCTATTGTCCCCCACCAGGAGGGAGTGGGCTGAGATCAAAACCACCCAGCAACTAGGAAAGGAGTGAGACTGTAAGAAAACCCTATAGAAAGGTGTTTCGTATAACACGCTGTGCGCTGACGGCATTCCCATCTGTGTCTGAGAAGGGTGGCTGGGTGCTGACCGAGGCACCATCAGTGCTTCTCTAGGAGGTCACCACCACGCCAGGTTGGTGGAGGGGACGTTCCTGGTGGAAACAGAAATGCTGCATCACCAGCTGTTACCGGAGACTGGACAGGGGACAGGGAAAGAGAGAAGGAATGCCCCGAGCCTTTATCATTTGTTCTATCTACGGCTGGCTTTGCAATCAAAGCCAGCAGCTCTCCTCTCTGGCCCCTGGTTAGAAAGCAAATTGTCACCAGCCAGGGGAGCATAGTCAGAGAGCAAGGGACAAAGTCTCACCGGTCCAGGGCTGGGAAAGCTTCTGACCCACTGTCAAAAATCTCGTCTGCATCCAAAGCAAATCCAGCCCTGTCCTCTGCCCAGGCGAGCCCCGACGCCTGTATTTAGAGACCTAGTTACCACTACATTAATGAGCTCTGGAGAGCGTCTGCCGCCAGCTTCATTATGGATGGGTGGAAAAATATCATTCCAAGGAATCTCCCAGCTGGACATAAATATTTAGCATGTGATCAGCTGCTCGGTATTCCCCTGACTTGAATAAACCTGTGTTGTTTCCCCTGCCTTCAAATAAAAGGTCCATAATCAGGATCACTCCCCTCACTTAATTTTTTTGAGGGGCGAAGTGGAGACTGCTGGTTTATATCTCTTTATAGCCCCCATATCCCTCCACCTCTGGCAGAAAAGCTGTTTAAGGCCAAATCATCTCTCCGAGGCAAATTCAGCTCAGCCCAACAGGACGTTGCAGTAATTCATACTGCGTGTAATGTGAAGGCTGGTGGTGCTCAGCAGCTGAAACAGAGCCTGCTCGTGGGTCTTCCAGTTTGGAGCAGGCGTTACATGGAGTCTTGGCAAATTTAGCCTTTTAGGCCCCAGGAACAGCTGTTGGAGCTCAGGTTAAACATCTTTTTAATCCAGTATTTTGAGACCAATAGAAGGTGCAAGTAAATATAAAATCACAGAGTCACAGAACCGTTTGGGTTGGAAGGGACCTTAAAGCCCGTCTTGTTCCAACCCCCCCGCCATGGGCAGGGACATCTTCAACTCGATCAGGTTGCCCAAAGCCCCGTCCAGCCCGGCCTTGAATGTTCCCAGGGACGGGGCATCGACCACCTCTCTGGGCAACCTGGGCCAGCGCTTCACCATCCTCAGTGTAAAAAAAAATTTCTTCCTTATATCTAGTCTGAATCTCCCCTCTTGCAGTTTAAAACCATTACCCCTTGTCCTATCGCTACAGGCCGTGCTAAAAAGTCCCTCCCCATCTTTCTTACAAGCCCCCTTTAGGTACTGGAAGGCCGCTCTAAGGTCTCCCCGGAGCCTTCTCTCCTCCGGGCTGAACAGCCCCAACTCCCTCAGCCCGTCCCCACAGCAGAGCTGTCCCAGCCCTCGGACCGTCTCCGTGGCCTCCCCTGGGCCCGCTCCAGCAGGTCCGTGTCTTATGCTGGGGGCCCCAGAGCCGGACACAGTGCTCCAGGTGGGGTCTTACCAGAGCTTTCCCTGTATATTCCCCCAGCTCATGGTTTTCTTGAGCTAGAAGTGGTATCTTTGTGTTAATAGACCCTGTAGGATTTTTTCTTTCATGAACTTTGTCCATCTGCTTTCCTGAGCCCATGTAAATTTTTGACATCCACAACGCCTTGTGGCAATGACTTCACAGATTAACGACATGAAGGGAAATACCTGCTTCAGCATGTTCGTAGCTTCCCACCTGGTAATTTAATTAAATGACCTATGACCAAATATTCTTTATTTATTGCCTTTAAATCACTTCTGGCATCTGTCATATTTCTCTTTATAAGGCTAAAATGTCTTTGCTTGTCTAGTGGCGTCTTTCTCAGCTCCCCCAGCCAGCCTGTGGTTTTGCACTGGAGTCGTGCAAAGCCTGCTTCAATTCTCCTTGGCCGAGGCATTGCAGACAATGCGAGGGATTGTAACCAGGCAAGCTCGTGTTTGCATGCAAGTAGCAGACTACAAGAGCTGAAAGAATTGAGACTGCAGAAGCCCTGGCACAGACTATGGGAGATGTACATGGAAAACCATGTTCTGCCGCTGACTTGCTGGGCAACCCTGAGCGAAGCAAGTGGAACAACAGCCCCTTGGGGGTCACCAGGCACCCACATCCCATTAGGTTCAGTTGGAGACAGGTATTTCCTACTTTGGAGGTATCATACTGCTCTCCTTGCATGGAAGCTGAGCAAACTCCACTAAAAGAGGGGCACTGAGAAGTTAAAGGCATTACAGATGCGGGGCAGTGGGTGCCTATTTTAGCATGTGAAATGATTGATGGGCCTGGTACAGAGGGGTGAAGGCAACCCCAAGGGCTCGCCATCACCTGCTTTCGCATGGCCTAAAGATGCACCTATTCATGTGCATGAGACAGCTTTTTTTCCCCCTCCTTGTGTCATTATGAAAATAAAAGTTGATTCAGAGCCATTCTGCAGTTTTAGACGCAGGTTTTTTGGTGACAGCTTGTGCTAGCCTTTCACATCGGGGGTTGAAAGGGGGCCTGGCCCTAAGGCTGCTGTAGTCAGTAAAAGGCTTTTTATTAACTTTCCCATGTTCTGCATCAGGTCTTAAGAGTTAAAAAATGGAGGGCGTTGAGTTAGTCGCTATGAAGAGCTTTGATACCATTGCTAACACCTCCTGTAATAACTCCTGGAATGCCTTAATTAGAGGAAAAGAGAAGGATAGAGCATGGTGTCTCCCAAAAGCATAAATCTCCTCTATTATTTGTAATTTATTCTTGAGACTGGGGCTCTGGGAGTGCACTGCTTGGAGTGAAGGGGGGAAAAAACCTCTTCCCCCTGAGAAAATAAGCTTTGTGGTGTTTATTTTAATGTTTCTTAACAGGCTCTTGGTTCAATCCAGGCTTCTTAGTTAAAAGGGTCTTAGTCACAGTCTTCCCAAAAGGAAAGAAAGAGGGTGAAATAGTTTAGGGAAGGTGTGGACTTGCTAGGAGAAATTTCTCTTGGTTGATGTTTTTTGGTCTGAATATGATTGCAGCCTGGTTTGCTTGGACTCAAGCCATACACTTTAGAGTATACCCAGATCATACAGTGCAGATTTCTGTTTTTCCAGGGCCAAAAGGGTGGGCCCAAAGCCTATGGCCTCCAATTTTCATAGCAGCTGTAATCTACATGAGTAATGATGTACTAAAACCAGTCCTGCTGATAAAGAGAAATGGTCACTAGGAGCAGGATAGGTGGTCAAATGCAGTAACACTAAACATCAGGTTTGGAATAATCAAAGTGATCAAAATTTTACTTCCCCACCCCCTTCCTCCACAGTTTTCCAAAGCTTCACCTCTACAGAGCCCACGCCTTTCCTCCACCACTAGCACGGACATCCCCAGCCACTGTCATTTCAGGATCTGTCTTCTTTCAATGAAACATTGCCAAATCAAATATGGGACCTCAGAGATTTGGTTGCCAACCTCTAGCATGGGAAAGTATAAGCTGAAAGAAGAAATCAAAGACGTGCAAATTCTGAACCATGGCTTCCAAGCCAAGATGGGCTGTTACAAGATGTTGGTAGAAGAGCTGCAGAAGGAAAGGAAGAACATCAAAGACACAGCGCAACAAAGGGAAGGAAGGCTCCAACGACTAGATTACAAAAACAAAACCCTGAAGAGTGCTGATAAACAACTCACCTTGCAAATCAGTGGTATGGCTGACCAGCTGGCTGCAGGTCAAGACTATCAAACTGTAACAGACATGCCAGGAAAGAGAAGTGAAGTTCAAAAAAATTAAAAATTACATCCAGTGCCTCGAGGATGAGTTGGAAGATGTCCAGCAGCAATACGAGAAAGAAAAGCGACAGAACTCCCAGTTACAGGAAGCACCGAGAGAGCTCTCGCAGATACGCAAGAGTCGGAGGAGCGATACAATGCAGCTGAACGGGGCGTTGGGAAAAGCAGGGAACCAAGCAGCTCCCCGGGGATGTGACTACGAGTGCTGGCTCCCCATGGGCTCCTTGCAGTAGGATGGGGACAGGATCAAGACGATGAAAAGCTCCTCAGGGCCAGCTGTGATGAGAAAACGGCACTGGCTCAAGGACCTCAAGAAGATGTTATCCCCCCTTCATGGCTTGTGTTGCGTTTGTGTGTTGTGCACCATTTTGTCAAGGATTATTTCACTGCTGACATTTTTCTGCTCTTACTTAGTGAACACGACATCTACAGGGTTGTGGAGCTCCTGTCTCAGTATCTTAACCTTCATCTTAACAGGGAACGGCCTCTTGCCGAATTAGATTTGCTGTCATCCCCTGTTTGGCTAATCCTGCTGAGCTTTGTAGTTTAAGAGTTCGGCTTAGTTCTGTATCATATGTTTGTTATATAGATATTTATTTAAAATATGTACGATTTAAAGCAATCAAAATAGACTGTCAAGTACTTGTCCTTTCAGTTACTTGTTCACTGAAATGCTCAAAGATTTTTTGTAGACACCAGAGAGGTGATTCTTTCATTTAAAGTCTTATTTTACTTTACTTTTTTTTGCACTTCACTCACCTCTTCCCAAAATGAAGGCTGTTGTGCTGTGCTTCTGCAGATCTCTTATAGAACAGTGAAGAATTCAGTTTGATCCAGCTGCAGCTTTTTCTTCAGGGACGGGTGCTACAGAGCAGAGAAAGAAGATACGTTGGATTCGCTGATAAGGGAACAGAGATATCTGGTAGGTTAAATGACTTGGTTGAGGGCAGACAGGGAACAGCTGGCGAAGACAAATACTGGGTCGACCTAGAGACTTCATGCAGCGTTGCTCTGCTCTCCAGAAAGAAGACAGATGTGGAGTAAAATGAGCCAGTGTCTGTCCTGAGGGTTTAATTAATCTGCAGGTGAAGGTGGGTGATACAAGCAATTGTGTATCATTAAAGCTGTCAAGAGCACAGGCATCTGAGGGGAGTGGTCCGAGCATGACCAAGGTACTATCTCTATTCCAAGAAGATGAACCCCATCCCAGTGGGACCTTCCCACACCTCCTCAAAGCAAGGAGGGGAAGATGAGCTGTGCCATGTGGACAAAACCCTAGTTACTTCATTTTTTCTAAAGATATATTTTTTGGACATCCCAGAGCTCTTCAAATGCCCAGATCTGCTACCCAATTTGCATTTCTCTGGTTTGGCTGGCTGGGTCAATGCAGGAGTAGGTTTTGTGCCACATGCTGTTGAGGTGTTGAGCTGTGGGTAGGAATGAGGAAGAGCCAAGGTGCATCAAAATATAGAGCTCATCATTTCCAAAGCAAAATGGCTATAAGCCACCTAAATAGAGTTCAGCTGTTAAGGGGACAAACATAACCATGACATTTTAAAAACAGCGCAGAGATTTGAGAAATATTGGTTAAACAGGTAATTTTTTTTTTTTTTAATTGTCATTAATGGTAAGGGCAAAGGCAAAACAGAATTTTTGCAGTTGCTTTTCGTTACACTTCATGTTAAAGGTACATTTTTAATGGATAAATAAGATACCAAGAAGAGGTTAGACAAGACAGATTTAAGCAATGCAACTTCAGATGGCTAAAGGTGCATCAGGAGAAGGGATTTTAAAATGCTGCACTGGAGTTTATGACTGAAGGTAGTTATGTACGTATACCAGCCCGTGACCAGGATCCAGTGACTGTCCCCCAGCTTTAAGCAGTCAACTGATGAACCTAAATTATCACCCTATCTGATAAGCACTGCTTTTATCTTCAATGAAGAGAGAAAAGTGGCACCAGAAGGTAATTCAGATCTCTTTATTGACCATGAGGTTTTAGCACTAGTACCTCCATAAAGTGGTTTAAGTCAGATGGGGAGACTCTTATCCCCAGCCTCCATCTCTGCTTCTTACCTGGGTCCTTGGACAAGTCACTATGGCCTTTATCTATTCCTTAGACTGGAGAAATACTTCAGGGCACCCAACAGCTTTGCAGAGCTGGGTCTTCATGTGCTTCCAATGCCCCCCGTCTGACTGGGGCATTTCCCCACCTCACAACAGTATTGAAAGGAGCAAAGCATATTTCAACAGTGGAAGCCACGTGTGGTGAGCTAGGCAGACCTACTTAATTACTGAAGCAACCACAGTTTACCTTTTATATGCCTTTATTGTACTGTATCACAAAGAATCACCTCCATTCTGCTCCACATGCTGGATTTTCCCCTCCTCTTCAGCCTTTGCATCCAGCTCTTGCCGCTCCTTTGAGCATCCCTGCCCCGCACAGAGGACAGAGCTGCCCGAGCAGCTTACGTGGGTAGAATAGGCTCCTCGAGTGGCCGCGGCTCCTCCGTGCAGAACAGCCCCTGCTTTCTGCTGCCGGTGGGGCTCGTTGTATACAGAGGCTTTCAGTAGTCTTTCGGTGTCTCGGCCGTTCATTGAAAACAGGCTCTGTCGCCAAAGCGGTGAGCACAAAGGCTGCTGGCCACAACCCAGGCACGCCTTTGAATCCCCTTTCTGCAGAGATTAATGGGAACCGAAAAGGGAGACCCCGCACAGACTGTCAATGACCAGCGTTTTGCCAAGCCCAGGCGGGATGGGTGCCCAGCCAACCTTCCCATGCAGAGCAGTGGGGTACCCTTGGCCAGACTGGTGGGGCGAGAAGTACCTTCCTCAGAGATCTTACGCATGGTAACCCCTGCCCACCTGTGCAGTGGAGTCCTTGGGGACAACCCCAACTCCAACCACCTCTTCTGCAGCTAGTGGTGTTTTGAGGTAAGTCGCTCACGTCAAGATTGCTCAGGTGCAGATTTCCAGTTCTCTGGGGCTGGGTGAGTGTTGGTGTCTCAGTCTGGTGTCATCGCAACTGGCTGACGCAAAACGAACGTTACGTCCTTTATATCTTGATATCTCTGCAAAGGTGTGGTGGGGCAATGCTTGCTCCAAGCCCAGTATCTGCTTGAGCAAGGTGTCCCCTTCACGCCACCTTCTATCGTCTATGCTCCCACTCACGTGGATTCATTTCTGGGTGACCTTCCAGCAATACCTGGGCTTTGTGCATCAACTGATTGCTCTGTAACAAAGCACCAAGTCCCTCACCCTCCCTTCAGGGGAGGCCGCTCTCTTTTCTGTTTCGTTTTTTGGGTATAGTCTTAAGATTTCAATCACTTCCTAGACCACTGAGATCGTTAAATTAACTTTTTTCATTCTTGTTAATCCAAGAAACTTATAAGCCAGCAAAGGGAATACCTAGAGACCATCAAAGCTTCCAGAGGATCAGGATAACTCTCTGCCTTTCAGGTAAATAAGTATTTAGTTCAACTTGAAATGTTTAGGACTTTTAGGTCACCCAGTTTTGCCTGCTGTTTACATGCCTAGGAATATCTTTTTTTTTTCTTTACTTTGCAATAGTTCTCAGTCTACCCTCTGATGTTGTATGGCCACAGGGTGAAAAGCAGTATATAGACCCTAAAATATCAGCTGCTGCTTGGTACTGAGTCTGAGGACTTGGGAATCCTCTCCTTGACTTTAGGCACAAGCTCCCTCATTGCACCACATGTGAGATGAAGCAGTTGAGAACCAACACATGAAGCTCAACAGCTGGACAACCCCTGTTGTGTCTATACACACAACCCAGCGCTTGCGCCCATGAAGAGCTGCAGTGTGTGTACAAGTCCTAAAATCAGGATTCAGTCCTTGTCACTAGAAACTGGTAAGTGTCTTATTCCACATTAAGCAGGAATTTGAAGCCAGGTACTAGGTCTGAATGACCCTGCTTGTCCTACCGTTCTTTGCATTTAATAGGAAATAAATCTGGTCACATCAATCTTGCAATAAATCTGACACAGTTCCCCCCTCCCCTTCCTTCTTACCAGAATAATTAAAGCTAGAGAGACAGACACTGAAACTGCTATTATCTCTGCCCACCAGTTCCCAGCTGGCTATTGTGACCCTTAATCTGAGTTAATCAGCACTACCTCATCCTTTCAGATGGGACTTGTATCCCTGCGCACTGCTGTCCTGCCCCACGATGCTATCGTCTCCTGCCAGCTGGACAGCTAAAGGCAAAGACAGCTTCAACATCTCCAGGGGCTGGAGCACAGTGATGCCCTGCCACATTCGTGCTGGGGAGGTGTTTTTTCAGCTCTGTGCGTTCAAAACAACAATTACCACATAAGCAAATAAGCTGGATTCATTAGGGACAGCACGTGCATCAGGCCTGAAGTGGTCGGGCAAGAAGGAACAGGAGTAGGAAAACAGCCCAGGCCAGGGGGATGTCATGGGGCAAGTGATATATCTCTGGGGGCCAAGCCTGTGTGTGACAAGACAAGACTAGAGAAGGAAGGTTTGGGCTTAAGAGAGGTGAAAGGGCAGCATGGGGAGCGAGAGTGATAGAGTCACAGGTAGATGGCAAGTCAATGGCAGTCTTAAAGGTGGTCTCTGTCTGGGTCTGTGGAAGTCAGCGGTGGGCTTAGCCCAACCCCAGTCTATGGCAAAACAGTGGGGAGCCGTTAGCGTCTCCTATGAGTAACCCTTGAGTAAGAATCCCATGAGAAAGCTTTGCCTTAATGCAACTATCTCAGCCTTGTATCGCGTAGAGAGCATTGGGTGGTGAAAAATGTTCCCCGAGATGTCCACTGCAAAGCACCTCCAGCCAAGGACAGACTAGCGACCTCTCCGTTTTGCCACAGCAGACCAGAGCTGGAGGCAGATGGTTTCACTCCATGCAACAGCAGGCTCAAACTTTCTTTTGTCTTATCACAGCTCACAAGAGCATGAAAATTTGGGTAGAACTAAAACATCTCTTTCAAAAGTGTATCTAGTCTTGATGTAAAGGACTTGCAGGGTAGGAGAGAGACTTCCCCCTGAAGGAAGCCTTTTCCACCTAAAGGTTAGGCAGCTACTTCAAAGTACTCATCAAGGTCCTTCTCATTTCCACCAAGAGTGAGAGGCAGCTCCAGTGAGCTACTCATCTTGCTCCAAGAGACACATCTAAGGCAAGGGGTTTGACTCGCTCTTTAGAGGGGCCCCTTTTCCCTAGCGACTTTGGAGGAGGCTCCGGTTTCTATCTTTGAGGAGTACAACAGACTTTCTGATGAGTGAAAGCTGAAGTTTATGAACCTCAGCTCAGGTATATAAACCCTCATTTAGATTTACACGACCTGATCTTCCCACTAATGGGTTTTGCTTGCTGGGGAACTGAAGGACCCAGCAGTGTGTGTGAAGGTACCTAACATGACACTCAGGTCATCAAGACTTGGTATCAAAAGCGTCCGTGCCTTCTTTCTGCTAAATATCACAGACTGAGCACAATGTAATCCTTACCCCACTCCTGGATAATTTTGATGGCTCTATTCTGCTCCTCGGGATTTTCCCGTGCTCCATCAAGTGGATCTGCTCCCACAGCCCCTTCTCCACTGCAATGATAGCAGTGACGCATTGCAGCCCTCTGTGTCAGCCCTCTGCTCACACATCCCACAGTCGTGTCCCTGCTAACAGTGTCACACTGGAAACGCTTTCAGCTGCTTCTCCACTCCAGCCACCAAATCCCTCTCTGGAGACTGCTCTGCAGGACCCTTCTCTGGCGCTGGGTGGCATTTTTTTCTTGCCCAGTTGCATCATGTCTCATTTGCCTTCACGAAAAAGGCATTTTTTTACTAGGTAGCGACGGCTAACAAGCAGTTCAGCTTGCTTTCCACAACAGCCCTGTCTTCCAGGTTATTTATAATTCATCTAGTTTGTGTGTCATGGACAAATGTTATCAGTCCCTGAAGATCTTGCTGTCTACACCATCCATGGGATTTTTCACAGAAAGCTTTTTCTTCCCTCTGGCTCCCATCCATAATACAAACATACCCAAAATAACACAAGTGCTGAGACAGGCAGCAGGAAAACCAAAAGGATGGGGGGAGGAAGGGACGGTCTAACTACTACTTGGAAGTGATTGGCAGTCGCTGGTTTGGAGTGCAAAAGAAGTCATTTATTTTGTTTTAAAAAGCTTAAATACATAAAGCTGAAACTACCGCACATGCTTCGCAGGTGATGACTACTTTCTTCTACATCTTTTGCTATACAGAGCTCCCACAGCAAGTCTGTGCATTACTGTAGACACAGCAAGGAGGTGCTTTACATGTGGTCTGAGAAAAGTCTTCTCGGAAACTGAAGCAGATTGTAGTGGCAGACAGTTTCATGCTTTGTGTTCTTCTGCCACACCAAGGAAGAGCAAGAACCAGCCAAGACAAAAAAATGTTCATTTTCTCTGGAAATACTCTTTCCATCATGCCAAAATATGAGTAAAACTTTCCCCATCCTTCAGCTGAGTTTGAACGATCCAAGCACCTTCTCTACACTGACTTGGCCACGATCCCATATAAGAGTTAAAGATATCATTCCCTGCAGACAAAAAGCAATACCTTGAACTTCCTACTTGCTTAGACTGAGAATTCAAGTATCCCAGACAAAGGCTGGGACACCTCAAGGATGGTGCTCCCAAAGCTCCTCTGATGTTCCATCAGCAATGTATTTTTGGAATACCATGAAGCAATATGCACAAAAGAAATTCCTGCAGCAAAAGCACTTAGGAGTCAAGGTGAATATTTATTTCTAAATAAAACGAAGATAAATTCCTTCCCTAACCCTCCCCTGCATGCCCACAGCTCACAGCCCTTACAAAATACAAACACATTTCAGTGGTACAATGAATAGCAGGACCAAGAACGAGGCAAACGTTTCAGTATCTATGCCACAACTTCCACCACCATGTTACACCTATTGCAACACACCACACGTGTCAAAAGCACATAGGAAAGCTGATGAGACTATCTTCTACCGTTTTGAGTGTGCTTACTTCTACAGGCATAAGGTGTGAAGTACAGCAGGAGACTGCCAGGAGGCGTTAGGAAAATCAGGAAAGACTGTGGAAAAAGAAGTTGGAAGTGCAACTGGAAAACTCTTGCTTTTTCCTATCAAGGCTACTGCTACATCCAAATATATTACCATGCTCTTTTCAAGAACAAGAACACAAAGATCTGCGAGAAGCCAAGCAAGATAGGTCTGCGTTCACAGCCCTATTCTATATACCTTAGGCAAAGCAGAAATTTGGCATGAGGACCATCCCTTTTATAAGGCCTGACTCCTCGCGATGCTCACCACCCTCAGCTGAGCAGACTTTGCTCAATGCCTGCCCTTGCAAGCTCTGGGTGCACTCATTCTCTTGAAACACCAGCAGTGTTTTCCAAGTGCAGACCAAGAGGAGGGACATGCTAAGGGGACAGTCCGTGGAGAGTTAAGAACCTCCTTGGCCATATGACTGATGGGGCAAGGTGGAGATACTGGGTCCCAAGCCACACGCTTTGAAGGGGTGCCCATACCAAAGCGGTGAATTGCTTAAGGCACGGGGGAACAGTAAGAGAGGCAAAATTGGGGAGGAGAGATGGGCTGTGATTTGTGGTCCTCAGAAAATCAGGCTATAGGATAAAGGTCTCTCTGGCCCTGAAGGCTACCACAGCACAGGTTGATGTGCTCATGCTTTCTTTTGTGCCAGTTTCTCCTGAAATCCCCATCCCCGTTAAAAGACCCAACTGTGGATGCAGTTTGATTGCAAATATAATTTGCATGCCTTTTACCAGCATGAATTTCCTTTTCTCTCCTCATGGGAATAACCTATACCAGCATTGAATCTCCTTTATACTGCTTAAAGGACACACTGTGCTGCTCATGATCTGATAAAAGGGCTAACCCACATGCACAGGCCTTAAGGAGAATTTGAGGCCGAGAACGTCCAGATAGTGCACCTCGATGAACAAAATGGCTATGATAGCCCTGAGACTTTCCAGACGGGACTATGACGAGCGTAAGGTACATTTCACGCAATGAAACACCTTGCTTGTTGCTTGGGCAATGGAAGAGCACACATTTCCTAAAGAGAAGAGGAGATCAGTGTGCCCCAATTACAGCCGATTTTGGTTCTTCAGCAGGGACTTCTTTTTGCCATGTTTTACACGTAAGCCTGACATTATCACAAAGAAGCGGTGAAATTCTCAGAGTTGACAGAAAACACAAGTACTAAAGGGGTCCACATTAAAAAAAGCTATACAGGGAAAGCAGGCAAAACCAGGAGGTTTAAGTCAATTAAAAGGCCCCAAAGAGGGGAGTATCTGGGCCAGTGGATATAGTCGTTTCCTCTACTTCAGGAAGAACTCATCAGTGGGGTGAGGAAAGGAAGCTGCAGAGAAACCAGCAGCCAGCCAGCAGCCTGCTGTAGAGAGGTGCACCCTGCAATGCACAAGTAATGGGAGTTTTTAAGAGCCCCCACTCCACTTTTGGCAGCAACTAAGTCCCTAATTGAACAACATGAACATTTATATGGAGCCATCAGAAATCAGAAGTTCCAGTCATGGACTAAAGACACTGACACCAAAAGCTATGGCTATTCTACCAAATCAAATGTGCTCAGGATCATTTCTAGACCTAAGACCAACTGGCTTGGAGCAATGCAGTCTGCGTAATCAAACACTTGCCCTTCAAATGAGCTGCACATTCAGGCTCCCAGGGACTCTGTGTCAAATCTGTTAAATACTGGGTTTGTTTTAATACTTGCAAACACACTCCAGAGCCAAAATGAGCCAGATGTGATTCTGTGGCTACCATGCTTCAGGTCTTCATGCTTAATTCCTACACGTTAATATTCCCCCTACCTCTGCTCTCTGAAGGGGGAACTCTTGCCTACACAATTCACTTGTCCTCTCAGTGACAAAGACACAGTGAGACAGCAGTCCAACCACAAAACATGTATGAAAAGAGACAGCATTCTGTGCTTTAGGGGAACAGACCCTCATACAGCATGTGCAGAATGGAGTCACAGCTTGGACTATTTAATCAGGCTTTTGGGGATTTTCTGGAGAAATTTTCTTGGGATGTCAGCTTTGAAGTCTCGGTCTCAGCTCTCCGCTGTAATGGGACTCACTGTTCATGGACATTAATGACCATTTAGGTCACCACCGTGGTTTGACAGAGGGTTCTACAGAGCTAAATGCAGAAATATCTGATAGCTTTAGCTAAAGAACTGGATCCTGTAACTGCGTTACTGCAACAGTCTTGGGCGTCAGAAAGCAGCAAATGCATGTCCTTGCAGGACAGTGAGCCTCTGTCGCCAACATAACAGGAAACTGTAATCTACAGCCAGGAAAACCTAAGTAAAGTTCAAGTTCAGTAGTTCCAGGGGCTGCAAGGATACTTGAATCCTACAGTGGCAAGGGCTGCAATGCAGCTTCACACCACCCAGCACCCTTTCATCCTCTCACCTAGATCAGCATCAAAGCCATTGGCACCATCAAGCCAGGAAAAAAAAAAAAAAAAACCAGAGGCTGCTCAGGGGCTGGCTGGAGCACATCTTCTCCAGTGGCTCGTATTGCCCTTCCCCGCGCAAAGGTGAGATATCTGTCCACATGCTGCGTGGCCACTGTCTCAAGGGGAGGCTCTGGGTGGGAGGTGGACGCAGTTGGAGCCCCGTGGTCATCTGTTCATGCGCTGCAGGATGGTCACGCAGCCGTGATAACTGGTACAGCGCTGCAGCGGCGGCTGCTGCTCCACGCTCCCCGTTACCGGGTCGAAAGTGAACGCTTTGTCTGTGCCTTCCCCGTTCTCGTCTCGGCCACCCAGGATGTAAATCTTCCCTCCGCACACCGTCAGGCCACAGCTCTCCTGGAAAGCAGAAGGAAAGCCCAAGAGCTGAGGAGCAAGCCTCTAGTTTTAGGCAACGGGGCTGAGCAGGGGGTTGAATCATTGCAATGGGCTCAACTCTCACCTGCCCAGCAGAAGGGAGGGAAAGTAGGTAAGTCATGTCTGGTTCTCGGGCTGCTGCAGTCTTACTGTTTCAGTAAGAGTTTAGGCACTTGAAATGCCTCAAGCCAGTGATGGGACCGCTGCTGTTTCTGGCAGTCCCTCCGGCACAGCAGAGACTCACAAGCATACCAAGAGACCAGAGACCCAGCTAGTACCTCCCTGTAAAAGCCGCTTATAAGGGCGCGCTGACACAGGCATTTTAATTCAGGTCGGGGCAAGCTGTGTCCCGTCATTCCGTGGCTCACATCGCAGCACGGCTTTGGAGTGCAAAACTGTGATGACGCTAAACCAAGATACACAACCACCACCAGTCCGTGTTCAGTCCACAGACCAGACTAGAGCCAGTATAACCCTCACCCTGAAACACAGCGTGGGGAACAGGTCCTCAACACCAATTGTTTCACCCTATGGATCCTCTCCTCTGGCATTCACAGCTAGCGTAGACCTAGCCTCGGCAAGAAAATTTGGGTTTGCTGTGGGAGAGACATCCTCCAAGCAGTATGGACACTGATGGCGAGTACATATGTTTGAGTTGCTCTGCAGAAGTCACGTTCACACGCTCAGAGCCAAACCCGCAATACGTTTTCCTTGCCCTCAATCTCAGCAAGGCACAGATGGCTCCTATTCTAGAGAGAAAGAGAAGGCTCGAAATGTCTTTCCTAAACTTCTTCCTTACCAGCGGCCCAGGGAGGGCGGCCACTTCTCGCCAGCTGTCTTTCCTTGGATTGTAGCTGAAGATTTTACTAAGGAGTCCACCCACAACATAAATGATGTTGTCCAAGCAGACGGCACTGATGCACCTCTGGTAAAAAGGGGTGGGAGACAAAAGCGTCCACTTGTTGTCCTCTGGATCGTAACATTGGACCTGGGAGGAGAAACGCAGCTATGGGAACATGAATTTACCACATCTCCCTCCTTGGATGAAGCTGCTATTCACTAGAAATAAAAGCCCATGGGGACAGAAACATGGATGGGAGCTTCAACACCCAGAGACCAGTGCGGTGAGCAAACAGATGAGGGGTTCTATTATTCCCTCTTGCATTCAAGTCTCCCAGACATACTACAGGCCCCCGGGGTGGCTGTCCTTGACCCAGACAGTGCATAGTTAAGTGTTCAGAGATGGACCTGAGAAGCACTGATGGCTCTTCCTGCAGCTCAGGAGACCAGAAGCATCATGTCTGGCTTGCAGAGGTCTTCTCCAGGCAGTTACTACCGTGGCTACTTGTCTGAAGTGAATGCCCGCAGTGTCGGGGGTTTG
Organism: Sagittarius serpentarius; assembly: GCA_034782735.1. Classification (NCBI taxonomy): domain Eukaryota; kingdom Metazoa; phylum Chordata; class Aves; order Accipitriformes; family Sagittariidae; genus Sagittarius; species Sagittarius serpentarius. The sequence goes on from JAVKLA010000026.1 coordinate 25,001,131, forward strand.
TTCCTTTGGTGCCTCGAAGCTGACCGGGCTCCAGAGCAGAACAGGCACTACTGAAACCATGCCTAATATACTGTCATCTCCTGACACCTTCCTTCTCTAGTCCCTAAGTCTCACTGGCTTCCATTTAAATGTATGACTTCTCATCTTATTATATGGGAGCCTTCATTAGCCTTCAAAAAAAAAAAAAAAAACAAACCTCCCTTGTAGCTTAAGGACAACTCCATTTCCTTCCATGTTCCCTAGCAAACCTTCTTGTTTAGGTCTCTGTACATTCTTGATGCCCCAGCAATACCTTGTCAGTGTTAGCGGTGTCGTCCACAGCACCACCCAGCACGTAGAGCTTGTTGAGGCAGGAGACCACAGCCGCCGAGCTCACGGCTTGAGGCAGCGGTGCCAAGGTTGACCAGCTGTTGGAGAAGGTGTCATAGCACTCCACACTGGAGAGGCGGTAAAAACCATCAAAGCCTCCCACAGCGTAGATCTGCCACAAAAGGAGCAAAGCAAGCCGATTAGAAACTCCTGGACTCTACCTAATAGGCTGTGCTGCACGGCATACATGAGGGGAGGCTAGAACTTGGCCAGAAGGACAGATGCTAAGCCGTGGTAAAACCTTGGGGTTGGACTGGATGACCATTCCAACCCAAACCATTCTACGATTCTATGAAACCACACACATTGCATAGCTTTCACCCGAAGACTTAACGCAGCTATCTGCAGAAGTCTTGCACCATCCCATGGTAGATCTTATTGCTACAGCTTCATTTCTGACTGCTTCAGGTGACAACACACACCCAGCTGAAACCAGTGATGTCTTGGTTATGTCCTAGTTGTTCTCCCCTCAAAACCATCTCTAAATGACCCAGAAGACAAACACACAGTGATGGTTTCTCATTGTACTGGGCAGGAGAAGTGGGGGACAGTGCTTCATGTGGCTTCTTCCAAAATTTGGGCCACGGCTTACCTTGCCCTGAAGTGTTGCCATTTTGTGCCTCCATCGGCCTTTCTGCAGACAAGCGACCTTGATCCAGACATTCAGCTGGGAGCTCAGCACCCAAACATCATTGCTGCTGATGTGTCCTCCTGAAAAACAGAGGGATGGAGGGCTGGTACCATCGCAAGGACAGCCCCATCGCTTCGCTACACCGCAATTTTGCGTAGTTCCTCCATGCAATGGAACAACTTAGGCCAGAATACGGTCATTGGGTTATGGCTATGTAAACTCAGCTTCCCAAGGGAGATACCGTCTGGAGTTCAAGGCACTTGTTGCACTGCTCCATCCCTTATATAGAACTCATCTGGTAGGCATTATATTTTCAGTGAGGGACAGGCAGGAGACTCTGATGTTTTAGGAAACCCTGACTGACAGCACACAGTTTTTTAATACTGCCGTCCTCCCCCTCAAAGGTGAAATTGTTCCTTGGGACAGCAAAATCCAATCACCTGAGGATAAACTTCACCAAGAAGTGACTTTGCTCCAAAGCTGGGTTGCACGTGAATGAGTCCTAGCGAGTAGACCTAAGGAGCGGCTGTCCAAGGAGAGGTCGTGCTGTTCTTTGCAAGCGGGAAGGGACCATCTGGTCCAGGGTATCTCACCTGATATGTACACATCGTTCTTCAGAGTGCAGGCAGCAAACTCTGACTTGGTGTAACCAGGCACGCTGGAGAGGGCTGTCCACTGCCTGCTCTTCGGGTGGTAGAGATCCGTGAAGGGCAGCTTCAGAAGGCCTTTCTTATCACAGCCCCCAATGACGATGATGACTTCTGCCAGCTCCATGAACCTAGACCATGAAAGGCATGGGTAAGTCCCCAGGCCAGGCTACTCCTTTCCATCATGCCTCCCATCCTATCTAGGACACTGGCAGCACAGTCCAAGGGATAGAGCAGGGTCCTCTCCTGCATCAGCTACTGATTTTCTGGGCAAATGATTTTGCGCTTCCACCTTCCCTTTTGTCTGCACGACCAAATCAAAGGTACCTCCCAGCCTGGGTGGGAAGGGGGCCAAACTGCATAGGGAAAGAAAAAGGGAATGACCTTTTAAGGTCCCTCGTGAGATTGCCTCCTGCCACTCACCCTCCCCTTTGCAGCACAATCAAACCTAATAACCCCCAAGGCACAGCCACGAGCGTGGAAAGCCGTTCCTGGCAGCCTGCCTGCGGCAAGCTCTCTGCCTGGAGAGAGAATAGTTTCCAGGAAATCTCTCTCTCTCTCCAGCCCTAATAGCAGTGAGCAGACCAGACAGCAGGGGAAGGAAAATCCTGCCAACTAGTAGGTGGCAAGAGAGGAATGGCTCTGCAGGAGGGGAGGGGAGAGGAAGGAGGAGGGTGAAAGACAATTTGAAAGACTCGGTCCAATCCCCAGCTCTGCCATGGTTTGTGCGGGCTGAGACAATTCACTTAAGACCAAAGCTGTAAAAGGAGGGAGGTAAAATGTGGATGCTGGGGGGTGGGATTTATCCCCAGTGAATTTTAGTTGTTAGCATATCCTTGAGGAGGTCACCACGGACCCTGTTGTTGAGCAGTTCTGTATATAATAGGCCATGGTGGTATTCAGCACAGAGAAGATGTGTCAAACCATCTCTTCCACCGGATGGAAACATGCCCTAAATGCCAGTCTGGGACTTCTGAGATGCACCGGGGCAACCTCCGTCCTTCTGCCCAGGATGCTCCACTGAGTGGCAAAAGAACCTGCACTCCGTGGGCTGAAGAGCAGGAGAGCACAAGAATGTGACCCTGCAGCCCCATGGTCATGGGTTTCCTCTGGAAAAGGATGGGGAGCCTTGCAAATCAACTTGGTTTGATATCGCCACCCACCCCAGAGTGGAGGTGTCCATCAGCACCCTTACCAGGCACACCCAAAGGGACCTGTGGCACCATGAAGAAACAGCAGAGACTTAAAACGTGGCTGGTCAAATCCACACTTCACAGTCACAAAAAGGTGCAGATTTCTACACACACCCAGCCCTAGAAATCACTTTGTCTTTGCCTCCTCCACTTTACACTGGCAGCTGCCTGGGCCAGCATCTCTTTAGCTTCTTGCTGTTCACCAACAAATCAATGGAAAGAAAAAAAAGAAAAAAAAAAGAAGAAAAAAAAGAAATTTGGGGATGCCTAGATGGCCACCTGGACAGTAACCACTTTTCTTTTCCTGGACATTAATTCCTGACCCTGCAGCAATGCCTCTGAGCTAGGCAACGTGCTGATGGCCAGGACTGAGACTGGTCCAAGCCTCCCTGCCGACAGACAGCCTGGAGAAGGTGGGAGGGAGACCAGAAGGGGTGAAAGGAGAGCAGACCAGTGGCAGAGATGGGAACGGAAAACAGGTCTCAACCCAGTGCTCTACCCATTGGTGAAAGCAGACAGAAATAAAGAGCTACAGACACCCCTTCCTGCCCATAGTCTGGACACATATCTGGATAGCATCATTGCACACCCAGAGCAGCGTGACTAAAGCACTTCTTGCCAACCAAAAAAAAAAGCGTCACATGCATTAGTATAAATTTCACAGGAATCCTTTAAGCCAGGCAAACATCTCCAATGCCTTCATTTTGGAAACAGGGAGGCCAAAAGAGAAGCAACTGGGGGCGGGGTGGGGGGGTGGGGGGAGTAAAAAACCAACTCAAGAACTCCCCTCAGCCTTTAAGATCCATTAACTTAGGCCATGCAGGTCCAGGGAAGAAGATGCTGTGTTTTACCTTCTGGGCCTTGATCTCAGAGAGCTGACCTCGTTCCCAAGGATGTAGTACTTGCGTGCTTCGTGCAGTAGAGGAATGCATTCCTTGGAGTCCTGGATAAGTCCATCCATTTCCACCTTCTCCAGGAAGTAGGTGGGGTCAAGCAGGGGCAGACGCACATGTTCAAGGAGGTCTTTCAAGGCTCCCTTCCTGGCAGGTATGTCGTGCCGTACCCAGCGCATGACTGCTTCAAAGACCACTTCCTCCTTGGGGACCACCAGCTGCTCATCGGACAGATATTCAACCAGCTCCTTCGCACCCATCTCCAGGAACTCTTCGTGACACGACACCTCCACAAAACACTCCAGCATGAACCTCTTGCTCTTTTCTGTCAGAGACGCAATGGAGAATGAATCAGCAAACTTCATGATGCCCAAACAATTGCATGGGTGAAGCTGGCCTTCAAGGAAGGTGACACAAGCATCTCTGAGCTTGGAGATCTGCAGCAAGTCAGACAGTTCCAAGATGCCTTCAACGTTGTCCTCCTGAATGATGATGTTCCCCCCATACATATAATCAAGAAGGAGAGACATAGTGGAAGCAGATATCTTCTGGATATTAATGATATCCTGGTGGCCTTCCTTGAGATCGCCACCAAACATGGCCCGGAAATACGTGCTGTTGGCTGACAAAGTGGCACGGTGACAGGGGAATTCTTGTCCATCAATTAATAGCACCACATCTGTGAAGATGCCGCTCTGCCGGTAGGAGTTCAGTGTCTGGAGGATTTGCTCAGCATGGCAGGACCCACTGCAGAGCTTCATGTGCAGCTTTTCTTTGCCTGGGTCCCGCGTCACATTTTCCAGGCTGCTTGTCCTGAAACTTGATTCTTCTTTCATCATTCGATGCATCCTGTTTGGGACGCAGTGAAGGAGACAAGAGAAGAGTTAAACATCTATTAACCTCTATTAAAACATCTGACTGCAATGTCCAAACACCATTATGGTTTCTGCATCTTCCTCGGCGCCACGAGGAAGTACAGATTCCAGCCAAAATACAGTCGGACTCTGCCCCTTCATCTGCACACATGGTTCCCCCTCAGCAACCAACGTTTCCTCCAAACCACAGCACGGTGATGGGCACTAGGATATTTCCGATCCAACCCCATCTCAGTAGACAAACTTCTGCTTTTAGGAGATCTTTTTTCTAAGGCAGCTGCCTTGCCCAACCTATGCTGTACTACCATCTTGACACCCTTTCCTTTCTTTCTGACATCTTGCAGCTCTTATTAACCGGTTTCCCCATCCTCTCAAATGCAAGCGCTCCATGGTACAGCCCAGCTGGGAGCAATGCAGTATTTTGACTTTTTCTATCCACCATGTTTCCCCAGATGTCTTGCGCCTCGCAAAAACCCAGAGGCAAGGACGTGAGACTGAGATTTGCCAAAGGTAGCTGTGACATGACCTGGCCAAAAGCAGGGGAGAAGGCGTCTACATCTGACACACCTTTCTGCTAGATTTGTTCTCCAGATGATTTTAAATCTTTCCTAAAGGACTTCATAAAGCGATTGCAATGAAGTACAGCAGACTTCTCTCATTCGAGCTCTGACGGTTCACGGTGCACACGGACAGCGAGACCCCTTCTCACCCAAATGAGACCCCTGTCTGTAGGACAGGGAAATTCATGTGCTGAGCCTGGAGGCTGCAAATTGCTGCACATGGAAAAGGGCGATCCCTGCTCAAGTCGGGGTGGGGGGAAGCAGCCAGATCACCTGTAAAGAGTAACCCCTGGCGAGAAGGGCCTCTGCCTGCAGAGAGGGGGTCTGAAAAGCAGAGGAGCATTGTGACATTGAAGTAGTGACAAGAATTGACTTATCTCTGACAAAGGTGAGTGAATCAAAGACCCCAAACCCTCCACTACTGCCTCAACCGTCCTAGACTCGCTAACAGGTTGGCCACTGCCCCATTTCTTCCACTTCTCCCCAAAAGCCCGCCCATCACTGCTCCACAGACCCAGATGCCAGGGCAAAAGAGTGAGAAGAGGCTAAGAACCTGGGTCTCCCTACGCTTGCCCAACTGCTCTCACCAGCTGGGTGTTAAATATAGAAGGGGCACAGCAATGCCACCACCCGTGTTTTAAAAGCATGGCAAAGAGTCAGCACCGCTGCTTGAGTGGGGGTGTCAGCGAGGGCCATCAGCAGAGCACTCCTGATCACAGCTTCTACCATGGCCATGCAGGTTTTAAATTGCTTTTCTGAGGCTCTGTAACAGCAAAGAGCCTGTCTGGGGGGCGGTTCAGGCTCTGCTCTTAAGGACCCCCTAAATTAGGCTCTGGAGCATCTCACCACAAGCCTCTGGGAACAGCACAAGTCCCCACTGCGGTGACAAGTTACCAGACATCGGTGGCTTTGTGGCATCCGCACACTCCCCTGCAGGAAGGCACGTAGCACATCCCTTGAGGGGGGGTTACCTTGAATTTCTCATGAGTCAAAATCCCTGTCTTAGCTTTAGTCCTTCGTCTCTTTTCCTACACCTGCATCGCCCAGACCGCCATCGTGTCCGACCGCAGACCCCAAAGGTGCTCAGGTTCTCCCACGCTCCAGAGGACATCTCCCGGCTGAACCTGCACCAGGATAGCTGTGTGTAGGACAACCAAACCCAGTCTTGACGATCTTCACCCCGCCACCCCAAGAAAGTGTCACCGTATCCTTTGCACCTCCAGAATCCCCCCAGCAGCAGGGAAAACAGCTCTGCCCATGCCACGGGGTTGCTGCAGAGACCTAAAGAGCAGTGAAGCAGCATGATAAGCCCTAACTAAATAGCTAAGAAATCCTGCGGGAGTGGGTGAAGGATCTAAACGTCCCCGAACGCCACTGACGGGTGCTCAGGGCTGTGTACAGAAGGGAAACGCGGTTAGTCCGTTCAAACTGATTTAGAGAAGTTACAACAAAGGCAGCTCTCTAGAGACACCTTTGCAAAGAGCACGGCGGACTCCACGTTTCACTGACACACGCAGCTGCAGCCAAGAAAGAAAAATACATCTATATCCCCACTTCTCTCCCTGATCCGCGCACATTCCCAAGCCATCAGGCTCACGCACAGCTCTGCACGGCTCAGTGCTGGGAAGAAACAGCTCAGGCTGACCTCCTTACAAAGAGACAACCTCTCTCCCTCCCCAGTTAATCCAAATGCTTTTCCCCAACTCACTTCCCTCCTGTCTGCCCACGAGACAAACGATGCCAGCGCCAAAGAAAGAGTGGGTTTGCTCCATTACCCTCACCCATGCACACTCCTCTCTGGGTCACCCTCTCCACCCAAGTACCACCCAGCAGCAAATGAAGCTTTTTATATTTTTTTTTTTTTTTGCAAGACCCCCCTCGCCCCCCAGCTGCTAGTGCAAGAAGTCCAACGTTACCTGGCCCACAGGTTGTGTTCTCCAGGTGGTACCTAGCGAAGACTCAACTTCCCTCCGGGAGAGCTCCCATCCACGTCGGGGCTCTGCACGGAGACGGGTCCCCTCCGCAAAGCACGCTCAGCCCTTCTGCGGCAACGCTTGGGGAAGCACAAAAGCATCCCCTTTATCCTCACTGCTGGAGAGGTGGAGGATAAATCTGCTTTTGTTTCTCCTGAATGACATGCCAGAAAGCTACAGGGCATTAGCCATGCAGCTGTCAATAACAGCCAGCCAGGGAGGAGCCAGGACCCAGGGAAAACCCATCACAGCTCAGGGAAAATATATCACACCAGGGCAGCTTAAGAGGTCCGAGCCATCTGGAGGGCAAATTGAGGTCCAGGTGGAACGATTCATTTGATAGAGACTCCATCTCACAGGAAACCACAATAAAGCTGATAAATAAAATACGGCTCTATGAGCCAAAAGATGCCTGGAGCAGGAATGGACTGGGTCAGGGAGGAACTGCAGTCCCCCTCATTAGCGTGTGATAATTAGGTAATTAGGTCCTTGAGGATGATGAGGACAGAAGGGGGGAGGTTTGCCCCACGTGGCTTTCTGCACCCTCCCCTCTAACTCGATCTCAGTTGTTGGCTGAATTTTTAAATACTCATAGCAGGGACCAAAGCAACCCTGGGGAAGCTCCACGAAGTAACCCTTGTGCTGAAGATTATCAATCCCCCTAATGTGATGCAGCCAGCCTTCCCTCCCTTGCCCAGCATCACTTTGAACAACTTGTGTTATTTCACACTAGGCAGAAGAGAAATATTAATAATATTATTATTAATGCATGTCATCCCAGTGAAATCACCTTTCTGCGGGGCACCACTGCTGCGTTTGCTGTCTGGCTCCTTTCTGCTCCTCTCCCATCACTGGGATGCAGGGCACAAGCTGGCATCCTGCTTGCTCCCAACATTTGCATATGAATCACTGGCAACCTGGAAGGGACTGCGGGTTTCCCAGCCTGCGCAGTGGGCTGGAAGGGTTGGGGGATTTGCTCTCAGGATCTTCCACCCTGGTAGAGTTGGCACTGCCAGGTTGCACCTACCAGGGCTGCAACCGCGTCTGCGCACGGATGGAGCTAGAGATGACCAGGACTGGTTCATCAGGACAAATGGCAGCACAGCACTGATCCTGCCCTGGGGGGCACAGCGAAAAGGTCTCCAGGGTGTTGGAAACTCTTCAGCAAGGTTGCAAAGCCATCATCTCCTTGCAGCCGTAAAGCATGGGGCTACCAACCTGTTCAAAACCAAACCCCAGCTTCACGCAGTATGTGCAGCCCCAGGGGTAGGGAAAACCTGCTACTGAGAGTTGTAAATACCCAAAGTTACCACAATGAGAAGGCTTTGCAGGGTGCAGCTGTCCCCGTGCCCATGCCAAGCCGCCTATCGAGTGGATTTCTACAGCCAGACTGCACCGCGCTGGGCCCTGGATCTCCCCATGCGATGCCACCATGCCCCAAAGCAACTGTCACCGTGCAAAGGCTGTGCTACAGCCCACGCTTGTGGCCTTTTTTGCATGAAACGGAGGGCATTAAATACCCCTGAAAGCTGCAGGACGTGAGGGTGTTTGAACGGGGTGTCTGCTAGGCAGCACCGGAGGAAGGACGCCTTATGCAGGGGCAGGAGCTCAGCCTCTCCTTTGCTCCCAGTGCCGTGGGTCCTCTCCCAGGGTAGATAACAGACACCAGAAGCAGCAATTTTACAGTGGATTAGGACTCTAAAATCCCTTCTTCTCATTAAAAATGCTCAGCCTCTGGCACACGGCCCATTGAAGCCATTAGGCACAAAGCCACTAACATTAAAAAGATGTAAAAGGGAAGTACAAGTATATAGGACCAGGAACTCCAGGTGTCTGTTGGGGAAAGCTCTCTGCGAATGTAGGACCAAAGCTTACTGAAGGAGCGGCAGAGTATGCATGTCAGGAGGAGAAAGGAATGGGAAGGAGAAGGGATGCAACAAAGCTGAAGAGAAAACACGGAAAAAAGAAGGGAAAGGACAGGAGGAAAGGTAGAAGGGAGTTTTTGGATAAATCAGGTAACAGAGGCCATGGTGAGGTATCTCGAGGGAGATGGTCACTAGGATTTAATCACGCTGTGGTCTGTACCTCCCCACCACATGCCGAAGAGAAGGAAATGCATCCTGTCCAGGACAGCTGTCTATGCGCTCCTGGCACCACCACCCATTGCTCCACCTTGCCATGGAGAGAGTCAGGACCCCCTCTTTCCACCCTCAGCCGCTCAGCAGAAGTGAAGGGCAGTCACCAGCCTCCAGGAGAAGAGACCAAAGCAGGAGAGCCAGGTAGATGAGTAAGGGCAGAGAAGCAGTAAGAACTGAAACAGGATCCAGAAGGAAGAGAGGGAGAAAACCAAGAGGCTTAAGAGGGAAAAATAAACTTGGTTTCCTCTCGCATATGGTCAGTACTCACACTGAGCTTGAAACCTGGTCAGGAGTTTCAGCCAAGAAGAGGTTGCTTGCACCAAGAGTCCAGGAGAAGCGGAACCAGCCTTCTGCCTCATGCCACTGCTGCTGCTCACATCACGGCTAGACTTTTCATGCCGAGTTTGAACTTTGAAAGCTCCCAGCCACTGCATCATATTAAGGCTTTAGCAGAGATACAAGAGTTCCTTCTTATGGCAGGTAACTGTGTTGGCCTAGGGCATGGTCACATCAGCACCACCTCCGAGATCCCAGGACTACAACTCTACTGGCAAATTTAAAGGGCTGGAAAGGTTCCCAGACACCACGAGAACCATCCCAGCTGTACCACTAAGCTCTCAGAAATAAGGGCAGTCTTACTGAGGAAGAAAAAGAGTTAAATAGCACAATGTTGGCTGTCCCAAGCCATTTGGGCTTAGAGCCAGAAACCGATCCTTAGCTCTTTTATTTGAATAACAGACACAGCCTACATGACTCTCATTTCTCTCCTTTCAACTTGTCAATATCTTTCCCTAGGGTACAGCAACGACAGCCCCCAGTTAGGGATTATTCAATATTGTAGATATCAGGAGCTCTACCCCTTCCCCTAGGGCAATTTTATATTTAACACTCAAATGGTATTCCCAGAGCCAGTCAAATTCATGACACAGTACTGACTACCCATCACCAACCAGCGAGATAGTGTTGTATTTACTTTAATCCCTTTCAACTATCAGTTAAATGCAGCCATTCAGGGGCTGGAGAAAACAGATGCTTAACAAAGAACAATCCCATGCTGACCCAGACGAGACCCCTTCTCACCCAAAGCACCCTCTGTCTGCAGCTGGGAGCAGATCCTGGGGTAAAGAATACAAAAAAAATAGAGCAAGCACCAAGCAAGCCTTTCCCTTACTATACACATTTAGCAAAGAACTGCTCAGGAACTTCCCAAGCTGGATCTCGCATCTGGATTTCTGTGTTTAATAAGTGCTAATGGATGTAGGAGCCATTTATTCCTCTTTGAACTTGCTTATGGTTTTTGGCCTTCACAACACCCTGGGGCAATGACTTGCATAATGTGCGTTAAAAATAAATTGCTTCCCATTTGTTTGGTTTAAAACTGCTGCCTGATCAGTTCTACGGGTGCATCATTGTCCCCATGTGGCCACAAACACTGAAAAATTATTCTACAGTTACTGTTCAAGACTCAGGTCTGCAGTCGCCTAGACTCCACACGGCTGCTTTTCAGCTACTGTCTTGTAAAACCTGGATGGGAGACAACCACAGAATCACAGAATGGTTTGCGTTGGAAGGGACCTTTCAAGCCCATCTAGTCCAACCCCTGCCCCCCCCACCCCCCCCACTGTGGGCAGGGACATCTTCAACCAGATCGGGCTGCTCAGAGCCCAGTTCAACCCAGCCTGGAAGGTTCCCAGGGACAGGGCATCGACCACCTCTCTGGGCAACCTGGGCCAGTGCCTCACTGCCCACGGCATGAAACATTTCTTCCTTATATCTGGTCTGAATCTCCCCTCTTGCAGTTTAAAGCCATTACCCCTTGTCCTATCGCTACAGGCCCTCCTAAAAAGTCCCTCCCCATCTTTCTTACAAGCCCCCTTTAGGTACTGGAAGGCCGCTCTAAGGTCTCCCCGGAGCCTTCTCTCCTCCGGGCTGAACAGCCCCAACTCCCTCAGCCCGTCCCCACAGCAGAGCTGTCCCAGCCCTCGGACCGTCTCCGTGGCCTCCCCTGGGCCCGCTCCAGCAGGTCCGTGTCCCTCCTGTGCTGAGGACCCCGGGGCTGGACGCAGCACTGCAGGGCGGGGGGGTCTCACCAGAGCGGAGCAGAGGGGCACAATCCCTATTCCTCGACATCATGTTTGCATGGGATCTCGAAAAGACCAGAATTGTTTTTTCTTTACATTTCAGGAGGAAAAGGAGGGAGGACGGTTCCCCAAGAGCTAGTTTAATACAGTTTCACATGGAAAACAATGCAGATTTTTTTCTCCACCATGGCTCTGTTTCTGAAGCTGTTCTGGAATAGGCATCACTTTCCTGAAAATGAAATTTTGCAGATGTCAAATTCCCCCAAATGACTTCCATTGTTTCCCAGCGCACTGCAGGAAACAATCCTGCATTGTCACGAGGCTGAACGGAGCTGCCACCCGTCCGCACCTGCTGCTATTCACACAGTGCCAGCAGCAGATGAGATAAAAGGGATTTTTAGTGTTACAATAAAAAAAACCATCCTGGCAGGTATCAATTAGGCACTTACCTGGTGCCATGAAGTCAGGCCCTGCTCCTGCAAGGACTTGCCCGTGTGTTACGCTTGTGTGCTAGAAGCAGCCCCACTGCAACGGGGCTTGACAGGGTCATATTATTAAGTATTTAGGATATAAATCAACAATCTGGCTTTTCTCTTTTTTTTTTCAGTCTTCTCATAACATGGGGAAAGAGTGAATGGTTCATTTCCTAGCATGAAGCCTGTGTTGCACCGACTAACTGTCTCGCAGAGGATGCTCTGCCTGCTCAGCATCCAAACCCACCCTTGGGCTCAGGGAGGGTCTTGCTCTGCCCTGGTCCTCAGCAGGAAATGGCTGCAAAGTCCTCGGCCTCTGCCAACAGCAACGCTCCCCCGCAACATGCCCCTAGGCTACTAGGACTGAAGAGCGTCATTATTAACTCAAATTTGGAGCAGCTTGGGCTATTTGGGCTTTGATGGGTGCTTTCCAGCAAGACCTGGTGGTCAGAGACCGCCGTGCCAACCGTGGTGGCTCTCCATGCTGGTTTTTCTTGGTGGCTTCTCAGTAACCTTCAGATTCCCATGGCAAAGGGGACCTCGGCAGCCTGTAGCAATGCCCCGAGGGGTGCCGTGGGGTGTTTGATGCTCTGCCCTGAGCGTGCGGGGCTCGCAGCCAGCACACGTGCGCGCAGAACAAAGTCACCTTGTGCACGGGGAGCGAGCCGAGCCGAGCCTGGTTGCCCAGAAGGTCCTTGGTTTTGCTCATGAAATACTCTGACGGGGAAGAAAGAGCCGGCCACAGCAGGGCAGGCGGTTTCCTTTAAAAGACGGCACTGTGCGTATTAAATGAAGCTGCTTGAGGTTAGCGGTCAGGTCCCTTTGTGTGTGTGTGTGTGTGTGTGCGTGCGTTTGTTTTGATACACAGCGGTGAAATGCAGTCCTTGTGGGGTCCTGTTTTCCTGCCGGAGCAAGCTGTCAGCTAGAGATGAGACAGCAGAGAAGGAATAGCTGAAATCCTGTGTTTGTTTGCTTTAAAAAGCCACTTAAAATTAGCTCAGTGAATATAGTCCTGCACAGATTGCTCCAAAAATTAATAAATCAGGCTATGTGCAAGGAAACTCGATAATGCAAACCAGGTCCCTTTACTGTGTGCCAGACCCCGCTCTCATTTACAGGGGGGGCCATCAGTTCTCCCAGGGTGTCTCTGGTTTTGAGCCACTGGATGGAGAGAAGAAACCTGGACGGGCCCTGCTGATGTCTGAGAGTTCAAAATTACAGAGCGGGTTGTCTTCACGCTTGTGATTTCAGCGGGGTGCGGAAAGGAGCGATGCAGCCTTTGTAGAAGAAATGGCCACTGAGTCAGGCCGCAGAGCTCTGTCACGGGGTGGTGACCAGGCAGGAGGACCTCAAACGCGCCCGGCGAAAGGGCACTTTGTCCAGATACTGCCCAGCATCATGACTGCATCTTCTACCCTGGGGACCCCAGGGGACCTGGGTGTCACACAGCAGGCGTCAGCACTACTGGGATGGCCCGAGGGGAACCGCATTGCCACGGTCCCCAGCTGCCTGGATGCAGAAGCAGATCCTTGCGAAGAGGGTGATGCAAACCTGTAGACAGCCGGGGCTGGCAGGGGATGCAGCTGAAGAAGCAAATCCTGGTTGGGGCTGGAGCTCAGGGCATGCGAGGAGGGGCTGAGAGCTGGGTGGGTGCGGTGGGAGAGAAGGCAAAGGGGGATTTTATCGCTCTCTGTAGCTCCCTCTTGGGACGGCGCAGAGGAGAGGGGGGTGGGCTCTCCTCAGAGGTGCGCGGTGATGAGACAAGAGGCATTAGCCCAAAATGTAACATGGGAAATTGTGATTAGTTATCCCAGACTCCTGAGGAATGAAGTTTTCTTAATTACCCCTGTCCCATTTATTTCTAATGAGCATTTGACATTGCCGTTCCCCCAAGGCCCCGGTGAGGTTAAGGCGTGTGCTGGAAATTGGCACTCCTTATTCACTGACACAGAGGAGCATCCAACCTAAGTGAGGTACCTAATTTTGAAGAGTAGCTGCACTGGGGCTTCTCCCTAACCCATGGAAAAAGATAGACATCTGCGGTGAAGTCTGAATCACTCGCTGAAGGTTTCTGCAGTGACTACAGAGAGATCCTGGAGCAGCCACAGTCCTGACCAAGGAAGTCCCATCTCGTTTAGAGGTGATGAATCCAGGCCTGGGATTCTTGTGCTGTGACTGCGAAATAAGAGGGTCAGGTCCTCCTTGTTGGCCCCAAGGCTCCTACAAACTGATCTGACTTCGTATGATTGGCAGTCAATTATCGATTTAGTGTCCCGGCCTTCCCAGACGCTGCTGGAAACAAAAGAGAAAATATCAGCCCCCAAAAAACCTACGATTTGAACATGGACTGAGAGCATTTTATAGATGCCTCTTGGGCTGGCACTGAAATCTGGCCTTGCCCTCCAGAAATGACCAAAGCCTGAGAGCAGTTTCTTCCGTGGTGAAACTCCAGTTCTCCATTCAGCAGGAAAACCTTTCCACAGGTGAAAAGGCATTTTCAATGCCTAGAAACTGGATGAGTTTTGGTGTATAGTCACCTTTTACCAACCGGGCTGGTACTACTACAGTGGCAAAAACCAGCACCGGACAACCACCCTTCATGAACTGCATGGCCAGTTACTACTTTTAACCTGATCTACTGCTCGCTCTGTTTTACTTGATATCTGTTGTCTCACTGGTCATCTATCATTTTCCTGCTTTGGGGATAATCTCTTGTTCTATTGCTTGCTGAGGTAGTTTGCTGACTTCATGAGCAAGATACTGCTCTTCCTGTTTTTTAATGATGATCTACTACTATTATAAATTATCTGCTGGTTTCCAGACATTCAGCAGCCCACCTAAAGCCGTGGTTTCCAAAGGACTGCTGGCCATCAGATGGCCAGATATGCATGTGCTGTCAATCTGATATATCCAGGATGAGTTAGGCTAATGCTCAGTGGTGTAAATATTTCTTATATGAAGATCCTGGCCAAGCGAAGACGCCATTTGGGGAAGTTCTGGCTGGCCCATCGCAGTCTGGGAGTTGAAGAATGAGAGGTTAAATGTTTCCCCATGGCCTCGTGGGACCACGCTCCCTGCTTGACCCATGTCCTCCAACCTTGAGGTCTCCAAACCTTTGACTTTGTGATGACCAGCAGAGACCCTAGGAGCAGCCAGCCCAGACAGCAGCCTGGCTGACTGAGGACATGCGGAGGCCAACCATGTGCTATGTCAGGGAGTGCAGGTCTGATTAATGTCAGAGCCTGAGTCCTGAAGGATGAGGAAAATACATTCATACAGCTCTGTGTAAATCATACTTAATTTTTCATCGGTAGACAGGGAGGTTACGGGGAGGGGGACTGGGAAACACAGAGGTTGTGACTTACCCCAAGCTGCCAAGTTGCACAGGATAGAGATTTCCAAACTTGCAGACCAGTCCCTTGGTCACTGGGCCTCAATTTAATTAGCCAGTGTGTTTTTATTTAAGAATGATAGCGCATTATGTTTCCTTGTAATTCATGGACCCCACCCCACTGTGTGCAGATACAGATCAAAGAGATGGCTCCTGCCCACAGCCTTGCTGCTAGAAATCGTTTCTTTTCATGCCTTGAATTTGAGAACATCAACAGTATCTAAAACATTCAGCAAACGATTTCTTTTCTACTTAAAAGCAGACTCCCTTCAAATAATTTCCTCCCTCTTTGGTGCAGGTTTCCACACTCTGAAAGCACCATGCAGAGCCCTCAGAAATAAATCAGCTCCCAAGTGTTCAGCCCCGTTGCTCATTTTGCAGATCCACGTTTTGCAAGCAGACCGTTTTCATGTGCAAACAGTGGCCTGCTTGCAAACACTGGCAAAATAAAAGTAGTTTCTGAAACCACTGGCCACCAAATCCCTGCCTAAGCTTGGGGTGATTAAACCTGGGTTATCATAACAACGTGAAAGTGCATGATGCCCTGTGTAATATCTTTACGGGTTCTGCCGCGACAGTGTCAGATCTGATGGTTATGGCTGCCCAGGCTTGTTTTGATCACCATTCCCTCTCTCCTGACCTGGGAATACAGTTGGGTTGCTCTTCCTGACCTAAGGGAGCTTGATCAGATTCAGTAAAAGGATGCTGAGAACAAAATCAGGTCCATGACTAATAGTAATTCTTACTGAGCTCATGTAGTACTTGGGCAACACTTACCCCAGAGAGGAGACCAGATCAGCTGGTGGATGAGCTATTTATACCATGAGCACTCAACCTGATGGTTCCCTTCCAGGGTTGCTCTCTTCAACTTTCCCTTGTCTGCAGAAAGCAAGGGCTCTTCTGCAACCAAGCCCTTTCCCAGAAGACAGTTTAGAAAGGGCTGCTCCATTTTAGGGCTCTTTAGTCGTATATATTATTACATTGACCCTTATAGATGTAGTCATCGGGGTCAAAAGCAAAAGACTGGTTCTTCATTATCAAACGGAGTTTTGCAGGTAGGTTGCTTCTGTAGAGTCATAGAATCACAGAACGGTTTGGGTTGGAAGGGACCTTTCAAGGTCATCTAGTGCAACCCCCCCGGCCATGGGCAGGGACACCTTCAACTCGATCAGGCTGCTCAGAGCCCCGTCCAGCCTGGCCTCAAATGTTCCCAGGGACGGGGCATCGACCACCTCTCTGGGCAACCTGGGCCGGTGTCTCACCGTCCTCAGAGTAAAAAATGTCTTCCCTATATCTAGTCTGAATCTCCCCTCTTTTCGTTTAAAACCATTACCCCTTGTCCTACCGCTACAGGCCCTTTCTGCCTGTCCCCTCCTGCTTGCTGTGACTGTTGGTAGATACTGAGTAGTGATGGGGCTGGGAGGCACAGGGCAGGCCAACAGCTGAGTGGCTTTGCAGATGGTCATTTCTGCGATGCTGACTTGTGCGTTCCCAAAAGAGGGGGTCTGTGGAGGAAAACCTCCAAGCGCTGGGGCGAGATGGCTATTTTGGGTCTCACTGCCTGATGAAAATAGATGGGAGGGAGATGACAGCCCTGGGATATCACGTCCTTGCTCTCAAGATCTACATCCCAGCTGCCACTTGATGCTCATTCGATCAGGTGGGAGCCAGGCAGAAGGGCCCCCCCCAAAACCTCCAAACTGTCCTTGCAGTGCCATTAGGACACCTAGGGTGACGAGCAAACCAGCCGGACGCCCCAGAGGTCCATGCTACCCCCAAATTCACGTGGTTATCCAAGGATGTGGCTCCACACTGATGCTGGTTGGGGGCTTGCAGAGTGGTCGTGACGGATTCGGCAAGGGCACGAGTCGGTGTGCGGGACAGCACATTGCACATCCTCCCGTACCATGGCGAACGTGAGCCAGCTCTGCTCTCTCTAATTAAGGGGCATGATTTCACCTCCCATTACCTCATGCTTACCACAGGGTAAGAGCACGGATATGGGCAGTATGACGCGCTGCAACTTCACACCCTTGCCTCAGTCACTTGCTCCTGTGTCCGTACCTTTTTTTGTATTTATATTCCCCAACAGGAGCAGGCTAAATCACTGCCATCCATACACACACACATTCACAGACAAAATTTTGTAGATTTGGCAGAAATGAAAAACGCGGCATGTTGCACAACGTCTACGAAAGGCAAGATTGGAGATTTCCAACGTGACTTAAACTATCCTGGATATAACACGGAGGAAGGAAAGACCGATTTGTATTTCAAAATGCAAGTGCTGTGCTTCAGGGAAAAGCAAACTGATGCCCCAGACAAGAAGCATGGCATTAGTGGCTTTTTTTTGCTGGTGAGGCGCCTTTATCCTGATATGAGTCCCAGATATTAGCACAAAGAATTGCAAGGGGGAGAAAACGATGCTAATCCTGTGTATCAGCAGCGTCTAACCTGCCAAGCATAAATATTCATGTAATCACTTTGCAGTTACCTGGTAACCACAACAAAGCACACATAGAAAATGTAATTACAGGGGCTCCGTAAACGCATCTTAAATTATCACCTATAGCCAGGCACATATTATTAGATATTAGATTCTCCCTTAGATCAGAATCTCATGTTCCTCGAGTTTAATTTGAAATAACTATCTCCTTATTGGCAAGCGACGAAATCTAAATGGAGTCACGTAAATCCTACTTCACAGCTTAATTAAGGAAATGTGATTACGGATCTGGAAGCACATGCAGATATTACTGGGGAAGGGATGATGGCAGGAGCCTACAGGAAGCAGTCAACGCTTTCCAGGGGTCATTTGTAGGGGAACCCGTAGGAACAGAGTTTCTATTGTTATACACTTCAGAGTATGTGGGGTGGAGAGGGGGCGAGAGACCGGATTCCCATTTTTAAGTGCTTTGGAGATTTTCAGAAGGAGTCAGGTTCCATTGTTGAGTTTTAAATATTCTCTAAGCTCACTGGGAACAATATACATTTTCACCGCTTCTCCCTCTGCGTCCTTCCCTCTCGTGATGAGGTTCACACTCTTTGGTTGTCCAACAACAGCCACTGATCCTTATTCCGTGCTGGAGGGGGTGGGATGCGATGAGGGGGAGGTGTCATTTTATGCACTTATCCCAGCAAAAGCCAAAAGAGATGGGGAGAGATGTCCTAGGAGCACTCTGAATGCAACAGGCAGGAGAGCAGGTGCTTTTGCAGCCCTCTCGGCGCGAGCACCTGGGTCATTTTAGGGAGGACCACCTGTCAGATGCACCACGAGAGGTCCTGGGTGAAGGTCCCTTTTGCCCAGCAGGACACAGCCGGGATGACAACACATGAAGCATCCCTGGGGTGGCTTAGTGTCCTTGGCACGGCTGATGACGTGGTGAAGGAGCAGTAAGCGCTAACGCGCGGATGCGTCAACCTTCTCCAGAAGCGATCAGGTCTCCTCACCAAGCTGGATGAGTCTGGGGGACAGAGACGTCCTTCTCCAAACCCCAAAGAGAAGGTGTTAAAGTCACAGGCAGCAGCTGTAAGGGGGGAGGGTGGGATCAGGGGCTCAGAGTACGGCAGATGCAAAAATACATCCTGCCGCATGCACCCAGGAGCACGAGTAATTATTCCTACAGGGAAGACACATTATGGCAGAAGCTAGCACGAAATAAATATGGAAACATGGGGATGCATTTGCAAACAGTCTTAGCCAAGAGCGAGTGAAATCAGGGACAGACAGTGATCCCCAGTTCCCTGTAGTGACCAAAGGAGTGTTGACTTATACAAACAGTGGCCCTGGTCTGTTGAGTGATGGCTCTGCCCCGACTGCCTGCCCAGTTTCTGCCCTTGGTTTTGTTGCTCCATCTCAAATTGCTTGCTCCTAAAGGCAGAAGGCAGCCAGAAAACAGGATCTCTCTCTTATGCATTTATCAGTGTCTTTAGGGTGGAAATTTAGAAGCAAGTGAGAACTTGCTTTTCTGCTCTGGAAGGACGGTCTTTGGTTTTGGTAGCTTCCCCCTGAAACCTGAACATGCAAACGCACACAAAAATGCACCAGAAAAAAAAAATCTAACCCCCCATAAAAGGCTGAGTTCAAGAAAACCACCCAATTTCACTTGACATCCAGCTTTTTAAGGGTCCTTAATGTTTTCTTGTATGAAAACAGTGCTTGCCCCACGAAAAATGGTGGTGGTGGTGGGGGGGGGAAGGTCAAAGTGTTCCCTTCTGCGAAGGTGCAGACACACAGACCCTGGACATTGTCTGAATGTGCCTGCTCAGTTTTAACGCAGGATTGTGCTGAAGTCAGGACTCTGAAAGAAGTTTGCATTTCAGTGAAAACTACACTTCCTTTGGTTGGGAAAATAAAAGTTTTGACCAAAACTTTATGATTATTCATGATGCTGGGACCAAATTATAAATGCAATTTGTGTATCGGAAATCCCTTTGAAATTTCAATTAAAGTTGATATATGTGCTTTCCTTTCCTAAGAGAGTTTGGTTTTGGGCCAAATTCTTCCATCTTTATTCATACATTAGTAAGTGGAGTCTTTCTTACTGCACGCTTCGTAGTCCGGTCCTTTTCTTTCAAACTACTGCAGGTTTCCCCAAGAAAAAAAGAAGACAAAACATATTCTAACAGCAGTAGCTCTTTTTCCATCGCTCTCCATCTGGTACGTGATCTGTGATCATACCTCCAGGTCATTACGCTTGTAATGTTTATTGGAAAAATCAATCTTTAACTTTAAGACTTTACACAGGAAATATTAAAGTAAATTAGGACCCTATACATCCATTTTCAAATTTCCTTTCGACCTCACAGTACCTACTTCTTTCATGAAAAGAAATCAAGATTTATTTTTTTTTTCTTCCAAGCTGTTCCATTTTTGCATAACTGACAAAATTTCCTGGAAATACAATTTGCCTGGCTACCTCAGTTATTATCTCCAGCCCATATTAGCAGCTAAGCGGTTGCTGACATTCCCTTTCAATATTGCTGCTAAAACTCCATGAAGCTTACGCAGAATTTATGTACGAATGTCAACTCATTTTTAAAATATGTAATAGGAAAAGATCAGCCAATGCCTTTCTGGCCACCTACATTTCAGAAGGTATTGGCTGGTATTAAAGTAGTGTATACATATATATTTTAAGAAACCACACATTTTCTGGGCCAGAATCCAAGGGCA
The DNA here is from genome assembly GCA_034782735.1 of Sagittarius serpentarius. Taxonomy (NCBI): domain Eukaryota; kingdom Metazoa; phylum Chordata; class Aves; order Accipitriformes; family Sagittariidae; genus Sagittarius; species Sagittarius serpentarius. Next base: position 25,021,531 of record JAVKLA010000026.1, read on the forward strand.
TATAAAGTAGTTTAGTCAGTTATGACTGGATGAGGAGCTAGATGGAAAACAGAGCATTCTCAGAGGGTTTGGGTGCATGTGAATTTCTTTCCAAAATTAATGTGAGTGGGGCTCATTAATTTTACTTTTATTTTGGTGGATGAAATGTCGCTCTTCTGGATATTCTCAGGGCGCGACGTGAAGCTGCATCGAGCGAAGGCAGGACCCTCTGGCCCCCGTCAATGCCTTCCAGCGCTGAGGCTGAACACACCCCGCTATTCATGCTGCTTCTGGGCTGGGTCAGAAACACCGTGACGAACAAAAATAAAAAAATATATGTATTGCAGTGACAGTTTGGGGTCTGAGGACAGACAGCCTCATGGGATGAAAGCCACTGAGACAGACCAGAGCAGTGAAAGGAAAAAATGTAACGGACCGATGCTCCAGGCTCCTGCACTCTCACCGGGTCTGATCCTGCACTTTGCCACTCGCAGCTATAGAAGCAAGAAGAAATTTAAGCAGTGTTGACTTCTCTCCCTTCGTTTTTGCACCTTTAAAAAGGGAACGAGGCTACTTTGCAAATTCAGTTGGGGGGGTTGGATATGGTTATAATGGGGCTGCCTCCAGGTGGAAGGTGCTAGTGAAGAGCAAGATATTCTTGTTCTTTACCGTTGATATTTCCCGCCGCCTTTAGTATCATTAGAGCTGACGTGTCCTTGAGGTTTCTCAGGGAACCAGTTCATCTTCGCTATCCCAAGAGAATGTTGTGTTTAAAACACAGCTAAAAGCTGTTCAAGGCTGTGTCTTTAATGGTGCCAACGGGAAGATTGCATAACATCAAAATAAAGTTTAGAAGTAATCAGATCTCTCCCTAAAAAAAAAAAAAAAAAAGGCAACATTTCTCTTGCATTGTGGGACCACATCCATCAGCTGTAGACCCAGCTCTTTCTTTTTCATAACAGAGCACGCAAGACACCATAATAAACAGTTGAAAACAAAACCACATGCTGCCATGAAATGAGACTGAATATCAAAACCTACGAGGGAGAGGCCGGATTCAGTGATGCCTCTTGGTGCTAACAGGGCTTAGCCATCCGCAGGGCTTGCGGGACCACCGCGACTGGCGAAGCCCCGGGGATGCAGAGACTGATGCTGTGGGGACCGTAGCTGCCAGGGTGGGAGCAGCATGACCCCCCCCCCTGCACACAACCTCTCTCTAGGCCACCCTGGACCATGGGTGGGCTCCTGGGAGGTGCGACCACCAGAGGTCCCAGTTTTGGAAGGGTGGCAAGTTTTTTCTCCCCGGGAACTCTTCACACAGCCAGCATCAGATGTTCATTTTTAGTCGTGAGATCTCTCTCTCAAGTTGACTGTATCATTTATTTCCAAGCCCCTGGGCTATTGTAGGCTGGACTTCATTTGTTTTAAACTCCTCTGCCTGGGACCTATTGTTCTGTGCTGCTGGTTCATGGCTCTGTAAGTCATTACTGACTCTGTCCCTTCCCCCAGAAGGAGCCGTTGGGTCTTTTTTTTTTTCTTCTTTTTTTAACATAAAAAATGAGGTTTGTGGCTGCAAAAGAGAAAAGGCCTGGAATCTCTTACTTCTACCCCCCCAAAAAAACAGAAGAAGGAAAGGGTGACTATATTACAACACAGTGTACCAGAAAGCTTGCTAATGACCTGCCTGCAACCAAATGGCTAAGCCACCAAGCAGGACCAGAATTTGTGGTGCGACTTGAGCCCGGCCCAGGATGCTCAGATGCAGCTCAGGATTGCCCCAGCACGCCAGGCTATTCAGAGCGAAACTGTAGGTATAGGCAATTACAGAGGCAGCTGACAGCTGCAAAGAAGGCTGATCCAAACTTTCCCAGGGCTCCATGACATACGGATCATAAGTCCGCAGGTGACAAGTGGCATCTTTTATCCCGTCCTTCTGCAGGTGTGGGTCATTCATGTGCTCCATTGCTCAAATGCATCCAGAGCTATAACCCTGCAGCCACAGTGTTCTCAGGAACGGAGCGTGTATCCTGGAACAACTGGAAATCGCTGGTGGGGAAGAGAAAATGCTTTGTGAAAGCATCAAGCAGCAGGTTTTACGTGGAGAGTAACCACAGCCTGTGTAGGATCCGACTGAAAGAGGAAGAGAAAGAAGAAAAAAAAGCCAACAGCTTGGGACATGACCTACTAATTTAACACCTCTTCTTCCCCCCAGACATGGGCAGCCATATCCTTACCGCCTTTCGGATCATCTGTGCAAAGACCTCTCTGCAGATTACCCCTTTAGACAGCGGAGGACATGGGGTTGGAGCAGACCTGGCAGATCTGACTGTCAGGTGATCTAAACAAACCCTCTGGGCAAGACCATAATTTCACGCTGTCGTTCATGTATTAAACATCTCGCAGTGCAGTTTTGGCAATTCCTCTTCTCTTCAGGGGAAGGAGAAAGTCCTGGGAGCCTGGGGTGTTTTCTGTCCGGTGGGACAATGTTCTAGTGGATCTGGGACCCATTTAACCTTAATCCACCCTTGGCTTAATGTCTCGAATTCCTTCTCCGCGTACGGACTGTCGCTCCGTTTCAATTTCATTCCACTCCCAGCAAAGCTGTGAGGCCTCAGGGATGATATCGCCATCAAAGGCTGGAGGGTTTTAATGCCACGGGTTCCATGGAAACTTCTCGTGAGCTCACCCACTCGCCTGCATTATTTCCAGCTGTGCTCACGACTTCATGTAGAGAGGATGCAGAAAGGCAGAAAAGTTTACACCACTTCTCTTCGACATCTCGCAAAGAGACTGGTGGGTCCTGGGCACCAGGCAAAAGGGGAGATCCACTTCAGATCATCTGGAGACGGTGTCTGCAGGGAACTAGGGTGCAGACAGAGGGATTGTCTTGGCTTCAAAAAATTTCTAGGGAGGTAAATCGCTTTCTGCCATTTTTCTGAAAACGGAGCATGAGAAAAGCATAATCCCCATTTCTCAACAGGACACCAGGAGAACAGCGATGGGCTGTAGCCAACAGGCTCTTATGGACCTGCCTGATGCTTGAGAAGCCCCTTGCTCGGGTGAACCATGTTAAATGCGGTGGGCACCCCCAGTCTGCCCCCGCGTAAAGTCGATCTCCTTGGATCCTGGTGGTTGCCTGCAGCCTGGCTGAGTGCACAGGAGGAATCAGAGCATCCGCGGCTAACACATCTCATCCCCAGTGTGCTTTTGGCGGAGAGGCATAAAGAGAAGCTGGCCAGGGGAGGAGAAGGGAGATGCAGTGATGGTCACCGCTCCAGCTCTTTGCAGACCAGGTATAGGCTCGTCCCTCGAATTCCCAGTGCTTTATTCCTCATCAAAAAATCTTTAAAGGCTGCAGGGTCTCAGGATGTCAACAGCAGGAGAAGAAAGAGCAAATATATACATATATATATATTACAGCTGGCAGGTGGGAGGGGACAAGAAAAGTGGCAAAGTCATAAAGCAGAAGCAATACCCCACTAAAAACAGTGTTTGAAATGAGGTGGAGATTTATGCATTTCAAGAGCTGCTGCCTCCACGGGTTGTACTGTCCTGCTTACTTTTTGGGGCTTGAAAGCAAATAAGATGAAAACTTGACTTACAGTTTGCTTGCACTTTAAAGAGGAGAAACTCAGCAGGCAATAATATATCTGGAACTTCCCAGGGTGTTGCCCAGTTATTGCTCCATCAAGGCTGAAATGCAAGCCCTGGGTCCCAAGGGACACAGAAATCTCAACCCTCCTCAGCTTTGTGCAAGGTAAATCATGGCACACGCTGCAAAGCAGTTGGTCTCTGAGATCTGCAGCGTCAGTATTTGGCAAGCTGCACTTATAGCCTTCTAGGCACGTCACTACCAGGTCCTGCTGACCTTGTCTGAGTGGGAAAAGTGTGGAACCAAGAAGGTGAAGGAATGAAGCACCCCTCCCCAAACCTAAAAGCCATGGGGAGGTTTGGGATAACATCAAAAACAGCCCAGGCTAAATCTCTGACCGTGGAGCTTTTCTGGCATTGCTACCCCAGCTAGCAAGAGTCAGCCTTGCTGAAGCTGACATATGGCATGTGCTTTGTCTTGGACCCCTCCAGGCTTGCGAAAACATCTCTCAGTGTGTAAGTGGACCTGGAGGGGACACCACCTGCTACGAATTTCCCACTCTCTCCCTGATCTCACATGCCAAGTGTGAGCTTTACGCGCTCGGACTCTCTGTCCTCCATTTAACCCACCTCCTATGGCTGTATCTCAGCTCAGTGCTGCAGCCTGCCTTCCCCACCCTACAGCACCCGGCTCGGAGCTGGCCGCCTGGACATTGAACAGGTCCCTTATGCATGACCAAAGACATTGGAACCTGTAGCTCTGAAGAAGAGTTGGTGTGGCACCTCCTGGATATCTTTCCGAGTCCTTCCATTAAATGTGTCCTCCTGCTGCAGCACTGTCACGCTGTCAGTGGCAAGGACTGTAGGAGGTCTAAGTTTCACGGACATTTTCCTGTCTGAATCAGCCAGCATTTGAGCTGTGGATTGAATGGGCAGCCCCAAGAAATGTGATTGCTGCCAGAGCTGTAAATCCAGTAAAGTCTGCATCATATATCGTTGCTTCTCCATCCCCTTCCGCAGGAGCTGGTAGCAGCCAGCACCCCAGATAGGCGGGTAGAGAGCAGTGTCAGCATCTCCCTCTGGCTCACACTCTCCTGAAGGCACAAGAAGGAAACACAAACTCCCTAAAGCTCCATCCTCCCCCATCCAGGATAACCTTCATTGCCTCCTTATTTTTTCTAAAAATTTCCTGGTATCTGTTGTCTTCTCAGACCCCCTTTTCCAGGTGACAGGTGGCTTTGTGAGGTTCTCAGTTTTGTTGCCTTCCAAATTTCAGGGGAGCTTATAAGCAAAGGAAGCAAGGGCAGCCAGGAGCCACAGGAACCAGAAGGCAAAGAAAACTGCCTTCAAATTTTGTCTTGTTCTGCTTTACTTTCTTCTTGACAGAGCAGGCCAGACATCTCTTCCAGGCATTTCAGCTTCTTCTATCTACCATGTGGGACAACTCAAGACCAGGATTCAAAGCTGCTCCAGAAGTTTGGACCATGTGCTACTACTAAATTGGTGAGGGAGGAGAAAGCTTCTTGATACCACACTCAAAAGGACATGTTTCTTTGCTCTTTAATGGAGACAGTAAATTACAGCTCCCATCACTGCTACCAAATCCACTTTGCTGAATGACACACCAAGGGACGTGCAAGAAGTAGACCCTTTATTTAGCCCTGGGAGTCTATTCTCAGGTTCATCCTGTGTGCTTTCTCTATCACCCAGAGCAGCCGATCCAGCTCAACCAACCAGATGTTTCAAGAATTTTGTCACGGTGCGGAAAAATGCCAAGTGACCAAGGAGGCAATCACCTAACAGTAAAGAGTAAGTGATCGCAAGCTTCAGTTCTCTGTGAGAGAAGGACCAACAAGGGGCTTAAGCTGCCATCAAGGCTTGCAAGTGCTTTTCCTTCTCCCAGGCAGTGGAACATCTTTCAGGGAAAGGAGTGCCGTGTATGATCACAGCGGGGAGACGCTTGTAGTTCCCCTCTGGTCCATCAGTTGATAGGGCTGTAGGTCCACTGGCTGTTCCGTCAGCTCCTAAGGGCCCTATCCAAACTGCAAAAGAGGAGAGGACCCAGGACAGACAGCAGTCTCTGTGGGAATTCACTGGTATTTTTTCATACTAGTGTCCTTCCCTGTGCATAACCAAAGTTTTGCTTCCTTTGCCACACTGACAGCAGTTAAAAAGATGCGATGGTTCTAGATAGAAGGAGCTGTAAACATCACTGTTGCAAGGGAAAAACAGTTCTCAGAGGCTACGACGAAAGCAACAAACTTGTATTAAAAAAAAAAAAGTGAAAATGCTGAGAACAGAGTCTGGCTAGCCTGAAGACTGAAAGAAGTACTGTTCGCGGGACAAAAGGAGAACTGCATGAGAATAAATTCAGTGTCTGTGGCCAAATTTGCAGAATTTGCTTCTATTTTGTGGTACCTTAATTTTAGAAGGGAGTCAGCTTGAGACAAATCATAGGGACATTGATGGGTGGGTTGAGCTCAGCATTCTCATGGGGCCCTACTGGAATCCCTCCTTGGACAAACCTCAGAAAGCGGAGGCATCTTGAAAATGTCTGTGTGGACACTGAGGAGACAAAAACAAGTCTGAATTTCAAAGCTGAAGTCCACTTGGAGGTCTAAATTTTGATCCATTGACTGAGGGAAGGGTAAAGAGGTGGACTCCCATTCCCAAAAGGCTGGTAGAGCTCTGACTTTGCTTGTGCCTAATATTTGGAGGGGAGAGGAGGTGACAATCTGGGGATGGTCCTGCTTAGAACTCTATCTGGTACCTACAGGTCCTGAACACCAGCAACGCCCCCCATCCCTTTCTCTTATGACCATTTATTGCTCCAAGATTTTGAGCCCACCGGAGGGGACCCAGAGAGGAAAATTACCAGCTTGGGTTTGCAACAACCCCTTTGCTTCCCTGCACCTTCCCCATACGGCAGTGAGCTGGCAGTCGACAGGGATATAATCCTTCATTTCAGATGCCCATGGCAGGATGAAAACAAATCAGCACCATGCAGTATCCTGCTGCCTCTCAGGAGACAACCCAGGCATCAGTGGTTGCTGCTGTATGCAAGGCAGGACAGCTCCCCATCAACCTCCCAGTTTTTTTTTATTTCCTTAGCTCTCCCGATGACACAGTTTGAAGCACAGAAGTGTTCTGTGAGGAATGTGTTTCGGGACGAAGATGAATACCTCGGAGCCTGACAGCGTAAACACTGAGAGCCTGTTTGGCTTCTTCCAGTGCCAGCTCCCTGGATGGACGCAGAAAGACCCTTCGCCGCCCCTGGAGTCTCTTTGGTTCCCTCTGATGAGTTGGAGCTGTTCTGACCCGAAGCAGATGGAGTCGGTTATTTACACCACGTTCTTCTGGGGTGCACTCTTGACCCACTGCTCGCTGGTCTCGATAGACATATGCACTGGTGCCGGCTGATTGTTTCGGTATGACACAGAGAACATTAGTGGAGCAGAGCCAGGCAGAGGCCCTCGGAGGACAAGCAACCGATGGGGATGTAGTGCTGGGAGAAGCCTTGCTGGTCCCCCACCAAGTGGCTGAGCCTTGCATTCAGGTGGCAGGAAGGGAAGAAAAACCTCCTTGCTGGCCCCTTGCAGGCTGAGCTGGGTGGTGGGCAGCGATGGGGTATTCAGGGGATGCCACCCTTGATGGGATGTCACTAAGGGCTGGACATTGAGCATGATGGGGCAGGCAGGGAAAAGGGAGGGCAGCTCTGAGATGCGCTGGTCTGGAAAACGCCATAGGAGACCATTTCAGGGGCCAAAGACAACTCAGTGTCTCCACTTTCTGCCTGGTGCTCTGAGGAGCAAGCGGAAGGACATGCTCTGGTCATTTCTGCTCCAGCTCCCTAGCGATCGTTTGGCTATGTTCATTTGGGGAACCCGTCTTTCCCTTACCTTTACCTCTCCCACCCTGTAACCCTTGAGCCAAAGTTTGGGGTCCTTTGAAATATGCCCCGACCTGAGCGGAGAAGTTCCACAAAACTCAAAATGACAACCGTCTCCTGCGGCCGCGTAGCCCAGAGCAAACATGATCATACCCGCGAGACAGCTGAGCACAGCAGGCAGCTGCTGTCCTGGCTGCCGCAAGAGGAGAGGTGAAGGAATTTCGGAGATAGCATGTGGGGAAGGGTGTTAAAGAGTTGCAAGGACTTCAGCACTTGATGCGTATTATTCCTTGATACAAAGCCAACAGACACTTATTTGCTCCCGCTCTGTTTTAACCCTTCTTCCTATTTTTTTCCTTCACTGAAAGAAAGCTTCAAGCTCAGAAGGAGCAAAGAAAGATTAAGTAGAAGGAGTTACATTTTCCTGGCTGCTATCAAAACCTCTTTTCCAACTTTTCTCCTTTTTTTTTTTTCTCTTTGCACTGACATACCTTTGACGTTTTATGAGCTGAACTGTATTTCATTGCACGAGGCACTGGCAGACAATCTGAGAGCCTTTTATTCGGAGGTGCTTTTCAGCTTCCAGGCTATGATCTACATCGCCTCAAGTGAGAGCCAGGCTGCAGCCATGGGCCTGGCTGACATTTTACAGGGAAAGGGGAGTGAGGCACCAGCTTATAAAAGTGTTTGAAGACCCAAGTGTTGCATATTAAGATACGCCAAGTTTGAACTCCACTCAGCATGCTTGCTTGGCTGAGATGCTTACCTGGGGTAATTATTGCAAAGTCTACAACACTGGATGGGCTGACACAGCAACTTCACCAGTGAGTTTCACCAGCTGTGAGTGGACCCAAGAGCAGCAGGAGACCAGCACAAGTCCCTGGAGCGAGCAGTTAACCCATGGAACTCCTCGTCAGATGATGTGGTGGACACGAAACATGAGTATGGGCTTGAGAGAAGGAGGCCTTGGAAGAGAGATCCATTGGAGATTACTAACTAGCCATACTTCCGCCAAGAAATGCCCTATGCAGAAAATGGTCAGAGGCTGGGAGAGTTCTCAAGGGTAGTATCAAATGTGTTCATAATGTGTGCATGTCCGTTGAAGGTATTGCGTTATACGGTCACTTGCTATAAGTCCGCGTGTCCACCCTGTCTCTTCCTGAATGAAGTGGTGAAGCTGTTTTTGCCATGAGCAACCAAGGAGAACTGGGAGCTTCCCACAGCTGAATTATGTGCATTTTGCTTTGGAATGTATCTGCAGTGCAGCAGCCTCTCAGTACCCCGGTGGAGGCTGATGTTGCTTTGGTCCCACAAGGGTAAGCCAGATCCTTCCTCACTCGAAAGAGACAAGAGTTAAGAGGAGAAACAGAAGACAGAAACCTATTGAGAAGGCAAGTGGCAGAACCAGTAACTGAATCCGGCTTCCTTGGACTGGTTTACTCAGTCCTTGCAGGCGGTGAATTGCTTATAGTGAATCAGGCAGAGGGCCTGAGTCGGTGGAAAGTCCCTGGCTGGCCTCAGTGGGTTTTGAATCATATCTGCCCTGGATTCAGCTAGGATGGAGTTAATTTTCTTCCTAGTGGCTGGTACAGTGCTGTGCTTTGGGTTTAGGATGAGAAGAATGTTGATAACACCCTGAGGTTTTAGATGTTGCTAAGCAGTGCTTACAGTAAGTCAAGGACTTTTCAGCTTCTCAAAATGCCCTGCCAGCGAGGAGGCTGGGGGTGCACGAGAAGCTGGGAGGGGACACAGCCGGGACAGCTGACCCAAGGGATATTCCATACCATATGACGTCTTGCTAAACAATAAAACTGAGGAGATTTGGCCGGGGGGCAACGGCCCGCTGCTTGGGGACTGGCTGGGCATTGGTCAGAGGGTGGTGAGCAATTGCATTGTGCATCACTTGTTTCGTATATTCTTTTATCATTATTAATTTCCCTTCCTTTTTCTGTCCTATTAAACTGTCTTTATCTCAACCCACGAGTTTTATCTTTGTTCGGATTCTCTCCTCCATCCCAGTGCAGGGGGTGGGGGTGAGGGGCAGGGAGCAAATGGCTGTGTGGTGTTTGCTGGGTTAAACCACAACAACATCTAAAGAAGGAATAAACCCTATGGGCTGCCTCACCCTAGGGCTCGAGTGGGGCTCCATTGCGTTTTGTGGGGTCTGCAGGTGGTGCAGCCTATGGGAGAGAGACGGGGGGATCATTACCGCTGAGTTTTGGGAGGTTTCATCAGTGCACTCTGACCAAAAGTGTCAACCTGACCTGAGGCCAAGCAGGTTTAATGATGAAATGCTGGGCTACCTTTCTTTTCAACGTTCAGAAAGAAAAGAGCCACTTGCTGCTGCTACCGTCTATTTGCAGTGGTCCGGATCATGAAGAGCACAGTCTGGGACAAGTCAAGGTGCAGCACGAATCCTCAGGCTGGGCTCTGATCCGCCTCGGCTTGGTGTAAATCAGCAGTGCCCAGTCTGACCTGGAAGAAGTTACAACAATTCTAGCTTCCAGCTGGGGTGAAACATGCTAAAAAGCATCCAGGGGAAGATTTGGGCTCAAGTTTCTCTCAGAAGAGGAAAGCGAGATGGTGCCCAGAGATGTGGAGCTTTTGGGGATGGCAGCAACTTGAGAAGGACTTCTCCAGAAAGGCACAAAGGCTGGTGGGTATCTGTTGGAGAACGTATCAGGCAAGCCAGAGGCTTGAATGAGCAAACCCGCATTGAATGAGATCCCTTGCTGATCTAACCTTAGATGAAACTCAGGATGGGAGAAGCAATAGATGTCACCTGGGGACTTTGTGGTGTGTGTGCGTGGCCTTTTTCATACGCCGACGAGCTTTATCAGCACTTCACCTCCCAATGTCCGAACACCCGCTGATGTCAATGGACTGTGCTCAAAGCTCAGTGCGTGCTTGGAGGAGCCCAAGAGGAGAGTGTAACTCCCATCAGTACAAGCTGCCTAAGGCGGGTGTGAACGTGCATCTTAAAGGTTAGCCCAACGCTTTCTGGAAACATACCTGGATGACATACCTGGGTGAAAATCACTAGCCTACATCACGCGGAAGGCAGACTAGGGCTTCCTAATGTCTATATCTGATTTCAGAAGTGATGAACCCAGAGTTTATGACATCCAATTTCCTTTCTCAAACAATATCTTTTACTATGGTGACCACAGAGCAGAAAAAAACAATAATTGTGTCAGACATGAACAGTGCTTTATTGATTTTGGATATGCAATAAAATATATTAGCAATAACAAATGACTGCAATGAAGAGATAGATTGACTATTTTAGATGCTTTTTAATTGCACATTGTGTGTCTGAAGAGTGCTTGCACAATTTGTCTTCGGTGAGAAAAACATGCTTTAGGTACAAAACTGCTTTTAATCACTATTATTTCCATATGTTGACTTTCTCACCCTCTAGAAGCTTGCTTCAGGTTAGCAAGTTTGAGATAAATCCTCTGCCAGTGTAAACTGATGCCTCCCTTTTCATATCTGTGGTGTAAGGCAATTCTACATCTATACAGAATTTCCCCCAGTGGGGGACCAAAGTCTGTCTGACTCCATCTGAAAGTATGCAAAGCTCTGATCTGAAGTGTGGTTTCACCAGAAGGTAAAGGATGTTATAGCAGGTTGTGCGAGACAGCAGGCAGCTGCCCAGTTCTCTAGGTCACATAGTGGCTGCATCTGAGCCTGAACCATTAACTCCAAGAACGGATGCTGTGGAGGTTTCCCAGTCTGAGGACTCACCTCAGCTCTGTTCCCTTCTTGCTCGAAGATGCAATGAGGCTCTTCCCACAGCCTGGATTTTTGTGCAGAAGCAATGGTTGCTTGTTTTTTTTACTGAACACCTAATCCCATGGCCAAACCCCACGCTACTTGCTTCTCTCCAGAGTGCAAACAGAGCACGTGGGGCCTGGCTCTGTCCAGTGGTGTGGTGGCAGGATATGGCCAATTTTCTTTGAAGCTCTCTTATCTCAGTGGCCACCTTGATAAGAAGATACTGTGTAGTTGGGATGGGTGCTGGTGGAGAACTGGGCTCATCTCTTCTCTTTCTTTTTCCTGTTGTAAAATAAAGCTATTCCTGATACCAGGGGCCTTTCCCAGGTCTGAGATATTTAGGTACAATTGACGCCCTGCTGCTCCGGCTTTCAGATATAAAGGAAAATCAGAGCCTCCACCTGGGAATGAGACCACCTTGGAAATGGCATGGCAGGGCATGCGTTTCAGGACTTAATTCTCCCTGGCTGCTTCAGTTAAGGAGATGCTGAGACATGCACTCTTGTAGCAGATTGTGAAGCCAAGCTCTTAACTCAGATGCATAATTCACCAGCCATGCTGGGCCCCTAGTATATCTGATATGTATATCTCTCTCTCTATATATAGACATATCTCCTTTCTTCTCTGAGGTCATTTAAAGAGCACGTAATCAGGGGCTTGAGCACAGATCATGGACACAAAAAATGCCCCAACATAAAGAAATCTGGGCAAAAGCAGGCCAGAAGTTAAAGAAGAGCAAAACTCCTGCTGATGGGAAAGAAGCTCTTGGTGGAGTTTCCCTGGGTATGTATGTTGCAATTCAGCTGTGGGATTATTTTTCTTAACAGCAATGGTGCAGCTAATGGGAAGGACAGCAGCGAAGCCAAGTGTGAGGCTGCATTAGGCAGCTGAGCACGCCACAAACACGGCGCAGTCTGTTACCGCAGGACTTAGATCGTTTCAGCACCTGGGGAAAGGCGGAGGACAGTCAAAAAAATGAGCTGGAGAGCAAAGGACCAGAAGGGGAAATATCTGCTAACGGAAAGGCGTGGCTGCCTGGGAAAGAGATCTTGTGAGTTATTGCAGGAAAGCACCTAAAGCTGTTAGCCATGATGTGCAGGTGCAGCACTAAAAGAAGAAGGTTGCAGGGCTGGCCTGCTTCCATAAATCACAGAAGGGAGGGCATGGGGATTAGATCTGGGACTGCACAGTGCAAAACTGCAGTGAGATCTTTCTATCCATGACTGGCCAATAGATAGATAAAATAGAGCAATATACAAGCACATGGTTTGAAAGCATCTGGCAGGAGGGAGAAAATGGTTTTTTTTCTAGTCAGGTCTCACAGAGGTAGGCTGGACTCGGTACAGCTCTTTTGAAGCTATCATTTTAGAAGGGATTGAAAATATTAATGATCACCTTCAAAACGCTTTGAGAGTCTGTGATGGAAAGGACTACATCAACAGCTACATGAGTTATTCTAGCTGGATGCTGAGATCTGAGTTTTGTCCGGATCCTTTTCACAGCTGAGTCTTTTATATTTGCACATGCACACGCATTTGTGCATGGGTATACAAACACACACACACACACACACGTGGACTAACAAAATACACAGCCTGTCATGCATCCCTGGAAACAAGGAGCCGTTGAAGAAGACATCTAAGAGATTCAGATCTGCAGCACTGAATAAAGCCACAGTCCCTGTTGCCTGCAGGCCTCTTTCTGCAAATAGTCAATAGAGAACATCTAGTGCAGCAATTATAAGCAAGGAAATATTGAAATATTTACCCCACTATGCGGTTTTGCAGCAGTTGCTTGGTTTGCCAGTCTGTTGTCTTTAACATCTACCACCGTGCTGACCTACCAGGAACTGTATTCATCAGCCCAGCTCCCATCATTTCCAAGGAACTATTGCTACAGGTTCCCCACCACTCTTCTTAGGTACAGAGACAGGACGATGGGAGAGCAAAATACAACCCGATGAGAGTACTTGCTTTGCAGCTGTGATAATGATGGAACAAACATCACAGCCTTAAAAGCCTTAAGGTGTGCGTTTCCATTTTCTATCTATCCCTACTTATGTCAGAGTAATTTGCAGCACCTCTAGGACACCTTAGTATAGCCAGAGCCTAAGACGCAAAATACTTATTTCTGCGGAACTGGGGAGAGCTTTCATAGAAGGCAACAAAACTGGCTGGGGGCATGAATGTGAGGGTTACATCGCAGAACGGTGGTTCCCAAACTCAGGCTTACAAGGCCATAATACCTGGTCCGTGGAACTGCATCGAAGGATTAATTCAATTCAGAGTTTGGTGGTTCATGCTACCTGATAGCCCATAAGAAATGTTTTGACCCAAGTATCCAAGAAGTTTGAGAATTGTCCTGTTGAAGAGCTGCAGCTCCCAGGACTCACTGTGCCGTGGACCAACATCACAGACGAAGCAGCAGGCTTCTCAGCTTGGGATCTGTGCTGGTCCTGCCGGATTTGGCAGCACAGTGATGAGGAGGTGGTGGGGTACAGCCGAGAGGATGGTGAGGGACCCAGTAGCAGAGAGAAAAGGGATGAATGGAGAGAAATGCTCATAGAAGGAGAAAGGCAGAAGGCAGCAGCAGCTCTGAAGGGTATTTGCAGAAGGTTGGGAATCCCTGCAAGAGATGATGTGAAAATGATTGTGTTGGTGCACTGTGGTTCTTCAGAGAGATAAAATAAGGGTAAAAATCAGGGATAGCTTTTCCCTGTATTTCATAGTAGGTTGAGTTTTGCAAATGAGTCTTTCTCGCTCCCTCGGCAGTCAGGCCACACAGACCAGCCAACCAAACCGTGCCCACAATGCTGTTTATAACCTTACTTACAGCTCCTCCTGGCAGCTGGGCAGTCTGTCCCAGCAAGGAAACCATTTTGGCAACGGTAACTTGAACATCTCCCTCAAACGCCCTAAGCTCTTCTCTTGGTCTGCTGAAATGATGGGTGCTCTGCTGCTTGTAGATCCACCCCAGCAGCTCTCCTTCTAGCAGAGCAGGCTTCATGTACCCTTCCCCGTGGACATACCTCCGTGCAAAAACTGGTGAGGACTCAACGAGGACTGGTGAGAGGCAGATGGGTGTTTCGTGGTGGCAGCCCAAAGCTTTGCAGCACCGTGGTCTTTGCAGAAGTGCAAGGAGTGTGAAGGGTCTCTTTGCCTCCCACACGCAGAGTGATGTGGACTACCATGGGTTGAGGGACCTCTTTCATGCTGAAGTCCGGCCTCTCCCCTCATCTCCCACACAACCTCTTCCCCTTTGCTCCCCTCTGCCTCCCTTTTGACTGCGCTCTTTGTTTGCTTGACTTGCTCACGATGTCGAACGCTCTTTCAAGCAACACTCCCCCACCCAGCATTCATCAAGCCTCTTCCTGCTCTCTTTCAAAGCTCTCCCAGATGGTAAGAAATCTCACTAGCCCAAGGAGGAACTCCAACTCTAATAACTACATGTCACTCTCTGTTTGTTAGACAGCTCCTGGCTGTATTGACTTGCTCTGTGAAGCTCTCTTGTTTCTTACTAATCTGCTCTGTTCTCTCTGCTGCTGTAATATACCATGAATGTACATTTATGACGCCAGTCTCTGATTTGCTACATGATTTTGGCTGGATGGGTCAATCCAAAGTGTGTAGACGTCGGGCTGTAGGCCAATACATTCAGAAATGACAGCTGAGTTGATGTACCTCACTTTTGGGGCATATGGTGCCTGATTTTCAGAGGTGTTGGAGACAGTTGACAGGAGCTCCTTGTGCTTCATGTTACTAAATTATGCATCTTCCGTGATAGCTCATTTCAGTACATATATGGCATTGTTTTCTTTGTGTTGTTTAGATCATGGAAAGTGGCATTAACAGGCTTCTGCATGGCTCAGGGCTCATTCAGTAGGTGGCTTCAGCTGGGAGGCAAACCATGAAACAACTTCAACTAGACCCCAACATGATCCCAGAGAGGTGAAAGGGTGCCCATCTCCCCGGCTGAGAGGTCTAAGAGGTGGATGTTTGACCCATCCTTGGGCCACTCCTTAGTTAATGAAAACAGACACTTCAGAAAATATGATTCATCCCATCCGAAAGCATGTAAGGTGTATCGGAAGAACCTCCTATTTCTCTCCCCAGCTAATCTGCACCAGTGTTGCTTGTTTGAACCTGGATCAGTCTCCCACACTGAACGCCTGCACAAAATGTCCGTGCTGGTCCAAGGAGGGAGTGGAGTGGGAGAACTTACAGCCAGGGTTGGAAAAGAGTTAGACATTTTTCATGGTAGAGTTGGCTTCGGACAACTTAAAGTGCTAGTGGAACTGTAGTGTTAATCTCTTCCCCAAATCCCACTGCATTTCACATTTCCTGCAGGAGCCCATTTTTGGTTATTTCTGGGTTTTTGGCACACAGAGGCTTCATCAAGATGTGAGGTTATTAGGAAAGGCCAGGCAATGAATTCAGAGCTAGATCCAATTTGCCTTAAAATTCAAGACTGTTCAGATGTGGAGGTTTTGGTCGGACATTCATTTAATAATAGCAATGGAACACCAGTAATCTGATTTAATTTTATGTTACATTGACTTTCTTGCTTTGCTGATTTTATTTTAGGCATCTTGTGAAAGAAGAGTGTGAGAAATTTGGCTTCCATGGTCTTTAAAAAAAGCATCAGTGGAGTAAGCAGCAGGCAAGGAGAAGCACTATTTAAGCTAGAAAAGACCCTGGTACAAGCACAGATGGCCATAACCTGTTGACAAATGAAGTGAGATTAGAAAGTAGAATATTTCTCGTGTTCAGAAGTGGGAGGATCCAGACCAACTTTCCAAAGAAATAAGTGCTGTGTGAGAAATGAGTATGTTTTCAGATGGAGTTGATCATTTTCTGAATGGATTTAAATAACGTGATTAAGTATGATAGCAGGGAACTGGACTCTTTAACCCAAGAGGTCCCAGCCTCATGGGCTGGTCTCAGTGATTCATTTGTGATCACCAGTTCTCCACAAACACTTCAGGGCAGGATATTAAGAATTTCATATCCTGTCAGAACAAAAAAAATATTTGTTTTCAAAGTAAGTCTGCATCCATGCTATATTTTCTGTTGCTCTTTCTTCTTATTCCTCTTGAAACTGGGTCTTTTATGGCACAAGAAAACCAAATGGTTCCTTTGGGATTTTGTCTGTTATTGTAAATTCTCCTTCTGAAGTCATAAACCACTGTGCCATTGCAGGTGGTTGCTACGGAAATAATGATGATGTCCACAAGAACAGCGTTAGGGATGTAGCATTAGGAGCACAGAGTCTGAGATCTCGTTTTCAGTCATCCTTGATTAACAAAGATTGAAGAGACAGACTAATTGAAGGACAGATCCATTTACTCCAGAAACACTGGTGCATTAAAGGAAGATTTTTCAGAGGTATATTTTGGCTCCTCCTTAAGTTCAGTTCAAGCCAAAGATACTGTGAATCTGCCCAGTTCATTCCTCGTTCACTTGGTAACGAGGTAATCTCAGCCTCAACAAGACCTACCTATAGTGAACCACACAATGAATGAACCACCACTGATGGAGCTGGTGGCACCACTGTCATTGTGTGCAGTTGTGCACCCACTGTTTCAAACCCAAAGAAGCCCAAGTCCAGATAAACCCTCAGCTTAATCCACATTAACTCTGATTCACCATCCAGCTCCAGAAACAGTTGCACTGGCAGCGGGACCCATGTAGTTATGCTGGCTGCTGGGAGGAATATCAATATGACCATTGTCCCAACTGCAAGTTGAAGACGCACAAAACTCATTATCTGGCACCTCAGACTACATCAAACTCATTATCTGGCACTGTTTCTACCTCATCCATCAGCCTGGATTCCCCCAAATCTGACCCCGAGTTCTTGCAGATCTTCGGCTAAGACTCAGCTGAACTCAAAGCTTGGTTCATTCTTGCCTGTCCCTGTTTTTTCTCCAGAATCATTTGAAAATCAACCCTCAGTTTGCCTGAAATGTTTCTGCCCCTCTTAGGACTCATATTCGTGTCTCAGGATGATTTGAGTGCTTGGTTTGTTTAATGTCTGGGTTTGCTTCCTATTTTTGTCTTGATTACAAAGATTTAATTTCTTACACCTCAATAATGGGTTCCAGATCCTTCAAAATACTCCTTAATTTGTTTCTCCGAGCAGACAGCCCAAGATAATGTCCTATTGTGAAGTAAACTGCCTGGAGATGAAGAAGCTTGCGAGAAGGTTTTTTAATTTTCAAGGGTTTGTTTGGTTTTTTTCCCCACAGCACTGTTAGTTTTTATGAAGGTCTGTATAACGGCCCTGAATTTGCTGGGACAGACCCATCTCAGCCTGTTTCCCTCTGAACTGATGGTTTCTGCCACAGCCTGGTGATGGGCAGAGGGTATGTCTAAAGGAGGCACTGAGGAGGAAGCTTCTGGATTGGACCATTGACTCGGGGAGGGGAAATGTTTGTGTTTTCAGCGGTGAGATTTTGTATCCAGCAAGGAAAGTACGGGTCACATCTAGATCACACACAGCGTTCATTATTCCTCCTTTAGCCAGGTCCATCTCATCTTCTCTCTCACCCCTTCCAACCCCAAAGTTTCATGAGGGTCCACAACATCCCAGGAGCACGTGTGTCTCTATGCAATGAACAGGGGAAACTGGGACACAGCATAGAGAAAGCTGGAACCCATCAGCAGATCCTGGTCTGGTTAGAAATTGCTGAAATCGAAGCGTTTTGTGGGCAGACGTTCAACTTGGCTGGAATTCTCCTAAGAATGAGGCCTGAGCCTGGTTTCCTGCTAACTTTCCTACTTGGTGGGCCAGGTGGGCTTCTGGGGAGTGCACACCTCAAAAGGCTTCGGATCAGGTCTCCAGACTCCTTCGCTTTGAGAGTTGCCCACCACTTCCCAAGCTGCCAGCTCTGGGAAGGCCTTGAGGATGGGCTGGCACTAAGCTGCTGGCTCCAGGGCAGGCGCTGGGCAGGGCACAGTGCGGTTTCTGACTTGGTTTTTGGAGTCAAGTTCTAAAACTTCGGTTTCCATTCAAAATCAGGAGTAATACCAAATTCTGGAATAAAAAAAATCCTCCCCAACAGTGAAGTAATCGTTCTCTGCCCAGCTCTCACGACCTGCAGGCTCTGCACAGCTCAGGCAATCCCATGGAGAAAGGGGGATGAGAGCACCTGATGGAGAAAGGAAGCCAGCAACCCAGACCATCAAAACTAACTCAATTTTCTCCAGTATGAACTGTTTTCCACCAATGCATTTCCTTAGAGATTTTGGCCAGGTCCTGACCATCCAACTAGACCAACAGCATGATGCAGGACCCGGTTTGACAAGGAGCAGACGCTGCTGTCTTTTACCAAAACATGGTGAGAAGCCAGGTGATTTCACGGCCCCTCAAAGAGCCTCTTGTTGCCCTAAAATTGCGTTCCCACTGCAGGCACCAGCTGTGTTGAAAACAAGCAGTGAGACACAAACTCATCCCGACTCTGCAAAGCCTGTTTCCTCTGAATCACACCTGCCTTCCTCTTTTTTTCATCCTGGGACTTTGTTTGCAGACCCCCTTCCTCCTCTTCACAGCGATTGCCAGCGTTCAAACCCCTGTGCCTATTGCAGGCTGCCAAGAGGTTGCATTTCAGCCTGATCTAAAGACACATCGTGGCCTGACAAGAGCACAGCAATCATTTCTGAGTGCCTGCTCCGACACCGAGTCACGAGAGGGGAGAGGAGCGGGGCTGTCCTGAAAATTCCCCTTCTGTATGATAATATTTCCTGTTTCCATCCGAGCAGGATCCAGGCTGCCTTTTGTTATCTTCAAGATTTTCCATGCCAGCACAATTAGTTAATGAGCATGTTGAGTCTCAAGCAAAACACTGTTGATCCCAAAGCTTTAGCATGTATCATTTCAGGGGAAATGAAAACAAAGCAATGAAAAATCTGTGCAGCCAGCCTCTCTGGCAGATGTGGGAAGCAGCAAAAAATGTTTTCCATGGACTGGACTGCACAGTTTCAGAGCAAAAAAAGAAATACATAGGGAAATGCATTGGCACTCATTTATTTCAGGGTAAAATATCATTTTACGTTCTGTGTGGACCCAACCTCCTTTCTGTACACCCGGTTCTGCTGCCGGGCTAATGACAGTGATTTCTCCCGAGAAAGAGGACGACGTGAAGAGATTTCCTTCTTCAAGGTGCACCATAGTGCAGAATTGCTCTTCAGTTGCTCAGAAGATAAGAAAAAGTGCAGGGATATGTTTCTCTTGTCTTCAGAGGAGAGGAGAGATGAGAAAATACGTATCGTGGTACCCTTTATCACCCAGGGTGATGTGCAACAGCAAAGGGTTGTTCAGTGCCTACAATTGTGAAGTTTTTATAGAAGAAACCCCCTAATAAACTCTGTTTCCTCTTTCTTAAGCTCTGTTTCCTCTTTCTCAATGAAAATTCATCTTCAGGCTGAGTGAAGGGGTTTGATTAATACCCTTCAGGTCTTTGGCTGGTTCATTCATTCTGCAAGCACTAGAGGATAGTTTCATGGTACCAGAGAAGAACCAGGGGAAAAGAGCACCCTAGAAACAGCTTGTCCCTCATCTGACTTGCCAACCGACATGCCCCAGTATGTCTGGGGATCTTGAAGAAGTAAGATAAATCTGAGAGGAGCAAACATCTTGTCTGATCTAGAATCTGTATTAATTTACCACCAAAAAAGTGGTCATAAAGCCATTAAAAACCTTCTGCTACAGCCGCATGTGCTGATAAACCTGGGGAAGGAGAACATGTTTTGCTCTTGGTGAGAACCGGTGTTGGTCACTGGTAGAACCAGACCTGAGCTTAGTGACAGCCCCCCCAGGACCTTCAGGCCCAGATAACACAGCATCTGCCTACAAAACATCTTTTCTTTTCCTTGAACTGCCTGAACAGATCCCAAAATGGTCCCCATGAATGGACTCATTTAGAAGATGGGTTGCTCCCACCCGAATCTCCATCCTTCGAGGTCTTTAAGATCTGACTGGTTATGTCCCTGCGAAACCAGGTCTAATTAGACCTGTTCTGAGGAGGAGGCTGGACTGGATGACCTCCGGATGTCTCTGTGAGGGGGAGGCTGGACTGGATGACCTCCAAGAGGTCCCTTCCAACACAAACTATTCTCTGGTTCTATGATTTTGTAGAAAGAGGAAGCTGAAACTGGGAGGTAAAGCAGCACAGCATTTCCCAGTGCTGCCTGCAGACTGCTGGCACTGAAACAACGCTGAGGGCAAACACGTCTGCTGTTAAGAGCTCTGGCTGGGAGCTGCTCCCATTCGTGTCGGGGAGCCATCACCGCTTTCCCAGTTTCTGACTCCCTGGAATCCAAACTGCAAGTTTACTGCACTGCCACTTAAGAGGACTACTCATGAAAAGAAAAAAAAAAAAAAAAGTCCCTCTGTTTATGTGGTTAAGCCTTGCTGTTTACATGATTTTGGTAAGCAGGAACTTACAAATTCTTTGAGGGGTTCTTAACAGGAACAAAATCTATTTTGGGAAGCCCCTCTGGCATGGCCCAGAAGTTGTGGCACCCAGGAATGTCTGTTCCTCGAGCATTACAGTTTGCACGCCAGACCTCGTGCTCCAAACAGCCAAGGCGGGAGTACCTCCATCGCTCAAGGCTGAGGTGCCAATCAGAAAAACGTTTCCAAGTTTGGGGATTGGCACCATCAGTGCTCTGCGTCAGCTTTGCATGGTGCAGGATTGAAGGTAGCCCTTGTCAAAGCTGGTTTAACAACAGCATTGCCTACTACTCCCAGGACATCCACTCCAGCGGAGGGGCCAGCACCTCTGGGCACGTACGAACCCATAGACAGGGCAAGCAGAGATGTTTTCGTTAGGATAATCTCTGTATTCATCAGCTCCTTCTCCACACGGTGTTGATAATACCTCTCACCCAACTTCACATGCATGACCCACTGAGACCTTTAATGCTGAAGGAGTATTTAGATGCCAACATAAGGCATACGAACACATCCAGATAGATGGATCCTTCTGAACACTGGTGGAGATAGTAAATATTTCACCTACTATCTCTTACGTATAAACATTTGAGGCCAGCTCATGAGCTGTGCCTGCACTTTCCCAGGCAGTTGATCCATTTTAGGAAAGGATATAATTTACAGGCATTTCCTGCAGCAGCAGGATTAATACTCAGTGAGGAATAACTCTGCCCCATGTGAAAATCTTGGAAAGTATTTCTCACTGAAGATAGGGGCGTTCATTAAGGGGTCAGAGGTGGAAGGAGTTGGCCAGGTGTCTGGCAGAACGTGAGATGTTGCTTCATTGCTGGGGTGGTGATAGAGAGTGTATCTTGTTGCAGAGGGAACCCTTTTGCTGTCTTACCAGAGGGACAGAGGTGCCTCAGAGGATTGGACGATGTTCTGGATCTCCTCCATGCATGTAAAACCATGATTTATTTTTCAGTTGCCTGCTGGATTCCTTATTATAGTTTCCTTTTAAGATTCAAGGATGCTTTCCTTGAACCAAATGGCAGAAGGGCCGACGTGCTCAGCGGGCACCTGCCACCTGATCATGTATGTAGTAATTTTTTTAGTTGCTTGAGCTGCATCTGCTGAGAGCCCTTAGGGCCTGGAGTTGTTTTTCCTTTGTTTTCTGCTGTATATAAAAGGATGAGAGTTGCAATTTCGATGCTACTTAAAACAAATTGCCTTCTCAGGGTTCCATCTCAGCTCCCTTAGTGGCAACGCTCATGTGATTAGAAAGTAGAAAAGCCATGCTGACAGGACGCAAGGGCATCTTCCCTTCTGTCACCTTCTCTGGGCTGCAGTGCCATCTCACGAGACCATCACCCAGGCTGGTCTTAAGTTAATTGAGTTTTCCGTCCTTGTCATGGGGAGGTTTTATTTCATAGGCTACAGCATTTCACCAGCCTCACATTGCCAAAATTCTTGGAGTGGGTAAAGATGTGAATATGACAATCCCTCAGATCCCAAACACCGGTTTCTGGAGGTCCCTGGTAGGCACATCTCCACATTTGTTACGTCACTTTTACATTAGCTTCACTAAACCAGGGCAAAGCTGCCCAAATGCAAACACCTTAAGCCAGACAAGACAAAATCCACTCGAGGACGGCACTGAGCTAAGAGGAGGATGGATTGTGGGTCTGATCCAACTCCCACGCAGCAAATGGAAAGGTTCCCACTGATGTAATCAAAGCTGGATCGGGCCCAAAATGACCAGCGATTAATCATTACTATTTCTTTGTTAACACCAGCAATGGATTTGAAAATTTACAGGATATAAATACAAGACAGATCCTGCCCGAAAGGGTTCAGCAGCCAAGTTCTCTGGTTTTACAAGAAGAGGCACTCTGGGAAGTCCACATCAGGTATTCATTTAGCATGATTTTAATCAATCCTTCCACACTTAACATGTTGCTGGGACAGAGAGGGCATTTAACTGATGAGGGGTTAGCATCGTTGAGTCTTCTGGAGGAAGCTTAATGTGCAGAAGGGAGTTGAATTAGGTGGGAGGACCTGGAACATGGGGAGGGAGAGATCATTGCGTGAACAGCAGAAGATACGGGGGAAATGACTCTCCCAGGGCTCCAGGCCAACAAGTCGCAGAGACAGGGAGGATGGTGGGGGTAGCCTTGGACGCAACGCTGGTGGAGAAGTCCATGCAAGGCTGGACCCAAGGTGTGGAGCAGCAATTACAAGAGAAGAGCAGGGAGGCGAAGCTGTGAGAAAGGAGGAGGTCATTTAAGGACAGTGGCTGTAGAGGAGTGGTTGGAGATGGTTCTCCGAGCAGACTTAGGAAAGCACACGCATGCAATGACCGGCATAGCCCTCAATCATTTTCTTGAGTGCTTCCCCCCTACTCAGCTCTCTGGCTGACTTATCTTCTCTGCCCAAGACAGCAGCGACCCCCTCCAGCAATATCGTAATGGCAACGTTGAAAGCTAATGAAGGTGCAGACGGAGACAACAGCAAATGCTGGGTCACAGGATGCTTTCAGCGCTTGCCCTGGACCCAGCACAATGCGATTCAGATCTGAGCCTCTGGGAATGGTGGCAACACTCAGTTACCCAGAGATGTAGATGTTTGACTGCTGTCAGAGCCAGACCCAGAGCTGCTGGAAATAGGCATGACTCCGCTGACCTGCCGATTGACGTGGGACCATCGTCTGTTTCCACAAACTGGAGGCTCCTTGGGGGTCTCTGTAATGGCACTTGCGGCTGCTCTTTGTGGGCAGATGGATCGTGTATCCCTTGATACTCAGAGGCCGATCAGCTGAACTGCACACCTACTTCAAGGGTATGCTTCACTGAATGAGCGATAGGAAAACAGTCTGTGTGTCCCTAGTTAAAAGGAGCTGGTGATTTAGGGTCTGACTTTCACTGCAGTCTACGATAAAGCTCTTATTGACCACAGTGAGCTTAATTAGGGCTTTAAAGCCACACCTGGCAAATATCATCTGAATGGCTGGATCTTTCACAAAAAAAAAAAAGCAAGGTCCCCTTTTGCTCATTTCACAGGTCTGCGGTCCCAGGCACTCAGGAGCAACGGCAGCCGATGCCCACACGCTCTCGAGACTGACTCCTCTTTCATACACTCACTAAACTATGTAACATTTATACAATCCAGAAGGCTTAATCTCATAACTCCAGGCGATTCTGAAAGAAAAGGAGATAGCATCAGTATCATAAACCCAACCTCACATCGTCTGCTTTCATGCTTCAGCTACGCTGATGTTTATAGATCACATATCCCAACCACTTCAGTTCAGCTTGTGACTGGTTTTCAAGTCTGTGGGCTGCAGGAAAAGACATAATGGGCTGTTCAACTGGAATTAAGGAAAATAAAACCCCTTTATGTTCACTCATATGTATTCATTTTACTGCCCTGGTCATTCTATATTTGTCAAATGTCTTTTGAGGTTTATCTAAACTATTTTTACATACAAGTTTTCTTGGAAGTTTACCTTTAATTCTTAAAAACTGTCCTAAAAACCCACACTGGAAATGTCAAGGTGACATTTGATGTTGTTTGAGGACTTGTAGGGCATGTGTTTTAAGGCAGTTTTATGTGATGTAACCGTAAAAAAAAAAAAAAATAGTTTATGTGAAGAGACATGTAGTCTCAAAACAAACCTAAAAACATCTTCCAGTGCATTTGGCAGTATTTAACCCATGCATTTCAGGCAGCAGCCATAAATGCACACACTGTGCACCTCTCCGAGGTCAATGTTACGTTTCCTTTGGGGCTGGCAGCAATGAGCGGGGTTGCTGCATTTACTCCAGGGTGCAGGAGCAGGGAAGGATCCAGAGGTGATCCTGAGAGCTGCAGGCTGCTCCCCATCGCCCTTCTCCTCCCTGATGCACCAAGCCAGGACATTTGCTGCTGCAGCAGACTCACGTCCCAGCTGCATTTGGAAGGCAGAGCTGATGCTCCTTTCCCATATCCTTTGCCCATATCCCCCTTGTGATGGGCAGCTGCTTTACACCTGCAAGATTCCTTTCAACACCAACTTCCCCCCATGCGTGAGTAGTGTGGATCTACCCAAAAAGAAAGCGTGATTCACCCAGGATTCATCCAGGAGTCCTAGCTGGCAGCACTCTGCATTAGCGCCATGTTGCCTACTTTCTGCCTGCTATCTGGACTGAGCCCACATCGGATGTGGAAACCAGTGAGCAAACTCATTTGCTTCCATTTGCACAGGGGTGCATGCAACATCTAAAGCGATCAGCTCGGTTCACGGAGCCCCAACATGCTCCTACGGAGCAAGATGATTAAAATCATCTGTTGATACCAGCAGCCATCTCACTTCTGCTACTGAACTGCAGCCCCTCTGATCAGGAGCAGACAGGACTCTGCACACCCAGGCAGGTTTCTCATTGTCTTTTCAGAAGACTTTGTTCGCAAGGACTTTGATACAATGCCAAGCGCCATACCCCAAATAGGATCAAATTGAACTTATCTTGATTTACTTGCTGGGACAAAGGTGTGGGTTTTTTGGAGGACCTTTTGCAGAGAGATTGAAGAGGAGTGGCATTTGACACTAAACACAGCTCTTGGGCACAGGGTTAAGTTTTCAGGAGTGGCCCTTTATTTTTAAAGGTCTGCAGCTTTGTCCCGTACCTTATGTTTGGCGACAGTAGCCTTGGGCAGGATTTGGGGCAGTTCTGCAGAGAGCAGTGAGGAGCTTGTAAACTCTTGCTATTGTTTTTAAATCCACAAATAAAATAAGCACACAGCTTTGAGGAATAACTGGCTCTCTGTGGTCTCAGAGTCTGATCATCTTATTTCCTGAGGGAAATATTTATGCAAGGACATCTTGTGCTCTACTGCAAAATATCTAATGTGGTCAGCCTGAGCAAAAGCTGTGCTGTCAGGATTTCTTATAAATTTCAGTATGAAGCTAAATCTCCTCAAGAACCAGAATCTCCTCACCTTGCCTCACCTCACCTCTCCAGAAGACTGGGTGCAGAAGAAAAACCCAAATTAGGACTCTCCCAAATGGACAGCTGGCTGTGTGATAGCAGCAACTTTATTAGCCACTAGAGAATCAGCACTGGGAAGCCCTCCAGTTAATGCTGTTCACCAGCTTCATGCTCAAATGACTTGTTTTCTTTTGTTGCCTTCCTCTATTGTCTGATGCCAGAAGATGATGTTGCCACTCCCTTCACTAAAAGATGGCAATTTTCAGCTGCTTTGCCCAAAGTTTACCAAAACCTAAAAAGCCTAAAGAAGTTCCCTAAATAACCAATTTTATAGGTGGGGAAACTGAGGCTTAGAAATTGAACAGCAAGATCCATGAGACCATCCTAACTACAGATGAACTATTCTCCTCCCAGAAGGATGGCGGGGAGGGGTTAGTAATGAGCCATTCTCAAACCTTAAAGAAGGTTTCCTGTGTGTTATATTCCAACACACTGATCGGGGTGTAATCCCCTTGCCTGTGGTGAACAGCTTCTCAGCTCACACACGGGCGGCTGCTGCCTGTTAGCACACATGGCTCTGGAAAAGGTGCTGAAAAAGAAATTACCAAGTCATTTCTGGCTCCATTATTTGGAGAGAAAATTATTTCATTCCTGGTATTCAGCTCTCTCATTCAGCCTCTTTATTTCCTTTGCATTTCCTTTCTATTTCCCTTAGGCTCCAGAATAAACAAATCTCCAGAAACAAACATATGAGTCCTTAGTGTTCAACGCAAGGACTATTTTGTATTGCAAGGAGACTCTGCTGTTCAGAGAGCCACCAGTCTATAGCTAAGCAAGCTCTTCAGTACAGGGGTTGTCTTTAGTTTTGTGTCGTACATGGTAACAGCAGCCCATCCAGTATTAAAGCAATATTTTTTTAAAAGCCAATTGTGTTGCATTAGGTGTATTTCTGATCAGTGGCTCCCTAGTAAAACCCAGCTCTGGTTGAATAAGAGCTGAAATGAAGGCGTAGTCAGCGTGTGAGTGCTTATCTGTGTGTGTAGTAGGGGAGGGACAAAGAAATGCCAGGATGGGTGTTGCTTATTCATTCAAAGCATGGATCTCTAAATCAGTACTGACATCTCACCTCCCTTATGAAGGTAAGGGATGGTTTCTGTGCTATGGCTGCTGGAGAAGTGGAAAATAACAAGTACAGAATGTAAAAAATAAGGTACTACAGGCATTGTAAATGTGGTAGTTAAAGTATACGAGATATGAAAGGGAGCCTCCAACCTTGCCAAGGAATTTTGTCCTTTCATCGCTGTGCAGATAAATGGCTTTTAAACCATTTGTGTTGGTTTTGAATGTCTAGAATTCAGAGTTAATCTGAACAGAACCAAATTTTATAGTAGGCACCAGAGCAGGTTTGTTTTCCAATGGCTTTTCCAGGGACCCGCTGCTCCAGACTGCACAGGATAAATGGGGGGAAACTCTGGAAACAGTTCTGTAGCCCTCTCGGTCAGATGCCGGTGAGAGAAGCACACTGAGATTGAGTTACATCAAAGACGTGCAGAGACAGGGCAACAGAGTCAACTAAAACCCAGAATCCTTCACGTCTCTATTCTGTATGAAGTCTGGATAAATCAGAAGCAAACCCTCCTTGCTCAACAGCTCTGGAGGGATTCAAACCCACCTGGCTGGGGGACACAAGGCGGGATGCTGAGATCAGTGTCCAGCTCAGATGGTCTCACCCAGGTCCTGCAAAGGGAAGGGAGGCTTGAATGGCGACTGTAGAGATTGGACAGTGATACCTTGATTGAGATTTGGTGCTACAACAGCATTTCTGCTTCTGTTCAACTCATCTTCCATCCCTGTGCTCCCTGGAAATGATTTATGACACCTTGTTACCCCTTGCAGACAGCACCCTGGAACAAACTTTACTGAAGAATTTGGATTTGTTGGCTGTGATGCAAAGGGGGAAAAATGTCATAATAGAACAATAGCCTGTCAGGAGAATAAACTGCCTGTGGAGCCTTCACAGGAGAACAAACTGCACTGCCTCAGTGAGCTGTAGGGCTAGACTCATCAGCGTCTGTGTGATACAGGCACCTAAAACACATAGGCTTTTCTGCAAAATGCATCTTAATATTCCTTAGAGAAAGGCAAACAGATCGTTCTCGTATTTATCCTTGTGTTAGCTTTTGTTATAGCTTTTGCCCAGTGTTGGCTTTTTTTCTGCCTGATGATGGAAAAGTGTCGTCTGGGGTCTTTTCTGGTATTTTCCTCCTGAGAAAGGAGGAGTGGGAACCCCACAGTAGACCAAGTTTTCGTGGTTTCAATCTTCACTGTGTTGGCTGAAGACTTCCAAGGGAGGGGATCAAGGTGGGTCGAAGGACCGCTTTCCCTCCCGTGTCCCAGCCCCTCTCCTGGGTTACACACCATCCACGTGCCGAGGCCCCCGGGGCATGTGTGTGCTTGGCGGTGAGCACAGCAGGAGGACGGCTGAGCTGGCACCGGGCAGCTTGGTGCTTCTTCATGGCGTCACACTGAGCTATCACCTGCCTTTAACTCCACAACCTGAAAGCCTGGGATAGGCAGAGGACCTTGGAACAGAGCAGCTCCCAACCTGTCCTTCCTATCTATTGGTTAACGGTCACCACAAAAACACTCCGGTCCAGCCTTTAACAGGTGATTATCTAATCTTGTTAATTCTGGAACAGGTAAGGACACAGAGACATTTACACCTGTGCCAATGTTGTCACTAGACCCTGATATGACCCTCCTGGTTAACTTTGCAGGTCCAAGTCACCAGGGAGAGAAAATCAGTTTATCATAGCTGCAGTTTAGCAGTCCGGGGTGGTGATTTTCCTGGTCTTGGTCTCTTTCCCAGAAGACAGGTATCTCACCTGGCTGGCAGGCTGAGCAGGGATGAAAGGACAGACAGGGTGGTTGGGTCACAGCTGGCCAAGTTAGGCATAAATCACATTTTTAGAGCAGCAGAGAGATCTTGCAAGTTACAAGGAGGGTGGACCAAAGGGTTCCCCACGGTGGAGTATTTCTTCATCTGCGAATTGTCCGCTGGTGCCTTACAGCTCTACCTTGCTGCTACGGCCCAAGCATGACCAGTCCTTTGGTTGAAAGATTGTTCTTGGGGACTACGTCTCCACTGTCTTCCTAGAAACATGGGTGCACAGGGTGTGAGCCTGCTGGCTCACCAAGCAGAGCTCCTTGTTCTCACAGCCACTGCCACGGCTAAACCGATCTGTCATCTGAGCAAGCTCTGTTTTCACAACCCCTGGAAGCCTGTTCCAGGACTTTGCTGATCTGATGCTTAGGAAACTTCATCTAATTTCCAGACTAAATTTACTCCAGGCCAATTAAAACCTACTTGTTCTAGTGCCAACATTTTTTTCTTTCATTCCAGTGTTTCTTTTTGCTCCCGGCTATTTTTACCTTTCACGTGCAACAGCACTCATTTCCCCTTTCGGCTGCTGTTGTGCTGAGCTAAAAAAACCCCAAGCTCTGCAGCCTCCTCTTGGAAGGCAAGTCCTTCATCCTCCTGTCCGTGTCCTGGCACTTCCCTGCACCTGCTTGGTCTGAATGACCATGGACATGACCGACCAGGCCTGGAGGAGATCATCCAGACACAATCTTACCAACGCCTCGCTCTTTCCCAAGCAGTAAATACAAAGACCCACAAAATATTGTTCCTGAAGGTGAATTAGACATGAGTATCACTCTCATCTTTCCTCTTATGCTTCTCTTGACCCAGGCGGAGATTTTTTTCATCTGTGCGGGGATCATCCATGTGCCAGAGAATACAAAGCATCTCTTGAGCAGTGTTAGCTGCAGACCTGGTGATTTGTGGTCTTGGGGTCCAGCTGGTAAATTGCAGCTATCCATCCCGCATCACAGCATTTTGCACCTTTGCAGATGTCTCTTGGGTTCAGGGCAGGAAGCAATGGCACATTGGAAGAAAATCGCTTCAAAGTTCATTCTGTATTTTGAAGAGCCAAAAAGGAAAGAAAGAGACCCCACACGAAATCAATTCTAGCACGAGGGGACAACTAGCTAGATCCTAAGTTATTTCCACTTAGTAATGCCTCTTCCCATCCCTTCCCTTCCCTTCTCTTTCTCACAGCACTCTCCTGGAGAAACTGGCTGCTCATCGCTTGGACGGGTGTACACTTTGCTGGGTAAAAAACTGGCTGGATGGCTGGTCCCAAAGAGTGGTGGTGAATGGAATTAAATCCAGTTGGAGGGCCTGTCACAAGTGGTGGTCCCTGGAGCTCAGTACTGGGGCCAGTTCTGTTTAATATCATTATCGATGATATGGATGAGGGGATCAAGTGCACCCTCAGTAAGTATGCAAACAACACCAAGTTGGGCAGGAGAATCGATATGCTTCAGAATAGGAAGGCTTTGCAGAGGGATCTGGACGGGCTGGATCAATGGGCCAAGGCCAACTGTATGAGGTTCAACACGGCTCGGTGCCGGGTCCTGCACTTGGGTCCCAACAACCCCACGCAGCGCTATGGGCTTGGGGAAGAGCGGCTGGAAAGCTGCCCGGCGGGAAGGGACCTGGGGGTGTTGGTCGACAGCCGGCTGAATATGAGCCGGCAGTGTGCCCGGGTGGCCAAGAAGGCCAATAGCATTCTGGCCTGTATCAGGAACAGTGTGGCCAGCAGGACCAGGGCAGTGATCGTCCCCCTGCTCTCGGCACTGGTGAGGCCGCACCTCGAACACTGGGTTCAGGTTTGGGCCCCTCACTACAAGAAGGACACTGAGGGGCTGGAGCGGGTCCAGGGAAAGGCAACGAAGCTGGTGAGGGGTCTGGAGCCCAAGTCTTATGGGGAGCGGCTGAGGGAACTGGGGTTGTTTAGCCTGGAGAAAAGGAGGCTGAGGGGAGGCCTTATCGCTCCCCACAGCTCCCTGAAAGGAGGTGGTAGTGAGGTGGGGGTCGGTCGCTTCTCCCAAGTAACAAACAATAGGACAAGAGGAAATGGCCTCAAGTTGTGCCAGGGAAGGTTTAGGTTGGATATTAGGAAAAATTGCTTCACTGAAAGACTTGTCAAGCACTGGAAGAGGCTGCCCAGGGAAGGGGTTGAGTCACCGTTCCCGGAGGTATTGAAAAGACGTGTAGACGTGGCACTCGGAGAGATGGTTTAGTGGTGGACTTGGTAGTGCTAAGTTAATGGTTGGACTTGATGATCTTAAGTGTCTTTTCCAACCTGAATGATTGTATGATTCTCTTCCTGTCCCTTCTCTTTTCCCTTCTTTTCCTTCCTTTTCTCCCTAGAAAGCTCATAAAACTTTCAGTCGTTAAGAAGCAAGATGATGGATTTGGAGAGTAAAAGTCATACCTGGAATGGAGACACTAGAAGAACAGGTAGGTTATTGTTATTTTACACATAATTAATAGCTTGATCATGACATGCCACAGAGATATTGCCATCACCATCCAGAACTACACCTTGTTAAACTCCCACTCAAACCCTGTGTTTCTTGATGGGAAGCAAAAAGCCAATCAGACTCTGTACATATCTCATCTATGGGATGAATTTCACCCACTAATGAACTAAACCACATACTCTGCTTGGATGATGGAGCCATGGATGGCGAGTCACTAGCCAAAAAAATGTAAGGCCAGTATTTTTAATTTGGCCTGAATTTAAACTGCTTGGGTTTTCAGGTGATAAGTGCCAGCACCATCTCCTAGAGACATCACTGCCAGCTTGGAAATCATCACTATTACTGTAAATGCTCAAATAACAGACACATGCTTTCTCTGGATTTCACCTTTCAAAATTGTGGTGAAATCATTATTTTCATTTATTAAAAAAATTATGATAATATGTTATTAGGTACCGGCCAGGGAATGCAGTCAGACAAATGCAATACTAAAGTGTTGCCAATTCTGGTGATTTTATCTGGACCTTTATTACATGTTTTAAAAACCCCAGACTTCAGAGTCATGGGATTAGATACAAATCTCAGGTTTCTCTTCTTTGTTTTTCCTTTTAATAAAGGGAAGGAAAGAAAGTTTGAAACGTTTTTGTAGGTATATTCTATTGATTCGAAAAACAGATGAAAAACTGGCTATCAAAAAAGAATTTAAAAATGTAAATGAAAACTGGAAAATGTTAAAGAATATTTTTCTATATATATTCAAAAAGCTGAAAGAGAAGAGTAAACTAGTTTTTTTAAAAAGATGCTTTACAAGGGAAGTGAATGCAGCTATGAAAAGAATAATAAAACCCCAATATGTAATAACTGGGGAAGCCTAAAAGCAAGAATTAGAAACTACAAACTGTAGAGATTTCTGGGGAAGAGAAATACTCCAGGGGGGGTAACAGGAGGAGATCAAAGCTGGGATCTTAAGTAGGAGGTTTCAATAAACCCAAATCAGACAGAATCCTAAGTGTAACATTGGTTTATGGACAGACGTGGATGAACGTGGAAGGACAGAGCAGACCTGATAACAATAGTTCAGAAGCAGTAAATGTCTTCAGGAAACATTTGTATTCCAGTTTTGGGGAAAATATAGGTATATTACATGATGATGATTAAATATTTTCCATTACAGCAGAAAAAAACATGTGAAAGAATAGCTAGTAAAATCAGATATAGAGATATTAGATGTCTGTATGACTGGCATCTCAGATTTACAAAAGAACTAACCAAGGACCAATATGTGCTGTTGAGTCTAAGAAATAACTTGTATCCTGGGAACAGAAAAAGTCCTTCTGGAACAGAGAAACAAAATAACCTGGGTAACTTTGGACTATCAGCCTAACACCAGTCACGGAAAAAATGATGGAGTCAACAACATCACTGAAAAAAATAACACTGATCCACATAGAAAATAGGTCACATCAAGACAATCTCACATGAGTTTTGATAAGGCAAAAATGACAGCACGGATGTAGCATATTTCCACAGGAATCCTGTAAATTACACTGCAAAATTTCTCTTATGAAATTGGAACAACTGGATAATCAACATGATGTACATATAAAGAGATAAGTGTCAGACATGTCTAAAGTGGATGTACAAATGCTTATGTACATCCATGACCTAATACATTTCATAGCTGTACTCTAGACGGATTTGTCTGTAGCCTTGCATTATTTAAATTTTTTATCAATGGCTAAGAAAAAGCATTAAAATTGTTATGGATAAACATAGCAGACGACACTGGGATTGGCAAGGACCAATAAAAACCAAGACGGATTGCTAACGGAAGGCAGTTTGCTGTGGTTGATAAGCTGAGCACAAGCAAACTATTGGTACTTTCACATGACCAAATGTAAGACTGCATGCTTAAAAATGACATATATGGGCCTGATTTACCAAATGGGGGCAGGGGACACTATGTGACTCTCTGGAAACCAGCCGTGCCAGCAGGGACACTTAGGTCATGGTGGATATTGGTTGAACGTGAGAGTCCAAGTGGTCCCATGAACCTCAAATTGAAAATAGGGGAAGCAGACACATGAAGTGATGGAAGTCAAAGCAGAGGTTGCAAATCTGGAAAGGGTTAATAGAAGGACAAAAGGAATGACTGTAAAAATGGGAAAATGTGCTGAGAGAGCCTCAGCCTCTTCAGCTTGGAAAAGGTTGAAGGTCAATCCCAGTGAAGACGGCTGGGTGTCTTTTTATCAGAAATGGTTCAGACAGAGCAATGGCCTCGATCAGAAAAGCCTGACAGCACGTCTTGCAGACCAAAAAAAGATGATCGTAACAGTGTCTTCTGGGCTTGAAATGCATTCTCTGCATCAAGAACAATTCACAGCAGTTTTATTCCGAACACAGATATGTATTAGGGTCAGTCTTGTGATTCTGGCCCAGGAGAAAGGCTCACCATCTTACTGATGGATACTGGAAACCAGAAATGGAGGTACTTCATTCAGTCTCACCTGGGACCCAGCTCCAAATATCTGAAGTGCCTGGTCCCCAAAACACTTGGGTTTCTGTTGGTTGTGGCTGGGATAGAGTTAATTTTCTTCATAGTAGCTGGCATCGGACTATGTTCTGGATTTGTGCTGAAAACGGTGTTGATAATTCAGGGATGTTTCGGTTACTGCTGAGCAGGGCTCGCACAGAGCCAAGGCCTTTGCTGCTCCTCACCCCACCCCACCAGCGAGGA
>JAVKLA010000026.1:25055390-25094362 GCA_034782735.1 Sagittarius serpentarius
TCACGGCCGGGTCACGTCCAGCTTTTCACCCACCGGCACCCCCGCGTCCTTCTCCGCAGGGCTGCTCTCCATCCCTTTGTCCCCCAGCCCGTATGGGTACCGGGGGTTGCC
This sequence comes from Sagittarius serpentarius, assembly GCA_034782735.1. Lineage (NCBI taxonomy): Eukaryota > Metazoa > Chordata > Aves > Accipitriformes > Sagittariidae > Sagittarius > Sagittarius serpentarius. The sequence continues at coordinate 25,055,502 of JAVKLA010000026.1, forward strand.
CCGACCCAGATGAAGGGCCTTGCCCTTGGCCTTGTTGAACCTCATGAGGTTCACGTGGGCCCACTTCTCCAGCTTGGGCTGGCATCTGATCCCTCAGGTGTGGTGTGTCAACGACACCACTGGGCTTGTCATCAAGAAGAGATGCAACACAACTGTACCAGTCAAGAAGGATGGGTCTCCAAACCTCCCTCTCGTCAGACCTTTGGCACTCTCATGAAGCACAAAAAAGGAGAAACACAGGGAGAAGATCAAGGCATCATCATTACGGAAGAGGTCCCAGAACACATGACATCACCACAGACTGGCAGGGGAATACTGACAGTTTATTTCACAGAGCATTGCAGAGTTTATTTTGGTCTAGGTCCATTTTAATCAAAAAAGTATCATCCTTTTAAAAAGAAAGGTAGCAAATATTCAGGACGATTATGGTAACAGTCAGTGCATTACGCATAAAGTTCAGGTCTTGTCATTAGAAAAAAAAAAAAAAAAGAAAAAAGTGAATTGTGAAAACAACTCTTTGTTGGATTGCTTTTAACACTTCCAAGCTTTTAAGCACTTGACCTTTCAATAAAGTCATCTCCAAGGATAAAAACAGAACATGCAGGTGATTATCAACAGATGCTGAGATTTAAACAACATCTCTCACTTGGCAATGACAATCCACCAGAAATGTTTCATTACAGCACCACATTAAAGGGAGAAGCAACTTTGTTCTCAAAAGCCTTCAAATCCACCAAAATCTTGCAATTTTGCATAAAAACCACACTGTTTCACAGACTTGAGAGAGTACCATATAGAAGGACAATATTTGGGGAAGGTAAGAGGCAGCATGGACCAGGGTCTTACTCCACTTACTTTCATAAAAACCCAGGGTAGATGCAAACGAATTAAAGTCTTGATTTGCACTGCTTAGGAGGTGCTTATTAAAGCATGACAATTCATATTTTCATTCTTAATAGGGGTATTTTTCTTTTACATCGATAAGTTGGCTGCTTTTGCCCCCAGTTCTTACACACTAAGCCCAAGACTTCAGGGTTTCAAAACACTACTGGACTACAGCTTAAAAAAAAAAATAAATAAATAGAGCAGTTCAGTGCTGCCAAAACAAGAACAAACTGCTTGAGGTTGTTTTTATTGTGGCTTGTTTCTGGTCCTTCCAAGCCTGCTTTGTGCATTGAATGTGATGCACACCAGCATCCCCCAGACCACCTTCTTCTCTACAAGGTGACTTCTCCCAGCCGCTCACGGGCTCTGCAACCCAGCTTGGCCAGCACCCGAAGACTCAGCCTCAGCTCCTGTTCCCTCCACGGGAAACAACTTTGACAGTCCCATCTCTTTCAAGGCAGCGCACACCAAGCTTCAAAGGAAGCTCGCGCTCAATGGGATTTCTCACGTTGCGTCGACCAAGGTCCAGCGAGGAAGGAAGCAACCCCACACCAGAAGGCCACGGGGACCGAGCCAAGACCCATTCACAGCTCCAGCAGCCTTCCAGCTGGCTTCAGCTGCCTTGGGAACCGGCTCTGTGCGAACAGCAAAGTGACCCAAAAACAGGCTCCTCTCCACCAGGCCTTGAAGGTCAAGAGCAGAGAGCTGCGACCGCCCCGGGGCTGGCTGCGAGCCGTTTCAGGGAGGGGACAAAATGCAGCTGTCATCTACTTGGCTTCCAAGCTTTGGGTTTTGTTTTTGTTTTTTTTTTTTTTTTTTTCTTTTAACCTCTGGTCTAGGATTTTGGTTTAAAGCCTTTTGCATTGGAAACACGCTGATACGAGCTCTTGCCTTCATGAGCCTGTCAGCATCTGCTGCAAGACGGTCACTCCTTTGGAGGACGTGAACATGCAGCTTTTAAAGATCCTGCTTTTAACGCAAGGAGGAAGGCTCTCCTTGCAGGAATAAATTACGCTCTGGGGCTGCTTCACCTTCCAGACTATTTACAACTCCTTCACCCATGGGCATCCGCTTGGCCCAGAGAGGGGGGAAGTTCATACTGTACCACCACCTCCCCTTCCGACATGGATGCAAGGACAGGGAAGCAAGGAGGGACTGCAAATGCCACCTGGGAGTGGCAGGCACTTTAGCCAGATCTGAGTGGTGATGGTGCCAAAGGCATTGCTTTTTTGCAAGCCACCCGGGCTCCCGACAGAGCCCAACTCAGGGAAAAGACAGAAAGAAAGAAAGAAAAAAGAAAAAAAAAAAAGAAAAATCAAAGCATTGCTACCAGCCAAGGCCAATCTACAGCCAACACTCAGGATTTGCCTTCAAGACCGTGGCAGGAGGGCATTTCAAGAGGGCCATTCCCCTGTGAGCACCCAGGCTTTGGGGAAGGAGGACGGGACAGGCAGAAGGTGCCCAAGTGACTGAGCCAGTGCAACCCCTTTCCCTGGCTCTGAACTTCAGCAGGGACGAGCAGTGCTATCTCCTCGCCCAGGAAAGCTTCTCTCTTCCAAACAGCCTCCTGTTGCATTAGAGCTAAAAATTCATTGCCCAGGAAAGGGGGAGAGGGGAGGAAACAAAAAAAAAAAAAACAAACCAACCCACAACAAAAACGACACTTCACGAGAACATCACAACGTTCAGCTACACAGTCGCTGCACCAAGGGAAGGAGGGGAGCAGGGCAAGGGGGACAAAGGGGAGACACATCCAACACATTTTTCCCAGAACCCCCCAAGGGGACTCAGGCTGTCACGTCAAGATTCAAATAACTTCAGCCATAAGGTCGAGGATTTAATGAACACGGTATTTCCACTCATGCCCTGGAAAAATTACACTCAAAAAAAGAGACCAAAAAAAAAAAAATCAGATTTTCTACATATTTACAAAAATAAGCCCCCCAGCCTCACAACCAGGGAGGCGGAGCAGCTAGCGGTGGGGTATGGGAAGGGGTCTCTGCCTGACCAGCAGTTCCTCAAAGGTTCCCATCCCACAGCAAGCAGGAAAGCACGGCTTTCGCTGCCGGAGCGGACGTGGGGGATGCCACGTGCCAGGGTTGGACCAGAGTCCCTCAGTTCATCCGCAGCTTGGTGTCCCGATGATCCGTGGGGGTGACCATCTCATTGGCATAGCCGTTCTCGGAGCAGAGGGACAGCTCGTCCGTGGTCTCCACGCCGTTGTTGATCTCTGGAGAGGGTAGAGAAAGCAGGGACATCATCACAGGAGTGCAAGTCCCAGGAGCTCCCCACAATGGATGGGGAAACTGAGGCACAGAGCAGCCGTGCAATTCCAGCACATGGGATCCATCTGATCCTACAGGATTTTCACCCCAGGTTTAGTAACACCGCACCCATTTAAAACCGGTTCTGAACAGGATCTGCCTCCAAATAGGAGCTCTGGGTTCCCTGGATTTACACCTGGATTTTCCACCATCTCTGGAGGGCAGAATCAGGCCTGCATTTCACACAATGTGCTCTTTGAAGCAAGGGTTGCCGTTCTGCTGTGTACATGCCCAGTACTATTGTACCTGACGCCTGCTGGAAGTGTCTAGCCCCTAAATACGAAGAAAGAAAACCCATAACAAAGCACAAGGGGAGATTATATTCACATTCCTTCAAATGCGAGTTTTCCAGCTTCAGGCATGAACTTTAATCTTCTAAAGCTAAATGTTTCCCTCTTTGTACACATTTCTGAGATCTTTCTTAGAGGTGGGGTGATACGGAGACTTCTCTAGCATGTTCCAACACAAATAAACACTGGGAGGAGCACAAGGATATCAGGAACCCCTCAGCCACTGAATTCCAGGTCTACCCCAAACTCATCACCACTATTTATGGTGATCTATGCCATTATTTTAACGGGTTTTACAGCTTCTGACGCACTGTTGCCAACTGAGAGCAGAGATGACGTGGGACAGTGTAAGAGAGCTGCATGGCATAACTTGGGAAGTTAAATGCAGGATTTCCGAACAAATCAGTGCTCAAACCTGCACCACTTTGGGATGGATGAGCCATGATCATATCCCACAAGCGGTTCAGTGCAGCAGGGTCAGTCCAGTCACCCTGTCCCACCAGCAGGAGATGACACCCGTTATCAAGACCACCTCCTCCATCAGCAGAGAGCAGGGTGACAGCTGAGGGATGGAGCAAAGGGCTCTGACCAACCAGCCCCATCCCTACCTGAGAAGATCAGCTTCTCCTTCATGATCTTGACATCCCGGCTGGACCGGCGGACAGCAGCGCTGAGCATGATCTGCTCCGGGTTGTAGGTCCTGATGCTTCCTAGGCGCCACCTGCAAGACAAGAGGGGATATCAGGGGCTGGTCTCCCCAAACCTGGGAGCATCCTCAGCGCAAGCAGCCACCAACAATGTGGAGACCAACAAGTCCCAGAGACCCTCACGCCTTTGTTCCCTTGCACGTACGCAACCCCGCATGGTAGGAGGATGTTCAGAGATGAGCATGTTATCTCACAGGGGTACAGACATACAAGTGGGTCGTCTTTAACCACCTTGAGCATCCTAATTCCACTCGTTTCACCAAGGACTAAGGATGCCCCAAACCCCTCTCTATCACATCAGCTATCCAGTTGCCCAAAGGAGGTAGGGCTATTTTGATTCTTAGGGTTAGAAAGACAAAACAGAACAAGAGACCAAGCCAAGTAAAGAAACTATAACTTCTTCCTCACCGAGTGACATGCTCACATTTGTGGGAGAAGAGATCTCAAAGACAGTTTAAGGTCTCAGACCTGAGACACAGCAAAGACACTGACCTGAGCTGCTCTGCAGCAAAGCACAAGCAGTCCCAGTGCAGGCCGCTGTCACATACAGTGCTCTTAAACGTTAAGTTCTCCCTCCCCAAATGCCAGGTCTTTACTTAAGTATTTCTACACAAACCCTCCACTTTTTAAGCCTTGATGAAACTCAGCGTTCACCAAAAGTTTCCACTGCATAAACAGTATAAGGCTAACGGGAACTTGGCTCAACTTAAAATTAGCCAGACATTTATTCGCATTACTGAACACACGCAAAGAGAATTACTGATGTCTGACAAGCAACGTCAGCAAGTTCAAGACGGATTTTGCGTTTAAAGCTGGTTTTCAGCCTGAGAGCACACCTGTAGCAGACCCTCAGCTGCAGAGCTGCTGGCATTAGGCGTGAAAGGTGAGCTGCTGCTGCTGCAATAGGGGAAAACGGGCCTTGGTGGGCTCAGACACAGCACCCATACTCAAGATCCCATTGCAAAGGGATGCTGTTTAGACCAGGCTTTCATAGCCCACACCCCACCGATTCGTCCTACCTCCTGACCACAGAGGAAAGCTTTCAAGTAAATCCCGTTCCCCCTGCAGGAGCCAGGGATGCTATAAGGCTACTCGATGGAGAAACAGTGGGGATTTAGGGTGGCTTATGGGCTTTCTGATCTTCTGGCACCATCTAGTGGCCCAACCACAGAAAAGAAGGTGATTTTTTTAAAATTTAATTTTTTTTTTTATTATTTTTTTTTATTTAAAAGGTGACAACCACCTTTCTCTTAAATTTCTAACCCTCTACCCAGCCCCAGGAGCAGAGGATTTGAGGAGCCCCACACATCTCCAGCCTGGGTCCACAGCATCAGCCTGACAAAGCAATATCCTGAAAAGAGGTTCTGCAATCTTTCCAGGAAAATCTAGCTGGTGTCGATTTTATGGGGTTTCCATCCCCTTCTCAAATCCCCGTGGGTGACACCGCACCATCAGGCTTTGACCGGGGTACAGATGAAGGCAGATGCTCTGCTACAGACAAAAGAAGGGGTGGGATGTCAACACAACACAACACAACTCACAGACCCATGGACAGAAGAAACACAGAGGAAGCACAAAAAGGCATGGACACTAAAGTATAAAAAAAAAAAAAGTTAAAAATAAAAAAATATTTTTCTTCTATCATCATCATCTAAGCTGAGCCACTCTGACCTGGAAGACGACCATTTTTTCCTTTAGGGTCCCATGCAGGCAGATCCCACTGAGGTCAACGTGGCTGCAAGCGCATAAGATCTCACAGGATAAGACCCTCCTTAAACTATCATCGGGACCAAAACATACCGCTACAACGAGTCTTTCCTTTGCCCACACCATCAGGATTTTCAGCATCAGGCTGGGTTGTGTGGCCCAAAGGCATGACGATCTCTTGCCCATAGGTCCTAGACGTCCCATGGAGGGCATGGGCTATTTGGAGGCACAGAGAGCTCAGCCTCAAAGGGGTGCAGGGACACCAAGGGCTTTTCTCCCCCCTGCCAAGAGGAATGACCACTGCTCTCTCCTCCCCATCTCGCATGCTGGCTGCAGTCAGACCCCGGGTTGGTTAAATACGCACGAGGGGCTGATGACTCCCTCTCACAGCGGTGCATTGCTCTGAGTGAACAAGCTAGGAGAGGGTGACCCCCATTTTTCAGGGGTACTTTGAAATACCCTCTTAGAAGAGCCACCAGTATGTTTAATCACAATGCAACTCCAACACCATACGAAATACTCTCTGCTGTGCTCAGTAGCCTTTGGGTCTCCAGAAAGCTTGTTTAATAAAAAATAGCACCTCTCCTACCCCCTTGGACTCTGTTGTGATCGGCCACGTTTAGGACAGCAGCGTGCAAAAAGGCCAGACAGACAGCAGGTAGGTCTTGTTCTGGGAGGTTGGCATCAAAGCGGACCAGACGGACACGGGGTGGGAACAGACTAAAAAATACTGGGACAACAACACAGAGACAGCATACACCATGTTAGGGCCACGACTGGACCCTTGGTTTGGAGGGGAGATGCTAAATGGCAGGGAAAGGGGATGGGAGAGGGGCAGGGCGGGGAGAAAACAGGGTTGATTGGTGCCAAGGTGATAAGATGGAGCGAGCAAAGAGCCAAGCCAGCCGCAACCACCGAGTCCCCATCCTGCAATCGCTCTTGCGTAAAAAGCCTCCCCAACTGTTCCATGCCTGTCTTCTCCTTATCCACGAGCCAGGAAGCAAGGGGGGAGGCAAGAAGGGGAAAACACCCAACCTCTCTGCACCCATGGAAGGGCTCAGCCCGGCCCCATAGCCAGGTCTTGTTTTGGGGAGATGCCGCGAGGATGTAACGCCGCAGGTCCAAGGTACCTCGTGGAGCAGGCGATAGATAACTTGCAGGTGGCCAACCCCGACCCCCAAGGCGGTGGGTGGGCAGAGGGAGAGGGGCAGATAAGCACAGACAGGGAGTAGCCAAGTCCTCGGAAATACAACCCCATGGCACACAGCGGAAGGAATGGAGGAGGTAAAGACGTGAAGAGTTTGGTCCGAGTACGGACGCGGTGAAGGCTTTACTGCAGGAAAGCAACATCACTTCCCTCCAAGGGGAAGAGAACAACTGGTGAGAAAACAGCCAATACAAGGAGAAATCTGGGTTTCCCATTAATGGCACTTCAAACCCAGCATCCCACGCTCCTTCCCTTCCTGGGTGCAACGCTGTTTATTTTCACACTGCATTTCCAAGTCCACAGTGGTATAACTGAGGAAAGATTCCTGAAAGACCCCTTGCTCCAAGTGCAGCAATTGATGAGCCAAACCTTTTCAGCTATTAGCCTTATTAATTCATTCCCAGGGCTAGAGAAGTGCTACTTTATATAATTGAACAGGCTACATTCTTTTCTTTAGAACTGGCCAATTTAGAAGAGGTTGGTGTCAAAAACCTCAGGTAAATGCAGGAAGGAAGGGGATATTTTGCATGGGATTATTTCTATGGAGAAAGCATTAACGTCCACTGGGAATCTCCCAATTACAACACGCTGCAGGACCTCAGAATAGGGCCCTTTTAAAAGGCAGCGACTTATACCATTGTTAACAGAAGGGCAGATTGCCTTCAAAACATCCACCAGCTTCAGCATCAGGCTTCCGTGGTGCTCACGGTTATGGACTATGCAATGTTCTGACCCTTATGGTCCCCCTGTGAAGCCAGGTGTTTGAAAGCATCATGAAAAGCTGCATCCTGCCCTGTCCATCTGCAGTGAAGCCATAGCAGAGAGGGAGAAAGAAAGAGAGAAAGGAAGGCTGAATGAAAAAGAGAAAGAGGGGGAAAGCACCAGAATTACCTGATCATGTGATAGCTGTGAGATGCCAGAATGCAGCAGAGAGAAAGAGGAGGAACATGCACAACAGTCAGAGCAGTAAGAAAATAAACAAGGCAAAGAGGCAAAAAAAGACTGGTTAGAAGTCATCACAGTTGGTATTTCCCCTCCGGAGAGGCTGCCACGATCCTGTCACCGGGGCTGAAGCAGAACAGCAGGAGCAATCCCTACCCGTGGCTACGGAGGAGAGACAAGCCATGCGTAGGAGGGAGGACGAGCACATCGAAGCGGTGGCTCTGTTCCCACCCACCCCCTCATCCTTGCATGAAGGAAGCAGCTCTGTTTTGCCCCAAAAAGGACTCGGGGGGGGGAAAAAAAAGAAAAGCAAACCAAAAAAACCCCACCACAACACTGAAGGCCAAATGCCAAGCCCCATTTCCTGGAGCTGAATCACATCAGCAGGTAGTAGTTGAGCAATTCTGCTGTGATTTGTTTTCGATATATCCTCAACGTTGCTACCAATTCTTTCATGTGGTGGAGAAACTGGAACGGCAGGGAAATGGGTCTCTCCTGCACAAGGCTCTTGGACTAGCAGGCCCTTTTGTTTCAGAAAGTCCAGCTTCTGGTGCCAGAGTTTCTCCTTTTTCCTTCTACTGACTTGGGGTCGAGTTGTCCCAAGGGAAAGATCCAAAAGACAGTATTTGGCCCTGCTACGACGGATCCCACGTGGCCAGACTCTCTGAGCAACTCAAATGCCTTTCTACCTCGGGCCCAGAGGGCGGGCAGGGAGCTCAGTGCTCCAGGCTGATGGACCCTGGGGAAAGCCAGCAGCAGTTTCCAGCTCTTCTCAGCTGTATCGCACTTAGGCTGAGGGCAGAAGAGAAATCCTGCAATAATGCTTTCCTTCCTTACCCTGCTTCCTCTTGCCCTATTCCGTCAAACCTCTTCCAAACTGGAAGAAATTCAATCTGTGCAGAGAGGAAGAGTCCAACTATTGCAAAGTCCACGTAGCTGCGACCTCTCCCTCTCTCCAAGCGTGCACCATTTCACTCTGCTCTGGGACCTACAGTTCCCATTCAGCAGGTTGAATCAGTTTAATTTCTTCAGCTGTGGTCTCCCGGGTCTGATTCAGGAAAGCCTTCTAAAACTGACTTTGGAAGATGACGCAACAGACTGCGAATCTCTCATCGACTTGGCCTTCAAATTCTGCTCTTCGGAGAGGTCAGTCCCTGCCTCCAGACTCCTCTGGGCGTTTCTGTATCTGACAGAGAAACAGAGGGTCTACAGAGCAGGGACATCTCTTACTGAACCAACTGACGAATTTGAGGGAGTGGAGGAAGCTTCCAGGCAACACAGCCACGATGCCCTTCTGGAGGAAAGGTTTAATCGGCCACAATTCAGATCACACGACTTCTTCGAAAAATTTTAATCTTGCCTTGGTCAGTGGTTTCATTAACTGCTGGGAAATCTAATCTGAGAGGAGAGTTTTGAATCTGATGCTCACTCCATTATCCCATGCTGGAACTGGGGACCCACTGGGCACAGGTCTACCAGTGTGGGGCTGTGCGAGTCACGAATTTAGACACAGTTACAAACAGACCCAAAGTGCGGCCTGAAGTCCAATCCACAGTAGGTGCTGGCAGGAGCAATAGCCTACCGCAACGTGGCAAAAATACCTGAGTAATTATGCACCCAGGGGAAGGAAAGAGGTTGCTGCAAGCAGATGATCTAGGACAGCGTGACAGCAAAATCACTAGCTCATGAGGCTGAAGCAAATTAAATTGCTGCTCCTAACGCAAAGGCATTTCGGATATCAAGAAGGAAGGAAAGTGTAGGTCCCTTGATGTTGCTGGGACAGTCGTTTGTGCATGCCAAAGCAGATGAGATTATAGAGCCGGGGGAAGAGGGGATGCAATTTCAGAATGATTTTCCAGGGAGAAGGCTGCTGCTTCTCGCTGGAGGGAGCGCATCTCTCTCTGGGCTCACGCTTTTTCCCCCAGAGAGGGTTATTACAGTGTCACCGCTGACAGCTAAAATGCCTCCTAGGAGAAAAGGCACGTCACCGGGAAGACACCGTGGTTTCCTCCAGTATAATCAAGAGGAGGGTAGCTAGGCCAGCTCCACCATTAGGAAGTTGATTTACCTCCTCCTGATTTATCAGTGTCTTAAAACCTAGGAGCAGAGCAAGTTATGCTCCACGTTTATTTTCAGGGACCCTGGCTAACAGAGAGGCCCCTGCCGTGCCCTCATCAAGCCCTTGCTCTCCCTTTTCTTTGGAAAATGGAGAGACTTTCTCTATGCATCAAACCAAGCAACTGATTTGATTTGCTAAATCATAATATTTCTATTTCTTCATCCAAATGGGAACAAACTGATTTAAGAAAACTGTAACATGTTCTTTTTGAAGACCATAACGGTACAATCTCAGAACATCTCTTCTTCCTTTCAAGCATTTTAATCTCTTTCTCAGCGTCCATTTCCCTAAAGCATTTACAGTTTCTCTCCCACACGCATTTATGAGCGGAGCAAGGCATCCATCGCTACTACTTTGAGATCCCTCGTTCTTCTTAAAATGTAGCGAGTACATCCAATTCAATGTCACATCTCAGAAGTGGAATTATTGTTTGCAGTCTCTGTAGGGATTTTCAATAAACAGTTTCCCTGCTATTGCAATCCAAGCGCCTCAGGAGCACGGTGCTCCTCTCTCCCATCTCCACCCCACGCTCTGAACAAAAACACACGCCACAAATATGCGAGAGACGAGCTGTAACAATGGTACTTACTTCTGGAATACAAAAACTCCTACAATTACGATAAATGAAATGAGATCAGACGTAATCCAGATTAGGTGGTACTCGTCTGGAGGCTGGAAGACAAAAAAGAGAAGCAAACCTTAAACTTTCTGGTTTGTACGATCACAGAGAGACCACACTTTGCTGAAGTTAGCACCAGGGCAGAAAGAGAAGCACAGAGCTGCAGCGGTCGCATATAAATCACAACGTTTATGACATTTCTAATGCTAGCCCGTCATCCAAAGTGACGTTATTGGGAAAACCCACGAACAGGAACAATTTTAAACTCTCCGTCCTTTCGTGTTGCTGATATTTTCTCAGAGCTTTGCGGGCTGAAAGTTTCCTATCTCAGCTGTACCTCGAGGTGAGGGTAAGATGCCGTTTGGAAATCCAAGTCTGTGGGAAAACACAGAAATATACACACATTGCATATGAGACGGGCAGCGTCCATTCTGAGTGCTCCTGTTAGCTGTTCAGCACGCTCCCTGCGCTATAAGCATATACTTCTCAGTTTCTGTCATTTAAGGCACTGGTAGCTCTGGCTATTTTTGCCAGTCTAAGTGGCTGCGGTCATCGCACCAGCTCAACCCATCACCTGAACCCAGCACAGAAGCACACTACTTCACATTGACTTTTGTGCTGCCCAAGAAAGAGCAGCACTAGTAAAGACAACAAAGTGATAATAAAAATAATAATAATCAATTCCTGATGATGCTCAGAAGGCACCTACCCAGGAAAGCCACCAGTGATGCTAACAATTTTCTCCTATCCCTGGACTAGTCCCAACCAGGAGAAGGATCCAGATGGATCCATCACAACCACCAACACCCGCACGAATGCCCACAAGCAATATTTCGTTAGAGAAACGGAATACACAGTGCATAAAGATGAGTTCATGCAATGGCAGTGTGACACGGATAAAACCAGTTGGGAGCCATCAACTCTGCTACCTCTGTCTCCCAGCAGAGATCAACTTGTTTTTCTGCTCAGTGAATCTTTGTGTGTCTCAATTTATCCTGTGAAAGTGCACCACAGAATTAGCAGGGCAACGCTTTAATTAGCCAGCACTTCTGATGGAGGTTTAATCCTTGTATTTTCCAGCTTAATTACAGAAGGGTGACATTTAATGTCACATTTGCTGCATCTATTAAGATGAACAGACACAAAACGGATGTTTCCCATTTTCTTGGCCGGAGAATGCCCTCACAACTATTTTGAATGAAAACTCAAGAGTCTTCTAAGTTAGAAGAAAATCTACACATCTAAATTTTTCATTTATGCAACTGTCGGTATTTCACAACTGAAAAACCCAAACAGCAGGTTTTCCTGTGGGGCATCAAAAGGGGAAAACTAGATTTTTTTTCTTTTTTTTTTTTTTTTTCCAAAGACATGCATCCCACAGACATTGTTAGTAAGAGTGCCCAGTGAGCAGATGCCTCCTCAGCCCTGCAGAGGAGGGAACAAACATCTATTGCGGAGACAACTTCTTGTCCTGCTCCATCTGCACCAAGACCTGCTCAGGAATTTGCTATATTTCACCTGCAGTTCCTCTTTTTTAGAGAGGGCTGTTTCAGTGGGGTTACTCTGGGTTTTTATGAACTTTGCCCAATATAAGTCCTGCTCCTGAAAACCTCACATTTGCAGCCCGTCAAACCCTTCATCAATTCGGTGTAACTGGGCAGAGAGCAACTCAAACCCTGGCTCTGAGAGACTCCCAAAACCGCGGAGAGTGGTCCCACACCGGGCCCTGCTTTAAGGACATCAAGTTGGGGGCTGAACTCCAGCTCAAGCTTTTCAAAACTCTCCTCTGTGCCACGCCTGATGGCCTCTCTTCTTACCAGCAGTTTTCCATCAAGAGTAGAGGGGGGAGAGTCTGTCACTTGTTCTTTTTTGGGTTTTTTTCTCCTTTTAATTTAACTGAAACACAAGTTAAATGTGTTTTTCCAACTGCAAATGGCCCCTGGGTGAATGGAACAGAACAGATTTGCACTGTTAGCTGGCGATAAAGCCCAGCGAAGCCCCCGAGGGCACTGGGCAGCCAAAGCCTGGCAGAAACAACGGTTTCGCTCCAGCTCCCAAGCCATGTCCTACGTGGTGGAGGAGGCTCCGATGGCAAAGCTGGTTAGATTACATCACCCAGGCGTGAAATATGCAGGAAATCAAGGGGGTTTTATGCTGCCGGTGATATAAGAGCGTGCACTCGCAGCAGAGGGCTGAGTTGGAAATCTCGCAGATGGGAGAGCCCTTGGAGAAGGGTTCCAAGTATCAGCAAAGAGGTTTTTGGAGTAAAAAGCTGCCGGTGATGTGCACACAAATCCTGCCAGCTGTAGTGGAGGACAGGTGTTTGCAGCGGCACAATTCAGACAACAATAGTCTCTTCTGCCAACAGATTCAGTCTTTGAAAAACCATTTCCAATTCTCCAGCTTCAGCACACACCAGCGTGAATTTGTGTAGTCAGACACAAGCAGTAGGTTAAGCTAAGGCTAAGGACAACGTGCAAAGATGTTCATCCACCTAGGCAGTAGTCCTGAGGTCCTACCTTCAGCTAAAGGTGCAGATAACTCATTAACACTAAATTCTCTTTGTGCTCATCTTATTCTCCCCTTTCCCAAGCATACCTGCCAGAGCAGCAGGCAAAATAGCTGCCTCTTGTCCTACCCGGACAGGATCTGTCGTCAGAAAATAGCCGAGGGGCTTACACCGCCGCAGCTGAGCTCTTGTTTTGGGAATACTTTTATGCAACTATTTCATTGTTTTCCCTCCAGCCCAACATGAATATTTATGTTTGGTTCAGAGACCCAAAGTCCTAGGGGCGTTTTCAGAGCGTTTAATGCCTGTGATGGGCAAGAGGGCTACCTCTGGTCTCTGGTTGTTCCTTGTCTGACAACGGGGTAGCCAGAGGTGAAACTTGTCCTCTTTTGCTATTAAGAACAGGCAAAAAGCTAGTTTTGCAGCCTGGCCAAAACACAGAAGCTAGGCTTTCCGGTTCCTCTGTGTGCCTGCTTCTCCTGCAACTTTAACAGCTGCTCAGCAGGTCTAGGAAGATGCTTTTCCATCAGAAAAAACATGGAAAAAGTCATGTGGGTTCATGCAATGCAACCTCCAAGGATCCCACCCAAACCCTCTGTGGGGAGAGACGAGGCCAACTGAAGGAAGGGACTGTGCAAGAGGAACATTGATCCGTCACCATCTCAGGGCTCAGGCATACAGAGGGGGAAACCCCTCAAGTCCAGTAGCACGTTGAACCCAACCAAACCTTCCCGAAGAAACCCGCTAGACATACGGCTGCAGCGGTCCACGGCCACCTCTACACCCCGCCACTGCATCCCCTCCTTCCAGGGGTTCACAGCACCTTCCCAGGCGTCGTGCTTACCATTAGCCAGATGGGAAAAGGCACCTTGCGAAGGACGTGGGAGCTGTCGGAGGTGACCGACTGGACACCAGCGCACCACAGGATGGAGTACAGCCAGGGCTCGTTCACAGTGTAGAGATTCACACTCAGGTTTGCCGTGGCGTAGTCCCTGCCAGCAGACAGACAGGGTGAGATGCGAGTGCCCCAGCAAACGTCAGACCCTCATCTCCAAGAGGAAAGTTCTGGCCATCAGCCGCCGCTGTAATCACGGCTAGATTTACTGGGTTTGCACTGCGTGAAATAGGTTTTTTTAGCAGGGCACAGTCACTTTACAAGCAACCCAAGGGCGCTGCAATCAAATGGTTTGAACTTGAAGGTTTTCCTCACCTCTTGGATGCTATCTGACCCAGGCCACAGACCAGCTCAGATACTTCCTCATGAATGATGGAGACAGCATGTTTTTGTAACAACCACCTCATCGTGCTGATGTCAAATTAACACCTGGCTCAGATGCCTGTAACACTTCAGAGGCAATTTGCTTAATTAAAAACTGACAGACACATTTCCAACATCAATTCCTACAACTTCCATGCCCTTGTTTTGGGGACAATTGCAGAGTTACAGCTTCCAGTCTCCTGAGGTCATTTTCCAAGAAGCTAGAACTGCAAGCTGGGGTACAGGAGCTGTCAGCAGCAAACCAGGCACTGACAGTGGACTCCCTGTACCCATACAATTTGCATAAATTGCTCCGTTCCCTTATCTATGAAGCAGAAGCACCACTAATCTCCCTCACATGGGCTGCACAGAGATTAATCCCTGCCATTTAATACCAGCAAAGCACTTTGAGGTGGAAGGCCACTGTACAAGATGTGGACATCTCAAAGGTCACAACATGACCAAGCTGCTCCAAAGGCTAAGGGATTCTCAAGGGCAGAGGTGGTTGCAGCAAGGTTACATCTAGACGCCGATTTGCGGGGGGGGGGGGATTGAGAGAACTGTGTTAAACCAGGGCTTGTTCAGCCTGCTCTGGCTCATGCTGCAGGACTGCAGCAACATCTGACTGGGCACCACAAGGCCTTCAGGGTTCAAGAAATACTCAGGTGGCAGGTCTGATTTTTGGAGACAGCTGAGGCGGGATTGATGAAAGATTGGGGCTGATGAGCTGGGATAGGTGAGAGTTACCATATGGTCCTCTCCGTGAGATAGGGCAAATAGGTAGGGGGAAAAACAGGCAGGAATTATCCCGCAGGTAAAGCACAGACTTGGTTTTAAGGGTGAGCGACCAGACCGACTGTCATTGTTCAAGACACCACGGGATTCTGCTAAATGGGACCACGCTGTCAAACAGCTGCGGGCTCAGCTATTCCCTGCTTCCAGCCCAAGCATACAGTAAGACAGTTCCTTTGGAGATATTTTTCTTCTGCGAACCTGGTTCATTTTCAAGTATTTCTTTGGGGAAAAAATTCAAAGTCAAAAAAAAAAAAAAAAAAAAAAAAAAAAGCTCTACTAGAGACAGTCTGCCCGTTCCGAGAAGGGGGCAAAGCTGGGAGCTAACACACTGCACGGTTCAAATACAGGCTCAAGCAGAAAGAGAGGAACCCCACGCTGTGCAAAACTCATTAAAGAGGTGACCTGACCAGTCTAAATAGCTGACAGAAGACAGTAATGAAACGGGTGAATTCTCTGCAAAGAGAAATTTCTGAGAGCATATCCAGACTTTGGACTAACCAAGATTCTGCGGTAGCAACTCTGGAGCAGGCGAACAGAAACAAAGGGCAGCTGCTAATGAGGATGAAACAGCACTTGGAGGTACTCGGTGTGAAAAGCCTCCACTTTTTCCCAAAGCTGACGATAAGAATCAGACGATTCATGTATTTGTATTTCGAAAAGGATCATCATATACTAAATTAGCATGTAGAATTATCAGTCAGCCGCGTGCTCCTGAGAACAGCCTGAATTCTGGGTGATGGGTAGGCACAAGCTTGCACAGCTCAAGTTTTCAAGAGCAAGTCCATCTGAAAAGATATCTCTGTGCAGATAAGACAGCCTGGGACGATCAGAAGAGGTGCTGCTGGGCCAGGGATGCACGGAGCTGTGAACAGCCACCGTGGAGCACACGGGCTATCGTGCAGTGACCAGAGGGCTGTACCTGACATCCTCGTTCGTGACCTTGGTGTAACGCAGGTTGAGCTTCACGATGCCCTTCTCCCTCATGCGCTCTGCGTCCAGCTTGAGGCCAGAAGTCTGCTGGAAACCTGGCGCAATCTGTCTGACCAGCTGCCTCTCCGTGTCCGGCAGCCACATCACCTGCGGAGGGAGCGAGACAGAGGACAGCTATGGCAAAGATGGTTCACAAAGCTGGTAAGACGAGGCAGCTCTACAGACAGACAGCTTACGCCAAGCCAGAAGCAAAATCACATGAGAGACTGCCTCATTTGTCATACAAATTGTCTAGGAGACACTGACAGCCTCCCACATCCTTAATCAAATGTATTTCAGGATTATCCTTGAGCCCAAGAGACTGTAACACGCTATCTCAGAGGTGAAAAGGGCTGAGATACAAAGGGATCAGGCCAGGGCTCGTAAGAGACAGGGCGTATCCTTAAAAACCTGTCCTCCCTGCCCAGTTCAGGGCAGAGAGAGAACTAAGGGCATGAGGCTAAAATTGACAGTGCAGACAGGATGCACAGGAGAAGCCTCTCATGATCCCATGGCTAAGAATAGGTTTATTTACCCTCTTTTATCAGGGCTACATCTACTCCAACCCAGGGCAAGGATTTCCCTAAGTTCATGCCACGCTTTGAAAGCCTGTCAAATTAATTACCGTTAACAGGCTCAGCTTTTAGACGTAAAGCAGATGCAGGAACCAGGCTGGGCAGTTTTACGGCTTGTGCCATGCAGAGGCTGGACCCAACCAGATGATCTCAGCAGCACTACTAGGCACTGCATTGCTTTAACCCATGTTTAATAACTCGGTGACACTCATCTACCAAAGCATCAGAGCAGCGCAGATGCAGCCATGTGCGTTTTCGATAGGAAACCATAAAAACCTGGGTGTGAAATATCACTCCACAACCTCACATCTATGTTTCGGCTCTTTTTCTCCTGCTCTCCATCCCAGTACCCAAGGAGAAGACAGCGTGGTCCTCCCTTGGATCTAGCCGAGCAGGCAGAGGCTTGTGGATAACACTGTCACTGCAGCCACGTAGCTAACTGGAAACTGGGTGGCAATGTCAGTCATTAAAAAGACAGATGGAAATGGAAGTCAAAAACAGCTCCGTTCCCTCCTGGGCCCATCACTGCACAAGCCAGCGCTGAACTTGCCTGGGCATGCAGAAGCACCTAATCAGTACAGATGAAATATCTGGGCTGCGAGTGATGTAGTCATTCCGCTTGCCAGCCTCAGCACGCTATTTTCAACCAGTCCACATTCAAGGTAGAGCACAGGGCAAGCGAAAGAACCAGATTTCCTTCCCAGGACAGGTCAAGGAGAGAAGTTTTCCAAGGGACACCCAGAGTCCCCAGGTCTGGGTGCCCTTCCGACACGTGGGAAGTGGTGCCCTCCTCCCTCCAGAAGAGGTCCTTGCATCAGAGGGAGCTCCTGAGGGGCTGGGTGAAGATCTGTATCTTGTGGTCAGAGGGGACACAGCCAACAAGGCTGGCTGGACGCTGACTGCAACCGCTCAGAGCCGGAAATCAAAACGTTTGGCATCACCCAGTAAGGGCAATTCTGGGGCAGAAATGGAAGTTGGGAAGACATCTCCGCAGGCACGTAGACCTTTTGCGGAATACCCCTCAGGTCCAGGACATCTGTTTCTCCTCCAAGCAGGAGCTGACTCTAGGCTGAAACAGTTGCTCAGCCCAGGGAAGAGGATTATTTAAAACTAAGGAGTTGGAGGGAGAGGAAGGCCTCTCTGCTGCTCGCACCCGGCCTCCAGGTCTCGGCCTCTTCTCTCACGTCTGAGGCTCTTACCGAATTGTTCGGTGGGAAGGGACCTCAGGGGATCTCTACTCCAACGCAAGCCAGCGCCAGCACTGATTTCAGACCAGGTTGCTCAGGGCTTTGTCTTGTTGGGTCTTGAAAAGCTCCAAGGATGGAGATCCCTCAGTCTGTCCAGGCCCCTCTCAACACTTGCCTGCCCTCACAGGGAAAACGAGTTTCCTTATACCCGTCGGGAACCTCTCCTGTTTCAATTGATGACCACTGCCTCCCATCCTCCTGACGTGCAGCTCGGTGAAGAGCTTCCGTCCAACTTCTCAACAACCTCTTTGCCACTACTGGGGAGGCCTAACAGCAGCTCTCCAAAGTCTTTTCTTTTCCGGGATGAAGAGACTCGGTTCCCTCAGCCCCTCTTCATACTTCCAGCCCCCTGACCAGTTTGGTGGCCTCTGCAGGACTTGCCCCAGTTTATCAGCATCTATCTTGCACTGGTGAGCCCCACGCTGAACACATGGTTGCTGAGTAAGAGGAATAATCGCTTTCCTCCATCTACTAGCTATACTACCACGAGTACCACGAGTACCATCCAAGATGAAATCAAGCCTCTGGGACCACCAGCCTGGAGGCACAGTCCTCCCCAGCATGACTTCTTGGCCTGAAGTGGCATTTCAAATCAAGTGTGCAAACGGATCAAGTGACACACTCTAAGGATTCGGGGAACCCATAAAGAGGGCAATTTTGGAAACATCACCACCCTCACAGAACTCACAGCCTGTTGCCGAATTCCGGATGCCAGAACGGTTTCCAGGGTGATGTTGATGTAAGTGCTGTAGTAGGGATGAGCTGGTGGCAGATCCTGGAAGTTCAGGATGAGCGATGTGTTGTCCTTGATCACCTCTAGCATATCTGCCAGCTTGCAGACTGACTGGTTGGCAGCTTCCAAGTAGTCAGACCTTGAGAGAGACCCGGCCGTCCAGAAAGGGTCGTTCTGAAAGCAAAGCACATCCCAGTATTACTGCCACAAAGTCCAGACCCTTTCTATCCCACCCTGGCAACAGTGGGGCATGCTGACAGCTACTCTTGGTGACCATCTTGCAGCTTGCCGAAGTGTTTCTCTGTGCCTCAGTTTCCCTACCCAAGGGGAGGTCACAGATCCTTACTGAAAGTAAGGTGTGCTGGACAGGGGACCCCATTTGCAGAGGAAGAGCAGAGCTATAAGGGTAGTCGTGTAATTTTCCAAGGGAGTAAGCTAAAAATGTACTTTCTCACGCTATGTACACGACCACTGAGGATTCTCCAGGATCCGAAAATAAAAAGGACCAGCTATTACATAACTAAGAGCGATCAGGGAGGAGCTATGGGCTGTTGGAAGAGATGGGCTCCTGACTTAAGGACATTCAGGAATGACTGCTTCAAAGTACATGCCGAAAAGCAGCCTTCCAGATGCTGTCTTGGCCCTTCTCATCTGGCAAGCAGCAGTTTCCCTGCACTCCCACAACCACATCTGCAAGGCAAGCACGTTTCTGTGCAGCTGTAACACACAGACACCCCCATCACACCTCCAGACCAGCTCAGATCAGAACAGCAGCAAAGCTATGATGGTTTCAGTCTTCCACCAAGCAAGCACTCAGGGAACTCCAAGCCGGCGCATGAAACCGGTACCTGAGCTTGCATCACTGCAGCAATGCCTCAGCAAGCCACGTTCAAGCTTGCACGAGCGTGCCAAAGTGCTGCAGGCCTCTTTCCAGACCACAGCTAATGCTCTCCAAGAAGGTTACAAGCTGCTGGCCAGAGGGCAGATTGGCAAAAAGAAATCCCACCTGCAAGCTGGCTGCGTGCTGAAGGATGGGTCAAGCCCGTCCCACAGCAATTCCTCCCCTCCTGGACTTCGAAGGCTGAATTTCTTGCTTTTTCTTTGTAAAGACAATTGTCTCCAAAAGTAAATGAAAGAAAAAGGAACAGCATATAACACACTGTCTTTTCTGTTCTCTTTATAATCACATTCCCCGTCCTGGGGGTCTTGAAGTTCTTTGTGTGTCGACCAGGCATTAAGGCCCCTTCTTCCAGGTGGTAGAAGAGGTACAGAAAGACAACACATCTTTTAGACTGAGTCTAAGTCTAGTAGAGGACAGAACTAAATGTGGTTCGTGGACACTTGGTCTAGCTGCACTTCAGACCACTCCACCGAGGAGATGGATCTACACCTCTCTACCTCAAAGAGGGTTTAGGCATGAGCTTTCATCCCATGGCCATGGCTCCAGGACACCCTCTCCATGGCCGTACGCACCTTTAGGAACCACTCTCCAGCATTGAGCTTTTCCAGGTCGGTCCAGTTGAACATGGAGGAGCGCTCGTAGGCCCGCTCTGGAAACACTTCCTCCACATTTGTTGTTCTCCTGAGTGTCTTGTCATGCATCAGAAAGGGCACTCCATCATAGCTGCAAACAGGCAGAGGCCCCATTACAGGTGGAGGTGCACAACCATGTACACGTACCAGAGAAATGCCCGTTCCCACTCCAGCCTCTCTCATGGCTTCACATCAAAACCACTGTGAAGATCTCGACCAGCTTAACACATCCCCCAGCATCCTCAAGACCTGGGTGCATCTCATTTCAACTGAAGAAAAAGTCTCTTAGAAATCTGCTAGATGTTTGCAGTCATTCATACATCGACATAACCCTATCCATCCCTTCCTCCCTCCTCCCCGCTACCCCCTCAAAAATATCTAGAGTGCCAAACTCGGGTAGCTTGGACAAGAACACCCACCCTGAATGCTCACGCTAACCAAAGCTTCATGCAATGTCTGTAGCTCCCAATGATGTCAGAGGTTTTCCATACCCTGTATACACAGACACACACGCACACCAACTGTTCTCAAATTGTTAATAGCAGATAGTAAGATTTTCAGAGGCTCTCGGACTATATGGGAACTTAATGTTCATGGGCTTTCAGCAAAATGCAAGGGCTCCAAGCTACCAAAATTGCTCTGAAATTGCCTTTTCCAATTGCAAATTGGTTTCAGGAAACAGCCGTGCTCACATGAGTTGTTAAGTTCATGCATCTTGAAGAAAACCTGCCTCTCCGATGAAACTAAGTAAGCACGTCCTGTGGTCTTTAAGCCACTTATTACAGAACAATGGTTCTGGGAAACCTAAAAAGCTCTTTAAACTTTCTTCCAGCCCAATCTTCTGTGATTGCATCAGTGGTAACACCACACAGGGCAGTGAAGATTTCTATCAAGAGCAGAGGAACAGTTGTCCGCACTCAGAAATCAAGATAAGCCCAGCACAGCCAGCCTGATTATAATGACATTTTCCAAATCAAGGAGCCTACCTTCATAACAGGAGACTCTGATAAGGTCTGGAAAGGAGACAGGGTTAAAATACAAACCCTGTTTGAGTTAGGAGACAACCCAGAGCACTGATCCCCAGAGCCAGAGGGAAAACAAAACACAGTTTTAGATGATGGAGCAAACGCTGCCTCAGCTTTACCACTGCCTGCTGAAGTCCCTTATCACAAAGGTCACTGGCATCTTCATTTGCTATTTCTGGCGTGCACTGTGCCAACTACTTTCCCCCCAACGCAAAGCAACGTGCTGACACATCAATACCACGCTGCTGCAATCAGAAGAGTTTTTAATAAATACCGTTTTTAAAAAAAAAAAAAAAAAAAGATGCTAAGCAACTGCAGAATTAAGAGTGTGGAGTGTTTAAGGGAGATAGGGGCTCAAGTCTTAATATCTCATAAGCAGAGCATCATCAGATACTGCTAAGCCTTAACCAGTGTGGAAACCCTATGGGGCACTTAACATTTGCTCCCTCCTTTCTAATCCTTCCCCGTAGGGAATCGCTCCCCTCTACCTAAGGCTAACCACAATGTATTAGCAGGCACAGGTTTGAAAAAAAAAAAAAAAAAATTCAGAGACAGAAATCGGAGCTTTAAAAGAAGAGATATGGGAGGACGTAGAAGATGAGAGAAGAATACGCAGCAATACTATGCTCCCGCTGCTTGAAGGAAAGTTGGCTTTATAACCAGTGCCAGCTTTATAACCAGGGCCACCCAGTTCGGCGTGTGTAATGGGCAGGGAGCAGGATGTGATGGGTCTAAGCGTATGGCCAAGCAGCCCACCCAGGGCTCATATGTGCCTAGAAGAACATGGAAACATCCCAGGTGGAGTGGACCCATCCAGCCACAGGCACAAAGAGCATCTTTCAAAGGGATAAGGACAGCAACGGGTGTTGTGCCGCAAACCCTTCCCAAAGTTGCTGCCAGCTGTATTGGAAGCTCACTTTTTGGTCTGAAGGTCACTGAAGCCCTCTTTATAAAAAGACACTTGGGTTTCCTAGAGAGGGCCTCAGATAACTGGGCCACCAAGGGCATTGTTTGAGCTATGGATGCTTGGAGTGCTCCTCTGGGATGGCTGATGGGTGGCAACATGGAAAGTTCTTGGAGCTTTTCCAGCTCTCCTCCTCCTAAAAGTCCACTTTTCTCCTTGTCCAGTGGAAGCAACTGATTCAGCCACATGAGCCGAGAGCTCGTCTGTGAGCCTGACAGTCAAGTAGTTGTCCCTTCGCAACAGTTAATGAACTACTTTTGGAAAGAACAAGAATTCTATCACATACATCCCAGTTTGTACTTCATCCTTCCACAAGGACCTTCCACTCCCCAGTGGGAAGAGTTTCCTTTAGTTTTTATATCATTTGCTCTCAAACAATTAGACAAAGAAAAAAAAAAATCACCCCAATGATTAAACTTCAGAAGCCCATCTTCCACCAGGCAAAAATACCTCTCCATCAACAACAACCTCCAAAGCAGTCAGGGGAAAAGAAAATATCAGCTTTGAGTCTTTCTTGTATTTATAAATGGAACTGAGACAAACTGAGGGATTGCCAAAATAAGGCACCACCGTTCCCTTCATGCCACTTCTGCCCTCTTGCACATCTATGTAACTCATGCAAAAAACACAGTTCGGAAAAGGCACAAGAATATTGAAGAACGATCACATTCCTGGAACAAGGCACAGTTCTTGAAATTACCCTCTCTAAATCGGCCTTGTCAATTCAACTCAACATCTGCCTGCAAGGCATGACTTTTTGGCAGTCAGCAGAATCACTGGGTTCCTCCTTCCCCCAGCACTAGTGACACGCGAGGGAGGGGAGAAGGAGAAGGGGACTATTCCTGGGCTGCTAAATTCTTGTGACAGTTTTGCAAGGCTGGTAAAAAGCCCCCTGAAGACTTGCAGCGCAATGAAGTCAGTGTGGGATCTCCGCTCGCCCTGCACCTGGGGCATCCCAGCAAAAGTCACATTTAAGCAGTTCCGTCTCTTCCCAAGGCCAGCTGACTTCAAGCCAAGCCAGAAAGCAGGCGCTGTGTTTCACTGCAATAAAGCAAGCTCTAGGATAAACCACAGTCTTCCTGCAAACGAAGATTAGTTTCATGACAAAGGTATCCGGGTTCCCCCACCTGGACAACTTCACCTTTAATCATCATCTCAGTGAAACAATTAGTAGCATCTGTGCATTACAAATGGAGACAGCTAGGAGTCATCAGCTACATTCACCACAACAGCCCTCTTCAACAGGAAAGAGCAGTAACAACCAGACACACGTCAGACAGGGAAGACCCACCAGCACAGTTTGGGCTACCCGTAGAACAAAGTTTCAGACCAACCAGCACACCGGCTTACCTCAGTACGACATCAGCTTGGACTCCGTACATCTTCTGCTCCACTGCCTTCTGGAAGGACATCAGAGTGTTTTCTGGTGCCAACTATGGGGAAAAAAAGAGCAATGAGAGATGAGTAGTAAGTGGAAATGTTTACGAAAGAGTCTCAGCGAGGTTTAGAGATATTAGGGAGCCAAACCAATCTTCTTTTGCAGATTACACACCGACCAGTTACACTGGCGTAACAACGTTCCCCAGACAGAATTGCGTCTTGCTGAAGTCTGAAGGTGACCAAGGTATTTGCCTCCACTGATGGTCTTTCACACACAGGACAGAGTTCAATGCAGAGTTATCGTGGCCTGCAGTGCTAGAAACCCAGCTAGCTTGAGATCTGGTGCAAAATCAGTGTGTGAGAGATTTGCTCACCAGTGTGGTCCCCCAAACAGTGGCTTGCTGAAGACCCCCAGCAAGTGATTGTTATTGTGATAGCAATTCCCTATTCACAGGTTATATCTACAGCTACCTAAACCACCTTAAAGGTCCTTCATTCTCCCACTTTTCTGTGCAAACAGTGATTATGATGCCATTACAGAAAGAATAATGTCCATAAACCAGGGTATTATTCACACCATGGAGAACAACTAGACCACAGGTTCTGCAGCACATATTTTATTTCCACATCAACTCATTCAATGAAGTCATCTATTAGTCCAAAAATCAGTTGATTTCTCTAATAACAAATGTTCTAGTTAGTTTTAACAACAGTTTAAGAAAAATAGCCTTAAGCCTAGAAAATTTATCCCTATGGCTATGACAGATGAGGACTCAAATTCTGTTTCAAATTCTGTTTCAAATTCCTTCCTGTTGAATGGAGCAGATGGTAACAGAATTTCAGTTTGTTTAAAAACAATAGTGTCAAGACAAACACTTTGTTTTTCTACAAAACCAGTACAGTATAGCTAGCTCCAAAATGTCCATAAACCAACAACAGGCAGGCCAGGGGAAAAAAAAAAAAAATTAAAAAAAAAAAAAATAGACAACTGTGGAGAGAAAACCTGGCAGGTTTTCTGCACTGAAACATGAGCACATGAAAATAAAGCTATTTTTAAAAATAATTTTCTTTTTTCCAATTTTGCTTTCAGGTTTAGAGCACCTGTAACATCCCAGTTTTCCACTCATCTCTGCCACCACCAGGATCAGTAAGTTTCCATCAAGACACAATGAGCATTCCCAGCACGTGATTTTCAATAATTACTCAGGGGTTGGAAAGAGGAATAATTAAGAACAGAGACCTAAATGCACCATGCAAGCAAGATAAATAATAAATATAAAAACCTGCTCAAGAATTTAAGGTGTCTCTAAGAATCATTTGTTTTCTTATAAGCTGATCATCTCACATGCTCAGGTCAGCAAAGCTTTGGGGTAACATAATCAGACCAAATGTCAGCAACAACCTTCACATAGCTCCGGTATCTCTCTATTGAATTCCTCTGGCTCAAGCCACACATCGATACTAGTTCATTTTTATGTTTGTTTAACAAAGGCAACACAGAGTCACGTTATTGTCCTAAAAAAGCTCCCGATCAAAGCCTGACTTGTCTAGGCCAAGACAGGGGCAACGCCTCCATCACACCCTCTTGCACAGCCCAGCAGCGGGTCACGCAAGGTCGGCCTGGAAGAGCTTTTTGCAATCTATGCACGACGCTCGGAGCCGTCAGCAGGGAGCAGCAGCCACAAAGATCTGAAGATCCCATCCAGACTTGCTCCCTCTCCTTGGGTTGCTTTCAGCATCTCGGGTTTCCCCTCCCAAGTAGCTCAGGTTTCCTCAGGACACCACTGCAAGGTGATCCTCTCTCTACGGGGTAATGCTCAACATTTGCTTTCGGAGACAGCAGCAATCACAAGGAAATAAAGTGAGTAGCCTTCAAACGAGAGACAGCTGACCTAGAGAAACCGAAGGGCGATGCAAGACCACCAGCCTGTCAGGAAGGGTTGCTGGCTGGATGCGACGCAAGTCCCGGCTCAAGGTGTGACACCGTATCAAGCAGCAACTGAACCCGCACCCCTATAAAGCAGTCTCGCCAGGGATGTGGGCATACAAGGAATAGAAAAGTCAAGTGTACCAAGTTGTAAATCATCCCTCAAGGCTAAGGGAGAGTGGAAAGGAGAGGTTGGACTACCTTTACTAAGCAATCAACGTAAAACCCTTCAGCAAGGGTAGGGCAACACTGCTGTTACCCGGCTATATAACGAAGAGCTCGTATTACGTGAATCAGGGCTAATGAAGGTGAACAAGCACGGCTACAACAGCGTTCCACCTCTGTAGAGGTGGACCAGCATGACCAAGGCCTTCTCACATCTTGCCCACACAACCAAACTCTGGCACAGCAGAATCCTAACCCAGAGAGGCCACAGGCTCTGCCGTTTGATAACAAGATTAAAAACGCTTCTTGCCTCTTTTCAGTGTGTTTCAGTTTCCGCAGGGCCTGGGTCAAGCCTTGCTTGGACACCAGCCCTCCTGAGATGCAGCTGGCTTGAGATGCCGGGGAAGCTTTAACCTAAGTGACAGGGGAGCCCCAGCCTCCACTGCCGGGGGCACTCGAAGGAAACACAGAGCCAAAGAGATCTGAGGGGGCAAGTCAAAACGCAAAAGCCTCCATCAGCTGGACTGGGGAAAAGGAAATTTAGACAGAGCTGAGACTGCACTGCATGCATCTTAGGGGCAGTGCTATAATACCAGTCGCAATGAGCTAAAACCTGCTATTTTCACGGAGTTTTAAAACTCGGTGCAGTATGACTGTCCCATCCTCGGCACTCAGACAGTTGCCACTGAGCTCAACGCCCTGGAGAGACGATCCCAGCCCCAGGAGTGGAATATCCCACTCCTGCCTCATCTCTAGCCCCTACAGAGTCTGCAGACCAAGCTTCACTCTTCAAGAAGGGCAAAACCAAACTGGACCCCAGCAGGGCTGCGTGCGGCTGCTCAGATATGAGGCACATCCAATCCTTTCCCAGGAACTTGACCCCAAACGCAAGTTAAATAAACTTACAAAAAACTCCGGCCAGATCCATGTTGAAAATGCAGCTTTGCAGCCGCACGGAAGAAACAGCATTTTAAAACTGTTCTAAGAACAGACTGTCACTTAAGGTCCAACCATCCAAATACGCACTTAGGAGCTGTAACATCATCTTCATCACAACACCACTAGAAGTGAAGAGCATCCTCTTGAAGAGCATCACAGATGGATGAACATGTCTGGCTGGTCTGAATCAGCAAACTGCACGGACGTCAGCAGAAGTGCTCTCTGTAACGCCGTGCCCCACGATGGCATGTGCTGGGTAGGCTCTATAATAGTACAATGCTATTACTTGACAGCCCGATTTCCTGTATGTCAGAAGCTTTTGAAAAGTAGATTATAAGCCTTCCAGGCAAAGATGTCATCTTCTTGTGAGCGCGGGGTGGGTAAGCTCCTAACCTGGCCAGAGCCAGTCACCCCGTTATAAATAATTGCATCTCCAAACGAGTCCATCATCGATGCAGGAAGATGTCCTCCACGGTTTCTAAACCTCTCGGTCAATCCTAGCCTTGAGGGGACTGAATAAGCCACTCACACCGATGACGTAACCCAGTAAAGGTCAACCAGAAAGCCAGGAAAGCGTATTTAACCCTGTCCCCTAAAATCAGATGCTGCCTATTCCTGGAGGTTCCCCTGGCACCACTTTGGAGGCAGGATCTCTCTTTACCAGGAGTTCATATCCCTTACAGCGGGAGGCTTTTGTGAAATGAGAGAATCTGAGTTACAGATATTTCCATCATCCCTGCCCATCTCTGTCTGCCTCCAAGAAAGAGAGAGCTGAAGCCCCAAATTCAACATGGTTAGGGCAGAGACGTACCCGAGCAGTAAAGAAATAACTTGCTGAGATTAGTGCTGATTTTTTTTTAAAAGGTTTTACAGCAAAATTGCAAGAACTAAATAAATGCATAACCTTTCTGCTTATATTTCTCTGTCTCCCCTCAGTTTCTTTAATGGGTTTCCTCCTTGATACAATACATTCAGGCACATTATGTCAAAAACCCAAATCCAGGTTTCCAGTGATCCAGTGCAACTGGACACAACCAGTTTCTTAGGAAACCAGTGCTGGTGAAGGAAGCCCTGGGGCACAAAGCAATGATTTCACTCCAAAACCTCTATCCTTATATAAACCATTCCAACCTCCACTGAAAGTCATATAGACAGACTCCGCACAGGGTTTCTAGAAGCTGTTCCTCCTCTTTGCACTTGGTTTGATAGGCTCATCCCCTGCAAAAATCAGGCTGCTATTCATTTCTTCCTGCTACAGAGACGCAGCAAGTAATTTCTAGAAAATTACCCATGGATGAACTCATTTTGACTATTTTTGTGCTCAGAAGTCAATTGCAAATGCTTTCAAATGCAGTCAAGAGCTTTGGACCTTCCTTAACGAAGATTATGAAAGCGTGCTAGTTAGAGCAGCGTAGCCTTGCTACAGTTGGACATCACTACGCTGTATTTTTCCCCTAATTAGCCACTTTGTCAGGCCTTCAAAAAAAAAAAAAACACTGCATAATTTGTACATTGGGGAGGCTAACGAAGAACCTTGCACAGAAGAACCAAATTTGTTCCAAAGCATAACTGCAGCCACAGCCACTGCACACCTCCGGCATCGTGTGCTGAGCTGCCCTAAAGGATTTGATCTTTGCTTCATCAACAAGCTTTAAGGATATTTTCTCACCCTTGTGGAAACATGAGCATCATTTTAAGTTTTTATTTTTTTTTTCATTTTCCCTCCCTTATCTCTCCTTTCCAGTATCAGTCTCCTCACAAGTCAACAACTGGACTAAAAACACAAGGCAGGATTAGGGTGATACCTGAAAAACGGTATTTTCCTTCCTGTAAAAGATGCCCTTTGGAAGTTCCCTGTATGGGACTTAGTGTGGGATTTGCCAGTACGCTGATTTCAGCATCAGTGTCCCATCATGCCAGGTCACTACAATGCAATAACAATACTGTTTAAAAAATAATTTTAAAAAGTATCTTTAATCCCTAAGAATTCCAGGTATTTTAGAGAGCATCTGTATCCAGCACTTCTGGAAACAGCTCAACTAGACTGAAAGGAAGGGAAAGAGCATAAAACAAAAAGAGAAAAAAAAAAAAAGGATTGCCTTGGACAACAGTATAAACTCATAAGCAAAAAGCCATTAGAAATTTAATAACTAGATACAGGAGATGAGACCTCATTATTGTTGTACTGCACACAAAAAAAGCCAAAGCTTGATTTAATGGGAGACTACCTAAACTTATGTAGATTTATTTCAATGAACACAAGCCTTTCTCCAGGTCTGACAGAAGATGCTAATTGTGATTGATTGTTACTATCGATCGGACCAGCAGACAGGTTAACCGGCCATATTTTTAACAGGTGAGCGTGCATAAGGTGTAGAGCAAGCCAAATGCTTCTGGATTTCAGCAGCACAAGCAGTACAAACCAAAGCATTTCAGAGCCCTTAAAAAACAAAGCCATCCCAAACAGACAGTGGCAAAGTTTTGGTTGGTACCCAGGATAAGATGAAACACAGGCCCTCAAAGCCACCAAGAAAACAAAAACCCCAAAACAATAGAAAGAAATCACTAGTTCTTTTTCATTAGCTGAAAGCTCTCTACTAAGCTACAAACCCAACGAGAAGTCTTCATTACGGTTTCTATCGATAGTTGGCACCACAAGACAAGACAGCGTCTCTGTGAGAGCACCAACATATATTGGAGGCTTCAACTTCAGGTGTCAAAAAAACCCAAACCCAACCCCAGATTCCACATGTGCAAGGCCATATTTGCTGGAATTTTCTCAGGAACAGCATGACACACTCCCTCTCGAGGCAAAACATTCCCATGTAGTAATCCAACAGGCAAATCCTAAGTGCAATTAAACGTTGGCTGCCCACCGAGGTACTTTGTCCCAGCAATGGGTACTTTTCCACTCTGGAGTTGTGCAAAGCCAATGAGGCAGCACCACCAAAAAACGCTCCTCCCGGTCCAGCACTGTGCGCCTGCACTCAACAAGGAGATGGACATCGTCTGCCATGCAGGAAGGAGCCCGATGGCATGAGCGCCGCACGCTTCACGGCACACGGACAGCTGTTTTGGCACAGTCTTCCTCAGCGCTATTAAGACGTGCCAAAAACCAGCTGTATGGGTGGTTTGCCAAAAGCATTTATTTCAACTCTAGTTGTCGCCTCCAGCTCCGAAATCAAGAGCTGTTCTTACCCCCGACATGCTTGGGTGGTTTCCACAGGTTTAGCCTGATTGCTTTCAGACCAAACAGTACCTTTTTGGTCCCAATAACGGGAGGTGAGATCCCAGGCTTCATAAGGGTTTCCAAGGAGACAGGTAGAGCTCTTGCTCAGATCAGTCCTTGCTATTATTAATCCTTGGGGTGATTTACCTATAATTTGATATCTAAGATCATCACAATGAGCCTAAATATTTTTATAAGAAATGTACATTTAGGACTAACAACCTAAAAGCAAGTAGGATTCAACATTATGGACAGCACCTTCTTCAGATCCCAAAAGCAAAGACAACCTGCCTCAACCTGAAGCACCATGTGAGGAAAGACATTTGGGAGAAGACTTTAAAGGTGCAGATGGCATGAGCAGTTGGTGTCCTACTGGATTAAGTTCCTCATTTCCATCTCCGATTTGGTCCCAGATTTCACCTTCTGCCCTTGTTTTAGCTTATCCTCAGCATAAGTGGCATATTTACCATCACAGGGAGAAGACAGTCAAGTCTATTGCCATTGAAGACAAAATGCAACTAGATTTCTGTAAGAAGAATAAAAAAGATGGAAGACCAAAGACAACAGACACCTGCTCATAAAACCATCTGAAAATTTTGACATATTAACACTCACAATTTACAGAGAACCCCATCTTATGTTTTGGGGTGTCAGATGATTCCTGTGCCCATCAGGACAAGCCCCTTTCAAACCAACAGACATCAAGTGAGGGCTGGAGCCCTCAATTCCCAGCATATTGCTGCCACAACCCTGATGCTCTCCTGATGGGAGTCCAGAAGGACAGAAACAGATCTGTAGGCTGAATAATTCATTTCAAAAGAGCTTTTGAAAAGAAACTGATTGATTAGCTAAACACCTGCTAAGAGAAAGGCTTTTCAGATAGCACCCTGATGGGAACGGACATTTAGCGTAGCAAAAAGTGGGCACGACTGCATGACATTTAGGCAAGGGAAGGTAGGAGCTGTCATGCAGAAGAGACTTTCTAGCAGTGAGTTTAAGCTCATGGGGGAACAGGATGATACCAAAGGGACATTGCTTGGAGATGCGCTACCACTACAGACAAATGGTCAGCCAGTGTGGAACCAGTAGCTCTCCTGTACTGCAAAGAGCCACACTTCATCTAGGTACAGATGCCAGGATGGTTTCTGATTTTCTCTTGCTACTTAAAATGCAAGGACTTTTTCCCTCCTCCAGTGTTTCAAGACAAATTATATGAGCCATATGGCCTCTCTTCCTCACTTTTTTCCTCCACAGAGCAAGGACAGCAGTTGAGTTGCACTCACACAGACGCTATGAATGCTGCTCTTAAAAACCCTAAAGGGACATGAGAAGAGAGACAAGGTGTGTGCACGCACGGAGGAAAGCAGGCTCTGGAGCACAAAGGAAGATCCTTGAGGAGCAGGCTGCATGCACTGATGGATCAGCATCCCTCAGTACTGTATCCCTCAGGAAGTGCATACATCTACAGCTTTCCTGGGCAACTCTCCATTTCACCACCTTTTGCCCCATGTACCATACGGCCTGTCCCCGACAAAACCTTTATTTCAGGACAACAAGCATTTTCAGCCACCGCACGGATCTCCTTTGCTGGCTTTTGTCAGAAGAGCACTCAGTTGTATATGCGTCTTTCTAGGATAAGAGCATTGGACACGCAAATGCAATATTACACGGACTCAGCCCTGCCAGACGGGCGAAGCAACCAGCTATCAGGCTTTATCAGAGAGCATGTTTGTCTGCACAGCAAGTCACATTTGTCTTGCTTCAGGAGATTTAAAGGCAAATTATTGCATCGCTTTTTATCATCTCCAGTCCCACTAGATCTAGTTTCACCTCAGGTCCCAAACTCCCAGGCTCTGCAGACTTTTGATCTTGACACTGCCCAAGGGAAGATGTCTGTGTCCTACAGCCCAGTCTCCAGACTCTTCTCTGGGCTGTTTCCTTCTCCCCAGCTCCACTTGGCCATTTCTCCAAACTAAATCTACATACAGTTGGGCTCAACAGCAAAAGCGTAGCAAGCAGCCCTGTGAAACAAGACTCTGTAAGAAGAAATGCCTTCTAGCAAGGCTTTAAAATCATTAGTTTCCCAAGCAGATATGACTTAGTACAACCTGAGGACTTGCACTGCAAGTAGAGCTAGCTCTTCAAACTCAAGGCAACATTTGATATAGTGAAAAGCCCAGCATAGATGGAAGTACAGAAGGAAGTTTTGATCACCTCTTTCTAGTCCTCATCTTTCTTACCCCATCTCAGCTTTGCCATTCACGGGCACAGTCAGAGGACACTCGCTACACATACAGCAAAAGCAGAGCAGTTGGATAAACCTACTGCCAACTCATCATGGGATGTGCAGACTATTGCTTGCAGGTTGGAACGAGGCTTGCTAGTCTCTGATCTTGCTTCTTCGTGGCAAGAGCAAACCATCTGCTGCTAACAGAGACCCGGCTCTGTGTCATCAGGGAACGGTGAAAGGGAGGGATGCACCCTGCTGAACAACACCTGGGCCACAGTGCCACACGCAGCACTGCGTGTCCTCCACCACTGCTCTTGATCAACCTTTGCAACCCTCCGCACCCTAACACGCAAGCACCATCTTCCCACATAGGTTTATTCCACACTGCAAGGAGTGTTTGCCGGCTCCATGGAAGACCATGAAGCAAAGCAAAGCAAAGCAAAGGACTCTGCTAGGAGTCTTGCTCCACATGAGGTTTATGTAGACTATGTGGAAGACAGAAGGAATTTGTTTGCTGTTTAGTTTCTTTAGAAGGCTATGGAGGGCACACAGGCCTGGAAACCCCACAGGAAGAAAATCTCCTAACAGGTTTTTTGATTTCCTGCCATGCAGAAAGCATGCAGAGCACAGGTTCTCACTTGGCTTCTTCTGGCCTTCATGGCTGGTACAAACTCGGTAGGACAGGAAAAAGCATTTATCATGCCCAGAACTTCATTCCACCACCCACAGAGGCAATATAGTTAAAAGAGTGACACAAATTAAGCTGGCACTTCAAGAGATTGCTTAAAGAAAGATATCATTAAAAATAAAGAGAACTAAAATAAATTACTTCTGTGTCACGACAGGTGTTTATCTCACCTAGCAGACTCCCCTAGTGTGCACTCTTGGACTTGGAGAGGAGCTCAAGCACGCTCCAACCTGCCAAATAGGTTCTGACAGCCTATACAAATATATTTTTCCGCTCTGAATGTCAGCAAAAAAGTTAGCTGTATGCCTTAAAAAAAAAAAAAAAATCAAAAACAAACAAACAAACAAAGAAACACAAAACCAAAACATTCACAAGGCCTACACTGCAGTACGCTATCTTGTCTGAAGTCAACCAGCCAGCAGAGAGAGATGGAGGTACAACTATGCAACACACCTATGTACAGAAGAACCCAAGCTAGAGACCTAGGCCAGTACGTCCAAACAGCACACGGCAGCGTTGTCCAAGCCCAGGGCTGTGCCCAAGCCAACATGCTCCATCTTTAGCCTGGACATGCCCAGAAACCTTGGAGAAGAAAGGACTATACGGTTACGATTTCAAGGTCTACCCAGAGGCAGGTGACCGGAATGTTTCACCGCCTCACCCAGTCTCATAGTGATCTGCAATGCAAGAGCACCGTGCAGACACGTAGGGTCAGCGCAGCTTGCTTGTTTGTTTTTCCAGATTGCCACATACTCAAGGCACCTTGCTGTGAGCTGAGTTTAACCACTGCTGGTGAGGTCCTGCAAAGGGCATGAAGACTGAGACCTCAAGCTCTAAAAAAACTCCCAAAATATCACAAACTACTACTGCTGCAGCTCAAGGGCCAAGCCTGGAGAGCAAAAAAAACAGCAGAACAAACAGCCAGAAAAAAATGCAATGGCACAAACCACCCTGAGCAAGGCAAGGATTGCCCTTCTGTTTGTAAGGCATCCCGAACATCCGGGGCGTGACTTGACTCTGGGTTCAGGTACTGATCTATGACCACAGTAATTCTAGCCAGGAAGGGGTGCCTCAAAGCCACATTTGCCTTAGGTATTCTCTGGAGAACAGCCTGGAGACCAGCAGATCCTTTACACAGGCAGAAGAGCCAGACAACACAGTACTAATAATGTGAGGCTACTCACCATCGGTGCTCCGCGGTGACCTATAATGGCTGGCTTTGGTCCCAGAGCCTTCTTCTCCATTATGCAAGGAGACGAGATGGTGAGGGGGACGAGGTAAAGTGCAACAACAACTGCAAGGTATGCAGTGAACATCAGCATCTGAGAAGCTGAGATGGAAAGAGAGAGAAAGAGCTGGTGAAAATGTTGGTCTTGACCTCCTCACACCACAGAAGCGAAGCCAAGACACCTCCATCTTCCTCCAGAGGAGGGACTGGTCTACAGCCGTTTTCCCTAGTACAACAGTAGAGCTCTGTGTTTAGGGAAAAACATATTCTATTTAAAAAAAAAACAAAAAAAACAAAAAAAAACAAAAAAACCAACTCTGACCTAATCTAGTCCTGAGGGAGGTTTTCACTTCATTTTGTATTGGCGAAACAAAAAGTTCAGTGAACTGCTTCAAGTCCCAGCAATGTAGCCCAAAACACTGCTGATTTCCAGCCCTTTGGGTGGGACAACACCAAATTTTGCCCTGCCTGACAGCAGAAACACATCACCAGTTAAACGTATCTACAAATAAGTCACGGCACCATGCCGGTGCATTTAATATCACTTGGGTTTACATCACTTGCGTTTCCACTGGTGGTCCACCAACACCACCCATTTCAGCCAGGGTAACGCTACTGGAACTGCTTCTGCATTAGGATTTGTGCCAGCCAGAACTGACTGACTTTGCAATAATGTTTTACTGATTAAGTTGGACACGTTTAAATAAATCCTTGGGTTGCGATGGTGCTGCACTCCCCGGGGCCTCTGCAAGCAGCGATATTACCGGACTGGCAAACGCAGCAAAGAGGGTGCTGGCTGCAGCGCTTGGGGCCAGATGAGCAGTCCTGCCTCCGACACCACGCCTCAGCCGCCCGCCTCCGACTACCAGTGACTTCTCACAAAGTCCAGAGTATCTGGGAATCTTTCAGAGGTGCTGACAGCACAACAGAGACACCTCCTGTACCCAACAGACATGCATTCCTTATAAAGAACAACAGGCACCTTTAAACTCCTGAGCTATTTAGAGTCACTTGAAGTCACGGATATTAAAGCAAAAGACTTCATTTTTTACTTTTTTATGATTATTTGTTTTGCAAACTCATTAAGGCTTTGGAACTCGAGGGAGAACCTGAAAAAAAAAAAAAATAAAACCAAAACCTTTAAAGCAAATATTTGCAATGGATGCAAGATGGAGAAGGCAAGGTTTTTTTAGGGGAAGGACAGAACAGACCAGCTCTGGGCCTGACCACAACTGATCTGGTTTCACACATAAGCAAGCTGCTTTTTGCTTCCAGCATCTAATAGCCTCATTCAAACACGTTCCCACAAGCCAGAAAGTAACACTAGTAACTTCGCCCGCTAATTTTTCCTCCTCTCTGGAAGAGATGTCAATCACCCACAGAGCACTCAAGGAACTGAATGGCATCTTGCTAAGTGAGCTCACGCTGCGTCCTGCACCAGAAAGGTACGGTGCCCTGGAGCTGCGCGTTACCAGCGTCAAAACCTCCAGACGGACACAGGACGTGATCCTGACCCCGTTCTTGCTCACCCCAGGAACACCACACACCAACCAGGCTTTGAAAGTCAGCCTAATTGTCAGCAAAGTTGCAGGCTGTGCAAAGAATCTGGCCCCTTCCTTGCTGGTACTGCAGTTTAGGGATTAAGCAGCTCAGATTCAGACTAAAGGCAAGCACCACGTGAAATGCATGGGCTTCCAAATATTTTTATCATTAGACTGCACCCACAAGGAAAGGATGCCCCAGCATGGATCACAGACCACGTTAAAATGGAGCTGAAAACCTCACCCAGCCATCCATATGTGGGAACTGAGACCACGCACAAAACCCACGAAATACATGCATGGAATACAAGCAAAGTCCGTACTGTTCGGTTTGGGGTTGGATGGTCTGTATGGAAGCAGCTCTCCTCCTCGGTGACCACCCAAGCTAAGCAAGCAGGACAGATAAATCTCCCGCTTCCTACAATATGACAGCACCAACGACAACATTTAGACGCAAGCCTTCCTTCCCCATTCCTCCTGCTCTTAGTGACCACTCCAGCCTAGTTTGGGCTCCTAGAACAGGATGTTTCTCACGCTGTCGTTTGCTACTCAAGGCTTCCAGGGCTGCTTTGAGTCCAGTGTTTTCTACCTGACCTAAGAAGCAAGCTTTGAAAACAAGCTAACAGTTTTAAAAACACTCTAGCTTTTCAAGAAGCTTCTATTCTCCAGGTTCAGAAAAAAAGTAGTATAGGAGGAACAAAAAAAAAAAAAAAAAAGTGTAAATTTGCTCAGTAAAAAAAACAGTTGCTGAAGATTGTCACATGCCTCAAAAATGGCAAGAACAGACTGTTGCACCAACGACTGCAGCTGCACCAGTTATTTCCGAAAGATTATTATTAGTGAGTGAAATCTTATTTTCCCACTACAAGCGACGGTAGGTTCACACAGAGATTTCAGTTCTTGTCTTCCATTTTTAACACCACCATGTCAAACACATCCGTACCAAAAAGTCTAAACTCCTCCAGGCAAGATATCTTTCACAAGTAAAATGACCCTGAAATAACTTTAAGATCCAATGGTACAGAAGAGATGAATGTTTTTCCTTAAAAATAAACAAACAAAAAGCCAGCCCAGGAGCAGAAAAAGAAAAGGAGAACATCTTCCTGGCTTATTAAAAACAAACAAAAAAGCCAATTTCAGGGAACTCAGCTGCATGAGAAAAACATGAGGAATTAGAAGCAGCACGTGCAGTCTCTGCTCTAGGCATAACCATAAATCCTCCCTCAACTGGCAGCCTAATTACATGCTAGGACATATTTAAGAAGAACCAGGTACAGCTTTATTGGCATATTTATAAATTAAGGCAGAGCAATTCTTTCTTTGAAAGGTCTATCTGGATATCAAAATCTTTCCATCCTCAGACACCGTTTCCTCATTCTTAACTCCCACTTCTTGGAAGTCTTTTGCAAGTGCTGCCAAATCCTTCCAGGGCTTGTATTTTGCTGCAGGTTAAATACCAATTAAAATAATTTTTCTGGAGCTGGCACAAACGTCTGAGAACATCCACTGAGAAAAACGCTTCTGAGGGCACAGCAGGACCAAGTTATTTCACAAGAAAACCTGGAGGAACAGCTCGGGCTTGGGAGAGCCCCTGACAACAAGGTGGGACAGGGGAGATACACGGAAGAGCTCATTTCACTGGACAGGACCATCAACAAGAAGAGCTGGGTTCCATGTGTCCTTCACCAATCTGCTTCTTTAGACCTCTGACCACGTCTCAATGTGCATTTAAGGAAGCACGTAACCTCCTGGGGACCAGATCTCTACTGAGCCCTCGAGGTGCTACGGCATCACAAACAATGAGTCCACGAAGGCTTTCAAAAGCCAGATCCACCTAGAGACGCAGGTGAACAAGAGCCAAGGAGATGGGGGAGGGGAAAAGTGCTTATAAGATCCAGAGAAGAACACGGCACGTTAGCTGCAGAGGGTGCATTTATGTTTTCTAAAGCAGACTGATGGAAGTCTGGATGCTTTTTTTTCATTGCATCATTGAAAAAAGCCCTTTTGCCTCCAAACCCTGGCGCGCTTTCGACCACAAAGCGGCAGCCATGGGATCGGGATGCATCCCCAGACCAGATTGACCCGCTCCAGTTTCAGCCAGGTTACTGCAGGAGAGCATCCACCTCCCCAACATGGCTGAGCTGGTGGCTACGAATCCCCGGAAGGACCCAGCACCTGCCTCCTGGCAGGTGGTTCCCAATGGGAGGACCCAACGCCCCAACCACCACCCACCAGCCCCTGACCACCACGCAAGGACACGAGTGGTACTCACTGGCTTTCTCCGTTCGTGCAAACTGCCCTGCTATCAACCATGACAGGGCCGTGACCGCCGCAAGTGCTCCTATGTGCAAGAAAGGGGCTGTGGCCTGCAGGACAGAAGAACAGGAGAGGAAAGAAAAAAACAAAACCATGATGACAAACACACCAGCACCTTGCAAATTCACTGATCTTGCAGGCTCCATAGTACATCAGACCACTCTGTTTCCAGCTGGATTTCACACCATTCCTACATCAGGCTCCTGCATCTGTTCTGGTCATCTCTTCTTCCAACCCTACCTTTGCCTTTGGCACTCAGACAACTATGGCGGCAAAGCAGGAAAGCTCTAAAACCTTTCTCGGGGAAGGGCTCACCCAGTAACAGATATCTGGAAAAGGCCTCCTTAGACACCATGCAAATTCAAGTAAGTCTCTTGGTGCCACAAAGTTTTAAATTTCTTGTAGTCCAGTTGAACAGTGGTCAATGGCTCAACGTCCGGATGGAGACCAGAGATGAATGGTGTCCCTCAGGGGTCCGTGCTGGGACCAGTACTGTTTCATATCTTCATCAATGACATAGACAGTGGGATCGAGTGCACCCTCAGCAAGTTTGCAGATGACACCGAGTTGAGCGGTACAGTTCACACGCCTGAGGCATGGGATGCCATCCAGAAGGACCGGGACAAGCTGGAGAAGTGGGCCCATGTGAACCTCATGAGGTTCAACAAGGCCAAGGGCAAGGTCCTACACTTGGGTTGGGGCAACCCCCAGTACCCATACAGGCTGGGGGACGAAGGGATGGAGAGCAGCCCTGCGGAGAAGGACGCGGGGGTGCCGGTGGGTGAAAAGCTGGACGTGACCCGGCCGTGA
>JAVKLA010000026.1:25119332-25129403 GCA_034782735.1 Sagittarius serpentarius
CCGGAGCCAGGGCTGTTTCTGGCTATTAGTGGCCCCAGGGGACTTTCTGCAGCAATAATAATGTCCTAGACCAGCTCTGCCTCCTGCAATTACATCCTCCCTCTTTCATTCAGCGCAGAGGTAAACAAAAAAATCCCTTCGGGAGCCTCTGATTCATGAGAAAACAGGACAGAGTGATGGGGTTCCCCAGTCTACCCCCCCCCCGCAGCATGATTTACTCTACTTTCACAGCTCCTGACAATCCTGACAATGTGTTTTTAATCTACTGGATCTTTTGCAAATGACGCAGAGATACCCAGTGCTTCGGGCCATACTAATGGAAGGATTCCAGTATTACAATTATTGATTGTATTACTGATGCTAATGGTGCACTATTCCCTTTCTCTTTACCAAAAACTTTGCACATTTGGAGGCCGAGGGGAGGTGGCTATCTGTTCTAGTCTAAACAGGTCCAGCTCTTTCAGTCTCTACTGATGAGGCTCATCTAGGAAAAAAAACCAAACCAAAACAAAACACAACGCAGCCCATTGCTCTTGCACAGACCAACTGGATAAGGTCCAAGCCCTGCCTGAAGCGCAGCACCTTGCTGGGCACAGCATCCCTGCTGAGCTCTCATCAGCATCAAGCAGCAGGAGGGCTGCATGCTTGACGCCTCCTGAGGACGTTATTCCTGCTAACACATCCCAGTCTCATGATAGTCCTTGTCGCAGGCACATGATGTTGTTTACTTGCATTCAGCTTATGGCTCACTTTTAATTAAAGCACCACCATCCTGGGGCAATGGGTTTTAAGATGAAAAATGGGTTTAATAAGAGCAGGTTTAATAAAAAATAAGGACTATGTAAGTTAGCTAAGAATAGAGCCAATGAAGGCTACTAAATGTAATGGCTTCAGTACCACCTCTTACTCAAGAAATCTCAAAAACTGGTTACCAGAAGGAGGATAATTTTTGTGCACAACCTGGGGGTTTTGGAAGGTCTTACCGTAGCTGTCTGCTTTTGGCCCTGGTCAGAAAAAGGACATTTGGCTAGATGGGTCCTATATCAGGCCTAGAAAAGGTTGTAGTCATTAAAAACCCCACACACCTTCAGCACAGCCGTGCCCCAACCACCCTGCATCTCAACAGATCACTCGCACCAGAGGAAAAAGCTCTGCATTAGCCTTTGTTGATCCTATTTCTGTCCTGGCCCCAGACTGCTTTTGCAGTTTGTCCAGCTCAGTCTAATCCCAGGCTCTGATGTGCCTCCAGCTCTTTCCTCTTTGGTGTTTAGGAGTTTAGTAAGCATGGCTTTCATCAGGAAGAATCGCAGAAAGGATAAATACTGAATATTTATCCCTATTTAAAGTGAATTACTGTATTGCAGGAGTGTTTACAGGAATTCTGTTGTAAAATGCTCTGGTTCAAAGCAACTATCCCAAATAGTCTGATACAGATGTCAAATGGGTTCAAGGGCAAAGGACTGGACTGGGAGAAGAAACAGCCAGTAAGCTGATTCCTTAGACAATTTCTTTCCCTTGCTGCATCGTACTCTTGGCAGCAAATGTCTGCAAACCAATGCCAAACACGCTACTTTGTGATGATGCTTGGCACAAAAAAAAGCCCCCAAGGATTTCTTTGCTGGTTGAAAGGGTGAGAACATCACCAGCCAGTACTGGAAGATGAAAACCTGACAGTAAAACAGGCAATGGGTATCATTCTTGATCAAGATGAGTTCTTCCACCTTTCCTCAAAAGCAAAGACAAATAGCCTTCAACTTGAAAGGAGTCATCGTCAAAGGAGAGATGCACAGAAAGCAGAACCAGGCGTTCACGGAATGACCAGGAAGCTCAGCCCGGCAGTGGCAATCTGAAAGGACTCCTGTATTACATCCCAAATTACATCCATTTGGGTCTAGGAAGATCCTTGTTTGGCTCCCTGCATCATACAAACAGTATGGAATACCCCCTTGGCCAGTTTGGGGCAGCTGTCCTGGCTGTGTCCCCTCCTCCCAACCTTCCTGTGCCCCTCCAGCCTTCTTGCTGGCTGGGCACGAGAAGCTGAAAAGTCCTTGACTGAGTCTAAACAGGACTTCCAACAACTGAAAACATCCGGGTGTTACCAACATTCTTCTCATCCTAAACCCAAAACACGGCGCTGTCCCAGCTACTAGGAAGACAATTAACTCTATCCCAGCCAAAACCAGGACAACCAGGAGCATCAACAAAAGTGGTGTCAAAAGGCAAGCCAGAACATTTCCCCACGTGGAAATCCACACAAGCTCTTTCTTCTCTTTCCATTGGGGTCACAAGTAACAGGCAATGACAGCTTAAAAAAAGGCATTTGCAAGAGCAGACTACTCGGCTATGCTGTCTGACAGGTCAGCTGGACCCTAGCTGAGGACATCAGCAAGAAAAGCTATAAAGCAGTAGATACCTAAATGCTGGTGTTATTCAGAAATCACCATCCAGAAGGCACAAAAATGGCGACGACAATAAGCAAAAATTATTGGCTAATAAAAGCTGCAGCAAAGCAGCTGAAGATCTGACTCGCGCGAGGCCGCCTTTCCGCTTCCCAGCAGCTCTGACAAATCACACATCACTCTTGTTGCAACTGGGCATTTTCTGTGGTGTTTATAATTCTGGCATAGCAAAGTCGAATTACATAACAACAACTCTGCCACGCTTGTCTAGAGGGAAGCCACGAGATTCCCCTGCAGCTATTTCCTTTCAGTACCCACCACCATGACTAAAATACAAGCAGCCAACTTGCAGGCAAGAGAAGGAATTTCCATCCTGTTCTAAGCAGCAGCGAGAGCCCGACTGCTCTACGCATGTGTTGAAAAAGGCATTGCAACTGCTTTGTCTCCTGGTGCTTTCCAACGGCAGGCCGGCACATGGCTGTTCAAATCCCAAAATAATGGCGCTGCCCAATTTGACCTATATTTCTTCTCTTCATTTACCGTATGACCGGCTGCAGCAAAAGCACGAAGATATGCAATGAGCAGGGGACATGGTACAGAGCCCCCAGGGGAGGGGCATTACTGATTCACCTTTCCAGAATCAGAGCAAACTTAACGTTTCGGCTGGGATGCCCAGCGGGTGCCCCTGGAGACAACCAAAGCACGCTGGGAGGATTCTCTTTGGAGAGAAAGCTCAGCTCATTTCCTTGCCATAAAAATTGTTTGTAATTTCAGAAAGGGCGTTTTAATCTCCCTCATATTCTCACTCTGTAAAAATGGGAACAATTATCCTTCTCATCAAGAGCTGCACATTGATTAAAGCACTTCAATTCCTCTAATGGAAGGTGTTACAGAAATAGCAAGTCTGCCATACCACAGTACCTTGCTGTACTCGAGAGTTTTTTCAAAGCAGCATCACAGACAGTCTGACTTTCCACTCTCCTTTAAGAAGGTAACCTGAAGAGGACATTTCCTGGAAGTTCAGAAGAGCTCACACTGAAAATAACACCGACAATCAAAGTTCAAGATTTTTACTGGTTCACCGCTCTTTGGTTGTAAAAACATGCCAGGCAAAAGGGCTAATCTTGCAGGTCTCCTACACGACACTGGACATTTTGCACGAGCAACCCGCTTTCACGCAGTCTCTTTGCGCAACCCAACATAGATATTTGGCAAGTTGGAGATAAAGCCACTGTTCTGGCCAAGAGATGGATGGAACA
This sequence comes from Sagittarius serpentarius, assembly GCA_034782735.1. Classification (NCBI taxonomy): domain Eukaryota; kingdom Metazoa; phylum Chordata; class Aves; order Accipitriformes; family Sagittariidae; genus Sagittarius; species Sagittarius serpentarius. The sequence goes on from JAVKLA010000026.1 coordinate 25,122,991, forward strand.
GGCAGATACCGTGCATGGGAAAAACAGCTCGGGCAAGTATGCAGGGAAAGAATTCCCAAAGCATCACTGTTTTGCAGCCTGGGATTTTATAGACAACAAAAAACATGGCTTTTGGCTTCACATCTAGGATAGATGCTAATAAAAAAAATATTTCCAAGCACAAGAATAGATCATGACACAGACACTGCTCACAGTGTCAACAATACCATCCCAAAAGATACTCTTATCAAGACCACGCACAACCTCTCTCCTGCTGTGGAAGAGGCTAAGGCAGCCATTTTCTTCAACCCAAAGTTAGGCACAACTTGCATCGTACCAAGGTATAAAGCCTACATTCAATGAGCCTTCACCAACTTTCTCATGGAGCAAAGGAATGTCTTTCCTTGACATATGTCAAGTCACAATCCACCCTCCGTGACAAATAAGAACAGAGTTTGAGCTCTCCCCCACACTACCACAGATTTAAAATGTCCAGAGGACTTTTTTTTATATATATATATTCATTACTTCCTCAACTGCCCACAAGTTTAAAAAAAGAAAAAAAATTAACTGCTCACAAAGTTGCTTTTATTGGCACAAAACCAGGCTCCTTTCTAGAGGAGCCAAAAATGCTGTGTGCACCAGAGCTTGACAAACGGCTCAGTAAGAGCAGGACTGGCCACCTTGGGTGTAAACATTGGGTTTTGCAGCTAAGGGAGAAAGGGTGCAACTGCAGGGACAGACAGCCGCAGGGCTCTGCGTGCACCAGCGTTTCGTGGGTGTGCCGCCTCCTCCCTGCACAGACCGCGGTGGGAAAGCAGATCAAGTATTTCCACTTTATGCTGGTTGGCATCAGCTAGGCACTGCGTTGCAACCCATAAAACCCACCTCCAATTCACGGATGATCCAGACAGGCAGGCAACGGTGCTTTCCCGGCAGTTTAGCCCTTTGCTGTGACTCAGAGATGCAGGAGGAGAACCCAGCCCATGAAGTTACGCAAACAAGAGGGCGAAAAAGGAGAGGAGGATATCACAGCAACATCCCACCCTTGCAGCTCAGATCCTGGTACATTTTCTTCTCTCTCATCTTTTAGAAAGCTTTTAGAAACCAGGCAATTTATCTGGCTGGTCCTTCATCAGCGCTCCCCGTGATGATTAACGGGAATAAAGTTGTTTCCCCATGGGCTGTTTCTCCTATGACATTAATTTATTCTCGTATCTTACCAGATATCAGGAGAGACAGGGCCATGACCTGTCCCAGCACAGCCTCGTGTAATGGCCACAGGCTGCCACATCCATCGGAAGGTACCACTCCCTTTCCATCCCCATTAATCCACAGTAAGTTATGGTTCATATGAAGCTCCTTAAGGCACAAAGTAAGCCGGCAGACAGGTCAATAATACCCTTAACATACGAGTGTAGAAGCTGAAGCACGAGGGCAAGGGATAGTAGGACTCAATAACTAGACTTTCCAGAGAGCAGCTCAAGCCTTTGCATCCAGCAACCCTTTCCCAGACAGGCATTAAATGTCAAAAGAAACCTTCACTGGGTATCTTGTCCTTAATAAAAACTTCAGTGGAAGCGGCAGGAGAGAAGCAGGGAGGTGAAACCCATGTAGGCATTAACAGCTCAATATGTGGACACCCTTCAAGGTACTTTCCTCAAGTGAAAGAGCCTTGCAGAGAGGCCGAGCGGCCAGCTTGGGCGTGCAGGTTGCCACCGGCATTTTTTTTTTTATTATTTTTTTTTTTTTTCCACTTCAGAAGTTCAAAAGCATCTCTTCAATCTATTTCTTGTTACACCACAGAAGGGAACCTTGGCAGACAGTCAAGATGCTCTATGGGCTGCTGACCACATCACTACCAGAAGCAATTTTTTCTCCCCCCTCCACTCTCTTCAGACCATGACAAATATCTCGGACTTGAAGGAATAAGGAGGGGACATAAATGCATCGTAAAGAGAAACCTCCCCTCCCAGGAAAAAAAAAAAAAAAAAAAAAAAAAAAAAAACATTTCAAAACCATTTCTCTCCTTCTCCCTGCAAGAATATAATTGCTTGTGCAACAAAACCCACCGCAGGAAAGTTATCTGCACAGCCACTGAAAAGGCATCTGTCATCTCTGTGGACTTTCACATCAAAATCCCTAAATAGAAAACTATCGTTGAGGTAAATGTTTTGGGGGATGAACGGTCTACAACGGCCCATAGTTCTGGCTTTACTCATTAACTGGGCTTTTTTGGGCCCTGAGCAATTCCGCGCATCTCCGAGCATCCAAGTTTTTCGAGCAAGAAACAGCTGGTAAGGAAAGGATGCCTAATATTTCAATTAATAGCTACTGCAGTGATAGTTCATAATTACAACTAATTATATCCAAGTACATTAGGTATAAGACACCTGCTTACGTCCTGCTTGTTGTTCATACTGACAATGAAGTCAACGTTGTCTACACAAAGCACAGGGCAATGGAAAAAATAAAGCCTGGTTTACAAACCCACAGCCAAACGCCAGGCTGCCAACTGTCTGCCCGTCCAAACAATCCAGGTTTCTTTGTCACAGGAAACATCCAAATTATCTACGGCACCTCAGCTCCCATTTCAGTGGGACTGACGGAACATCTAAATAGAGCACGTGCTAAGCCGTATTTCTGATTTTTTTATAGACGTGATAAAAATCACTCTTCAGCAGTCAGGTTTTGAACGCTTCAAATCCGCTAAGAGAATATCACGAGTATTTTGCAGAGATACACAAGGACTCTTTGTTCCTTCCTGTCCAAAAACAGGCAAGGAAGCTCAGAGGTAGGAGGTGCATCTGCTGTTTAAGTTTACAAGCTCAAGAGGAGACCAGCCTTGGACTTAGTCCAGCACCAGACATGCTGCAGCTATTAGAAAAGGCAAAAAAAAAAAAAAAAAAAAAAAGAAAAGCAATAGCTTTAAAGCTAAGTACAAGCAGTAACTCCCGACTCCCTAAGGGATGTAATCTGTTGAATTTTCTTGTCGCATTTAATACCAAGCTGGTTATATTTTCTTACGAAACTCATGACAAAGAAAAGACAAAGACAGATTGACCTGTGAGCTTTGGTCACTGAAGCAAGGTGGCCCCTAGCCCCGTCTCCTTGACGGGCACAGCTGTCCAGCAGTCACATGCACAGGGACCGTGATTTCCAGTTACACAGGAGTGTTCCCCACTGGTCTTCATTCAGACTCTGCCTGAATTATTCAAGCGAAGGCTCTTCCATCATCTCCCTCGACATTCTAGCTCCAAACGATCTCCATTAGATGCTGAAAGTTCAAGGACTGCTAGCACCATCAACCCGTGCCCGAAAGACAGATGAATTTTCAATTATCTGTCTCATATCACAGGGGGCATTTCCCAAAGCATTTGCTGGCTGTGGCCAGTAGCCCTGGGAGTAACACACAGGACTGGCAGGATAAAAAGATGGAGCCAGTTCCTGCCTGGCATTAGAAACATTTTTTCCAGCGGCAAAAGGGCATGAATGTTTGATGAGCAAAGCTTTTCTGACGATTGTTCATCCATTAAGGAAACAATGTCAAAACTGATTTCTCCAGCCCAGTACCCCCACAAAAGTCCTGCCTAATGCAATGATTGCACTATGCCAAAAAAAAAAAAAAAAAAAAAAGAAAAAAAAAAGCATTAATAAATAACATGCCTGCAGCCTGGAAGCAGGCTGTGACCACAGCCCAACTTAATTTACAGTTGAGCTTGCAGGAGGTGAGAGACAGGAAAAAGGTGGAACGTAACCACCACCCCCCCTTAAACCTCAAGCTAGGAAGCCACAGGGAGAACTGCGTACGGATGTTGGTATTTCCAGCAAGAGAATCATTGCCAGAGACGGGCGCTAAAACATCCGGTTTAGCCAAGTCTCCAATATAACTGAAGCTGGACCACTTAAACGAGCAGATCGAGCTTGCTGGTGCCTTACATGATTCATGTCACGTGCTTGGACACGCCTTGGAGTACACCACCTCCATTTGGCTTGATACACCCGTGCCTGAAAAATGCAACGAGGGAATGAAAAGGTCCCTCTCTGCTTGGAAAGACCCAAAGGCATAGGTTGCACGAATGGGAAACCATGAGCCAAATTCACTCGCCTCTCAGCCAAAGCTCTGGGTTAATTCAGTTTTAAGAACAGAAGCAGCCCAGACCAGTTTTGCACTCACTTCTGCTCAGTGCCACTTATCTGTTCACTGGAAGTATTTATTCAGCGATCATTTGCGTGGCTGGGAAGACGATGCTCCAGTGCTTTCTCCTCACTGGTGGTGGTCCTCCAACTCTTATCCAGAAGTTTGGGTTGTGCTCAGACTGAAGCTCTCTCCTTGCACATCACTTGCATTAGAAGGTCTCCAGCAAACTATCTGGACTACAGAGGAACCAGTAGATTCATTCTTGTGGCCAAATCTTTTTCTCCTTGATATGCTTAATGCTGTCTGCAAAACGGAGTTATTAGCATGCAGTGTTCCCCAGGGATTGCCATTTCACACAGCAGATGTGTATGCAGGAAACCACAAGCCAGATGCAGTAGCTGCCTGGTGTCATGCAAGAAGGAGTATAAAATAAACGTGTCAGAATCACACAATAGCTCAGAGAAGGAGGTTGAACTCTTGAGTTTTCTGCTGGCAGGTATTTGGAAAAAAAAAAAAACCCAACACCCACAAAACAAAGCAATCTCCACCTTATCAAAACTAAGTTCTGTGGTACACAAAAAATGCTTTATGCATATGCTTGGGTAATAAATGGAGTATACAGAGTCAGTACTGAATGAAATCACATATCCGCTTTGTCACCGGGCTTAACATAGCAAAAAAATAAGGGGACTTTAACCTGTTGCTTGCTGTGGTGGAGTAAAGAGTTGAGCATCCCACTACTCCACCGTTGTATGCAAGGAGGTCAAGGCACACAGTTAAATGAAATCTTCCAACTGAGACGGAGCGTCCCTTAGACAGATTAGGAAGGGCTCAGTCTGATGAGCCCATCTTTCTTCCAAGTGTTCCAGCTTCACCCTTTCAATAGACACTACCATGTATATACCTCAAACCACCATCGCTTGGGAGGTTTCCTAGGTTAGAGTCACTAAACGCTTGCTAAAGAGAGTGAGCCAGATGTTCCATTTGGTGCAAAGCAGCCTCTAAAAAACCGCCATCCCTGGACCAGCTACGGATTTGGGATCCACAGGACTCGCACAGATACTCTGCACAAAACTTGGCTGCGAGGGCAAAACATCCCCAAACAGCTTTGGCAGCAACAGGACACGACTTTAGAGCAAGGTTCATGCCTTCGTTCATCAAGGCTCAACCAAACTAGCCCCACCCTTCTCTGGATTCCAGATCACTCGAGGGCTGTGTTCCTCAAGCACAATGCAGACGTCTCCACTGCTCTGGGTTGTGAATAACACAAGCATCTTGACCATCTCCAGACTCTCGACTGATACTAGAGCTACGCGGTCTGGGTGACTAAAAGCTTTGGCCGTGCTCCCTGTGCTGCACAAAGACTCCTGTCCTACTTTTCTCTCATTTTAACATAAAAACTCCCAGGAGTTTCTTCCACCAAGCTGCTTCCCAGAAAGCATTCAAGAGCAACAAAGGAAGTTCTGCTCTGTCAGCCAACAAACTTACAGAGCAAAAGCATCTACAAAAGCTATAAATCAAGGCAGAAGTAAGCCCACTCTGAAGCGTACACCAGCATCCCTTTCATCACTGTCATCCCACATCTATTCCTAAGAGTCTCCTCTCAGAAAGTCACCTCTCTCCAGCACAGAGGCGTTGGAAAGCAAGCCATGTCACCCTGCGGTCAGGCTCATTTCCCCTCATCTAGAGACTTTAGACCAGCTATTCTTGGTTTGCGGCAATAAATTCACAACACAGCAGCACACTAAAAACAAAACAAGGTAGCGCCAAATGGGATAAACCAGCCCATAAAAGCAATTGCACCGTCAACGCTATTGAGCTTACTAAACTACTTCTAAATTATTAGGTTTGGCCTGCTATAACATGCCTGCCTTGAGCAACAATCTATAGGTTTATTGGATTATAAATTAAAGTCAACAACTCTAGCAGGGTACAAATTAAAAATCTGCTTTGGAAGCATGATTATCGTAATGCCATAAATAGTGATACATGCCACCTCCCTTCCTTTATTCTTTATTACATTTAGGATTCGCTTTAATTTTACAATAAAAATTTGGTAGCATGAGCATCTCTCTCCAACAGCATCTTTTTTTAACCAAATAATATTTCTGCACTGGCTAAGAAAATACCCCACAAACCAGAATGTTTACTCATCTATGCAGGGCAATATACAGAAGCAGGAGGCAAAAGATCCGCTCTGCAAAACGATAAATAAGGAAGCAATGACAGATCCAAGGGATACATCTCCACCATCCCCTTCGGCTGGCTGACGGAGAAGACAGGAGAGAGAGAG
>JAVKLA010000026.1:25135385-25146820 GCA_034782735.1 Sagittarius serpentarius
CCGTCCAGCCCGGCCCTGGACACCTCCAGGGACGGGGCACCCACAGCCTCTCTGGGCGGCCTGGGCCAGCGCCTCACCGCCCTCTGAGGAAAGAATTTCCTCCTAAATCCTCAGAGCTAACACCACACCAACGAAGGGTCTGAAAGCTGCACTTCCAAAAGCCTTGGCCTCCCATCAGATGGGAAACGCTGTAGTAGAGAGGTCCTAAAGCCTTTACAGACCAACATCTCATTCATGCTTCCTCCCCCAGAGCATACAGACTACAGAAAAGGAGAAGTTTGGTAAAGAAAGAGGAAGCAAGTAGGGAGGGGACCCACCCCCTCACAACTAAAATAGGGACAGGCTGGATGTATAGACATAAGCCTTCATTGAGGTACATCACCAAGGTGCTACAGAAAAACAGGAGGTATGTCCCCCTTTGAAGACAAGAGCAGTGGCAGACCAGGAGCTAAGGACCAGACCCCACCTGCCAGCACAGTGCAGCCGACAGCAGCATTTTCATGATGCTCATTGGCCCTTTTCCAGAAAAGCCAGAGCTTTAAGCTACCAAAACATATGTCAGTCAACACGTTACTCAGCATAAGCCTATTTGGCAGAAGACATGGGAGAGGCAGGGACAGGATGTAGAGAACAGCACAGAACAGAGCGTATTTAAGCCTGGGATTTTGATCCCAGCCATCATGGGCTGCGACAACACTCAATCCCTGTTCACACAAAGGACAGAAAAGAGCACAGCTTTTACCCAGATGTTATTGTGCACTAGCCCAGGAGATGCGCTTTGCACAGCTGCACGCCAAGACCACGTTATCCTAGGACAGAACAGGACAAAAACTCTGGTGTCGCCCATCCAGCCCCACGTCTGATGTCTGAAGTGAACACTGCTGGTTTTGACAAGCAGATGAAGAAATGCAGTTTTCCTCTTGCACGCGTGGTTGCATAGTTATCGTCATCACAGCAAAAAGCAGCATCTTTAGGTTAAATAAACAAACCAGTGCGTTTACAGAGCTGGTTTTGCAACACCGCTCACCCCTGAGGATTGCACTCCCTGGGGCTCCAAAGCTCTCCAAAAAATCCAGCCTTCTCCCTTTATAAAGGAGACGAATGATTCCCAGCTGGCTCCAGGGGCAGGGGGGACGTTGTGCAACACTTCCATTTTCTCATGCTGAGCCAGACCCTGGGCTCTCCATCCAGGCATGGGGCCTCAGCCTCCTCCCCGAACAGGGGCACACACCTCAAGACACCCAAGAAATAGGCATCACACTACAATTCCTCTATATATGCTCACGAACAGCCATATTGTACCAAAGACTATAGGTACTGCAGGCAGTCTCACACCAGACGTATCTCTCATGACCCTCCAAACAGTTGTAGCAGCCTGTGAACCAGCCTGAACCACAGGGTGCTTGTAGAAGGTGGTGTCAGAGGAACCTGCCAAGATCAGGGCCTCCATTACAAAGGCCTCATCGTTCTTTTCCTTCCAAAGATACTAATTTCTCACCCAGGAACCGACTTTCCACAGATAACTGGGTGGCATTTAATGCATCTGCTGATCTTGCATCTCAAAGCCCTCCTCCATCACCAGAAGACAGGATTTTCAAGACAATCACGTACAAATTTTTCCTGTCAGCTCCATGTTCAGAGTCCTCTCCTGATCCCAAATCCCCCTCCTTTTCAAAGATTTCCTTAAATGTGCTGTTTTGTCACCACTCTCCATAGTCTCATCCATTCCAGCATGGAGAGGCGGCGATTTTAAAAGCTCCAACTGACATTTGTAAATTTAACTTGATAATCCCCCTCTGCCAGGTGGTCAACTTTGCTTTTACAAGCTTTTTATTCCCCGTACAAGCATTTCAGCACACACAGACCTCGCTCCCCCAACCCCTTTGAAACCTCCAAGGTTCTTTTGGCAAGTGCGGCCGCGCACACGCGCCAGATCAGACCGCAGGTGACATGGGACACCGCGTGCCCTTGACCTCTCTGCACTCAGCGACGGATCCGTCCACTCCCACGGGTCTCCCGTGTGGGGAAACGAGAGCACTTCTCAAACGACGGTCACATATTTAGCAGGAGGAAAAAGGGGAATTTCCTCTGCGGGCTCTGGTGAGAGGGTGGTGTTCACAAGGGGGGGGGACATGCTCATCTTTAACAGCAGCTGCACAGACAAGCCTGGAAGCGATGGGGGTGGCAATATTCACCCTATAATACAACAGCTGGACTCATCGCTACCCCAGGGTCACAAAACAGCCCCGATTTGGCACAGCTACCTCTGACCCTAACTCCCTGCCAAATGTACAGCTGGCCAAAGCCAGCCCCTACATTTTCCGCAACAGCACAGCCCTCCCCAGGAAAAACCCAACCTCTGTGCCCTGCAGCTTCATTTATGCAGGAGCTCAGCGCGTCTAATATCTGTAGAAGCCTAACACCGTATTAACCACTTCGATTCACTCGTACCCGTCTAGCTGTACTTGCTAAATCTTGGCTTCCCTCTGGTCTCTGACGCAGGTTATTATGCTGTTATCAGCATCTCCCTTCACTTCACCACGAAGAGAGAGATACGTGGGGCCCTGCAGATCAGTAGAGAGGGGAAACTGGAGCTGCAGAGCCCAGGGGGGTTTTGACTTGCTCCAAGGAGGGCACAAACACACATTAGAACAATGACAGCCTGCACTTTTTTTTTTTTTTCTCCAGGAGTTTCCACCTAATTTTAAGACCTACGACCCAGCTGCATCTGAGCAAGTTGGTCCTGAAAAAGTTGCTCGTGTACTTTAAAAAAAAAAAAAAAGTAGAAAAAATATGAACAGGACTGCCCAGTAGAAGGAATACACTGCCTGTTTCTGAGAAATGCTATGAATGTCACCTAGCTCTTTTCTTCACAGATGTCAAAGGAGGGGAAAAACAATCTCTTTCTTAGCCTGATGCTGATTTTAAGACAACACCATCAGGAACAAGAGTACGAGAACTCATTGTCCTCAGCGAGATCTAGTGCAAATGAGATATCCAAGTTAAAAGGAGTTTGCATTTGAACAGTCTGATGTTACTTGCATTGCAGTTCTTAGGAGGCAGATTTTGGCTATTTCTCTCCTTGCAAGCAAAAAAAAAAAAAAACAAACAAAAAAAAAACCATAACAGAAAGAGGGAGAAAGAACAAGGAAGAAGGCAAGGGAAGAAGAAGTGTGCACTAATTAAAAAAACACAAAGCAACATGTGTAATTTTACTGCCAAGGAAGGAGAAGGGAGAAAAAAGAAAAAGAAGAGTTCGTTCAGGGCAACATTAGATGTTGAACAAGCCCATGTCGCTGGGAGCACTGCAGAAATGGAGAAGCTGGAGCCTCTTTTTTCCCCTCTGTTGTTTTTTCTGACCTCAAACGCTCTGGAGGCTTCAAAGGGATTGTTCCCAGCAGGGACACTGGCCCCTTATCCATGGCCACCCCTACAGAGGATACCACCGAGCATCAGCACCAGGGCTGGGAGATCTTTTCCCTGCACCGCATTCACCCTCCCAACTTCACTGCAGCCTCCTGAAGAAGGAAGGTCCAGAAGCTGCTTCAGAAACCATTGCAGCATATCACTGCTTTTTGTTTGCTTTATTAAGCACTTGCATTCAGCTGTTACAAGGCACCTTTGGAAAACACTTCAATCAGTGGTAACGATTATAATGGGGGCTTTAGCAGTCATTTCAGCCTCTTCTAACTCTCTAATAGCTTTAAACATTGGTTGCAAGTGTTGAAAAATCTCAAATTTAATTTGTTTTCAAGCCACAGAGGCACTTGACTATTAAGAAGTTAAGTGCTGGCCTTTCATAAAGCAGTTTTACCACTAACTGCTCATAAACCAGTTAATGTACAAACACCAGCAGATGTTTCCAAAATTCCCCCTCCGGTATGATACCCAGTGTTGCTGATGGGAGTCATTTCCAAAGCAAAGATAGAGCAACACCCTGAAGAGCAGCATCTTAAGGGTAAGATGGCTATTCTCATTTGCAGACAAGTCAGAGGGAGTGAAGGGAAGAGAGGAAGACAGGTCTTCATCTCCAAAGATGTCCCGTAGTGCTTTCCAAGATAGCCCTCCATAAACAGAAGGGGTGTGAGCCAGGTACCCCCGAGAGCAAAACGGGTCCAAGACCATCTCGCACACGGCAGAGAACCGAGCCCTCAAAGCTCACAGAAAAGCAACCAGGAATTCGCTCCAGCAGCCGCTGTGGGTTGCTGCAAACCACATCACCCCGACACCTCCAGTGCCAGACTGCCACCATCCATCAGGTTTTATAGGCTCGCCCAGCATCATTTTGAAGGAAGGTGCAGGAGCATTTCTAGCCCACACCCAACTGGAGGTGAACCCATCCATCATTGCTGGCAGCCTCGGAGGCAAATAATTCCCCCAGGGAAGCCGGTGTGCCTGGCTTCCAACCCCATGTAAGGACAGGCTGGAGAACAAGTTATGATTGATAAGGAAAACAATTCGGGAGCACGGGGAGCGAATTATCTCATGAATCACACCTCGACAGCGAGGGTGGAGAACTCTGCTAAACGTTAACTCGGTTGCAAAATAGAATTGTTTAGCTCCAGTTGTCAGCTGACTTAATACCTTAAAACATCCTGACAGGTCAATGCAGCCAGGGACTAAAACGTGTCTAGCATCAGTACAGACGATCACCTTGCCATGATCCCATACATAGATCCCTTTAGCAATGGCCCAAGATTAAAAGAGAACATCCTCCCAACTTGTGTTTCAGCAATTTCGCTGTGAGACAAGGAGGATGCAACACTAGGAGCAAAACTGAAAGAGAAATGTGCTCACTGGACGTAGAACTGGTTAAAACCACTCAGCAAAAGGAAGATTTGAACCAAGACAACTGCAGGGAGCCTCAGCCAGAGCTTCCCTCCCAGACCCGGCTCTAGCTGGCAGACAACTGCCACAGATTTGCAGTTGAAATGTTAATGAGGACAAGCTCTGGCAATCAGGGACTCTGTCATTTAGACTGGAGAGCTTGCGTTTTGCCAAAGAGACAAGGAACGTAATTAGAGCATCCTGTTCCCCAAGGCTGGTGCAGATTTGCAAGCAAGTCACAAGATGCCTTTGCCCCCAGGGAGCATCTGCCTCCCAGAGCCTCAAACCAAGCCATGACCTTGGTGCAGCCCATGCACCAGACACCTCGCTCCCAACCACAGTTTCCAGTCCAACTCCTTACACCTGGCAAAGCCGGGCTAGGGGAAACAAATTTTAAAAAAAAATAAATAAAAAATAGAAACCATCAAGCTTTGACCAATATGAAAGAGGGAGAGAAAAGGGAGAAAGATCGTCACTTCTTCATCACTCCTCCCCAGCTTTAAATGCTGAGATGCTCTCACATTGGCCTGCTTTTAAGCAACAAGTTCAGCACAGGAAAGTTTTGTTTCCTAGGGCAGGAAAAAGTGCTTTCTTGAATTTTGCAAAAGTTTCTAGGAAAGGAAGGAAGGAATAACTTGAAATAATTTAGCCCGGCTGCTCAACAGAGCAGCTTAGCCACGGATCCCTATATTTGAGCACAGCAATGCATGTTCACCGCAGCATCTCCCCAGAGTGCGTTTGGTCTCAGCGTGAAGACATCAGGCCTGGAGAACTGCTCCAGGACATACCGCAACCCTTTGGGACTCCGTATCCCATATGTCACACGTAAGTGCCTGCATACATCAGTGTCCTCCTGCAGCCACTCCACTCTCCAACAGCCTTTGAAAAGCCTTTGCCATTGCATTGCCATCACGTTCAGAGATCAAAAAAATCACCTCTTCCTGCCACTCCAGTATCCTCTACTCACTTTATATAAGCCAGGAAGGTTTTAAACGCTTCCTCCTGAGATCTTGTAGTGGAAAAGGTTTATACCAGCTATTTGGCCACACACTGCAGGAGGCAACAGAAAGAATCCTAAAAAACTCGTATGTATGCAGATTATCCAATGAGACAGATTCTACTTCAAATGCTGGAAAAGCAGAAGCAAATCAACATCTATTGCCTACCAAGGGTTAGACTTTTATATGCATGCCTTACTTATTTTCCAGCCTCATCATGGATGGCATAGCCTTGATATGGGCAAAAGCACATCTTTTTGGCCACTGCAACATTTAGTCCCCACGCAATGGTAGACACACACACATTAACGAGCTCACCACCACTTCAGCACTTTCACACATGTATTTTCAGAGCACTGGAAGAATTAAGTACCACTTCATTGATATCAGGCCAGCACTCCCTACCAGTACATGAAGAACAAAGTTTAAGCTGACACCTTGAAAGCCAAAGACTGGTAAGACAAGGGCCAGACCCCAGCCCTACCTTTAATTTACCAGCCCCCATCTTTCAGGGCTTTTATTACAATTTTAAAAAAAACGCGGGGAAAGAGAATATTAAGGCAAGAAGCACACACAGAGTCCAGGCTGCTTAGAAAGATAAGACTACAAAAAAAAACCCAACAAAAAAAACCCCAAAAACTTCAACCTTAGGACTAAGCACAAATTTTATCATTCAATGAATTCTAGTCATCTCACACAATGAAACACAATGAAATGCACCGAATCACAGTCTGTTAGTATAATGCACAGCTCCACCGTCAATACTCCGTATCTCGGCTAGGAAAACTCCTGCACAAAACAAGCAGCTCCCTGTGCCCTGAAGAATTAACAGTTTATGGACGCGATTGAAGATTTAGCAATAGCACTCAAGGAAGCACCTTGCAGTCTGGGATGGGGACATTCTTGGCAAACCAGCAGAAAAGTTGGTAAGGTTTTTGGTAAAGAAAGCAAACACACCATTATTTATTTTATTCAAAAAGACAGAGCAGCGATAAAGAGCAGCAGCTCCTGACAGTGGTCCAGCTTCCTCAAGCAAGAATAAGGTCATTAGCTAAAACTCCTGGGTGGTTTTGTTTCCTATCAAGCCATTTACTTTCTGAAATATACTCGCTTCAGTTAGGCACATCCAGGCAGAGGAGAAATGTTTCCGATACAAATGGCACCTCTCTAGCCCAATAATCAGCTCAACATCACCAACGCTCTGCCCATGTAAAGGCACCTGATCAAACCTTGAGGACACATCGATCTTGGAAAACTGGTGAGCCAGATGTGTTTGTATTTCACATTAATAAATCCACTGTAAAGTCAACTAGTTCCTCACCTCAGGCTCCATCAGACAAACCAAGCTATGTAAAGCAAATTACTTTGGTGATAGTTATCTTTCTGCTCATCTGTAATGCACTGGGGAGAGGAAGGAGCGATGGAGTTGTTATTTGAGTGCTACTGAGATACCACCAAACTCCCCAGCAGAAACAAGCTCCCAATCACGCAACAGCCTGGATAATAAATATTGCAAAAAGCAGGGCACAAAGAACCCAAACCCAACCAGAAAGTCAGAGAAGGAACGTAGGCTGAAAGGAACCACCAAATTAAAATGCTTGGCTTAACATGATCCAACAAGCAGCACCAGTCCAGTGTGAGGGCTATTGATTATAAGAGTATTATCCTACATTCAAATCAGACCTTGGTGGGTTGAAATCAGAATAAGTCCATTGCATCACCTCTACCCACAGCCTAAGAAGCGGGGAGAGTAAAGGCTAAGCACTCATACATGCATTCGCAGCGGTTGGCTTCCCTTTCACATCCATGATGCTATTTGCAAGAAAGGCTTGGACAGTCTCGGAGACGACGGGCTGAGCTGCGTGTCCTACAATATGGTCCAGGCCGTAGCTCCAACAGCCCCTGCATGATCTGCTGCACAGCCACCGTCTACCTCCTACGCGAGAGGGTGCAGCTGCCTGGGATGTGCCCCTGGGCAGCACCGCAACCCATACGGATACGCTTCAGACTGGAAATTCAGGCAGTAAAACAGTAAGAGTGTCCGAGTTATAACGCTGTCAATAGGCTTCCAGATTGACATGTGACCCAGTGCTGAATTACAAACCCTTTTTCCCAGCCCACATTTATCTCCAAGGACAGAGTGCTCGTACAGAGTCCTAAGGGAAAGACTCCCTCCCATTAGTTTCTTTGACCCCAAATGAACCAGCTTTGTTAAATCTGGTAATGAGATAAAGCTTCGTGACTGCACATCCTCCATTTCGGATGGGACTTTTGCACAGATGCACAACACAGAGCGGGGGCCAGAAACCACCTCCAGTTCCTTCTCCCCCCAGTTCCGCTGCACAACGCCTCTCACAGCAGGTCTGAGACTGGGGCAGGACTCTACACCAAATCAGCAGGAAATTAGGTGAAGGGGAAAACAAGAGTGAGGGAAAAATCGAGGGGTGGGGGGAGAAGAAAAACACCTTGAGATTACCATTTGCTTTTTAACTAAGAATTGCTGCAAATCTAAAACTTGTGAAAGCAAGTACCGGACCTACACATCAAATCTATTCACTAGTTATTTCCACTGAAGACAATTAAAACCCTTAAGCGTAGCTAGAGGCTCACTGCCTCTGCACTGAGCAACTATTTAAAAGGCAACTCTGAGCAGAGTTTGTCATCAATCCCAAAGAAATTCATTTTCCGGCTATCCCTTTTGTTTAGCCCTCTGGGTTCATCTCACTGAAGTTGGTACTAGGACGCTGAAATAAAAGCGCAGGCTGCTTTAATGGTATTTGCCGTCACGTCAGCCCAGGGTGAGCCGAAGGACTATAGTTCACTTGGATTTTCTCAGTTGCCTTTTATAGGAAATGCCAGGCCACCTCCCATTTGGTTTAATATATTTGCAGAAGGTAGGCTGGCCCCATCACAAAAAATCTCCCATCGCAAGACCAGCAATAAAGTTTGAAGTACTGGCAACTCAAGTTTTCAACAACTGCTGGTGAAAACTAACTGTAACTTCAGAAATACTTTCTTTCAAATGAATTTCCATATTCCACAATCATAAGCAGTCCAACTCAAAGAAAACAGGGAAAGCTATTTTTTACTTTTATTGAAATAATAATAAAAACAACCACATATGAAACAGATAACTTTTTCCTCCAGCTCTAACTTAAACAACTGAATATATAAAATTCCTCCCCTGATCTCTGCTTGAAGGCTCGTAAGTACACAAAGAAAACCTTTCACAGATTTATCTGCTGCCCATAAATATTGCGGTTTATTACGGAAACACTGACAGGCTTTCGGCAAGGAAACTGATGCTGGAGCTGACGAAATTAAACCCAGCAAGAATACCCACTGAATTATAGAGCAGGGAGTTGCTCAAAACCCTGTTCCAGGCAGCCAGGGAAAACGGGGAAGGAAAAAATAATTACTATTTCCCAGGTTGGCTGGAAGTTTTAAAGGGATATTTCTGAGACCTAGAGTTGTATTCCAGAATCAGCAACAGATATTAAAAAGGAAAAAAAAGAAAAAAAAAAAAAAAAAAGGAATTACCAAGTCTTTTACTTCTGGGAGAATTTTTACTCCAAGGGAGAAACGGGCTAGTTGCTCTCAGAGGAGCCAAGCTCCCCACAGCACATGTTTGACGGAGGATAAATAGTACCCTGCGACGTTTTTCATGCCAAGCATTACAAAGACAACCCAGGCTGGCAAACACCGCTCATCTCTCTCCTTCTAAACGTGTTTACGCTATCAGCCTCTTGGGAACTATTCAGCTACCAAATTCTCCATCGTGATCCAAGCTGTCGCTGTTATTAACCATCATTTCCATTAACAACAGACCTATAAATACTCAGAAGCTCTTGGTTCTTCTAAATTGGTCATGCCCTGGCATCAACCTCTCCCACTGTAGCAAAGCCATCATGACGCTTTCCCTCAAGACAACTGCCACAGCATCCCTAAGGAATCGGGATGAACGCAACAGCAGCAACTCGGAAAAATCTCTCTCTATATAGTCTCAGGACATCAGAGCATTATGTCCTTTGGACACAGACAGGTGTGGGTTTACTACTGTAAAGCACAGGTCAAAAGGAGAACTGGTCCAGACCCAAGATCTCAACCAGCTAGGCAAGGTCATCATGAAATAAACATTCTGGGTTTATTTCACATAACTGCACATTCCAGCAACCACAATCATCTCCTCTTTACCTACGCCGTCTCTCTCAGAACATGAAGTCAACTCATTCATGAGCAGCTCACAACTTGGGTCTAGGTCAGATGTGAACAAACCACACTGATTTAGATGAGATCACCTGCATTTCGGGTGCCCAGTTCGTGCTTCTGAGCAACAAAGATGCAAAGATCAGACTGAGCCATGCATGAACAAGAAGTTGGAAGAAAAAAGCACTTTATTTACAAGTTCAGACCCGATAAGACTTGTGCTCCCTAGAAGCATTATGAAGATGATATTTTAGCATGGCACCCCTGAGCAGAGCTAAACACTACCTTGGGCAAGGGAAAAAAAAAAAGGAAAAAATAATCTTTAAACAGCAAGAGCAGAAATCCAGCAAAAATACAGCCAAGAGGTGATGATCCTGAATTTGTTTCTACTCCCAGACAGGTAAACTCTGCCCGAGTCCTACAGTACAAGGAAAGACTCGGAGCAGCAGAACAATATCCTAGATTAAGAAGTATGTGAAAATAAAATATATGGAAGGAGGTCTCTGGGACCATCTCCAACCACTCATCCAGTGTGCTCAAAAATTACCCTACTGCCATTTTATTACTCTAAGAAGTCCACGTATCCACTCAAAGCTATATCACTAAAAAATGATTTTTTTTTCCCAGCTGTAAGATACTGTCAAGCGATATCTATTAAATTGGAAAGGTTTTTCCACTCACTTTCCAGGCAAGTTGACGGACATCAGATAATTAAAATCAAAAAGCGCAGCCAACTATTGGATCAGAGTCACATCCTTCCTCACTGCTGCTTTATTTCCTTGCCCTTCATCCCCCCTTCCTCATCCCCAGGCTTTGTCTGGAGGTTTTGCAAGTCTCGGTGCATCAGGAGAGCAAGAACATATAAAAGAAACTCAATCTCATAGGCACAAGAAAAAGGATTGGAAATTCAGTCCATCCACATAGCTACAAACTGCTATAAACGAGCAAAAAGGGCAAGATGGGAGGAGAGCCACAAAGGAAAGGAAGGAGTGAAAGTTCACACCAGTACTCATCCCCCAACAGACGTACCACCGCACAATTCACGTTCCCTTCGCCAGCTGCCCGTGTTGCAGAAGTCATGTTAAGGACTACACGGTGCAAGGCTGATGGTCAGCTGTATGGGGCCAGCCTGTAGCTCCTTCCTCCGTTTGTGATTTATTAGTTCAAGTAGCTGTTAAATAGAAGACTTTCTTGCTAAGGACACATATTAGCCAAGCAAATTTCCCATCACCTGCGCCCAAACTTCAGTCCCTCTCTTGCTGTATTCTGGGGTTGGTTTGTTTCTTTCTTTGGGTTTTTTTTGCTTTTTGGGAGTTTGGGGGGGGGGGGTGTTTTTGTTGGTTTGGTGTCTTAGATCAATGGATCTCCAGGTGTGTTTTGATCAGAATTTTTGTTGAAGGCTGT
>JAVKLA010000026.1:25146830-25204057 GCA_034782735.1 Sagittarius serpentarius
GCTCATAATCCCCTTAAAACAAAGGCACTAGGCAAGTTGCAGCCCCATTATAATTCTCCCCCCTTTGAAAAGGAGGGGGGGGGGGAAAGAACGACGATAGTATTTATGGCAGACGAGCACTTTTCCTCAGCCCATTCTGGGTCAGACCAAAAGCTTGATCCACCATCTTGTTCCACACTACCTCTCCGCTACCACACCCCTCCAAAGAAGGGACCTCCTACCACCAGATATACTGACCTGTTTCCACCATTTCTCGGGATTTAATGCTAGACAACCATCTGGGTCCCCAGCACATGGACCTCCTCTGCCAGAATGAAGACCCCAGCACACAGATGCACAGCCGGCATCACCTCTTCCAGCACCTCCAAAAGCTCTTGCTGAGACTCTGCCGTCCACTCTCCCACACCCGTTTATCCCTCCCCTTCCCACCCAAGGCCCTGCCTGTCTTCCTTTCATCTTCCTCTTGACCAAATTGACCATCCACTGCACCGGGAAGAGGAATATGCCCAACACTCACATTTCAACCCATTTATTCATCACTGGGCGGCATCCCTAACTCTTGGTGTACCTAAAGGCAGCAGTGGGTAATGAGAGATGCTTCACTTGCGTCACCCGCCTGACCTCTGCTTCTGCTCCTTGCCGCTAAGGAAGCGTTTCTCTGGAGAGAGATACCCGGCCGGAAAGCAACGGCCCAGTCCCTTGCAAGCCCTATGAGCAGAAAACACATCCTCCAACAAAGACCTCAAGTTCAGATGCAAGCCAGCTTCCAGTTTCCCAGGAATACCTCAAAATGATTCAACGATCATTTTTCAGATCACAAGCTGTTGGCACAAGGTCACTCCAGATGAGCACGGGCAGCTTCACAGAGCAATGCTACGTTTTTGCATTCAATCGTTGGCTTGCTAGAAGCCAGGAGAGGGAAGAAGGGAGCACAGAGCACAAACAGGGTGATCTCCTGCTCCTGTCAAACACCCATCGCTAGACCCTTGCAGAGAGACAGGATGCCGGGCAAGACGACCTTTTGTCTGACCCAGCTGGCAAGTCCTATGTGCTCGCACTTTGCTCCGGGAGACATTGCCCCATCAGTACGCAGACTCATTTATCATCCCACGTGGTGAGATCCAGAGGGCAAAGACACATCTGTTAACAAAAGCCATGGAACAGGCTTAATATGCAAAATGCTTTCTCCCCTATCTTTGAGGGCAACCCAGTGACCTGAAGGATTATCACAAGAAAGATTTAGACTTCAGTTTTTCCCCCCTGCTCTGTCTCTTTTGCGGGGAAAATTGATAAGATCAGGGTCCTCCCCAGCCTCCACATGCCCAGCAAATGTGAACAGAGACTATCTGAAAGAGTGGACAGTGACATGTCAGATTTACCAGCATGAGGTTAGAGCTTGGCTTCCCAGAAACAAGGGTGCACTTGTTTCTCTATCTGCCAGACAATGGGACACTTTGTGCAAGTCAAAGAAATCATGTATTTTTCTAATACTTGACATATGGAAGGGATTTACCTATTTTCCCTGCAAGAGATTTAAATGGGTTCAGTGCACTGCCAGAGGGAAACCAAATGAAGTCACAAGCTTCAGCAGCAGCTGAGTATCCAAAGCCAGCATCCGTCTGGAGAGAAGGCAGAAGCTTTGCTTGCAGGATTTATTTTTTTTTACCTCTCAAAGGCTAAACATTAGGGAGAAAAAAAAAAAAAAAGAAAAAAAAAATCAGCCATCATGGGAATAATGTAAGTGCTGGAGTCTGCTCCTCACACAACAGCCCATTCAAGGCCTTATATCCACAGCGGTGTCACACTTAATGCAGCACAGATAAAATGCACTGGAGCATAATGCAGCACCATCGAGGCACGTTTCACTTTGCATTGTGCCATTTCTCATTCACTTCTTGCTGAAGAAGCAGGAACCCCTGATGGCTGCAGACAATTGCAGTAAAATAGCTCGGTCAGACTCCAGCACGTTGCTAATAACTCTTGCAAACACAGGCACACACTAATTCGCACTGACCTCAAGCCGAAAAGCAATGAAATGAGATCCCCTTTCCAGATATCACTCAGCTAAAAGCTACGCTACCCCACCCTATTCAGCTTCAGGCTCCTGACTGTGCTGGGGAAGGAAAACACCAAAACCATAAGGCACAGCTCACAGCGGTGTGGTTTGCTCGAGATCCACGGTGGTTTAGGTGGTTACAAACTAGGCTTGTTAAACAAACCCTGAAGTAAGGCCTAGCAGTGTGTTCTGAATTAGAGGGACCAGGAGGTGGTTTGTTTTTCCAGAAAGGCCAGCATAGCTGCGTCAAAAAATGTAAAACGTGAAGAGACGGCAGCTAGCAAGAATGAAAGAGCAGTCTCGCGGCAAAACCAGCGGTCTGGGAGAGCAGAAAAGCCAACGCACGCTCTTCTTGCGACGTTAACCTGCGGTCCTGAGCCTGGCCACAGGGCTGACGGCACCGGAGTCTTGCACAACACCCATACCAAAAAAAAAAAAAAAAATGAGAGAGAAAACAAAAAAAAAAAAAGAGAAAGAAAAATACATAACCCTAAACATCACAATCCAGAGAAGGGTTGGTTTCTCCTGGAAGGGATGAGAAGCGAATCTGGGTCTCTCCTCTGCCTTTGCTAAGCATCCAACTGACTTGATCCCATTGAGATGGTTCAGTTCTTAATCGCTTTGGGAATTTCAGCCCAGCAAGGAGACTTTTGCACAAGGTGAGGTTAAAGGCAGCAGGCTTCTGCTAGGCACATCACCTTCAAGTCAAGAGCTGTCTATCACAGCATGGTCCCTGCCCAGCAGCCTCAGACTCCCAGCCGATGGGTAGGGAGGCAAAAGCTGCTCTCCTCAGAGCAGGGGCCGTCTTTGGCACATGTAAAGAGATTTGAACGACCATTCAAGCTTTATCTGATGGCAATTGGTGCTGCTTTTTGTCACCCAAAAGTAAACTTTAACTTTACAACTGGCCAGCGAGGCTTCAGGAAAGCACACAAGGAAGTCGATTCAATTTTTAAGAGTCAGAATGCTCCAAGTTTAGAAGACTTCAAAACAAGGCCTTAGTTGTTTCATTTTTTTTCCATAATTGACCCTGAAAAAGGGCCTCTTTTGACTGCACTGAAGTCAATTGATTCTCAAGTGCTGGCTGACATCATCTGCAAATAAGCATGCTGCCAAATAAAGGCTCAAAACCACATGTCAAGGAGAACAGGACAAATGATGGGTCCAGACCAGTTCATCAGCTCTTCTCCTTCAACAGCTCACTGTAGAGAAAGCACAAAGCAAAAGAATAATTTTCAAGGTTGAGATGAGCTACAAATACTAGCTACGAAAAAAAACAAAACAAAAAAAAAAAAAACCACAACATTAAAACCTCCAGCCACAGACAAGCACAGCTTCTCTTTGCACATCTCCAGCTACCGCTTATAGCCTTGAAATCACTCTTGGAGCTCAGCAGTTCTCCTAGAAACAACGAGGAAAAGAGGTTGAACGCAAGGCCCCTTTTCAAGAGGAACTCACAAGACAGTGAAGACAGTAAAAAATTGTAGATCAACTTCATAGCCACTGAAGAACAGTCATTATATTTTTAAGCTTTGCTAATCAAAGTTGTTAATAAGTCAACAAGTTAGCGCAGAGGTTCCCAGTTCATAAAAACACACAAGCATTTCTGGCATCCAAGCTGAGCACCTCAGTGTTGAGGCAGTCTGGATCCCCACCCGGATCCCACAGGCAGCCAAGTCATCTCTCAAACAACAAACTGGCAGATTACCGGAAGGTCTGGTGACCGATGCCGGGAAAACCACATCTCCACGTAGCTTCAAGTTCTTCCCCACTAACCACACAAGGCTGCAGAGCTACCTACCAGAAACCAAACCACCCATGTGCACGTGGGCTCGGTGCACGGCCTCATTTTACACACACCCACAACACTTTTGAAAGTATCAGAAACCTGCACGGACCACAGGACACCCAAGCACCCAAACAAGGTGTAACTCATATCCGTGGTGTAACTCATATCCCATGGGCTCTCAGCTTTTCTGCCACATTGGCAAGCAGAGGCAGAGACCGGGCTGCACTCCACCATGGTGTAGCCAGCTCAAATCCTGTTTGCAGGACTATGCGAAGGACCTTACCCTACACGCCAAGGATTTAACTTCATCAGTCAGTTTAGTCCCATTTGCACAGCAACGTTCCCCCCCACCCCACCCCACTAATGCATTTACTGGGCTGAGAACTGAATTGCAGATGGCACCGCGGGGAACCGGCAGCACGGTTTGCTAGCAGAGTCCAGCAGGAATGAGGTTGCAGCAACTAGAGCCAAGCTCTGACGTTAGTTAACATCTAGTATCAAGATTTCACATACACGCACACACCCCCACGAGCGCACAGGCCTTTGGGTCAGGAGGCAGAGCTGGTCTGGCAGCCGCTCTGGGTGTTTGCTCAACACCTACCAAGAGCAGCTTGAAAAGAACAACACCCCAAAACATCATCATAACCCATCCGTGCTCCCTCGTCTTTGCTATGAGCTTTCCAGCTTCAACCAGCCTTTGCTCAAAGAGGAGGAATCTGGCCTTCACTGCAGGTCAGAATCTGGCCTTCACTGCAGGTCAGAATCTGGCCCCCTGCATGCACATTCTGGAGGGCTTCTTCCTTGGCTCCACCACACACAAGGGAAAGCGTTACGAGAAGCCTGGCGGGGCTGGCTATGACCGCATCGCTGCTGAGACCTGAAGGGGATTCAGAGCAGGCGTTACGAACAAAAGTTCACGAGAATTAAACGTGCACTGTTTGGCCTAGCTGCCTGTTCACATACGCTGAGAGCACAGAAGATATTTTGCTGCCAGCTCCTCCTGTTTATTACATGTCTCAATCTTTGGTGATGCTCTTGAGCTTCAGCTGCTGGAGAGCCAGACTTCACAGGAGACACCCAGCTCCCACCGCAGCGGTGTTCAGCTCGGACGTGACTTATCTGCCCTCGTGTGCACGGCAGGGTGGGAGAGGGGTCAGGAATACAAGTCAGATGATGCACCCTGGAGGTTTAGAAAAATCCCATGGTAAATAATCCCATCACTGAACTCTCAGAGTAAGGAAGTTTTGCAGTCATCTCCACGTTTCACTGGACCCAAACTGCAGCGTCCTGAAAACCTGGGCCAGAGTACGCAGCCTGGCCGAGGAGAAGGTGTCTGCTCTGGTCCTAAGCAGTACAGTCACAATCAAAGAAGTGCATCAGTTGCGACACCTTTCTAGATACCAAAACTCTTTGCTTGAGCAATAAGCTATGTGGGGGAATAGAGAGTCTTCTGACGCAGAGCTTTGCTTCCCAAAAAATACTTGCAATAAGCATGCATACACAAAAAGAAAAAAAAAAAAAATCTGCTGAACTGCTACAGCCTTTTCCTGGTACAGGGGGAGTCAGACACAGCCACAAGCATCAGATTCCATCCCCTGAGCGAGCATCGCTGTGATAACCCACACCAAGAAAGCTGCAGAGTTTCAGTTTGTGGTGGCTTTAAATTTAATGGGACTAGCTTGCAAAGTACAAAGAGCAATTGCCCCATAGGGAAATACGCTCTTTCTACCCCTTTCACGCAAAACCCAACCATGTGTCTGAAACAGCACATTGTTTGATTTATTAATAAACGGATGGGAAACTCCAGCAAGGAAATTAATCTCGGGCTGTACCTGGTTCTGGGATGATGCTGGGGTGAAGGACAGGACCAGGAACTGTGTGCAGTTCCTCTATGCAGAAACTTGGCCAGACTCCCAGGCGAGGAGTCATGAATGTGAACATCTGTATTAAAAGGCAGAAAGATATTGTTACGCAAAAGCATTTCAGCTTCCAAGCCTTTCTGTTCCAGGACTTCTAGCAGCCTCTCCTTCCAAATTAGGATGAACAGCTGCGATGTATTTGGCAAGCTAACCTCTGCCCTCAATTTAGAAGCTTTTTACATCACAAAATAAAACACATACATTTTAAAAACCAAAGGGACCATTAAATCATATAGCTTGACTTCTGCACAAGAAAGGCCACTGAATATCACCCGCTTACTTGACTACTGAGCTACAGCTAAACATGGTTTCGAGGTACACTTTTCAAAAGGGCATCTGGTGGTTTAGGAGAGTGAGAATCCTCAACATTACCCACAGTAAAGCAGGGAGAAATAGATTCGAGTAACCCACTTTTGTGAATTGTTAGAGCCTGTTCAAGCAAAATTATGTCCGTTGGTGCAAATGAAGATGGTTGGCGCAGACTTTAAACCATCCCTGCAGTATTTCTTAAGGCCACAGAGGACAGGTGACAACTCAGAATAGTGCAACCCACTCTCCAAAACAGCAGCGTGAGATGACAGTGAGACAGACCAGCCTTTTTGCCAGTCAAGGGGAGGAAAAGCCAATGACTATTTGGGTACAGCATTTGAATTGGACAAGGGTGTATCTACCGCATGCTAGCTGAGTTTATGCTCATGGGCCAGGTGGCAAGCCAGACAGAAGAGTATTCTGAGCTGCAGGCTGTCCCATATGGGTACAATACATTGCCCTCTTCCTAGATGCTCATTTTCAGCACCTGTAGGAACTTAGGAGCTCCAAAATCTGCTGCCTCTGCCAAGATTTCCAAGCAAGGCTTATCGCGTGGCTCCTTTAATCACAACTTTACAGTCCTGCAGAAGGACTTGGGTTTTCCCTGCCATTTTTAACTTCCCGCACGCAAACCACCACGGTCTGCAAAGGAGCACGAAGCTGTCGCACTACAGCGGCGTGAAGTGGGGCCGGGGGAAGCACGGCGTGGCACAGACACTTGCTCTTTCACACAGCACTCTCTCTGTGGCTTTCACCAAAGCAGTAGGATGTGTCACTCGAGGAATGTAAAAGCATGTGATACGCACGCATTGAAAATTACATCAGGTGGGGGAGAAAGTGCACAAGAGCATCCCACTCCCCAGCCTACTTTGCCCTCCTCCGGACCTCCAAATCAGTTAGCAGCAGCACAGAGGCAGGACTTTTATGAAAGGGATGGGAGAGAAGAGGGTGTTGGTGCAGGCCTTCTGTTTCCCGTTATATCAACATTTCTGCCCTTTCATAAACACACAGGATGACAACCGCTGTTAGAAGCAACTGTCTATTCCACTGTACCTCAATGAAAATTTACTCTTCCCAAGTCTTTCATTCTCATTTCTGCATTAATCCAATACCAAAGGGATGAGGCTGAGGGACGATGTCTGTCTTTGGGCAGAGGAATTGGCAGAAATAAACAAACACTGGGCAGGCTCAGCTCTGTGCCTGGCTGAAGCCTACAGCAAATATTTCAGTCCCTCATTCAAGCACCCCTGCACTGAGTTGTGCAGAGCTTCCAAAAAGCTCTTTAGCACAGCAGGCACCTAGACAGGTTTCTCCCACGTGGTGCAGGACATGGGAGCATCTCTCCCAGCTCAAGCCTCACCTTCTCCCTCCAATTCTCCCTTTTCACCCACCCCCCCCAAAAGCAGGCTCTCTTCCCCAACATTTGGCAGCCCATCCCTATTTTGAAGCCTTCCCATCCTAAGCTTGCTCTGTCTCCCCACAGCGGCAACCTATGTACCAGCTTGTGCCCCACCATCTGCACAGCAGCATCTCCCACCCACCACATCTGGCAAGAACCGAGCTTTCCATCACCGCCTCTTTCCTCCTGCCTGCAAGGTACCAGCACCCCCATGGCGCACTCAAACCCACTCACACACCTTCCCTGGAAACCGATATACATCTCTGAGAAGAGCTATAGCTGCAGGACACAACTGTCTTGGACCACCTGTGCTCCACGCGTGGCTTTGCAAAGAGTTCAACCTCTTCAGCACAGAGATCTCTCTACATTTCCCCCCCCCGCCCCCTTCCCTGAAGGGTTGCTATTCACAACCATGTAAAATTAATGCTAAAGTGGTGCCAAGTTTACATTGTTCTTATAAATACCTAATCCACCGCTGAAAATAAAGCGAGGACACCAACAGGAGACTGCTTGCAAAGCACAGCTCATCAGCAGTCCCCAGGCAGGGCCCTGTGGGAACACAGCCTCTCAGTTTCCATCATCATCTTGCACGATTTTTTTTTCAGCCATTCACAGTTTCGGCGGGAACAGCCGGCTGCGAGCTGGGATGGGGCCAAGCAGTAGTGAAGAGGTGAAGGAGACTGTGCCCCAGGTGACAGGACACATGCTGGGCAAGGCAGGAGACCCCATCTACTCTCAGACTGTTGCTTGCATAACTTCCACCTCTGTCCCATCACCTCCGTCCCTCTGCAGACGCTTAGCAAGGGAACACCATCACAAGCTAATCCTGCTCCTTTTTATTTCCTCCCTTTTGTTCATTTGCTCCCACTGGTGCCAGGTTCCCTTCTCATCTAATTTTTGTGGTCGTTTTGAATCCATGAACATCCTTGATCAACTTCCACAAAGTTTACTTTTATAAGAGGCAGGGAAATTTCTTCTCTTTGAGGGGAAGAAAAAAAGAAAAGGAAGAAAAAAGCCTTCTCCATTGGCCAATACACCCTCCCAGGCTACCCAGCCACCCAGCAAGGATACGCCGCAAAGTTGTTCGACAAGAACGGACGTCTTCCAGGACCCCTGGGAATCGACGAAAGGCACTGGAAAAGCAGACTCGGTGGATCAAGAGACTGGCAAATTCAAACCCAAAAGGTAAAGTAAATCACTGAAGTCCAGCTGATGGGCAGCAAGGTCACACTTGCTTCCCTCTGGGTGAGGGAAATAAAGTCTCCTCTGGAAAAGGAGCCCAATTTTTCACTGTCTTTGTCGAGATTAGAAAGGGGGCTTCGGACACCAAAACAGACCAACAAGTCAAATTTCCACAGTGTTAATAATCATCTCACTTCAATCATTTACTCTCTTCAAAATTCACACATTTATGGCTCTAGACATGGGAAAAGACTAAATATCTAAGTAAATAGCGACACATGGAATTAACCCGTGTTCGTGCAGCTACCAACAATGAAGTTTGCCCTGGCAGGAGTACAGGTTCCCATTGCCTGTTTTGAAAAAGGAGCTATCCAATTCAATTTTAAAAGTCTAACTCTAGCACTAACAGCAACTGCACAGCCGAGAGAGAAAACATTTGTTTTGGAAAGCAAGCAAAAGAACCCACCTCATTTTTCCCCCCGCTTTAAGAAGGGATTCAGTAAATACTCTACCTTGATGCTGTGTAAGCATTCTTCAGCAACAGCTAAAACATCCTTATGTTGTTATCAACACTGTTTTGGTCACAAATCCAAAACACAGCACCATACCAGCTGCTACGCAGAAAATTAACTCTATCCCAGCCAAAACCAGTACAGGGGACTCACAAGGACAGCCTGGAAGGGCTCTCCCATATGGGGTGATAGGTTAAACCCTGAGCTGATTGAGCATCCAAGTCTTATCTTTGCCCCAGCACCTTTCAAACTGGTAAAGATTTCGCAAGAGTGGTTGCACACCACTGTCTTCAGACTGGAAGGACGTTGCTGTGTCCAGGGTAAAGCCCTGGAAAAACCCAACTGACAGAGCCCCCAGCTCTTGTTTGCGAAGCGCAGGGCTGGCTTTAAGGGACCATGGCCCAAAAAATCCCTCTTTTCCCCCTTTTTGTTTTTCCTACATCTCCGACCTGCCTACCTGCCTCCCCCCTTTCTCCAGATGCAGCTCCAGTTCAGTGCTCGCTGTTTATAGCCTGAAACACATTTTGCAGATGCTCTGCAGTAAAAACCTTTGACACCTATAAAGCATTATAAATCATAGGGCACATTAATCACCCAGTCTGAGCCCATAATCCTAACTCAGGCACAACAGTCAATGGGTTCTACAGACTCCCTCCCACAGGCATTTTGCCTACATCAGGACTAAGCCGGAGATTCAGCGTCAGTCAAACATCCTCAGCCTGACAGCGTTAGGCTGCACCAGGCAGCAAGTTATCAAACACTGTGGCTTTCCTGGGGTTTCAAGGACTTGGGATTTCCCACCCTTCAAACAAGCATTACTGAAGTAGGAAACATCTTTCACACGGAGCAAGCAGGAATTCACAGAGGCCACGGTATCTGCAGTCAGTGGCCAACTATTTATATTGAAGAATGGCTTTGGAGGAAAAACACAACCCAAACCCATTAAGGCTGTAACTGTATTTATTGAATCGACTGTAATTTATAACGCTGCCTGGCAGCCTGGCCTTTTGGTCAAGCAGTCACGAATACACCAGCTTTCTGGGCTTGTACTTCCATGGCAGGGTCTAGAGGTGACCAGCAATGGTCTTCTGCAGGCTTACCTGTCTACGCAGGCAATGGCTTCAGCATCAGCCTCGCCCTGTGACAGGCTCGTCCTAGCCTTTCTAGGAGCCGCCTGAGGACGTGGGTTTCAACGATAAGCAAGCTCCTGGCAGGTTAAGCCCAGTTTCCGAGGCTAGCACACCCTCTGCTCCTTGCCAGTCTACCACAGGACTCTTGCCCAGCCTAAGAGAGGTACTGCTCCTTCATGAAGGCCAAAACGTGCCATGCCCAGATAGACCCAGTAACACTCCTTGCAAAGCCTGGTCTGACGGCACCACACACAACAAATGCAATTCCTGCCTGGCTGAGCTGACCACAGACCTGCTTTAGGGAATACGCAATGAAGAGACAATGAGATAGGAGAGAAAAACCACGTTATAATATGACAGCACGATACCCTGTGTAAATTCAGTTAAGCCTTGAGGGCTGGCTGCAGTCATACTTCAGACAAGATCTTCTTCGGCAGATGGCCTTGGGAAAAATTGGGAGAAATCCTGCCGTTTCATCTTCTCCGCTGTGGGAGGAAGTTTCCACCACTGCTGAAGCTTGAATACATTTCAGCATTCAAACATCACCGAGCAAGACAACACTTGAACGGCACCCATCATGCTCCCAGGGGAGCCACCTGCAACCCCAAACACAAGGAGAGCTCCGCACTTTCCCTTGACTCCCAGGCATTTCCCACAGCCAAGTGAAACAGATTTCGTGAGGCAGCAAGACCGCAAACGCAGGCAGCGCAACTCCAGCAAGGCAGCGCAACTCCAGCAAGGCAGCGCAACTCCAGCAAGGCAGCGCAACTCCAGCAAGGCAGCGCAACCGCAACCACGACAAAACGTGAGGGAGGTCAGCAAAACCTGCGGCAGGAGCCGGAGGCTGGGCAGGGTGAGGCGTCCACATGCGGCTAAGAGCATCTCAAACCCCTTCCCTGCAAAATCGCCCTCCCTGGGTCCTCTCACGGCCTCCCGGTAAAATGAAGGGCTCAAAGGTGAATTTAAAGGACGTTTAAGTGATGAGTAAAGCCCTGAAAACAGGGTAGTTTTGCTTTCAATTCCAAGCATTGGGGAAAATTTTAAAAAACAAGGAAAAAAATAATCAGTATTTCATCCAACAATTGGATTTTCCCCACATTTAGCCCATCACTCCAACATAATCAGACACACCCATTCACTGGGATTCAGCTCCGAATCACTGGTCACGTCCAACATGCAGCCTCCAATGTCTTATAGTGCCCAGCCTCAAATCAAAGAGGCTTGAAAGAACCTCTTTCCATCAAAAACTTCCATGTCCTCAGGCCTATGGTCATGAACATTAACAAATTGAAACCGCATGGCAAAGGGCAAATTCACCCATCCTTTAATACTGGTTTTCAGCAAAGCAAGCAATTTCTGTGACCGGGACCTTTGGCCATCTGGGGATTAGCACTGAAGACCCAGCAAAGTCCCAGCTCCAAAGCCTACAGTCACAGAAACATATGACGCCAACGTGGCTTAGATCATCTGTTCAGGTCGTTTAACAGCTCTTGTCAAGTGGGAATTACAAGAGTATTTCACTATAAAGTGAATTAATACACATATCACAGACACCGTACAGCAATCCATTATGTCGATGGATCACAGCTCCGCATTTGTCTTTTCACAAAAGGACCCAAAAAAGCCATCAGAACTGTCAGTTCAAGGCCTCACGATGTTTTTAACCAGATGGACCATCCTGAATCATTCACATTTCACTTTAGGGGAATAAATTTTTAACAGCGAACACCCAATTCATTAGGAAGAGTTTGATATCTCGTTTATACTGGCTTGCAGCTACACGAGCAGCAATACCTTAAAGGCAGGGAGAGGCATTACAAGCATTAAGTGTTCCCCCCATCTCCCCTCCCATGTCCACACAGTTCAGCTGTTTTCCTGTTAAGTGAGCACCGCTGACGCTTAAAAAATGATGCTGCTCACAGAAAGGACAGGGAGCCGCATCTGGCTCTGGGCATTTTTGTATTTCTCCACTGCTCTTACACATGCCCCAGCAGTCCCCATCTCTTTGCCCTGACCACAACGTGCCCATACGAGAACATGTTTTGATAGCTCAGCAGCAGCCGACGCATGCCGTAATGCACAGCATTTATAACGCACCAATTATGCTGGTGTTGTCACCCTCTGTAACACAGCAGCAGTATTGTGAGCAGAAATTGGGGGTAGCCGTGCTCCTTGCTGGGTTGCTTTAACTGCTCTGTGCAACCACCTGTCGGGTGGTAGGAAGAGGTGGAGGTAAAGTTTCAGCTAAAATGTCTTCTACCCTAAACACATCTGTAGCTGGTCAACAGATTAAGAGAGCACCTTGGTATTATCCAGATTAAAAAAAAAAGTTACAAAGCAAACACCTGTGTTCAGTAAGTCTTGCACTGCAGTATCCCAGATGGGACACGCTGCATCAGGAGGCAATAGATGCATCGAGCCTTTTCTTCTCCAGGTACCAGAATCTGGATGATTGTCATGGAAACACTGGCATAGTCATAACCATCCAAGGAGGAATTCAGAGAGAGAAGCCTCAAGGAAAATGACCAGGCTGAACGCCTCCCAATCTAAAGCACAGCACCCAAGGTCATTTTTGGTTGCTGTTTTGGCAAGAGCCACAACTTCCAAGTCTCCGAGCAGCTTTCCCAGCGCAGGGCACAACGCCATGGGCTGCAGCTTCCTCCCGTCTCTTCCATCAGCCGCCCCGGAAACCCTCAAACTCTGGCCCTGTCTCTCACTCCAGCAACAGGTCAGAAACCAGTGCCCTCACAGCCAACTATCTGAGCCTTTAAACTTTCCTCCTTCAGCCGTGCTTATCATCTTCAAGAGCTTCAAGGCATCAGCCGTATCTGCTCTCAGCCTTTCTTCTTGCCCAGGCTGAGCATGGCAAGTTTGAAGTCATCGCTTTCCAAATACTTTCTAGGAAAGGCTTGGCTAAACCCCCTGATAACGTGCAATGGATTTCCTGGGAAGCAGAGGCAGCCTAGACTTCTGTCTGGAAACCAGAGATAAAGGGGAAAGAAAAAAATAATAAAATACAAGAGCCATCTCCTCACAGGCTGCTGCTGCTGCTAGAGGAAGGACAAAAGAAACATGGAGATTTCTTGAATATCAGAAACAGGTCAAGTCTCCAGTTTTGTCCTGACTTGTCTGGGGATCTCTTCTAAGGGTTTGAAGGTCCCTTTTACCCCTGTATCCTTCCCTAACTTTAAGGTGTTGTTCCCATCTTCTTCCCCCATCCCCTCCTCAACAGCCCTAAGCCTCTTTTTCTTGCACAGACAGCACTTGGCCATCAGTCCCCAGATCTACTTGCCTATACAGACTACAGACACACTAAGTATTCAGCCCTGGTTTAAGCTGTTAAGTCGAGGTTGGTTTTCAGTGCAACCCAGGATGACGACTGGGGGTGGTAAAGGTCCATCCCTACAGTCTCCTTTTGGTTTGCTATTCTGGTTTTGGAGCTTCACCAGCCACTTAGGGACTTTCTGCTGCAGCCCAAGTGGGTTTCTTTCGGCAAACAACCTACTGGCATTCAGTAACGCTGAGCTCACCTTCCCCAAAATTACACTTTAAGGCAACACAATGCACACAGTTGCTTCAAGGAAGACAGGAGAAGCAGCATCTGCTATCTCCTCCTGAAAAGATGCAAGAGCAAACGGGAAGAAGGAGGGATGATAGGCTCCAAGGATGTAATTTTTCACCCAGATAATTAGTACAATGCCTAAAGAAAAAAAAAAAAAAACCCAAACCAACACAGTTGGAGGGAGCACATCTGGCAGCTATAACAAGGAAATGCCACAATCTGAATAAAACCCTGGAGGCCTGTAACGCTGGAAAAGTCACAAGGCACCTTTGTGTATCCAAGAGGGGCTGGCCTGGTCATTTATCACAGGGAGCGTGCACATGGATCGCTTCGAAGTTTCTGAATAAAGTAGTAATGACAAAGCATTAGAAATTCTGTAAGCCACTGCTATATGAGCTAATCAATCACCTATAAAAAGGTCAGCCCTGCCCAAGGGCCACTTATAATATTACCCAGAGCCTGAATTCACAGGCAGACAAGTTAAAGCTGCAGAGAACATAACTGTGACCCACCAAGTTAGCTGGGATTCCTGGTGGCATCGGCCACGGAGCCACACAAGATGCTGTTCCTAGCTCCTCACCCCCAAACCAACGGGCAACAGCCGGTGCCATCAGGAAGCCCCTAAGCACATTCACAGGTAACTGGGGAGAAGTGTCCCATGTTAGGATGATTCCTGGGATGCAAAATTCATCAGTGGTAGCCACCACCAAGCCATCTCACAACAGCTCGACTTCTGTGCCTCAGTTTACCCAGTTACAGAAAAAAAAAAAAAATAAGCTGGCAGAGGGATTTATGCCACTTCACACACAAAATATAGGAGGGTGTGTTGATTACAGGCTTTGGTATTTTGCCTGAATATTAGCAGTCCCATTTATTAACACTGGAATATTATACTGGGGAGGGAAGGGAGGTACCTGGAGAGTGCTGAGCAAGAACTGGTTGGCTTGGGAAATTCTCAGTTCCCTCCCACTTCAACATGCCCATCTGCTGCAGAGGCCTCAGGTCAGGAAGGCTGAGGCACTTTGCCAAGCCCTATTAAGTTTTTATTGCACTAAATCAGAGCAGCCCCAGGAAGGCGTTTGTAACACTTCTCAGTATTTTCCCCAGCAAAGGTATAAGAGCCTCTTTGTCAAGAGGGATGGTGAATGAAGCAACACTCCCGGCCCAAGGTGCTTCCAAGGAGCCTGTAATATTTAGCTACTGCTGCCCCTTTTCTTGATCAGGTACCAAAGACCCTCAAACTGCAATCCATCAGCACGTAACATGGCAGCTCTGGAACTCCACAAACTGTGGAGCATCTGCTGCTGGGTTCAGAAGAGCTGAGGCACCACACAAGGCGTTGCTCCGGGCTTGACAGCTCTTCACTCGTGGGAGCAGCAAGCCTACAAAGCAACAGCAATGAGGAAACACCTCGGCTACTATTACTGAGTATTACTGTCAGAAGAGGACGGAGGCAGAAGGAGAAAGGTACAGCAGCTGCTCATAGGACCACAGGAGCCATGTCCCAGATGGGGAAAAGACGACCTGCAAGGACACGTGTTCAGGGAGGGGACAACAAAAAAAGCAAGGGCACTTGCTGGCACACAGAAATGGAGTCATGCTAAATACAGCAATGGGGAAATCTCACCCAACAGCAGTCCTGGAAGCAAAGGCTGCGGCAGTAGCTCTCCCAACACCAGAAACTGGTGGGTGCAAGCAACCAGCATTTCCAGCTCTTGGACCAGGTCCCTGTGCTGCTCCCATCGGCAACTAATGGGGGTCTCTGAGAAAGGAAGGGGGCAATGTCTCGGATGTGCAAAAACGAGTTTTAAAAATACGAGGTTTCCAGGAGGCACAGGGGCTTTAAACAGGCTGTCTTCATAGAAGCATCAGCCCTACAAAGCCACACTGAAAGATAACAGGGACTTGTTTTTTAAGCTGGAGTCTGAACAAGATGTCTTTTTAAGGACAACAAAACATTAACGTTATACCCAAAATCCAACCCTGCGAACCCATGTTTCATTGGCCACCCCCAAAGCTTTCAAAGAAATCCACTCCTGAGCTTGGACGTGCATCTCATTAGCTCCAGTTTCACCACCTTCCCAGGTTCTTAACAAGGGTTTGGTTTATTAGACGCTGA
Organism: Sagittarius serpentarius; assembly: GCA_034782735.1. Classification (NCBI taxonomy): domain Eukaryota; kingdom Metazoa; phylum Chordata; class Aves; order Accipitriformes; family Sagittariidae; genus Sagittarius; species Sagittarius serpentarius. The sequence goes on from JAVKLA010000026.1 coordinate 25,162,808, forward strand.
GGTTAACACCTGTGGGACTAGAGCATTCAGAAAGCAGTGGGATTTCTGCGCGTACAAGACTGCGTCACTAATACTGCTCCTTTCACTCCTCACCTCAGGGGTGTTTAACCAGAGAAATGGGAGGAAGAAAAGAGCAGTACCCATGAAGCGCACCATTCACAGAAAGCTCATGAAGAGGTCTCCATTTAAATGTGGTAGATGACACTGAAGAGCAGAACACCACAGGGATCTCGCAATTTCAGTCACCTGGGATCCAAAGCTGCCAATTTGGGGTTCACTCCCAGGTGATGGCGGCCCTTCCTACTGTATGTAACCACACCGGGCACCTATCCTTGGCAATTTTCTGGAGGAAAAGATAGTTTTGTAAACAAGGGAAGCTTCCAAGGGAAACGGGGGAGACAAGAAGAGTTCCCAGTTACGTTTTGTCTGCCTCGACTTTTGTCTCAGAAGGTTTGTGATTGGGAAGTACAGCGGCAGGCACGGCTGATACTAAGCAGAGAAGCCAAAGCCCCTCGCAAATAGCGATAGTATTTTATCCTCTTTGACAAGGAACTAAATAAGACAAAGATCCCAAGATTTTTCAGTACACAGTAACTGCAAGAGCAACCAGCCAGCCAATAAAAGTGGCTTTTTCTGTTTGCGGGATAGATGAAAAAATGATCATTGCTGTTTTCTTCTGCAGAATATCCTCTTTCCCCACTCCCACCTAGGATGATTTCCTAGGTGTGGTATTTGCTGTGTACAGACGACAGGGGTTTGGAAGCAATAAAAAAAACATACAAACAAACAACCTGAACAAAACCAGCTGATAGATTTAACTTCAATGTTTATACACTGCCACCCGTCAACATCTCCCATGTGAATACTGATCCTGCAACATCTCTGGATGGATTTTAAGAGACACTGCAGCCAGCCCTGGACTCTACCCCGGGAGCAAGAGCTATTCTAGTGTTGCGATACCCAGCAGCAGCTCATTTCGGGTGAAGCGCCCAAGCTGTGCGCAGAGCCGCGTGTTTACACACTGCACTTAGCAGTGCCGCTCTCGGTGTTTAACTGCTGGCAACCCATCAACAGGATCGTGGTATCTGTTTGCTACCCTGGAAGCTGCCATCTGAACTTCAGACCTCTAAAAACACCTATGGCAGCTACTAGCCAAAGCTTATTTACCCTCAGTTTCTGTGTTCAGAGCGATAAAGCCCTGTTAAGATGATGCACTGACTTCTTCTTAAGAACTACCTTGGTTGAATACCCGATGAACAAGCTGTAGTCAGATCAGAAATTGCTGCCTGACACCAGCTACAGAGATGATAATGGTCTGAATCCCAGCAAGACCATTTCTTCTCTTTTATATGCCTTTCATTAAAAAAAAAAAATTAGAAATTTAAAAAACGTGAAAGGGGGGCTTGCCATTAAAGCTGAAGGCACACAGCAGAAAAAGGAATTTTGCAGCTGTTCCAGATTTAAAAAGGAGACCAAGTGTGCAGGTTGGGTGCCTTCAGCCCCCTCCCCCATTCTCAAAGGGTCAGAGGAAAGCAAGAGATAATTACACTTCTAGCAAGCACTCTCCCAAAAACTTAGAACTCAAGCTTACAATTAAAATTCTCATTTTCATGTAAATTTTTTATGTGTAGTAGAAAGCCTGATCTGCATACGTTTGGGGGAAAAAGAAGAGGAATCGTTAAAACTCTGGCTGTTGAGCTGCAGCACAATTCAGAAAACAAACACTCACAGTTAGCAGCAGATTTCAAGGACTGAAGGTTGGGTCGTAACACAAATTTAGGTGAGGGCCTTTTATTCTAGAAAGTTTGATCTTTTAAAAAGAAAGCAGATAACCATGCTGTAGCCTCCACTAAAAAAAAAGCTGCTCTTTGAACACGTGCCTTGCTTCCTGATAATTACAGGGTATAAACATAATATGTACGTACCCTATTCCTTCCTTCACAGGTAGCTCTAGATTTTTGCAAGACTTAAGACCTCTCGAGTGTGCCATACCCTTTTTTATAGAAACCATGCACAGGTATGCAACACGTATTACACCACAATGGCCTCTACTCCTGTCTTGCAGTGGCTGAGTTACTATAAGGTTGGATACAGGGCAATACAATAGGTATTATCATCAATATGCCACTGCCTTGGTGGTAAAGCGAATAGGCACCTAAATTACGGTATGGTATTTTCCTGGATAACCCTTCACAGACCCACCGAAATACTGCGGCTGGATATACATCAGCTGGAGACAATTAGCATATTTAAGACTTTCTAACCCAATCCAATACCTTGGGGTCTTGGCAAGTTTTCTCACACCTCCCAGAAGTCCTCTCATGCAGGCCAGAGATCACTAAAGCCCAATGCCACAGCACCCTGTACGTCGGGGTAAGCCCATCCCTGCTTCAGAGCTTCACTCAGCTGCAGAGATTGGAGTTTGCAGTACAAGTGGTCCCGAATCTGAGTGATACCATGGAAACGTTCTCCCACCCCATCCAGTGTGGCAGAGGGATGCTAATACTGGTTTGCAGCCTATAGAAGTTACCTCCTTGCTCAGACAGCCAAGGACTGGTTTGCAACTAAAATTAAAAATAAAAATAAAATAAAAAAAAGAGAGGTTTCTCGCTCATCTTATACGAATCCTAGAGTTCACACCCGTTCTCTGCAGATGCACGTGCAAATAGACTTGTCCGACAGAGGACAGTTCGCCTTCATTTGCATTTTCCCCCTCCAAATACAGTGCTGTAATCCAGCTTATTCCGGCACTAACACCTGCAAGGTGCTTTGACAGCAAGATGGGAACAGATTCTTCATACTGTGGTTCTGCATAGCTAATTTCAGACTTTCTTCTCCTGCTCCTGAAATAGTTATTTTCTCCATTTCTGTATTCAACAAAGAAGTTGAGGCCTCACGTAGACCTTAAAAAGACCAACTTAGAGACTGGACATATTTTTAAGCCTAGCTCAGGTACCTTTAAACACAACAAATTCCTTTCTAGCACTAAAAAAAACAACCGAAATTCCAAGCAGAACTGGAAGGCTGCCACTGATATTTTTTGGTAAAATAAATCACTGCAAGCAGAGTCAGCTTTCACTGAAAAATTAAGTCAATGGCAATATTTCTATGGATTTTTAGCTAAGCAGCATAATGCTCTGGTTCATAAGGCATACGGAATCAGGCATTTTCAGTATTTAAGTTAGTAGACGCACAGATGCTGAGACATTACGTCCCACTGTTTTCCTGACAAAGTCTTAAAAACCCACCTACACCCTCCGCTACGGATGTGCCCGGGTAGTTGCTCAAAGGAAACTTCTGCTGGCTCACAAGCGGTCGCTGAGACTAAGCTGGCCAGACTAAAAGCAGAGGAAAAACAGCACAAACGTTTCTACTTTGCAAAAGGAAATTTGTTTTACGCTGCACAAACGCAAGCCATGACTTTTCAATTCACATGGGAGCTCCCGGCCAAGCTGCACCACCGACAATCGATGCAATTCAGAACCAGGAGCATTTCTGGCATGGAACCTGCTGCCCAGAAGTGTTTTCTCCTTAACAGCCGCTTTTCCAGAGGAAAGGCACTCCACAGCCAGGAAGATCCCCGTTTATAGACTTAAAAATAAAACAGAGAAGCTAACTGTCACCAGAGCAAAACTAAGCCCTCGAAAGGCAATGAAAGGATCTCCTGGGAGCATTGCCAGAAGAAATTAAATTTAAGTTTTGTTTCAGGGTGTTTTTTTTTTTTCTTCTTTAAGTAGTAAGCACACTAAAAAAATCCAGACAACGTGAGAGCACAGAACAATAATACACAACCGTTACCCAGAAGATGTAACAGGGCAGCTTTGACAGCAGGTTTTTTCCACACTCCTTCCTATGAACGCATCAGTCGGGTCTCACGAGACCCCATCTCGCAGCCCCAAGCGACAGGGAAGGCGCAAGTCCAGCCCCGCTGCCTGGATTCCCTCTGCCAGAGCTCTTAAAACACGTGTTTATCCAGGGGAGGGAAAAGGCACCTCTAACAGGTCCCCTGTTTACCCCCAACTAGTTCTCACCTCCTGCTGCCTTTCCCTACCTACAAACTTACTCTCACGTGCACAGAAGCTAGAGACTGTGCGGAAATGCAGGTCCTACATATTCAGCCAAAGAAACCCAAGCACACCGATAAGACACAGAGAGCAAGGAGCAAAACAGAAGTCTCCCCCAGTACCAAGAGGAAAATACGGGCAGATTTGGCCAAACCCACACCACCACTCAATCCCTTTGAGAACCACGACCAGCTAACCGTGCCCCTCCGCTACGTCAACGACATGGCGAGAACTTCTCGCAGACCTCCAGCCCACGGGGCCAGCGGTTTCCACGGTCTATCCAAGCCAGCGACGACAACAACAACAAACCCAAATATCCAGCAATTTCAACCAAGATCCACACCCATGGCAGAGTCACTAGGAAGAGGTGACGCGGTCAACTACCCACCTTGGTGGTGTCATCATGTGACCGCTGGTACCGTTTCCAGCGGCAGCCGTAGATCCCGGTCAGACAGGACAAACATAGCTGCGGCTCGTAGTACTGCAGCGGCTGGTGTTTAACCATGCTCCTTCCAGCCCCTCAGGAGCGAGGCATCAGAAATCCATCAGGTCCTGGGAGCGCCCTTCAGCAAGAGGAGAAGATAAAAGCGGGTAAAAAAGGAAATTAAAAATGCCAAGCAATATTTCAATACATTAACAAGCAATTTAATAATTAACCACGTCCTCTGGCTATTAAGAGAGGAGGAAAGATAATCAGATCTATTCCCAGCCCTGCCAACATCTCCGGCTTGTTACTCAACAAGACCAAGAAGTTTAATTAGTTTGCAAGTTTTATTTCCTTGTGCAGTTTTTTATTTCCTTGTGCAGCTTCTCCCACACCACTAAAAGCAAATGTATTCATAGGAGTTATCAGTAAGAAAAGCCACACAAGGACAAGAGCAGTAGATAATTTGCAGCCCAGATGATTAGAGTTTTATGAATGATTGAAATGTAAAGAATCATACCCTCCGCAAGCACAACCTTAAAATTGATTGAGACCTCTGCAAAGTTGAAACCCAGCCAAGCTAAATCAGTTTATCTCGAGCATCCTATGGAGGCTGCAAAACAGTCCCAGACGAGGAGCTAACACTTCTGTGCACGCTGGAAGAGGCAGATGTTACCTTCTCCCTTTATGTGCATCTCCAACGAGCACTCACAGGGATGCAGAAGCTGGTTGCAGCCTTCACGCAGGAGAACGACCCCCTCTCCACCAAACAGCATTCACTCCCAAAGGACCAGACTGACTCCAATGCAACTGCTCTATGTGCCATGCGTGGGAACATCTCTGTTTCAAGGGAAGTACTCTGCTCCATCAACTACATGCTTTGTGCGTCACGGGGCGTGTTTGGGGTTTGGTTTTGGTTTTGTTTTTTTTTAATATTTAGATGCTTGCTTTTGTCTCTGGTGAGATTCATATCAAGAATGGACCAAGTAATCGTACGCTCTTACTAATTCATAGAGTCAGCATTCGGGGATGGGAACCTCAAAGCAAATATTTGCCAGTCTGGTGACGTCGTGCTGCTCTCAGTTGCATTTAACTCCCACCAGGGGTTTTCCACAGGTTCCTGGTGCACACATGTACACCCACAGCCCCACACGTTGCTGTCGCATGGATAGTCAAGTGCACTGCGAGCAATGCTCAAAAGCAGCTGAGCTCGCAAAGTGCTTGGCTACCTTTCGGCTGCATGCGTGATACGTGGGCAGTAAGGAAGTGGCACCCTCTCTAGGGGAAACGTTTCATTTCCTTATACACTGGTTCCCTAGTGCTCAGGTCTTGCAAAAAGCTATGACAGCTATGAGTAGCAACATCCTCACTGGCATCAGCAAAGCATGACAGGGCTTAAGGAGAACCTAGCCACCTAAGAGCCTTTCATTGCCACATCCCATGGAAGGAAGCCTCCAAGAACGGGCTTGACTATTTTTCATTACAGCTGATGCATAAGAGGATGCTGCAGGCATTGCAAATACTGTGGCAGAGTCTGGAAATGTCAGCGAGGACACAGGCAGCTCAACCCTTCCAGCTTCTGTCCTTCTTTGTACCCGTTCACGCTCCGTGCTTCATGCTGACAGCCTCGGACGGCCCTGTGCTGACTTTCTCTAATCAGGACTCAGCATCCTGGAGGCAGCCAGATCTTGCTAGCTTGGTGGTTATGGTTTCAAAGCCCACCAGACCATTACCACGCTGTCTCCAGAGCCCACAACCCATACGTCCTCTTGCCTTCCTCTTATACAGACCCGTAAAACGTAGCTTTGTCCTTTCAGCAAACCTCTCTATAACGCTCCGGGTGCTGCTCGAGGCATTGACCCAGGCAGAGGACACGGGACGCGCAGGACTTGCATATCAGTTTGTAGCTGGCCCGGATCCCCACGTGGTTTTGTTCATCCCCTCGGGGAGGACATGCAGGACAGAGCCGCAAACACATCCAGTTTGAAACGGGAGCTGTTTGCTGATCACGACACCCCGTGCTCTCCCGGCTCATCTGCCCCTAAGCGCTGCTGTACTACCTCCGTGGCCTCGCGCTTGAGGTCACCTCCCTGCCTGCATTTCGCCTCTTCTCCTGCTATTTATAAAGCTCAGCATTAGTCACTGCACAAGTTGCCGCCTATCTTCGGCTTCTGTCTGCTTCAGGACTGTCCCTACAAAATGAGCTGCCCCGGCCTGCCTTCCCCACGCGCCAGCAGCACACTGCAGGCAGAAACAACCGCCAGTTAGACTAGGAAGGAAACACTGAGGACATGTAAAATTAGATCCTATTTAAGGGTCTTGGACAAAGCCGTAATCTCTGCCCTAAAGGTCCTAAGCAGCAAGTGATGTACAAGATGCTGTGGGACATAAGCAGGATGTAAAAATTATGCACAGCCTATTAACAGCTCCACTGCCAAGCCCCATATTACCATCCTGAAAACCTAGCAGGCTACAGTCGTTCGAAGAAATCCTTCACGAGTTAACCTCCAAAGGACAGCACCTCTCCTGATTTAGCGATGCGCAGCAAGAGGGCAGAGAGACCACCTCTATCTATAAAAGCTTTCACCACATATTTTATTTGCCAGGTTACAAGAACTGCATTGCAAACACATTCTGGGAAGCCCCTAGCCGTTTTCCAGCCCGGACACTCGGAAAAGCGGTGCAGTACACCTGCCACACGCGTACAGAGTGCCAAAGCTGGCAAACGCTGACTTTTCAAATAGAAATCCAGTTCACCTGACAGGGTAGGAGCCTGGGAGCAGAGGCTGCCCTTCGGAAATAACTCGTGTTATGGATCCATCATTCCATTAACAAAGTTGAAGCTCAAGCACTTACGATTAAGTTCCTAGCAGAAACTTCACAGCGCAACTCACAGGAGGTAACCGATAAGGCTGCGAAGGGAATGGGGTGAGTTTGGGCCAGCACCACAAGTTAGCAGGTACATGAAGAGTTCTCATATCTCAGGGCTGTCACCACGATCCCCAATTCAACCTGCTCAAGATACAAACATCCCTCTCGCGACTGCATATCCAGAGCTATCAGTTAAAGGCACAAACTTCGCTGCACAACCAGAGATGGAGGACGCACCAAAGCCTTTCCAAACAGCACTGCTTTAGTAAGGTACGAGTACACTTCAGAGAGAGAGAGGGACCAGCAGTCAACCCTTCTCCCTGAAGAAAAATCCTACCAGGAACACCAACAGCGAGTGTAGATGCAAAAGCTTTGAGTGTATTGTCCCGTTTCTCAAGAGCATCTACCAACCTCCCGCAGCCGCATCTAATCCAGCATCCCCCAGTCTCCCGGCAGAGTTCAGTAGGGACACAAGTGTTTTCAAGTACAAAAGCGTAACCCAAAAGCACACCTGCCCACCAACGCCATCACCAGAAGGCACTGCTGGAAGGTTTTAAGAACAGCAGAATCCACTAAAAACAACTAAGAGGATAAAAATTACAAGCTAGGGGAAAATACAGCTGAAAAGGTTCCATAACCCACCAAGTGAAGCTCCTGCCCTGGTTCCTCTTGCTGAACCCCAGCACAGCCCGATGCTATGGGAGCCCATAGATTCAGGCTGCTCTCCATAAAAGCAGTCAGGGGAAGCACAAAGAGAAGAAATCCAACACCACTTTAAAAAAAAAAAAAAAAAAAAAAAAAGCCATTCCTAAATGCAGTTGAATTGCATGAGGCACAACCTACAAGCCTAAAATCATTCCCTCTTCTCCATGAGTGTCATGAGCAGATGCACAAAAGCCCACAGTAGGAAAACACAAGACACAGCACCCATCCTCCCCACCACACACACAGACACCCGCGTAGTAACCAGAAATGCAGAAAGAGACTGAAGCACAGCAAGCAAGGTGCTGCTCGAGGGAAACCACACTGATACCATCTGTCCGGAGATCCCTGCTTGGCCAAGATCGTGGACTGCATACTTCTCTTGCTTCCAGAAATGGATTTAATGGAGAGAAGCAGAAAGTCCGTACCTTACAATCACTGTTCCCATGACATCTACAGCTCTGAGGTGGACAAAGCAGGCTATGAATGATTCAAACCTCTGCTGGTTAGCATTACATACAGAAATGAAAACAGGAAGCAAGACAACATAACATTAATTATTCAAATTCAGCAACGCACACCAGAAGGGGGGGGGGGGGGGAATAAAACAGAAAACACAAACCCACAGAAGCGATCAACCTTGACTTTAAAGATGCATCATCTGCCAACAGCTAGAAACTTCTTAGAGTTGAATAACTGAGTTTGCCAGCCAGCTTGCCCAAAAAGGGGGAACAGGGAAAAGTCCATCTGCAAATACAGCGGGAGCATTTTCTGAAGGCTCCAGGATGCCTAATTAGCAGACAGTGCATTCCTGAGATAGTGGACCGTAGGTATACGTTACAGCCTGTGACAAATTATTCCTTTCCAAACAGCTTTGGAGGGGGGAAAAAAAAAAAAAAAAAAAAAAGGTCAAGAGAGAATTCAAGTTGCAGATTTAAAAAGGAAGCTCTCTGGGGAGATCTGGCCTAAAAATTTGGATTTTTGTCTGTATGAGTTAACTCCTCCATCCCTGTAGCCTTAGAGCAATACTCAGAAACCTGCAGCGGAGAGGGAACAGAGCAATCGGGACCAATTGTTAAACCATCTCGATGCCACCATTTTAGCGAAGGGAAGAGCAACAGCATCAGTCCTGAAGTGCACTGAGTAAATAACGTGAATGAAGCCATAGAATAGCAGGTTTAATAGCATCTAACCCTTTCACAAGGCTTGGTACAGTCCAAGCCCTCCCCTCTGATCCCCCTTCAAGTTGTTTTTTTTTTTTTTTTTTCTATCAGCCCAGTTTCACGCAGGTCACACTGATCTCATTCAGCATCTTGGGACAAATCTTTTAATAGCCCAGGGACAAGCGGCTTACTGCACATCCAGCGACGCTACCGACAGCACTATTCTCAATACCCGCACGGTTTGGTCAGGGTGGTTTGGGGGAGCTGGGGGGAGAGCCGAGAGCTGTGGGTTCCTGCCTGCCTTACCTTGACCTGCTACCTTCAGCCTTCTTGCAAATACCCTAGGCTGGTTCAGTACAATAAGCACATGACTTCTTGCTTGAGCCTGCCAAAAGGGCTCCTAAAGTGGATCGACACATCCAAGAAAGGACCAAAACATAGCCAAGGATGCTTTGATGCATGGTCAGGAATCCCGAAGTCTAAGGAGATGCTGGAGTGTGCAAACCCAAGCACCTGGGGAGAGGAGGACACCCATGGTCTTCTATAACATCTCCATTCATCAAGGCGTGGCTGGAAAGACCCAACAAATGAAAAGCATAGGCTTTCCATGAGGAGGCTTCCATGGTTTCAGAGAGGTGGATTTGTTTGGAGAGTGCAGGGGAGAGCAGAGACGTGCCGTCACCGTCACAGCCATACCTCCATGTGCTGCCTCCAGATCCGGAGAGGCCAAAAAGGTCATCGCAGCAATGGGACGTTCAAAAGCCAAGCAGGCCCCAAGCACACAATGTGCAATCTCTCAATAACTGGGCCCAAGGAAACTTGCTCCACTTGCAATGCAGATAAAAATCAAACTACCTTGGAGCTGCATTTATTTTTTTTTTTAGCTAACCCATCTTAAAGGAGCTTTGACAGATTCTACCAATTTCCACATTAAAAGAAGTGTTTTTCCTCTCACTGGTGACTCATGGGATCACTGTTTATCAAGAATCTCTGTATAATTTCGACATCTCCATCTCTTATTAAAACCGCTATCAAGCTAGTTACACTTAAAACCTTGTTAAGCAAATAATTACCTATACAGATTAGGTGAAAACATCACTGATAACCAATTATCCCTATTGATATTCTTGCAAGTGTTCTTGTCAATTGTTTCCCTAATTATACTGGAAAATCCTGATCTTCCTTAAACACTTTCTCAACAACAGAAGTTAAGCTCTTCCAGAGCAAACCCTCCAGTTCTATGTGCAAAAAAGAAATCCCTTCTCTTGCCCAGCAAGGACTGAAATGACTTAAAGCATTAGAAGGAACGGATCTAAATGCTTGTGACTTTCACAGACTTTTCATGGTTTTCATAGCAATCTTTTCTTTAATATCCTGAACTCATCCAAACCAAGTAATGCAATTTCACTTTCCCCGACTTGGAAGATGGAAATGAAAGAGGGACAATATCCCCATCTGTTTAATAACAGAACAACTCTTACAGAGGGATGTTTGCTACAGCCGTTCCCACAGGAGACAATCTATATGCACACACACACTGAGCAGTACTTTCCACGTTTTGTTGGCCCAGACCCAGAACGTCTCAACTTGCAAGATCAAGATTTAATTTCAAGGCAGGAATGGTAAGAGAACACTCCCAAAGCCATAAACAGCCTCAGCTGCTGAGATGATGCATTTTGGTGGTGGAAGGTGCCCAAGTAATGGCTGTGATGACCCCCAGGATCGGTGAAGACCTCCTGATGACCAACTGGTGTTATTCTTTCTTGTTTACACCCTGCTCTGGAAATTGGGTTGGGTTAGAGGTCTCCCACCCACTTTTCCCAGGCTACAAACATTCATTTTTATACAGACAACACTGAAAAGTCCCTCCACAAATAAAAGCAGCAGACACATTAAAATGCCAGTTACCATCTAAAATTTTTCCCTGGCAAACAACAACAAAAAAAAAGATAATCTGAAGCAAAGCATTTGTTGGCATGTGCATGTGCGTTTGTGCACGGAAGCGGAGCCTTTTGGATGAGAACTGAGGCTGGCAAAACACTTTAGTCCCAGAAGCCCAGTGCTGCTGCCCCAGTGACAGAAAATAGGAGGGGAAAAAATAAAATTAAAAAAAAAAATTAAAAAATTTAAAGAGAGGTCTACAGGCTATGTCTTGATCTATTGGAGAACTCTTACCACCTCTGAAGGGGACATCACTGTGTCCCTGATGCCTGGTGATGCCAGAACCCTATGACTACATCCTAATCGAGGGAGACAGCCTGCAGAGCCACTTTGTGAATCAAAGTGGCAAGTGATAACCCAAATAGCCAGGATCTGGCTGACGTGAAGCCCCTATGGGTCTGACCTGCTGTTTATTGTTCTTAAATTTTTAAAAAAATTAACGCTTTGAAACTAGGGCAGCATGTAGTTTGGGGGTTGTACACTTCCAGTTAATGAAAATTCAGACTTCAAAAGATAAACACTTCAAAGGGATTACAAAATAAAAACTTAGACTTTAATCTCGCTAAATAAATAAGCACAGTACATACTAACGCCCTCTGCAATCTAGCTTCTTAACGTTTTCCACAAACTAAGGGCATATGGGGTGCCTAGCATTTTAAAAGGGTTGAAGAAGCGGAAAAGGACACTGGAAAAACCTGTACAAACTTCTTGCAGGGCAATAATCAAATGCAGTCTCTGCTTTCTGCACAAGCCTTTGCAGTAAAACCTTGCAAGTCAAGGCCTCGACACAGCTGTGAAAACCCAACATCTGCTACAGTCAAAGCTGTTGAGAAGACCCAGGTTCTCTCTTCCCCTCAAGCTGCAAAGCAATCAATACTTAATATTTAATATTAGTAGGACCGTGCTGCATGTTTGTCTGTGATGGCAGTGGTGGTGGTCACACATTGCCTGACTTCACGTTGTACCTGCACTGGCATGTCACACTAGAGTCCTTTCCTACAAGCACGCGCTCAAGGAGATCACATGTTGCAAACTTAGTCCCAGTAAGAGAATCCCCCATTTGGTTCAATTTCTGTCTAAACAACAGTTTGCATCTGTACATCCTCAAAAGACAGCAGGAACAAGGTTCTGCAATAACCCCACGTACCAGCTAAGTTGATCTTTGTCTTGGGCATCATATTTTCTTTGTCTTGGCAAAGACCAGTAGGGATGGACAAGGCACAAGCAATCCAGTTCATGGTCAGTTCAGATTCTTCTTGGAGAGATATTCAGAAATGGAGACCTAGCTCATAACAGATGAGAATGGACAAACACATGCAAGGAACCCCATAAGCTGTGCCCACCTGTTTTCTAAGTGACTGTTCACTGGAAGCCAGTGCAGCCAGTTCAAATGAGTTCTGCTTCATGCTCAGAAATTAGAAAGCCAACAGAAAGTTGGACATAGATAGAAAAGCCGTGAGGAAACTCCACATACTTACCTGGGATGCTGTCTTGCCTAAACAGCTCCAGAATCAGAGAAACTAGAAGTAACGCAGACCAAAAATTCCTGCGCAAAGGAGGCTAAAGTCACTTCAGACTGTGAAGTGCTACCAGGTGATAAATAAGATGCCCAACATCTCCCAGGCTTCCCTAGTTGGAAAAGTCCAAACAGTACATGTTGACTGCTTTGGAGTTTAATGGTGGAGTTTCTAAACCACAGCAGCTCCGAAAGCAGGCTAATGCAGCAGAGACCATCTTCCCAAGCGTCTGCTGCACGGTTAGGTCCAAGTGGCCAAAACACAAACCAACCCCGCTCAAAGCTTTTCCTGCTGTGGGGGTAGTTCCGGTGCGATAAACCTCTGTGGCTCACCAAGACAGACCTCAAAACACAACTTCCCTTTTGCCTTGTTTGGCTCCTCTCCTCTATGCTACTCCTTATTTTTAGCCAGCCCTGTGAGCCCTATCTCCTGCACCTCCACTATTTTTAAAAATAAATCAATCAACCAATCAATCAGGTGAGGCCACAAACAGGTTCTGAAGTTACTGGAAGAAGTGGGCAAGAGACAGATGGGACATGAGGACTTTTCATTACGAGGAAACATGGGATACGTTTGGTCCCCTCTGCCAAAGACTTCCCGGCCACCCAAGTATGACAAAGAGTTTGTTCTTCTGGGGGCTGGTGGGGAGAGGGGCAACAACTCATGAAGTGCTCACATCTGCAAGTCTAATGAGGTTCTTGGCTTTTAGAAGTAGCAAAGAAGTTTTAAGCAGCCCAAAGGGTTAAAACCCCATTCTTCCTGGCAGAGAAAGTCAAGTGTTAGCCACTCCAGAGACAGATGGTTGGGGAGGGGGGGTGGGGGTGTCGAAAGTACCCAAACAAGCTAGAAAAAGGCATTAAGTGACACGGATAGAGCTGATCCCAGCTCAGGGTAGCTGGTGGCTCTGTTAAAAGTCTGCTTCCATCTCTCTGAGTCGACATGATAGGAAAGGCCCAAGTCAGGGTGCCCATAGGAGGGCACCGCCTGTGCTTGATGAGAAAGGCGAGCAAAACGTCAGGCAAGATAGGCTACTGTTCCGCAGGCACAGAAACATTTATGTTACAGCAATGGAATAAAGATGAATTCAGTTGTAAGCAAAGCTGAAAAGAAGTTCCCTCCCCCCTCCCCCCAAAAAAAAAGAGTAGAAGATTGATAAAGGCAGTAACAGCAACATCCTGAATTCCCATGCCAAGGAGTTAATTAGTCCTATAAGCACATTTCCTTCATATAGTGCTTTCTGGTTGAGAAAAGCTAGGAGTCTGTGTTGCACCATGGTCACCGACCACGATTAGAAATACAGAGAGTTTCATGAGAAAAGCTACAGCAGCCCAACCGCTGCACGGTCTTTACCCTGTCAGAGAGTATACCCCAACCCTACTGAGCCAACTCTCTGCTAACTTCCAATCTAGACGCTACCAGGAAACCAGCAGACTTCAGCAGGTGCCAAGTTTCGGTTTCCCTGTCCGAGAACAAGCCAATTAGACTTTCCAAGAGGGCCTTGCCAGTATCGCCTTGAAGGAGCTGCTTGGTGGCATCCGGGAAGGACCAAATAAAGAGGTCACAGCGTGCTCTTTTGTCCTTTAGAAAGACAGGATTGACACATCGAGAAGTTCAGTTGGGCACCAGGAGGTGCTGATGCATTAAACAGTGAGTGATGAGGTCATCCCAGTGCTGCTCAAAATGAGGGAGGGCCCTGAAACCCTTTGCCACAGCAACCAGAAGAGATCCCAGTCACTTTGCTGAAGTTTTCCTGCACGCAAGTAGTATTCCAGCTAGCAGGGATGGTGGTGTTTGGGAAGAGGGACGGCAGCATCCAGGAGGCTGTCGGGAATTTCCACGTTACAACAGCCAACTGTTTGTGCCACTGCCGGTAACGGTGGAGAGACCACAGGGAGGAACCTCTGGGCTAGAGCCAGCACCAACCACAGAAACAGGCTGGGTGCAGAGGGTTTTTACTAGGCACAGTCCTAAATGCACACAAGTGCCCCCGACTTCCCCAGACACATACAGGCCCAGAGACTCCAGTACACGTCTGGTCTGGGACCATCAGCTCAGCCAGGGAGGAAGTCATGCAGATCACACAAAAATTCATTGGAGCACATCGCTTTGGAGCAGTGGTGAGCACTGCCTTGACACCGTGCCTCTCAGAATCACCTTGGGACCAGCACAAGAACACAGAAGTTCAACAGTTAAAAAAACAAACAAAAAAAAAAAAAAAACAAAAACACCACCAGCTCAACAGTTAAGCTGGGGTGAGACAAAGCAAGGACACAGACAGCACCAGGAGTGGCTGTTCATCTTGGCAGAAGACATGGAAGAGGGAGTATCTGAGCCACAAAACCAAAGAGACATGCAGGAAAGCACCGAACAGGTCTGGGAGAAGTTGGAAGGGGAGGAAGGCTGTGTCTTGCCCAAGAGACCCCATATGTTCAACCTCTGTTGCCTAAAGATCATCTGAAAGAGAATGCGCTGTGATGCCGGCATGGTCTGGGCAATGAAAACGCACCAGTAGGGCTGAGCACAGAGACAGCCAAGGTGAGAGAAGAGAGGAAAAGCCATATCAGTGGAAGAAGACAACAAGACCTAGGAAAGCACAGCTAGATGCTGAAAAAACTCTGAAGGGGCTCAAGCACAGAGAATTCAAAAATATTTAAGAAATTAGAAAGACTGCATAACATTTTTCCGCCCCCCAGACTCCAAGAGTTTTGCCATCTTCACCAAGCTGCAAAAGGAAAGTTTACATCAAGCCTTATCCATTTTCAGCAAGCTTTTTGCTGAGGAATCAAGTGGAAACAGAACTGGGTTTGAACATGCACGACCTGACAAGCAGTTTCCTCTACAGACAAGCTTTTCTCCCCCCCTCCCTGATTACCTTTTCCTACACCCCCCCCGAAGAGTTCACCGGAATCACACGTGAATTGTATTAGCTGGCCCTCCAAGAGGCAGTTTTAATCTTCTCTGGAAGGCGTTACCAGCTAAAGCAGAAGCCTGTCCAACACACTGCTGTAGAGGGCTTGTTGTCTGCTTTCCCTAAGACACATTTCCCTGCTGTACTGCTGAAAATTTGGTTCATGCCAGCAGAAAAAGAAGAAAACTACATGAACCATGCCAATAGCATTCATCTGAGAATGAGCAAAATGTCTCTACACCCACTGCATGCACTTTAATTGAAACAGTAAGGGGGAAAAAAAAAAAAAAAACAGCAAGATTCATTTTATAATCAATATTCTACACGTCTGCTGTGCAACTGCTGTCCAGAGAATTAAGCATGAATGTCTCTGGCTTAATGAGAGGTGGAAAGTCCTAGTTAAATGGATTACAAGCTCTTTATTTCCTATGATTGATTCCTTCCATACGGCTGCAAGAAACATTCTGCCAAACAAAATGTTCTTCAGCAGCAGAGAAGCTAAATTAGTGAAGAACCAAGCTTGCCTTCACATACTCGCTGCTCCTTCCCTCCCATTCTGCACGCAGCCGTCACGTGCAGTGCGGCACCAAAATACCCGCGTCGGTCACATCGGCAACAAGACGCGCAAACGCCAGACCTGTTCCCTCCGCATCTTCCAAGATGTCATTTCTACTTCCATTTCCAAAGCAAATATTCACTGCTGCACAGCAGTTAGCCGCTCCTCTGTAGCTCCCTTGTTCTACAAACCGGATACTGTTTTGGCTTCCTATGCCAAGGGTGCATAAATTAATTTGATAAGACTCTAATCGCACAGCAAACTCCTTCCCACTACAAACACACTGGATGTGCTGTGGCCAAAGTAATCAAAAACTAAGGCAGTCAGCAGGATCTGGTGACGTGAGAGACTCGGAGAAGTCAACTCCGTTTCCCTGATTTTTGGGGAGCTTCTGGCTCTAGCGCTTTTTGTTTCCTCCTCGTTGCAACTGAACTGATTCGGAGCAATCAAGACAGACCATCTGACACTGGAAAGGCCTTATACATATTCACTTCGGGATAAAGCACCCTAAAAAGCCACCAGCTAACTGGTGAAGCCCAGGAGAGTTCAAGAAGCAAAGTCAGCTTGGATTAGGAGATGAACACAGAAAGACTGTTGACTGATCTTTATAATAGACGCGGGGTGGGAAACACCAAAGTTCTCAGCAAACCCAAGAGCATGAATACATATGGCACAAAGAAACAACGGGAGCTGCTGCCTCACGCCTGGGAATGCCAGAGGTGACACGAGCTCTCAGAGCTCTTTGACAGGTTCATGGCAGGCACGCGCACCACGTCTCTCAAATCTGAAGATACCGCTTCTGACTCAAGGAAGGCTCTCAGTGCTAGAGGTGTCTCTGAAAGGCTGCACAAGGTCCATCCTTGGAGGTTTTCGAGACCTGACGGGACAAAGCTCCGAGCGACCTGGTGCGAGCTCAGTGTTGACCCTCCTCTGAGCAGAGCGAGATGGAGTAGAGCCTTCCCGAGGTCCCCTCCCACCTGAGCAACCCGACGGGTCCAGGATTAAGGGAAATACCAAGTGCCTACCCCCACAGCAGCCTCAGCTTCCAGAATGGCACGCACATGCGGGTTTTTCAAGCAAGCACGCAGCTACAGCACATCCTGGAAGCCCTTCTCACAAAGTGACCCCAAATTTAACATGTTGCCCCCCATAGCTATTCCAGTCCGTGAGAAGATAATTCTCTTCTCACCAGTTGTCAGGGCAGACTCACCCAGCTGGCTGTTTCCATTTCGTCACCTCCACTACACGCCTTTCTGATCACTTGAAAACACACGGAAACAAAAACAATGTCAGAAAAATGAGATATACACAAACCCCATCCCCTCCTCCATCCCCACTGCACAGCAGGTATTTTGACTTCTGACAGAGGAACGGCTAACTTTCAGTTTCCCCCTCTTCTGTTCCAAAGATGCTCAGTAAAACACAGGTTTGTCTCACATTCCTAAAGCCTCCTTCCAGTCGTTACTGAATTCTTTCCAGTTCTGTACAAATCAGTCTCTGTTCAATGCAAGGAGTCAGACATGAGTTTCCCTCCCCGAGGATTTACAAGCTCAACCTAGACACTGCGTGGTGAAGGAAAACGGCATCTAAGGAAACAAGTGAGTAACAAGAGACAGGTTACAACCACCCCACCACACAGTTACTCAGCGCCAGGTAAATATTGTCTTGACTGCTGATGTGTGTACTCTTTCAAAACCCGGAGTTGATCTTTAGGAAGACATGAATAAGGATGAAGTGATTTTACCCTGTTTGCAGCAGCATAAATCTTTCAGGGGAAGGGAATTTTCTCAATTGGCTTGGCAAGCAGTTGCAACGTCCTCAAACGCTCCTCGCTTTCCAAAGAGCGTCTCAAAATGCTGGTCAAGGTCATTCTGACTCCAGCAGTAGACGTGACACACCAAGGGAAGGGGATAGAGGGTGAAGTCAGGAAGGAAACCGCCCCTGCATCCACAGGGTGACTCCCAGAGAGAACAGAGGAGATTCACAGTCATTTCCAACCCATGCCTGGAGAGTCCTGTTCTAATGAAAACAAAAACACAAAACCCCATCTGCCAGTTACATCAGCTACTATCTTGTTTTCCTTATGGAAAGGATCAGTCATGAGGAATTCATAAACTCATTTACTGATGCAAATCCAAGACCTATTAGTCAAAGTGCTTTCAAGCATTTTTGAGGACTTTTAATACAACAAGCATTAACCCGCTCCATTCCAGTGCCCTCCCCAGCGTTAGTGACGCTCTTCCAGACAGTTACCGATGGTACCACCACTCAGCACATTATCAACAGTGATGAGCAAACTGGCATGTTCAAGATAATCATCATTAGAGTGAAACAATGACATCTGCAGCAAACTGCCTTCACAGCAAGACAGTCGTCTTCCCTCCACCCCACCTCCAGTGAAACCCTACGCAAAGCTAAACAGGAGTTATTTGGGCAGTCAATAAATCGTCAAGAATAGGGGTACCCTGTAACTTGTGAAATGCTGAGCACTGCTGCCCATCCTTACAGCCATTTCTTCATCTTTCCACCTCCTTATTCACAACCGCCGGGTGATTGGTATCAGTCAGGCAAAGGTACCCAAAGCAAACTTGTGGCCAGGTTACGATGAGCCTGGGGGTCTGGGGATGCTGGCACAAAGCTCTCCATCTGCTGTGCCTCAAAGCACTAATGCCCATTTAGGTCATGGCTTATGATCCTCAACCTCATGCTGAGGTCTTGAGGCAAGACCCCGAGGGGTCCATTAATACATAGCTACGGAGTTTGGTGGGAATTGCTTCCAGCCCAGAGCAGGTTATCTAAACATCTGCAGCAGCTGAGCGGCAAGTCCCACACGAGCCCAGAGACCAGGATGCAACAGCACCGGTATTTCTCTTCCCTTCCCTGTAAAACACTAAGCTTTCTAGGAAAAGGCCTGAGAAAAAGGAGAGGCTGAAAGTTCATTTTTCTTAAGTAGCTCTGTGACACTGCAGTAGTGAAAAGAAAATGAAAAATACCCAGCAGGTTTTTACCTGGGCAGAGAGCTCAACATCACAGACCAAAGATCAGTTATGCAAACATTCAGTCAGTGCTAATAAGACTGACCACGGGAAACGTGTTCACTCAACACGATGACCTTTCCTTTCCTACCTAGAAAGACATAGCTGTCACCACAAAGGCAAGGGCACTCCTCAAGGCAGACCTTTTAGCACCAGGCAAGAAAAAAAAAAATAAAAATAAAAAAAGGCTTCCTGCACATCTTTTGATGAGCCATCCTTACACAAGCATCAAGTAAACAAGAGAAACACGTGCTAGTCTTCGAGGCTATGCTTGCTCTGAAGACAGAAGCACCTACCCAGGTGGGTCAGGCACCTCACACACCTGGAATACAGACCAAAAAGCAGCCACAGCCCAGGAAAGCAGAGAAGGACTTTCTGGAGCACAGAACTCCCACAGAAAAGCGTTTTGTTGTTTGTTTTGTTTTGTTTTTTTTTTAATTCTCACACCACCACCCCGCCCCCCTATTTATTAAGAGGCTCCCAGGAAAATTAGCCTATGTAACTTGAAAGGGCAAGCCAGCTGCACACAAGCACAGCATTTGAAGGATTAAATGGCTTCTAATTCAGCCTACTTCAGTTCCCAGTAAGCCACTTCAGGTTTTCATCTTAAATCCATTCAGATTAAGAGCCTGCCTCAATAGGAATGTTGAGGGAAGCTACTGTTTTAGGAAAACAGGCAGCTTGCTTTACACTAGCCAAGAGCTAAAAATATCTTTATTTTCAGCTAATTTTCTTAAGAAAACACAGTGTGATCGCATAAGTGTCTCTGTTCCTGTTCTCCTCTGCTCTCCCGTACCTTTCCTTCCCTCCACAAGCAACAACACCCCGGAGCATCAGCCTTTTCCAGCCCACGAACTGGTTACGCACTGGCAAGCTCTCCAAAAGGAGTTGCTGCCGGGTGGGAATGGATCAAGTGAACCTCCCCCCCCGCCCAGCAAGAGAAGAGCAGTTCTAGTCCAGCCTGCTGTCAAAAGACTCGTCAGCACGTACGGCTGGAGACATGAAAGGATCGAAGTGGGAAGATGAAAAGATCTGAAGTAAGTCCCAAAGAAACTAGACTTTGTTTGCTCTTGGGTCAACATTTTTTGGTTAAACAGTAAAACATTGAGAGCACCTCATATTAAATAACTTGCTGGATAGATGGCCAAGCCAGTTTCTGCCACCCTCTTGAACATACGGGAGAGGTCCTGAAAAAATACTGGCATATTCATCAAATTAAGAGAAAACTAAGAGAAAGCACCAAGTACCCAAAGCAGCATCTCTGCAAGTGTGAATTCAGCAAGAAAATTCAGGGTTAGGCTTTATAAACACTAGGAGCAAACAAAAAGCCAAACAAAAAAGACCATCAGCAATACCTTTCTTTTTTGTTGGAACGGTTCTTGGGTACTACTGAAACTCAAGGGCAAATCAACATTAAAGTTACTGTTCCTTGGATCAGCACACCCGAGTTCAAAGCTACCAGTATCCCAACTGGATAAACCAGAAGACTTAATTCCAAAGGAAAAGAGCCGGCTGAGAAAGAAAGTGAGAACTATAGAACAGGAGGGGTTTTCTCCTGAAAAATGGTAACAAAAATGGTAACTTCCAGACTAGAGGAGCATACTTGGAAAGTACATAGGGGAGCGGAAGAAAGAAGCAGAGGTATTTCTCTCTTTGCCATTATGAGAGATTGGAGTGAAAGGCTGCAGAGAGCGTTTCTCAGCTGGGTAACTGGTCAGACTGGAGAATAAGAAAGAAAGAGACACACAAATGGGGGGTGGGGAATAATCAAGCACGTTTCATGTCTTTGTTCCCAAATCTGGCAATCTAGCCGTTTCTCCATGTCTTAAGAACTATTTTCAACTGAAAACAGGGAATCTGACATGAATGCTCAGTCTGCTTTACCACTGCAGGAGTTTCAGACCTCCCCTGCATCCGTGAGATGCGAGCTTCACGGTCTAGGTAAAGCATGGGAGATACAAAAGCTTCCACCCTGCATGCCATAATTAGAAAACTTGGCTTTCCCCGCTAGGACACAATTTATAAGCCAACACGGGCATCTTCACATCAAGATTACAGTCCAGCTGACGTGTGACAGCAAGCCTATCTGGCTCATGGTTGATCTAACAGTCGCTTGAATTTCTCTGTCAATCTCCAGCAGACCATTACCTCCAACAGGTCCTTCTTCACTCCCAGTAGCATGATCCTGTTTTTGGATTCTGTGGGCTTATCAGCAATGTCTGACTGTTTTTTTTTTTTCCCCATTTTGGCTATCTCTTAAGCTGGTTTAAGAACAGTTGTGTAAGAGTCTTCCTGGGTTACAACGGGAAGGAAGCACTTTCTTCTCCGACCTGAATTCTGGCATTATTAGTACATCTTTCAGATCTCTATCAGGCCTAGCTTTACTGAAAGTACTCATTTCAGAGAGGTAAAACAAACCACTTACCTAAAATACTTTAATTTGGACGAGCTATTGGACCACAGAGCGCTTTCCTAACCAGCCAGTGATTGTTTCTCCTGAGAAGGCACTGAATGGAATGACTGAGAAACAACACCTGAAGCCGCGTCTTACTTTCTCCAATACAGTCAAACCACAGCTCAGCTACCATGTAAATCTAGTTTCAGAAGCTCTTAAGCCAAGAAAGCTGGGAAGAAACAAAATACACGTATCTAAGTCAGCAAGAAGCTGATCAAGAAGTCCCAAGAGTGGATGAGACAGAAGGTGCCTCACACATGAAAAAAAGTCATTCTAATCTCTGCACTTATTAAAGCCTAGTTACCTTCCTCAGGTCTTCTAAGCCCATGGGTGTCAAGTGAGAGACATGAATCAAACTTTACACGTTCTTCCTGCCCTCTCCAGTTGAGCCAATGATTTTATTACTTGTATCTCAAAGGGGGCCAAAAGAAATCTAAGCAACTGCTAGAAGACACCTCCTTTTCTAGTCAATTCAAAGCAGAACTAGATTTTTTTTTTTTAATTTGTGAATTATGTATCGGTCAAAAAAACCCAGCAGACTTAGACCCCTTGGCTCACACTCTTCTGTGGGACCTGGGGTGGGGTGGTGGTGGTCCTTGCTCCCCTAGCAGTGCTTTCGCGGTCAGCCTACGCATCCTGCAACATCATAGCGGGCTCTGGCAACCCACAAGATTCAGCTGTCAGGGTTAGCTGATCAACTTGCTCTTCAGATAATTTCATAGCTGACCTGAGCAGGCGGTTGGACTAGATGAGCTCCTGACCTCCTGCCCAAGATGAGCTATTTATTCTATGATTTTATATTTATGTTCAGGAATCACGTCCTTCAAGGAACGTAAGGCTCCGCCCCAAACCCCAAGCTTTGCATTCCAGTAAGTGCTCAGAAATTGCTCGACGGCAAGTTAGAAAGTGTTCCTTTGTATTCTACAGACTGCTTGATCAGAGCCAGGCTTACAAGCCCACTTGAGCTCAGAGGAGCATCGAGCTCTCAGCACTCAAAATCTGCCCTTACAAGGTAACCAGAATCCACATTTTCCAAGCCAGGCTCACTTAGAGGAAAAGCATTCACCTAGAAGAGAAGTTGTTGAGCCAAAGGAATTTCCTAACTGGTTTAGAGCATGAATTGGGAACACTGCTGCCTAGAGCTGTCACTGACACACTGGTGTCAATCGCATTGTACAACAATATCGATAAGCAAGGCAGGTCCATGTTTGAGTGATGCCATCTCAAAGTATCCTTAAGAAAACACAGGAAGCAAATAGAACAAACTACTGCTTACTAGCCAAGGTAAAAAAAAAAAAAAAAAAAAAAAAAAAAGAAAACAAAAGCCTTTTCAGGAACCTGAAAGCCCAGAGGTGTTGCATTTCCTTCACAGACCCATGCCAGTGTTTCTCCCGTGCATCAAGGCACTGTAGAGAAGCAAGGAAGGCAGTGCTCAGGCAGCTTCCGTACAGGGAAAGCTTTGGAAGAGGCATCTCTGCCTCCCGGCCAGCGAGAGCACAACCCAGTGACCTGGGGAAAAAAGTGACCGCTGCTCGCTCCGTGTTCAGAAACTACTTGAAAAGAGGACTCAGGAGAATTTAGTATTTGCACCTTTTCCTTCCTTTCTAAATGGATGTTTCCATTAGAGAAACCAAGCGCTTTACCAAGCTTTAAAGCAGCCTGAAGTTTACAGCCAACACACAAACTCCAAAAGAGTGCAGCTGGGCAGGATGGAAACATCTTTGCCAGCACTAAACCCCCCAAGCTAGCAATGTTGGCCAAAAGGCTATAAATCACCATCTTCTCCCTCTTTAATCCTCGCTATTCACTTTTAGCTTTCTAAGCAGTTTTACTTATTCCAGCAGGTTGGGGTTTTGCATCATGCTGCTTTCCAAGAAGGCCCATTTCTCTCTTTAGCAGCACAACAACTGCAAGCTATTGAGTAGCCTGTGAAAAAGGGCTATAACGTTTTCACTGGGCTAGAAAACACGCTGTCCCAATATAACTAATATTTCATAAAATCAACTTGAATTCTAGGCGTTTTCAAATAGAGCTGTTTGCTGTTCAATATTCTGCCAAGCCCTCGAGAACTTCACGTTTTCTCCTTTTTTGTTCCATTTAGTATCGACTGACTGAAGCCTGTTAAAACCTTCCCTCTTTTTGCAAACAGCTGATACCACCTGCTTCCAGCAGCAGGGACGAGAGCAGAGCATCACGCACCCGTTTCTATTCCGGTGACATTACGCAAGTGGCTTCTTCACACACCACCTACGCTTCGGTCCTCAATCTGTTTGGCTTCACAGCATCCCTCTCGAGTGAAAACACGGAGGCAGCTCCATGTCTCGTCTAGCTCCGTCTTTCAACGGGCTGTTCGTGTTTCTTTTCACAGCTTAATAAGGTTTTGTTCCCCACGCTGGAGAAGCATCTTTGCCACCTAGCACTTGTTCAACCCACAGGTCTGAAGCCAGCATATGCAGCTTGTTCAGCACACCCAAGCTCAAGAGCCCTCTCTGCAACAGGTGGCTCAGTTTTTATAGGGATGTAAGCGTGATTTCTCTTCAATCTCTCCTTGAGCTCAAAGTAGACATTTTAAACATAGGCTCCTGAAAGCCCTTGGGTGTTCTCCTTAACTCAACTGACATGTCAAAACTGTTGAAAACCCAGGCTATTTACTATAACAGGTCTGCAAATTTGACAAGCCCAACTTTGGTGGTCGGCCACCAGGCACAAAGAAATAATCACAGATACAGACACATGTAGAAACAGCTGAGAGGGGTAGAGCCAGCCATTCTTTGGGAATGGGGCGCTCAGTAAGTGGCACCTTTCCCTAGCATGGGATCCTTCCCAACAGGGTTCAAGAGAAGTTTCTTCTCAAGCTCGTAAGCTTCATAGACAGTCATAACAGTCTTGCCCAAAACACTTGAGCCACGTGGCAGGAGATAATCCTGCTGGCAGCTTGGTCACAGCTGCAGAGCTCCACGTGGTCCACAGCCAGCACATAGCTAGATTGCACCCAACTTCAAGATAACGAGTACAACTCAACACTACACTGCTCTACAGACCGGACCCAGGGTAAACCCAGCCTTATGTCCAGCCAACACAAAAGGGGCTGCTTGAGGCCCCATGATATAGTCCCTGCACAGGCAGTTCCCTGCCACGCGCTGGAGGAAGGCCAACCCTTCCAGCTATCCCACTATTGCAGCAGAGGTCAAAACGCAGCTGGATGCCATAGGGTGCGTTTAAAGCTCACAACACTGGTTTGGTCTCTCCCTGCCATGAACCATCCATTGCCTCCACATTTATCTATGAAAGAGTTTCCAAAATAGAAGGCTGCTTGGCTTTCAGATAGGAACAGACCCGGTGATTGCGCCACTAAGGTCCCGCCACCCTGTTAAGGAAAGTAGCGCAGAGGGGAACATGCCATATATTAGACACCCTTTCATACGGGGAAACGGTTTTGCTTTCTTCTGTAGCAAGATCAGAAGAGCTGAGATGACCCTGAGTTGGTAAACCCCAACCCTGTGCCACCAGCTTTCCCATTAGCTTCCCCAGTTCCTGGTCCCTTGTTTAGAGACGTCAGGAACTAGACAAGATGCAAAGTCATGGGATCTCCCAGGCTTGCTCGGAAAGGATGCAAAGGCTTCATTTATTACGTTATTATCACAACTGAACTCCCTGCAGCTTGTCTTGTCTGTCCCAAGAGACCTCTTCTACAGTGCAGACGACATCCAGACACATCCATCCCACAGCAGCACAGTGAGGCTCTTGTAGAAAGCGTTGAGGGTTTTCTGCACAGATGGCAGCATCTGAATTCTCTGCTGTTAAGATAAGAAGAATGGAGACTTGGGGATTATTTTTTTTTTTAAAGGGGAGCGAGCTAAGTGGCTACAAACTTATGCATCTTTCAAGGGCCAATATCCCTAGTCTTCAGAGCTTCCTCCTGTTACCAACATTACTTTAGGACGAGCGAAACACACCAACAGCGGCATCCTCAGAGCATCAGCTCCAACCCCCTGCCAGAAGCCACAGGTATCACTGGAGGAAGGAGCAGAGCACACAGAACAGATCAGAGAACCAACGAGACAACAAATCACTGAGTCTTTCATTACAGCCTGTATTTAAGAGTGTATTTAAGAGCAGTCTCATCCTTGCCACTCTCTTTGCTCTTACAGAAACAGCTCAAGCTTACCAGTATACAGGATTTTCCCTTTCCTCCTCCCACTCAAGCTATCAAGTGGAAGTGACTGAAACAAAGCCTAAGAAGGAAGAGGGTCTAACATGCTTATGAGCACCTAAAACATAGCAGGTAGACACAAGGAGGTTTGCAAACTTCCTCCACAGCCCACCCCAAAAGGACCCTATTACAGTTGTTATACTTACAAGTCACTTTTTCCCCCCAAACATTAACATCTTGGGTCTGCCACGTTCTGTGGTACGTTTCAGAAGAAACACGCCTCGGTCGTTTGGTAGCCCCAGCCTTTCCCTACACACCCTAGAAACCAACCAAACATGACAAGATGATCTTTTTAGACATCAGAATAAGCCTGATTTTTTTTTTTTTTAGGACGGTTCAGCAAGTGGCACACACGGATTTCAAAGCCTGTCACATACCACACTGAAGGCTGCAGAGCCAACCGATCATCTGCTTTGCCCCAAAATAAAACCTAAACTTCCCTGAAGTTTAAGACCACTTCACTGAAGAGGAAAAAAGCAGGTACAGGACCAGCTCCAGCAGGTCCAGCGCCAACAGCAGACGACCCCAGCCTCAACGATGCCATTTAAACAAACACGCTTGCATTTAATTTCGAGAGAAACAATGTCATCTCTCCCCCTACCAGCTCTACTGCTTTAACATTTGTCATCACTGTGACAGGTAACTCTCCTGCCCCATCTCCAGCGCAAGGCTCGTCAGAAGCACAAGAAAATGAGAGCTTTTAAGAGGACAAATCAGAAGTTTGAGATTTGCATATGTTTTTAACTGCACACTCATGCTTTGTAACAAACATTCTCTGCTATGGAGGCTGGAGCACAGGACTCCCAACGACACGAGCTGTCAGCAGCTTTTCTCCTCCGTTATGGAGAAAAGATTCCCCGGAATAGTTTCTCACTACCAAGTTCTTTATTTTTAGCTCGGCAGCCAGAAGTCATATTCAAGATCGTCTCCATCTTTGTATTATGACAGTCCTGAATTCTTGCTTTAAGTTACAATGCAGTTTATTAGCTGAAAGGATTTCCAGCTGCAGTTATTGCCTAGTAGGAACTGAACTGATATCCATTCATCATCCCCCTACTTACAAGACAAGATTGCACATGAATGCTGAAGCTCATCATTGATTTCCTGCTAAAATCAGGTCTTAGAGGCAGAAGAAACTCATTATATGCTTTAATCTTGTTGGGCTTCGAAATTCTCCTCACGAAATGGTTTAACTAACACGATTCGGAAACTTGCGACAAAACTGGAAACAGGAGGCGGCCAAGACTTCACCTACGCAACAGCTCAAACATTTTTGCCTGTCATTATCTGTGCAACACAGAGAAAAGCTTCCAGATCTAGGCAAAGGATGGCAGATTTATGCATAGATTCGGCAGCCATTGAGCTATTCTTTCCAGCAATCTGTGTGCTATTGAGCGCACTAGCGCAGGCTATTCACCGAGACACTTGCCCAATGTACAAATACCACTTGGTCATCAGCAACTGAGCAGGCAGAATTGAGACGTTTAGGAGTTCAGAATAACACTGGTTTATTTGAACCACACCTGGAGGTGAAGAGAAGGTCCGATGCAACACAACAGAGAGAAAAGCTCTTTATAGAGACAAAGATGTTGAGCAAAGGGTAACAAGACCTTCGCAGCACTCCCGTTTGACCGCAGCGTCATCCGGGGACTAGAGCCACATCCCACAGTTGCAAAACCAGCATGTGATTCCCGCCTTTCTTTGCTGGAAACAGGAATACACGATGGAGGAGGCATATTACAGAGACAACCCCAGGTTACCTTAAAAGTCCATATGAACCGTGAGGGTTGAGTGCCCTGGGTGGGGAGGATTAGCTATGTTCGTGCGCACACACGTGCAGGATGTGTTTTGTCTCCGAGGGTATTTGAAGCAGAAAGACAATAGCCCCTTTTTGCAACACCTCTCCTCCCCAGATGATCTTTCATACACCCACATGCCACGCAACTCTGAAAAGCAGTTCTCAGCATGTGCTTTTAAAACACAACAGCACAATTCAAAAATCTAATACCTGAAGGGAACAATAGGACATCCATATGGATTAATGCGAACAGCAGGCTGGATAGCAGGTACGAGTGGGAACAAAAAGAAATCAAAGGTGCTTTCATTGCAGTCAATGCAATTCCCAAACCTACCCTCAGATTAAGTCCTTCCAGCCCTTTCAAAAGGCTCAGACTCTATCTTATATTTACTTTTAAGCAGCCTTCCTACTATCAAGGCTTGAACATCCAAAAGCCCCAAGGAGAGCGATCAAACAGCAGGGCAGGATGGGGAAGAGTTCAACTCCCAAAAGGTCATGCCTGAGCAGAGATGTCTCAAAGCTGCTGACACTTTTTGGCAGCTATACATTAGCAAAAGGGGAACAAATGGGAACAGACGTGACAACGCCTGCTGTTTGCACAAGCCTTAGACAGATTCAGGTTGCAGCTCCACTAGCATAAAGCAGATACAGCAGGTAAGCCACCCTGAAACTTCCTTGGAAAAAGAGAGAGAGTTGTTCTTGGCTAGATGCGCGTACATGCTACCAGAAATACAAAGCAAAAATCTCAGTGAGGTATTATGCCTACTTAAAAAAGTATAGTGAAAATCCATTCAAACAATGATCATGTCGCATTAATATGGTTTCTATCACTTTTACCCATGTACCCACCTTCAGACCACACAATTTGCTTTATATTTCAGACTGACAAGAAAACAAACAGGCCTCTAGAGAATATAACCACAAAAGCCCACAGCAAAAAAAAAAAAAAAAAAAAAAAATCACCTACACAGATGAAAGAGCAGAACTGTGCAACAGGTTTTTCTTTCCATCATAGGTTGAAACCCTCCCCCTATGAAAAATCACCCAGTTTCAGGTTGTTACATTCCCCTCTTCACCAGATTACTGACAAATCTGCAAGAGATGCTGAATCACGCAGGAAACCGAACCTTGTTTTCAACTGGGAACAAGAAACAACAATGAGAGCTAGAAATCCTAAAAAACAGACACCTCCACACACCCCCACTCCCAAAACCGCAATACAAACCGCCATCGTGCTATGAGGGGTAGCACAGACCAACCCAGGTTTCAGCAAGTCTCGGGGGGGGGGGGGGGGGGGGGGTGTGGAGACACGCTGATGGATGGTGCCGCTTTACATCTTAAAACCTATAGATTCATGCAAGGATGCTGGCCACCATGCAGCCCATCGGCTAACCCCACTCTCCTGTCCCAGCCTCCAAAGCCACATGCTCCATCACACCAGACCTCATCTGGCACGCCTGTTCTTTCAGAGCACTGTTGCAACGCAGCCCTTTTTCTCACAGCGCACAAAACCTCCACCAAAACGATCCTTCGACTGCCCTGCAGCACTTCAGCCACGCTTGGATGCTTCTCCGGTTGCCATGAGCCTACTGCGCTTGATCTCTTTTTATTTCCCCCCATCAGGACATTGCAAACCAGGAACAAAACACAGAGAAGCGCGGAACAGAAATCTCACCATCACGTTTGCAGCACGGATGATTTCATCCCAATTACTTGCTCTTGTCATGCAAAAAAGCTACAGGAGAAAATTTAAATCCTGATCCAGACAATAAAACAGCCAAAAATGAAGACACTGCCCCAAGCCTTTATTTGATTTTTACATGCTGGGATCAGCCCTTCAGAATCTGAGGAGTCTCCCAGAAGTGCTCTTGGAGGGCAGACGGACATTAAAGCCCAATTACACAACTGAATTTAAGTCTTCACCCTCTGATTCAGGGGAGCCAGAGGAACACGCGCACACAGGAACAGCTTGTTTAAAAAGAGGACCCCAAAAAAAAAAAAAAAAAAAAAAAAAAAAAAAAAGAGTGTGCAAGTTATGCAGAGAAGCCAGGCAAAGAATGCAAATTCTGACCTACTTCTCCCTCCTGGATGGGAGAGGGCATGAGGCAGCTGCTACTGCTGCTCCGCAAGCACAAGAGATGAGCAGGAGCCCTGCCAGAATTTCTGCCGTGATGCCTTTTCCAGATGCAGGCTGCTCCGTGCGGGCTGCTTGTAAGGCAGGGGCGATCGTCCTTCTGCCCAGGCAACAAGACCGCAACCACCCAGTCCAGCAGCGGATGAAATCAGGATGGGCCAGGGTCTCTGAAGAGCCTGGATTCAGCTCCCGTGCCAGCAGTATTTCCCCCTGGACTCCCCTGCCAGCACCTGCCTTAGCTCTGCTTCAGGCGGGATGGGGAAGAGCAGTGTCTTCCAGGTAGAGGCAGGAGGTCGGGTGCCTTCATAAAGCCTCTCTCAAAACCAGCCTGAGATGGGAAGGGAGACAGGGACGCAGCCACTGAGGTGATGGACACATTGGCTTGACTACAATGCCAACCGGACACCCATGGACAGCAGGTCTTCTTGGACCAAGAGCCTCATGAAAGCCATCCACTCTCCCAGTGCAACAGGCCAATGACGCGAGGAAAATACCAGAGGAAAAGGGAGGCAGAACAGAAAGAGTTTCACTCAGCAGCTCCTCCACTGGAGGAAGTTTCTCACTCTTATTGTGCAAGCTGAGACTCTCAAACCAGATCTTCATGCTGGACTACCTACCCAAGAGCCACCGACCTTCTGCACGGTCAGTCTGCAGGAAAGTCACTGGCCTTCAGCCACTTCTCACCCCAGCAGGGTGGAGTCCAGCCAGACCAGTTACTCCAACCAGAGGTGAAGTGGAACCAGTGGCATTTATGCAAGATTGACCCTACAGCACTTTCCATCTCAGAAGGTTCAAGTTTTCTGTGCGCTTGCAAAAACAGAGATCTTTAGGAGTCATGAGAAGTCTTCCTTCCAAGCTATTCATCATACCTTGCTCTATGAAAAAGCTTTTCAAACGAAAAAAAATCATCTGATCTCACACAGACATGAGTTGACCGGGTTAACCATCAGCTTAGGTTAGATGAGTCCGAGATGTGTTACTGCAAAATATTTTCACCAAAGCACCGAGCTGATATAGAATAAATGCAACCAAGAAGCAAGAGCTAGCAATCTTAACGTCAACCAGAGATCCAGCCCATTTTCCACAGACGCACCTTGCTTCACACGATGCAGCTGGCTTTTGCCAATGAGCTCACACCTGGTGCTCCTAGAGCAATGCTGGGGTGGAGGTTATTGGATGTTCCCGGCTTATTGCAGCCAGCTGAAAAGAAATTGGGACAAGCAGGGAAGCACTGAGAGAGTAGCAGTTTTCAAACAGCTCCAAGTCTCAGCACATTTCCAGCACGAGCCTAAAGGCACGCTGTGCCCACAGGGGGTGGAAGTTACCTGCCAAGTTTCAAGCGATGGGAACACGAGTGGCACTGACAGTCCCACATCCCAGTGGGAGAAACAAGCACCTAAAACTGTCTCCAGCGACGCATTTCCAGAAACGCACTGGTTTCTCATCAGTTCTTGACATGCAAATACTATCATACATCATACACATTAATCTCCTAACGATACAGTCCAAGGTATATTATTCAGCATCTCCCAAACTTCCTGGCTGGCATAAATGCAGACAAAGCCATAAAATCCTTGTTGTACTGGCCAGCAACTGCAATTTCTGTCCAAAGCCTACAGCAAACGCTGATTATAGAGAAGGCTTTGTTCAGCCAGTGTCCTTCCTTTCTCTTGGGAAACCTGTATGTCAAAAGACCAGTAAATGCTGGTAATTTATTATGTGGAAAGACAGTCATGAAGCTAAAAGTAAGAGAGAACCAAGAGCTAAGCCGAGTTTTTGTCTGAAATAGTCACAGAGCCCTATGGTGGCAAGTCAAATTTGTTGCTCGTCTGTTTATACGCACATAAATATCTGGGGGTGAAGGGATGTAAAGCAGAGAAGGATTATCAGCATCACAGGAGCATCGAGCAGAAAGATGTAGTTCAGATTTGAAGACTGCTCAGGGATTGCGTTGCAAGAAAACAGACGAAAAAACAGTTTACGAGAAATTGGATAGCTCTAATTTGAAGAGTCTGTTTATCAGCATTGATTGAGGAAAGATCAGTTTCATCCTAAAGGACAGCAGGTGAATCACCGCAAGTCCTTAGCGTTCTCATCCCTCATTAATAGGTGCCACTACCCTGGGCTCTGGAGGCATCTCTGGTACCATTTTGATGCTGAAGTAAACAAGAATCACATACACGGAATCTGGGGTTCTTCCAGCTTCCCAAGCATCCAAGTAACCCTCCGGCAGACATAGGATGTGGTATCCTGCTCATCGCCACCTGTGAAGCCACCTAAAGCCCAAGCTGCCCGATGATCCCTCATTTCTCTCTGGCCATTTCCCAGGGATTGGAACATTCAAACACCACCTGGATAATTCACTTGCCCATGCCTTTTCTGTAGGGCTGCAGGCAGGGAAACTTGGCTGCATTTCAGTTAAGCACACCAAACAGAACAACTTTCTCCACTTCCATGGGATGCAGCTCACAAGAATCTCCCTCCCCCACCCTACAGAAGAAAGAGCTGGGATGTTAAATAAAACACTTAATCTTTCCCACCAAAACCAGTCTGTAAACAGCCCAAGGGTTTAGGCAGGTACCTGGGATGTGCCAGAGACTTTCAGGCCTGTGTTGTCTTCCTCCCGCGTCCCGGCTGAGCCGCCTGCCTTGTCCATCAACAGCATTTCTACTCAAACCAAGAGGAGGAGAGCTCTCGGCTCCAGGATGGAGAGTCACCAAAAGCACATTATGCCCCTGTTGCTCCGGGTTTAGACAGCAAGCAGATGTTGAGAAGAGTTCCCAAGGTCTGCCCTTATCTGAACCATTACTACTGGAATAGCACAGGGACCTTAGGAATACTTTACCACTCAAAAATATTTGTCCTCAGCAGCCTTGCTGCCCTGCCAGCTGCCAAACAAGATTTGGCCATGTAACTTAACCGGCCAACTCCCACCGGATTTGTTGGCAGTTGCTGACTGCCCTTCAGAAGGATACAAGGGTTTAGCAGGTCCTTCACGGTTGCTGGCAGGTCACTGCTGCCTCTGCTTTCACACACCTGTGCTGGTGCACCAAGGTCTCAAGCCAGTCTCTGAGCAAGTCAATGCATTACAGCTAATGACCTGCTGATGAGATGCTCTTATCGGGGTCTAGGTAGATCCCCCTGCAAAGAATCAAGCATCACATGGACACCTCTGTTTCAGAGATGTTCAGCATGGTGCTTCCATGGAGATCTGCCCTCACCAGGTGTTGGGCAATAAAGACACTTAACTCTACATCGATACTCTCTGGTTGGGAGGAACTTAAGATACTCAGCTTGTGTATAGAAGAATGGGAGGGGGGAAAAGTATTACAGAAGCAGTTAAGTGGTCTGGACATGGCAGACACCACATGGGGGACAGGAGAGCACTGAAACTTGACAAACGACGCAGATGGCCTGAGTCTTGGTGTGGCCAGTCACAAAGCAGGCATTTAAAAGAAATAAATACGTACTGCTGCCTCCATTTCCAAGGAGATGGTGGGATAACCACTGAGAGAAGAAGTAGAGACATTCATGATTTCTTATCAACTGGAACTGGTCAAGGAACCTAATTCTTGCCACTGACATTGCATTGTCTTTGTGAAACGCGATTGGCAGCATGAAAACTAGGCTGGATTTCTTCCTGCACCACTTTCTACCTGTATCAGCCCTCAGCACAGCTTCACATCAGCTCCCGGACCCACCTGTGCACCCAGCCCCGGTCTTCATCAGGCTCTGTGCTCTTTGTGAAGAGGAATGGCCTTTCCCCATGGGTTTACAGAGGGCCCGGCAGAGAGGGACAATCAGTTTAGTTTGATTTGCTGCAGAGCAGTAGAAATGTACGTCAGTAACTTAAAGGTTTGTTTTTTTTTTTCTTGTAACAGTAATAGCTACTGCAGGAACACAACAGCGCATCTGCTCAAAACAACTAGGGAGGCAGACGAACCTGAGTTCATGCTGATCCTGCTCTCCATTCATCCTTTGAGGAACACAGCAACTGTCCCTCTAGGAAAGGCACAGCAATTTCTGTGCAGGAAATCCAACACACAAGCTGTGCTGCCTGCGGAATAAAGCACTGCCAGTAGCTTGGGTCACTCTGCTCTGTTCATGTCCTCAAGTTTTTCTCCGTAACTGAAGGCAAAGCTTTTACTGAAGGCAGAAATTCTCAGGCTGCTGTGGACTTCAGACTGGAGCTTTCAGAAAAATCCCAGCAGCCACCCATCAGATTCAAAAAGGGAAGGGTAGGTGGAAATCGGAGCACGAGCCCACCACAATCTGCCCCAAAAGCTGCACACTTGTCCCTTCTTCCATTTCACTCCAGCCTCTCTTCCAGAAATCCCATGCCGGTAATGTAACTAGTTAGCTGGGAAATAAGGCTTCTCAGCCATCCCTCCTCTTCTCCCAGTTCTCCACTGAGCTGGGATCCTCTCCTGGCCTTCTCCAGAGAACTTTTATTAATGCGCTGAATATATATGGGCTTACGCACTAATGTACACAGGCTACCTTTGGGGCATCATCCAAAAAAACCTGTTCCAGAGACGCTCTGTACCATCTTCAACGGTGAGAGTCACATCCCTCCTTTCCCTGGAGCTCACTCTTCAAGCATGGCTCAGGAGTGGCTTCAACACTGTCCTACCACACAGCTTCTGGACCAGAACATGCTTCTTCCTCAGCACTTTGGGAGACAAAGGCACAAGAACCTCTCCTTTTTAGGGAGATAAGGATGTAAACTAGCTCCCTAGCATATCTGGATAAATGTTAATTAACTGTGTCTCTACTCTTACAGACCTAGCTGTTTTAGGAGTCTTAACTGCCTCAGGTTTTAACAAGAAGGTCACTTCTCTATCTGCTAGGAAAGCTGTATTTTGTTCCTCACCACCTCTAGCCTTTTTAGATTCAGAATTAAAGTCTTCATACACAGCTTAGAGCTAGATAAGAGGAAGCACATGGATTTCTCCTCACCTCCAAGGCAAGTTAAGACCGACCAAAAGGAGAAAGGAAGTCACATAAAGTAGGGTTGAAACCTTCATAGCAGCAAAGTCATTTTCACAGCAAAAAAGACAGCAGCTGCTAAGAGAGTAGCTGGTTGCATTTAAGTGGCTGGGATTCACACGGGATTGAGGGAGCCCAGAGGCATCTCAGGTCCACATTCTGCAGCGGACACAATGGAAAAGGAGATCTCAAGTCATCATCCCCATTTCCCTTTCTCCATCCTTCTGTGAGAGACAGTAATTGCATCCTCTGAAGTTTGCATTAAACCAGGGAGGGCCAACGATCTTTTCTTTGCAGACGTAACGAGAATGGCATTCACCAAACGAGACAGTGGTGGTGGGGAATCAATACATCACAAACATTTCCTGCTTTGCAAGTTTAATCACTCCAGCAAGATATTAACATATTTTAGAATACAGTAATCTGCCAAATATTAGATTTTCAGTTGCACTGAACAGTAATTTAGATAGTCAAGTCTCCAAGAGTCAAATAAATAGTTGTGCAACCTACCAAGGTCTCAGCTTGGTTTCCTGTGAGCAGCTCCAATGTCCCACCAAGTGCCAGCTTGCAGAGAAACGCTGTGTTCAAGGCTCTGCCGTTGCTAAGTTTTCTTTAATCTGCCCCACCGGTTCATGCGTTAAGAACGGCACCCTTGCACAAACCTCGTTTTCCAAGAGGCCAAAAAGGAGGAAGAAATTAAACTCAAAGCACTGATTTATAAAGATGTTGATTTATACGCTGCAAACATATGCCGGAAGGGGGAGGAGGATAAATTAGCACAGACAGTCCAAGTCGACACATCTTTGTTGTTAGCCTCCCGTCATCTCTGGGACAGGGATCCAGCCCTCTCCCATGGAGAGCTTGACTCCAATCCAGCATCTCTGGGTCTGCCCGCCCTGGTGATTAACTGCAGCGATGTTAATTACAGGATGTAAACAGTGCCCTCGCCTGACCCATAACTTGACATCAGGCATTTACAGCTCAGCCAGCGCTCTGGGAAACCAGTCAGCCATGCGGCGTGGTTGCACGTGTGCCGCCTCTTGTCAAGCCATTGCAGCCCCTTCCCACCATCCTCCCAGTTTGGGGCCGCAGACGACACCACCTTTACTTCGCACTCTGCATTCCTACTCCCACTTTTTCCATTCACAGGGTAAAAAAAAAACAAAAAAACCAAAAAAAACCCACAACTTCTCAACGCTAAGAGCTCACAGAGCTTCTACCACAAATAGCAGACAAGGATTAAAGCATCATGTCAGCCCAAGCATCCAAGAAACGCCTTGAGGAATGCACATCAGTGCTTTCACAGGCATCCCTAGACCGCCACCAGTTCACAGCATCCACAGAAGCTGGTGGTTCACTCTCACGAGAAGCACCTGAACAAGACCCTTAAACGCTTCCAAAATCTCCTCTGCCACAAAGGCACCACTGCTGTCACAGCGGTATTTAGCTACAAAGGACTCCCCAGTCAACAGCCCACAAGGACTGCCACTGCGTGACCAACACAGACAACGCTGGCATCTTAATACATGTCACCGTGACCTTCTGTTGCTCCAGGAGTAGACAGAGGCATAACAAGATAACAGAAATGCAAGTACACCAAGGAATAAAACAGCTATTCCTGATGAATATTCATTAGCATCTCTCCCTGCTGTAATCTTCCCAAACTTTTTTTATCCAAACACCTGGGAGAGGAGAAGAGTAGATCCCCCAGCCCAGGAGACTTCTGACTCTGCTAGTTAATAAAAGCAACACACAGCTTTACAAACACACTCTGAGCCTTTCCACCAAAGGAAAGGCAGAAAACACACTCTCCCATCTCCCAGAAAGCTTGCCCTCACATTAGCTTTCCTCCCGGTATTTCTGTAGGCAGCTTTTGAAACATCTGAAAAGCACCGTTTCACACTAAATTCACATCCAGAAGGCACAGACACTGAAAGAGCACATGAAGCAGAGTCAGGATTCCCAGACTGCTTTTTAAACTGTAAACATTTAGAAAAGCAAATGACCTTAGGTGTATAAAGCTGGCGTTAATGAGAATTCAACACCAGCTTCTGGTTTGGATAGTCACTTTTAAATGGGCGGCACTGGATGCTGAGCATCAGGTCTTCCCCATAATGGGGCCAAAGAATTGCCTTTGCACGGCACTTAGAAGCACCAGGGTTTAGCGTGTGGTCACACACACGCAGAGGCTGAATCATCTCGTGCTGCACAAGGAAAGTTTCTGCCCCTCTATCCACCCACCTGCAGCGCAGGAACTCCTCCTCATCTCACAGGGGTCGATGCAGAAAAATACGCAGGACCAGCAGCTCGTTCCTGCTTAAAAGGAACGGGACTCCCACACCCTACGGTGCGGTCCCCGATGCAGAGCATCCCAAAAGACAAGTCACCTCCATTTTGGCCAACACATCCCCAAAGCACAAAGATTCATTTCTTCCTTGAGGTGCCAAGGAGATGCAAAGAATCAGGCTGGAGCAAGGCACATGCCACACCACTGTCACCCGTCCCAAAGGGGTGGGAAAGTCCCAGGGGGACAGGACTTGTGCCAGCACAAGCCACCACAACATTTCAGTGGTGCTTCCAGCTATGCCACGCACACCTGTGGGTTTCTTTAAGCAGCCCTTCCCTTCCAAAGGCCCCTCTGATAGTTTAAAAACTGTATTTTCCCTCCTTATTCCCCCCCCCGACCCACCCCACAGTATGAAACACAAGCTAACAAGCTCACCTTGGGCGAAACACGATGGGCACAGAGAAGGTCAGCCTCGTGCTTATCTCCCACAAAGCTGCCTATTATTAGCAAAACAGGCTCCACTCTACAGACAATGCGTTAGTGCAGATCAGCCAGAGCCGGGCCACCCCACAGCTGTCACCTCAAAGGCACCCAGCTTGCACCAGCATGCTGCGGGAGGCCAGCAGAGAACTGGGATGGTTTTAATTGGGGATGAAGGAGTCCTTGCATTAGGTATCCCTTGGCACTACAGCCCCTGAGGCAGCTCTCCAGTAACTGGCTCAGAACACAAAGCTTAAAAAATAAAAAAAAAAAAACCACAAGCACCACCAAACGAGAATTTGGGGGTAATTTTTAGCTGTAGAAATACTTCAATTTACTCTCCACACTTTTGCAGGCAGCCTCATTCATCCACCACTAATCTCTGCTCAGACGCTCTCTGTTGACACCAGTAAGTATAGGGATTAACCGGGGCGATTCAGGCGACCAAGGTCAGGCTGAACGGGAGCTGAAGCCACCCTCGCTGCAGCAGCACAGACCTGCCCCATCCATGTCATTCACGGTATCTCGAGGGACACGACACAAAGGTCTGGCTTTCTGCAGCACCAAGCTAAGGCTGGTGCCTTTGCACATGGTCTGCCTGGGGATCAAACCGCAGAGACGCAGCAGCGTACAGGAGCCCAAAACTCACGCAGGAGGCAAAGAGACTCCTGGGCTCTTCGTAACACGGTTCCAAGAGTGGCACGTCCAACATCAGAAGTGATGGTCACCATACAGCTTGCCTGCAAAAGTTCCTGGCATAAATCTCAATCTTAAGTGTCTCTTCCAACCTAAATGATTCTACAATAGGACACTGGGGAGACCAAGTTTATAGACTTTCAAGGGGGATATGCTTTTAAGAGCAAATTCCACCAAGGCCTCTTGTTGTATTTAAACAGGGGTATAAGTTTTACACAGTTAATGCAAGACGTCTCCAAGCAACAAGCGTGGAGGCTGGAAATGTATATCTGATGACAGCATATCTTTAAGCATCAGTCAGCTCCGTTCCTCTGCTCTTTTCTACGCCTCTGGATCAGCTTCGCATTGAAGACTTTCCAGAAGTACCTTCCCTGGGGCCCAGACTTCAGGATGATTCAGCTAAGGATAAAAAAAAAAAAAAAAAAAAAAAAAAAAAGGACACCAGGGACGAGCAAACAACTTGTGCAGAGTCAGCAGCATATTCTGGTGCCTAAATCAACTGACTTGTTTTCTTTTGAGGAACTGGAAAGGAAGGAAGCGGATCAGCACTTCAGAAAAACAACACTACTACAGCTGTATCCGTGGAGCATTTCTGATGCAAAACAGGCTCCAGCAATCTAAGGGCTGCTGCAGATTACACAGGAGCTTGTCTTGGAGACTTATTTGACATTTCTAGATGAGCCAGCGATGTTATTCCTTGCACAAAAGCTGTATGTGCCATGCTTAGAAGAGTACCCAAGTTGGTCTCTACAGGACTTCTCCCCAAACTTCTGCCCTTCTCCTCCAGCGAGGGATGCCCT
Source organism: Sagittarius serpentarius (assembly GCA_034782735.1). NCBI lineage: Eukaryota > Metazoa > Chordata > Aves > Accipitriformes > Sagittariidae > Sagittarius > Sagittarius serpentarius. The sequence goes on from JAVKLA010000026.1 coordinate 25,201,841, forward strand.
GGAGAAAACGTTACCATCTCCCAAGAGGAGGGAAGGGGGAATCTCAGCCCACCTTCCAGAGTAAGTCAACCAAGAGGTGTCTCGAACCCCAGCACCAGGTCAACATTTGGTGTTTGGACCTCTGCATCATGCTATTTTTCAGACAGACTCACCATTTCCTGCATATCTCCTAACAGCTCCTCACTCCGATTTTTTTAATTTTCTTTTTTAAATTAAAAGCAGCAATAAGGAATCAGAGAGGACAACCTAGGTAAATTCAGTCCTCCCAATGCGCACAACCCAACCTAAAAGTTTTGCTCAGCAGCATCAGGGGTAGCATTTTAGTTGCTGCAGCCACCACAGTCCCAGTTCGCACTGCATCAGCATCCCATCTGTGCTTCCCACAATGCCCAAATGAGCTCTCAGTACAAAAGTCCTCTGTGCAACCACTCTTGTCCCCATGAGACAGCGTTAATCAGTTTTGACAATGTCTATTTAAACATTCTCTAAAAATACATCTGGCTTTCGACCACTGCAGATGCAGGGAAAGCCTTGCAGTGACAGTGATATGACAAGGACGGATGCTTAGGTACAGCTTAAACTGCACTGTTTCAGGGTCTTAGCTGTCAAGTCAGCAAACAGCATCATTTCCAAGCAATTCTCAGTCAATAATCATTTCAAAGGATTACTTGCAATTCCTAATCTCTATGTGCTTTGAGAAGGGCACAAAAATGATATATATTTTTTTTTTTAAAGTAAAAAGGAACAACAACGGATGCCTAACAGCTCACAGGAGAAGCCAGAGTGAGAATTTGCATTGGTTTCAATTCTTTAAGACACCAAACAGCCTCCATTCCTGCACGTATAGGAAGGCAATCATCTGGCACCTCATTGTGCCCACAGCCAGTTAGGCAAGCAAGCATGCACGCACACACACACCCCCCCCAAAAAAAAAAAAAAAAAAAAAAAAGGAAAAAAGAGCACCCTTGGCTAGAGCAAGTGTTAGATATTGCTTTGACAATACAGATTTAGCCCAATATTTTTGTGGGCAAAACATCTGCTGGGAGGTAATTTCCGTTCCCACGGACCCAGAAGGACTTAGAGGTGCTCTCGCCTCCCCGCAGCCTGGCCCATGTAGCATCCATCCATCAACATCTCCTGTAAGCAAAATCTCCTCACCATTTCCAGAATCCAGGATGCTTGGTACTGAGCTTGGCCACAACCTGGGACACAAGAAAAACATGATCGGAGGTGGGAAACCACTGCAGTTCATACAAGGGTCAACACCCGTCTCTGCAGCCTGGACTGCTCTGGTGTCTTGTCCTCCACTCACACACAAAGTCCCATTAAGGCCAGGCAACATATTCACACCCCTGTCACCCTTCATTTTGCTTCTCTAAAGAAATTAAACTAGTTATGTTTAGGTCAGGTTCCACCTTAACCTGGGCTGCTCAACGCCTTGGCTAGTGCCTGGGCATTTCTGGTCTCCCCTTGGTTTGTGTGGAGGAAGGAGGTTAAAGAGCATCATTTTAAATTAACCCCCAAAAAATTCCTTTAGAAATATTAGAACAGATATCTCCACACTAACTCTGTATGAGTTAATGTATGCACTAGATCACCGCTCTGCCACATCTGTTTTTTGGAGGGTTCTTGCATTAACAATGGAAAAGTCACTCCCCTCCTCCCCATCTTTCATTAGCTGCATTGGCTTTGTGAGGGCAAGAAGGAGCTCAAAGGGATCTAGGAACAATTCACCCAAACCATTAGTAATGCCACTGAGGCCAGAAAAGTTGAATTTCACATTCCTGGGCAAAGTTGGAGCCTTCCAGTAACAACTGGATCCCAGACTTACCCTCTGGACTGTACTGGAAGCAGAAGGTGGTATTAAATCCTCAGATTTGGCCGATTATTTGTGACAGCTCTATTACAGTTCTCACCACGTGTCCTAGAATTGACATCTACTGTAGGAACCAAGCCAAACACTAACATAATTTCCAGAGAACTTGGCCTCATTCTCCATGTTACTGCAGGAGAGGACCACACTCCCACAGAGCATCCCGCTGTGCAAGCCTCCACCACAGAAAGTCAACACATAAATCTGAGCTTTCCAAGAGAAGCTCCTATCCAAAACCATAGCTACGGCAGTAACCAGTCCCATGAAGATGAGTTTCTGCAGCAGAGCTGGACTAAATCACCTACATACACCTTCCCTGCTCTGGGGGGGGGGGGGGGGAAACA
>JAVKLA010000026.1:25205686-25253178 GCA_034782735.1 Sagittarius serpentarius
CCCCACAGCAGAGCTGTCCCAGCCCTCGGACCGTCTCCGTGGCCTCCCCTGGGCCCGCTCCAGCAGGTCCGTGTCTTTCTTATCAGCAGTATTCAAGGCAAGTCTACTAATTTTTGGTATAGTGCATGGTATATGGGATTGATATACTTCAAAAGCAGAGATTCTCACAGCTTTAGCACTTAATCAAGTTATCTGCAAAATACTGGTTGGTCCGAGATGGACACTATCTGCACTATTTTCTTCTTCCCCTGCCCGAAATGAAGAGATAGGTGTCTGTCTCCATTCAGCCACGTGACTGATAGCTGTTCAGACCCACTGTCTAGTTTGGCTTCATTTCTCCTCTGACTCTAGTCCAGGAAGAGAAGATGCAAAGCCTAAAGGAGGAGGCAAGGGATCCTTGGGCATTGCAGATGCAAAAACTGAAAAATAAAAATAAAATCTGAAAACGTAAAAAAAAAAAAAAAGCCTTGTCCCCCAAAATAGATGTGTTTTAAAAGCTTTGAGATTAGGCTGATCACAAAAAGACCGGCTTTTCCTTAGAGGAAGAAAGCAGCCCTCCCAAGAGGAGGCTACATGAACTTGAGGGATGAAACCTAGTGGTACTATGAAGCCGCTCTGATAGTTAATTCTCTCCATCAGCGCTAAAACATCTGTTTCTGTGGACCCTGTGACGAGGGATCCAGGTAGAAGTTATAAAAGAATAAGAAGGACCTGAGCAGGACAAAGGCAAGTGAACCAGAGACTGAAGTTGAGCCCACACATCATCAGGACAGCACTTCCCACGAGGGAGAGGAAGGGGAAGGAAGAGAGTCAGCTGCACAGGGAACAATTGCTCCAAGGAAGGGGAAGCAGCATTGTTTGAGAGATTTAAGGAAAAAAAAAAAGCATGTAAATCAATCCGCCAACCCCACCCCTCAAAAAAGAAAAAGAAAAAAGAAAAAAAATCCCGTAGTCTTTGGGAAGGCTCAGCTCCACCTTGACATCACATACCCGCTCTGAGCCAGAAGGGAAGAGAGGCTGCTTTGTTTGATTTTTTTTCCCCGAGCTGCATTACCAGCCCCTCTTCCCGAGGAAGGAAACCTTCCACGCTCCCCTTCCCCTCAAATTCACAAAGGCTGAACCTGGCTCCTTATTCCACCTCCCCCAGCGAAGCAGACCACAGGACCGTGCTTTCACTGCACTGCCCGATGGCTCCCAAGAGCCCTGACGGTGCAAGGAAAGAGGAGCAAAATCCAGCAGCTCGCCACTGGGTCACAAATTCAAATCCAGCCCAGGGTAGCAGGACATCTGCAAGCTTTTCAGGAGCTTTTGTGGGAAAGCCTGCAGACCCAACACATCCCTTGCCTTTCCCCCTTTCATTGAGAAGATCTCCCGCTTTCCAGCAGGGAAGACCCCAGGGGCATCTGCACAGGCAGGAGAAACCAGGCTGTGCACATCCTGTTTAGCAATGTTAAAACTCACTGCTCCGGCTCACTTAACTCCAAGCCTCCCTGCTGTAACATGATCGCAGCTGCATTTTATTCCACTTAAGCCTTTCCCAAAATACCTGTGGTCCTTTGAGGTACTTTTTCCTCCCATCAAAAGCTTTGCAGAAATTAAATCCTATTAGCACATAACAACCACGCAATGACTGTAATATGTTTGGGTTTGGGTTTGTTTTTTTTTTATGATGCTGTCTCAGCAAAGACCTTACCATACCTTCTCCTTCAAATATGAGAAGCTCAAAACATCTGAAACCTCAAAGCACCCTTCTATGCACAGTATTTAGTGCTAATCCCACCAAAGGTACCCTGCCCTTCACTGCTAACGGTAGTAATGACCCACTGGTTGGATCTCAGGTCTCTGCCCTGTCCTACCCCAGCATCCAGGAGTGCAGCTTCACTACTGCAGCTGGACCATTTCTGGTCCCTCAAAGTACAGGTCAGGACAACTTTTAACTGATTGGTAAAGAAATCACCTCCCCATGATGGCTGGCAGAGGCAAAGCACTTGCATGCTTGGACTTTAATTGCTCTCAAATGCTGCCAGAGCTTCAAAGCACTCTTCTCCACCTGCTTTTTTAGTGCTAGAAACATCACATCTTTGCACCTCTTCCCAAAGGAAACTGGACACGACTTATCATTCACAAGCCCCGTTATCTTTAAGCTTTTTCCTGCAAGTATCTCTGTGTGTTTCAACGCTACAGCAGCACTATCAGGTCAGACACCACTCCTTCCTTAAGGATTTCTTCTCACAAGTTCCTACAGATGCTGGAAAGGAACTTTCCACCCAGCAGAGCAGAGGGCACCAGCAGGGACCAGCCGAGCAGACTTACCTAGGCTGTCCTGGCAGCATCAAGGAGAGGGATGTGTCTGAAGCACAGTGCCAGGGAGACCCTTGAGATGTCACCCAACTTGATTCCCACCTCTGCACAGGGGACTAATGTGTCAGTCATACACAAGGCTTGTCCGAGTGGCTCCCGGAACGCAGAGTGTTGAGGCCCCACAGCCGTGCCCCAGCACGTCACTACCAATGGAGAGATGTCCTGCTGCTAAACCTAAGCCACCTTAGCTCTAAATGAAGACAAAATCCTTCCTCTTGTTTTCCCTAGTTCTCCAAGATTTCAGCCCAAAACTGGAAGTGCAAAAGCCTGCTAGAAAACAATTATAATCCCTTTTTGATGTTCGTGTTCCTTCAGCCAGCTATCAGCCACGTTACCACCTTCTCCTAGGTCCTAGATAATCCCCCATTTCACCTCATATCTTGCCAGAGCAAATACAGCATGGCATCCAGCCAGGGCTGAGGACCAAGAGGACTGCTTTCAGGTGCTCTCTGCTTAATTTCCCTTTTATTTTCTCTTAAACCAGGGACATCCATCCAGCTGCCCAAAGGTTTCACGTGCCTCAAGACATGGGGAGCCAGGCAAGAAGCGGAAGGTGCTCTGGCAACCCTGCGTTTGATTCCCTGCACATAAAGGCAGCAACAAAACCACCCACCTTTAAAAAAGGATCTTGTGAGCTCCCATTTGGCTTGACATTAAGTTGGTCTTTTAAGTCACGGGGTTCACAGCCATGAGACCTCCCTCCTCCAACCCCAGTTACTCACAGGCAGTTTTATTTGTAAGCTATTCCTGCATCACAAACACAACCCAAACACGGGAGCAACAGACCTGCCAGGGAGGCTGTTCTCCAAAATCCGCCATTCCAAGTTAGAGAAGAGTTTTGTGACAAGGGTGACTTCTAGAAGAATTTACGAATCCCGTTATAGCAACCAGCTTCCCATACACACACACTCGCCAGGTCTCAGGATAGAGGGGGTGACAACCAAAGTTTGAAGAGCCAAGTCAGATTTCTGAAGTTCTCTCCTCTTCTTTGACCTGCAGCTTTTCACTGGCATCTTCCACAGAGCCAGAGACTGGTTTCTAGGGAATGCTTTCAACACAAACATTAAGGGAAGAAACATGCAATTCAACTGACATCTGCTTTCCAACGGCATTTTCTCCTCTGAAAGGTCAAAGGATTAAAAAAAAAAAAAAACCTTATTAAGCATAATGGGAAGTCTTGCAATAACGTTGGGGGGTGAAAGTTTTGTTTGTTTTTTTAAAGGCAGATATTTTCTGTCCATTATCCAAAACATCCTTCTAGACTTCATTAAGCACATTACAAACTTACCTTTGTCAATGGAAGTACAGATGCCGTTTGATCTAAAGATTAGGATCACATTTCCTTCCTCTAAAGCAAAAGGCAAACATTAGCAAGGACTACTGGGGTTAAGGTTTAATTATTGCTTAGGAGAGGCCCACACTTGCTGAGGCAAGAGACCAGGTTTAAAAAGTTAGTTGCAACATATTAAGGGCCATTTAAAAGACAGCTACATGTGGTAGCAACCTTGAAGCCTTTATTTCACCCCCTCCACCACTTTTGACCCGGCCAATAAAACCAGGCACAGACCACAGGGATCTGAGCGGTGCTCAGCACCACAAAAACAGGTAGGGACAGGCAGGAGCATCCATGTGCAGGGCTGTGAGAAAGTTATATTGTAATATTGCTACTTGAACAGATGGCCTCCACAAGAATCTCCAGCCCTCAGCTTCAAAAGGCTCTTCAGGTATCTGCTCCTCACTCAAGGGAGAGCAGGGTCCGCTAAGGAAAGGGGGTGCAAAGCAGAGGTACACCCAGCTCGGGGAGCAGATCCAGCCAAAGCTGGATTTAATCCCACCCCCAGCTGAGTAGGACAAGCTGATAAATAAAATAAAGGCTTTGGCAACAGGCTTGAGGGACCAAGTGTTGAAGCCACCGGTTTTCTGGTGTCTAAGTCACCCCAAAGGCTGCAGACCAGCGTAAGCATTCAGTTCAACGCCTTCACGAATACCTTTGCTAGCCAAGAAGATGGCTGCAACATGCTGCCTCCTTCCCTCGCAAGGGTAGTTCCGCAGTTTTGTTTTCCATTCTAAGGGACGGGAGGTCATTTCATAGGTATTAATTTAGCCAGCCATACAAACTTAGCTGGAGACCTCAGCAAGCCACTAACACAAAGCTGGCGAGCAGCTCTACCCCATAGACTGGGAGAAAAAATGCTAGGACCATATCCAGTCTTCCCAGAGGCTTATGGAACAGATACAGCAGCAATTCAAAGTTTAAGGAGCAGCTTACGGACCCCCGAAGCTATAGAAACCTGAACTGACCAGGAGACCCAGAGCACTCACAGGGTCCTGCATCTCACCCCAAAGAGGATGAAAGGCCAATGTAGAAGCTCCCTTTGAAATGCTCTTTGATCTGCAGCACCAGGGCAGCTTTTCTGGCCGCGACATAATCAAGTGGATAGCTTGCCACTATCTAAGCGTGACCCAAGGCATTGCGCGCCTTCATCCAGGTACAAAGCTGAGACTTCTGAAGACCGCTGGAGTCCAGGCGACTGCTGGAAGCCCTGGACACAACGGTGGTCTGCAAAGCCCAGCTCTGACCCTTCTGCAAAAATCAACTTTTGTGCGTCAAGCACAGAGAAGAAGGGGAGAGATGAGAAATCACAGGGGACGTGGTACATGGCGGGTGAGTACAGCCAGTAGTGACTGGCTGAGCACTCCAGCACCCCCTTGTCCAAAATGCACGATGGTGAGCAGAACGCCCAAACCCCACAGAAAAACCAAAAAGCAAAGAAGCCACGTGAAATCTGTTCCAATTCCATACTCATTCCCAAATATACAACTGGCCAAGCGTTGTACACGAATAGCGAGCAAGTGACAGGGGAAGAGGGGACCTCTGAAGGCTCTTATCCCTTAGAGCCTCACTTGTACACTAGCTGTGACATCCCGTCTCCAAGAGAAGCCCTCAGCTGTGGGATCTGTCACCAGGCTGCAGTTCAAGAAGATGCTTTATAAAGCCCTGCTTAGCACCATCCTGACTGTAGGCCTACACAAAACATGACAAGTGCAGTTTTCTTCTGGTGGCCAAGCTCCTCAAGTGTGGAAATAATCAGTGTACGTGCCAGGCATGGCTCTCCTCCGAGCCCAATTCTTGCTTGTCAGCATCCAGGCTGTGGCAGCGTTGTACCTTTCAACTTCCTCTGCTGTAAAATTGAGTTATTCTAGGCTCATAATTGACACAAAGTCAAACTCCATCTGTTTCCACCAAGATAAAGATTCCTCTGAGGTCGCTCTGCTAAGTACCTGCGGCTTTGCTGCCCTGCCTCCCAGCGCAGCTCTCCCAGCCTGGGAGTGGAGAGGTGCGTGATGCCAAAATTAGTGCCCAGATTCGCTCAGCGTTTATTCCGTGCTGGGTGCAAGGCAATATCTTTGTGCTATTTAAGTGCCCAGACCGATGCAGCAAGTCCAACGCTATGCATAGCATCAGTAAGTGGGAGTCTTACAGTCTGGAGTAAAAAGGAAAACACTGTCATCCCAGGAAAAAACTCAGGAGCAGGCAGCTCTTTCAGAAGCCATCTTTTGCTACGCTGAAGTTTAAGTTACGTCTGTCAGACAAGTATCCCACCTATACATGATTCAGTTCACTGCTTGTTTTAATTTTAACTACTATTAAAAAAAATTAAAACCTTTCCAGAGGTGCTACAGCGCACAGCCAATATCTAGGGTGGGAAAGCAATAGCCACAGCAGCATTGATCTTGGCACCCAACAAGAAATGGGATTAAAAAGACTCGAGCACTGTCTGCAGTCTTCTAAGCAGAGAGGCTGCGTGAAAGTACTAGTGAGCTGGAAGAACAGAGAACGCCGAAGAGCAAGAAAGCAGGTATGCAGGCAGGAAATAAGAAGTGTGATTTTCTGCTACGGTATAATTATGAGCAATCCAGCTATCGGGTGACAAATCCATTTGTGCTGTAGAGAGGCAGTCAAGCCAAGTTACCCCATTGCCAAAACTAGCCCCAGGAGGCCAAGGACGTACTGCAGAGTCACTGCACTTAGCGACAGTTTGGATGCCATTTGATACTGTCACCGTTACAGCCCGCGGGCAGGAACCGGGCCAGCGAGACCGGCAGACTCACCAGCATCTTCCTCAGCCCCGCTCGACCAGGCAAACGCTGCATGAAAAGTTTTGTTGCACACTCAGTTCTTTAAAGCCAGAATCATCACTGAAATTTCGAACCACGTTTTCAGCAACCACCCCATTTAGGTAGCCACCCGCCCATAAACTGGTTTTGGTTTGTGAGCTGTACAGCCTCATACAGAGGGTACAGTCCTGCATGGATAAACATTTCTGCAAGTTTCGGTTCCCTCTGATGTAGCAAGATATTCCTTCCCCAGTGCAGTGGGTGCACGATGGGCAAAGTGTCCGTTTCCCAGATGGAAAATCTGGACAGGAGGCCTGTCCCTCGACAGGTAAAATACAGCACGAAGCAGCATCGTGTAACTGCTCTGCATCTGCACCCACGCAGCCAGTGGCTTGCACAGAAAAGGGTTTCATGAGGAATCCAGCCCTTTCTCAGCATCCATGGAGAAGTCAAGGGTGCAAGCGTGCTGACAGCAAAACCAACACCAGGCTCATGCTTTGAAAAGCACGAGGATTTTGTGAGAGAAGTCAAAGGTCTTTGCCGGTCTTTGCAGACTAGAGCCCTCCCTCCAGCAGAGCACTGATTCTGTTCTCCAAGGGCTGCAGGACTGGGGGAAAATGAGAAGGAACAAGGTCTGAACACAAACCTTGCCCAGGCAGCCTGCACGTATCTGGATGCCACACGGACCTTCAATGCCACCAGATGATGGGCATCCCATACCATACCAGAAACAGTTTCAGACCCACAGCCCCCACACCTCAGCCATGACATGTATCAACCCTGTTGCAGCCTCCAGGCTCATCCCAGTTTGACCCAGAAGTCCCTGCTGATGGCCAGAGGCATCACCCTTGGATCCAGCAACAAATCTTTCCAGAGAGCAGCTTGCCTTGCTCTCCCCTCTACACGTAAAGGCCAGTGAGCTTCACAGGCATATTTCACAAAGGAGACCGGAATTTACTTTTCAATTACTCATCAACATCCTGTGTTCCTATGAACATATACCTAAGTAAAGGTACCAAAGCCACTTGCTGAGCAGCAGCTAGGACAGGCATCAAAGCATCCTGCCTTACAGTGCAAGGGATGATGAATCTCAATTAAGTTCAGGATCTTGACGTACCAGCAACTCAAGTTCCTATATTGCCGGAAAACCACAAGCAGCTCACGAGCTGTCCTAAAAAGACCCATGTTTAGTCGGAAAACCACCCTTTTGCCAGCAATATTTGGAGAAACTAAGTCATGCCATTCGAAGCAACCCCCCGTGCTGTTCCCACCTCCAGTGGAAAGGTTATTTTGTGTGAATAAGCACCACGAAAACAACGCTTTACAGTTTAACATCAACCTTAAGATCAGCCTGAGAACACCAGTGGAAAGCTGAGCCTCCAGAACTAAGCAGACCTCCCATGCTCATCAGCTCCAGCAACATCCCCCACTTATTACCACCCCCACCTGGGAAAATGCCATTTCCATATTGAATGCAAGGAGCCAACACACTCCCTACTGCCGTCCTCCCAAATTACTCACAGAGCAGCCCACAGAGTCTCTCTAAACCAGGCTGGTGGGGGTGCAGCAAAGACAGGTTCAGCTGCCAGACACTTCTGCGCCATGTGCAAATGCCTCTCGGGGAAAAGTGGCTAAAGATAGCTCACAGTCCTGTAATCAGACCCATAAGACTGGGATTTTACTCCCACCCCAGCTGATCCACAGTTACTGGGATAGACGCCTCCTTTACACGTCTAAATCATTACAAGCTGCTTTTGCAGACAGCTGCCTGGGTTTGAAGACCTCCATTATGGCCCCAGTCCAACCCCAGGGTACCAAAAAGTACTCGGCCATTGGGGTGAAAAGTAGTGATGCTCAGGTAATGATTTCTAGCTGCAAAACACACCACAGTGAGCATGCCAGAAGGTGATGGAACAGCCCCTGTGTCACTGCCACAGCAGAGGGAAGGTTTTGCCATTACCACCTTCACGCCCCACTGGCTCCAAAGATGTTCTCTGAACTCAGCCCATCGGCACGCTCGGGATAAAGCCAGCAGAGCCCTTCACCAAGTACCAGCCACCCCCCAGCTCCCAGCTATTTTTGGCAGGTTATGTCCAAAGCTGAAAGTATTTATGGTATCTAGTTACCATCCATCCACTAAGGGGGCGGAAGGCAAAAAAAAAAAAAAAAAAAAAAAAAAAATCACAAATTAAGTGTTCATCATTTGGCTACTGTACTAGAGAAAAACTGTTAGAAAGGAAAAGGGAGGGACGAAAACTATTGCAGATTCCTTTTTCTTGTCCCATCCCACATACTCCATTTCCTCCCGCGGACCTGTATCGCTGCTCACGTGAAACAGTGACATTACGCTGAGGTTGTTATTGTAACGGAGCAAAAACTGTGTACTGAAGCGTTGGCGCCTGGCGAAGGCTTTTCCACACAGCCTTTTCCAGACCCTCTCTCACACCTCAGCCTGCACCAACCCCCAAAAACCCACCCCTCAGGCATGTCTCGCCGCCTTCACGCAGGTGTTGCACACCCTACCCATTCCAGCCCGTCACCAAAGACAGACCTCCAGCAAGGCACCTCCCTCCCCACAGCGGCCACCCAGCTCCTTCTGCAGGGTTGCTCAGCCACCACCTTCGAGTTCTCCACGGCAGCCCTTGGAGAATATTGTCGCCTGCTGCAAGAGGAAAGCGTACCCGCAGAGCGCACGCACAAAGCACGTGGGGACAGGGGTTGTAGGACAAGGCTTCGAATCCCAGCGTCATCGCAAGCTCAGTGGTGCAGGTACTCCGGCAGATTTGGTTTAAGCGTCTCACCCCCTGGCAGAGAGAAAACGGGATGCTGCGTGGTTGAGAGTCGCATCTGTCTGCGCCCGAAAAGGCACCCACGGTGCCTCTGAAGGGCTGCCAACAGTGAGCGGCAGCTCCGCACCGCTGGAGGGGCTGTCACCCTCCCTCCAGTCAACCTGCTAAAAATACTCGGAACGTGTCATTGGCGTTCCATACCCACTCGTTAGGGCAGGCACCTGAAAAGTTGGGTTCACTGCAGCGCTGCAACGGATGGCTATAAACTCTTCAGAAGGGACAGGCAAGGAAGGAGAGGCGGTGGGGCAGCCCTCGGGGCTGGGGGGAGGGACTTCAACTTACCAGATGTCTGCTGGAAGTACAGTCCAGCGGCGAGGAAACAGTCTAGGAGGTTCCCGGAGTGTGTGGAAGAGAACTTCGTGACGCAGCAGGAGAGTGAGGGAAGGTGCCCCGCTGGACCTCCTGTTTGCAAACAGAGGAGGACTTGTGGGCGTTGTGATGGTTGGAGGCCGTCTTAGGTGTAGCGATCACGAAATGATAGATTTTTCGATTCGTGGAGAAGGGAAGCGGGGGCGGGGGGGGGGGGAGCTCAGCAGAACTGCTACCTTGGACTTGCAGAGGGTGGTCTTCAGCCCGTTTAAGAGACTGGTTGACAGAGTCCCTCAGGAGACAGTCCTGAAGGGCAAAGGAGACCAGGAGGGCTGGACATTCCTCAAGAAGGAAATCTCAAAGACGCAGGAGAAGACCCCACGTGCTGAAAGACAAGCTGGCAGGGAAGAAGACCATCTAAACAGACAGTTTTGGCTGGAACTGGGGACAAAAAGGAGGATTTCTGGCCTTTGGAAGAAGGGGCAGGCAACTCAGGAGGACTACAAGGAGGTTGTGAGGTTATGCAGGGAGAAAAGCCAAGGCCGAAGCCCAACTAGAACTTAATCTGGCTACTGCGGCAAAAGACAATAAAAAACGTTTCTATAAATACATTAGCAACAAAAGGAGGGCTAAGGAGAATCTCCATCCTTTACTGGATGTGGGGGGAAAACATAGTGACAAAGGATAAGGAAAAGGCTGAGGTACTTCCTACCTTCTTTGCCTCAGTCTTTAATAGTAAAGCCAGTTGCTCTCTAGGCACCCAGCCCCCTCAGCTGGAAGACAGGGATAGGGAACAGAACGAAGCCCCCATAATCCAAGCAGAAATGCCTAGTAACCCGCTGCACCACTTAGACACACACAAAAAATAGAACAGGCTGCCCAGGGAAGCGGCTGAATCACCATCCCCGGAGATATTTAAAAGACATGTAGATGTGGCACTTCGGGACATGGTTTAGTGGGACTTGGCAGTGTTAGGTTAACGGTTAGACTCAATCTTAAGGGTCTTTTCCAACCTAAATGATTCTATGATCCTACTAGCTCAAACTAACAGTGTCACAGCAGGAACAGGCTGAGGAGCCCACCTAAGGAGAGGCACTTGCCAGGAACAAGCCTCTTTCCTTGACATACGACTGCTCAACAGCCTCTCTGCATTGCTTCGCTGGGTGAACGAAGGACAGCAGTGCACAAATACTCCTGTGGCACCACCGACCCTGCCGAAGGTTTATACAGGCTACTAAGACCAGTCTTCAAGTGAGGACACACCCTGACCCCCCCAAAAGGCAAGCCTCAAGAGAAAGAGGTGGCTCACACCAGGTTTCTCCTGGTGCTTCTCCCATCCCAGGGCATGTCCAGACCTGGCTGCAGGTGTACTGAAAGCAGATACCCGACTCCTCACATGAAACCATTCATTTTTTTTTTTTACACCATTAGACATGTCAGCAGAGCAGTTGTGTCAGAAGCACAATTAGCCAAAAACCAGCACCCGAGGAAGCTGGATTCATGGGAATATACCCCAAGGAAGAAAAATCTACACATCTACCTGCCTTTCTACAGCATCCAACTCTTCACATCCTCATCCTGCCCCACTGAGGTAGTGCCACACCCTTTACTTACTGGTCACCAAACTAGGAAAGACACCTATCTCCTTGACCAAAACCACGGATGTCTGCATAAAGCAGACGGATGACCCCAGTCATCACCCAGTACCTCAGATACCCTTCCTTCAGGCTCATCACCAGAGCATCAGCCCAAGACTTCATGGTTACCTCACAGTATCTGAGGACAAATAACCAACAGCTCAAGCGTTTTCTTAAATTAAAAGGCAGGATAAGCAGCTCTGTCCTTCATTGTCACCCGGGTGAAAGAGGAGGTAGACGGCACAAGCAAGAACTAAGCTCTCTTCTCCAGGGGTGATAATTTTCAGATGCCTTCACCTTGCTGGAGAGGAAGGACCCAGATTTCACCAGCTGCGGCAAGCAAACATCTCTTGCATGGCCAAGGGAGGAGAAAGATTTCTGCTTGGGGCTTCAGGCCGCCCACAGCATCGCTGAGGTGAACCGCTGTGCGACAGGCTCCCAGGCAGAAGTGAGACCTCAGGCACACCAGAGAGTATCCCTGAAGCTGCAGCAGATGCGGCCAGCTGTGGACAGACTGACCAACGTTTCTGCTCTCTCCTTCACTGCCAACCGATGATGTACCATGCACCCACTCAAGCTCTCTTGGTTAGGCATGGAAGAGGCCCTCCAGCCCCCAAGGGCCCAAGGACAACCCGTCACTCCCCACAGCCATTTGCTCTGTGGGGCTCACGCAAGCCGAGGTGACACCACAGAGAGCATCCAGCAGGGACACAGGCTGACATGGGACACCAGCCACCTCCACCCAAGGGGTGAAGGCCTGCTTCCTATGATCCCACGAGGCTCAAAGCCAGCACTTGCCCTAAAACCCAGCATGACTCAAGCTGCACGGGAGAAAGGTCTAGCTTTCAGGAGGGGAATAAGGGAAATCAAGGCCAAGCCATTTTTACGAGGTGGTGCATTCAGGCAAGTCTTGCTCATCCTTCCAAGTCAAACTCTCTTGCTCTGCAAAGTAACTTCCAGGAGGAGAAAAGAAAAAAGAAAACAAAGAAACAAAAAGAAAACTACCACCAAAAAAAGAGTTTCTTAGACATAGGCACTTTCTGCCTGAGCTGAAGTGTGACAGGACACAACCGAAGCACTCCAGGAGCAAAACGCATCAGCCCGAGCAGACCTCAAGCACCTGAGAGCTCCGGGATGGCCATGGCATACAGGTCTTCACTAAGCCTATGCCACCACAACACCAAGATCTCCCAGCATTTTACAGTCGTTCTACAAAAGCTGGAGGAGTGGCAAACACTACTTTGTCCATCATTTATAACATGAAAACAGAGTTAGAAGATCAAACTCTGTAGCTGGTTTCCACTCCAGAACAAGAAAATTTTTTAAATACAGCCCTCATGTTTCATGGCAGGGAGAGGATTTATTACTACTAGAACACAAGATCTGCCCCACAGGCAGGTAGCTGCTGCCTTCCCAAATTCCCAAATCTCCCACCTAGCAATGAGCCCTGGGGGGGAATCCAGACATCTCAACAGTCCCTATATATCCACTCACCAAACAGCCACAGTGTAATTTATTTCAAAGCTCAGCCGCTTGCAGCTATATTCATTTTTTTAATACCGGCTACGTTGCCTCAGCCCAGTGCTCTTTCTTGACAGCTCTGCCTTTTAGCAAGCATGAAACCTGATGGTGCATGAGACATAACACGGTTTTACTCACACCCCTATCCAAGAGCTGGCTCAGCAGAGCTGACAGCCACAAGCGTCTTAGGCAGTATTTATCTCATACCTTGCCTTCCAAAAAAAGCCAGCCTTTTGGAATAAACGTATGGGATCTGTCACCAAAAATGGCTAGTTTGGGAGAGGAACTTCTCATCAACTTCAGGCAATGCTGAAACACAGCAGTAAGTTTTAGGGCGGCCAGGCAAAAGCAGCCAGTTGAAGCCAACAGTGGCTGAGCTGAGACACGTACAAGGAGGATGTGAAGTCCAGCTTCTTGACCAAGTACTGGGGCACTCCCATGAAACAGCGACACTCAGACAAGAGTTTTCCTCTCCCCCAAATGCCCCTCTTGGGGCTCCATAAGCCTTTGTGAACAATTATCTTCTGGAGCCTAATAAAGGGTTGGCAAAAAGCCGCATAAGCAAATAAATCGGGTTGAGGTGAAGATCTGATGCCAGAGACTGAAAGGTTAAAGGGGAGATGGTACACATGTAACATGATTTAAGCTGTACTTGCTGCTGCCTCCTACCACCACTCACTTACTTTTTCTTCCTCCTAGATTTAACCCCTGGCTCCACCACGGTTGTATTTCGCCTCCAACATGAAGCAGAAAACTTTTTCTAAAACGTATGGAATGGGATCCGGTTTGCAGCTCTCCAGGTAAAAAGAGGATTCAAACTCACCGCAACCACCTTCCCTCGATGCAAGAGGCTGGTTTGTGTTTTCTGACTGTGGTATTTAAACAAGAGAAATTGCACAGGAGACACTGCCTTAAGCGTAAGGTGTTTGAGCTATAATAAGTACCAATATTTGCTCTTTCTCCCCAGCTTTACAACATTTTGAGTCAATTCAGATATAACTATTAGTGTATCAATTTGGGTAGAAATCAGATGGCTTTGCTACGTGAGGTACTGGAATTGGATAGCCCCAGGAACTCGCATTTCCACTTATTTTAACTCTGGCTTTTTTGGATTAGGTTGCTATCACAAAGCCAAGTCAGAAACATTGGATGCTGTGTTAAATCCCATTAGCTGATTACATGGCTGAGCAGCGGCAAGTGTTTGCTGAAAAAGTGAACCCAACTGCCCGATTTGGGAACCAGACGGTCACGCTGACCTTGTGTGCAGCAGCACGTAACAGCAACGAGCGTTTGCTCTCACTTTTGTCAAAAGCCATCTCCTTCAACAGCCCAGACTATCTGCGGTGCAGCCAGGGCTGACGTTCCTCCGACTAACCCTGGCTCAGCCCGCCTGAACCCTGGAGCATGGCTTTGCAGACGGCAGGCGTACTTCTGCCGTCATACTACAGCAAGCATCACTCTTGCCAAATCCCAGCTCCTTCCCTCCTCCACCTCCTGCCATGCCACCAGGTGGTTCAAACCAGCTTTCTTCATGTCCTTCTAGAGAACCCCTCCCAGCACATCGGTACAACAGAAAAAGGAAATAAAGTTATTCTAAAACTGGGATCAAAAAAGCCTTCAAGAACAGGGTCTGGGACAGCCTAACACGCACGGCAACAACGAGGACAGATTTGTCCCTGTGTTCACAAGAGAGGGGACCTCATGCAAGAGGACGGCAACCTAGACAGACCTTCCTGCCACGACCAGCAGCAGATGAAACTCAGGTTTGACTCTCCTTTCCCATGACCTTCTGTACATGTGTGGCTTTGCTGGCAGGAGTCATGAATAAAACCAGGGAAGCAAACGAGGAAAGTACCTTCCCATCCTGGCTCTACTTCCTAGTAGGAGCAGCCAAAGGAACAGGTTCCCTTTCCAGGTCCTCGACTTGTTCTTGGCTGTCTGGTTTCAACCTCCGGGCTCCATCCCTCCTGGGGAAGGAGCTTTTAGAGGCTGGAGATTAACATTTTCATTTCCTCATGCCAAAAGGAAAAGGAAATTTCTAACCAGCTGTTCTGATCACACAACTCTCCTGTAAAGCAGGTATCACCACATCTTTGAGTTTAGCACAAGAAAATAAACCCTATTCACATTTTTAGAGAGAAGCTGTGGGTACCTGTCCTCCGGAGGAGGCTCCAAGTTGCAGATCCCAAGAGGATGGAGATGTCTGCATAAGCATGGAGTCAACTGCTCACATTTGAGGAGGACAAGACATGCCCGCACTCAGACCGCAGCAGCCTCCCCACTCATCTCGGCGCGTTCAGGCAAAACGTGGGAGCTGCTGGGAATTATGCACTTCCAAATCAAGGTGGGAGCCAGGTGATTCCTGGCCCGGGTCTACACCACTGTACCCTTTACCAGCTTCAACCCGTGCTTTCACCATCCTTGCACAGGTCAGTGCCCTGAAAGAGCATCAAGCCAAGTTGGGAGAACTGTCCTCCCTGCACTAGTGTTCAGCAGTCGCGCAAAAGGTCCAGGAGCTCTTTCTCCAAGCAAAGAGCAGCCTGGTGAGATGCAAGAAGGTGGATCCCTCAATTCAATTCAGTCCACATTGAGACCAGCTACCACCTTCATTAAGCATCACCCAGCTCATTACATGCACAAGCATACGGCACAGTAACCAGCCGGATGCATTTAAGACACATGCTTGACCAGTTTACGATCCCCAAATTGTCCACTTCCTTTAATAATTAAAAAAAGCACATTTGAGAGGAACTTACAGAGCAGCAGCACTTTCAGCGTGATTCCTCATTGAATGTTTCCATACTGCTAAAGGACCCAAAACACCAACTTCTCCCAAGCCTTGCTGATCGTTAGTTTTAATAGTGCTGATAAGCTCTCAGCTGGAACAGCTCTTGCGCACAGTAAATGTTATCTGCCGCAGAGCACACTTGGTACGGAGCCTCTCTTATCACTGCTGCAAATATCAGCAGAGACAGAGAGAAGCATATAATGTCCGGGAAGGGAAGGTGCAGAAATACAAGTGGACACATCATCTTTTGACTCCGTCCGCCCAAGCTCGTGACCTTGGGGGCTCTCCCTGCTCCTCACCCCGCGTACCCTCAAAAGCTCGAGGACAGCCTGACATCCAGCCCACGAATTGCTCAAGGAGAGGAGCAAAGCAAACTCCAGACCTTAAGCCAGTGCTCCAGACATGTCGCTCCAGGGAACACACAGCTGAGTTAAAGTTCAGGGAACTAGGGAAAAAGGCAGTATTTTCCCTGAGCTGGGGGGAAGAAGCCAAGAGAGCAAAAGTGATTGATTGTCTCGTGGGTCCAATACAGCACTCGGTAAAACCAGACTATTACCCCAGAAACTTGGATTTAAGGACTCTCATGACAGAAGGGGTTTAACATTATAAGCCGACACTTTCAGAAATATAGAGGACCCCCCCTAGTTTAATCTGATTCTGCTCTTAGAAGTGGATCTGTAACTGTTCACTACAGGACGTCTCTAAAAGCCTGGACATTGGGTTGCAGCTTCACAATGAACTCACAGGCTTCGTTCCTGCTAACTGATCACATTCCCGCTGTTAACACACTGGCGTTCAGCACATCAAGAAGATGAAACCACGAGAGGTTTTCAGCCCAGCAGGAACCTTTGCCTTCAGGTCACGGGCTCAAATCCAGCCTTGCTATTAACCAGACAACCTCTCACCCCCTACCAGAAGGGCCCAGCCACCAGCAAAGGTATTTATCACCTGGCTCCAGGTGACACCGGGGCAGGTCACCAGCATCATTAAGGCTTCCCAGTACATCGGTATTCAGCCACGCATGGTTTGAGATCAGTACACCAAAGCTTTCCCAGCCTGGCAGATGGACTGCAGCAGGGAAGCTGTTTGCAACACCTCCACGGAGGTGACCCCTAACGAACAGCATTTCCAATCTGCAGCAGCTTTTGGTGGACCTAGAGCTGCATTACAGACCCAGTGCAGGAGCAGCACAACAAAGCGGGTTTTGAAGGCTGGAAACCCAAAACTGAATGAATCAACCTTGCATTCAAGATCAACAGCTTGCACCCCACGTGTTTCTTTTGGGGGAGACAAATAGGTATGTTCAGATTTGATCTAGGTAGGCATATTGCCCCAAGAGCTCTGACAGCTCCTAGCTAGAGGCCATGTATGACAAAAACCACAGTAAAAGGCTCCCATTTCCCCCAGTTGCTGGCAGGGTGCTCTGCCCTTTGCTGGGATCCCCTATCCACTTTGTTAGTCCGTGTGGGGCCAGTCACTGGTACCCATCGAGCCATGGCAGGTGGTCACGTGAACTCCTGCCACGTTTTTCATGCCTTAAAAAGATTATTTAACAGCTTCTTTGTGGTTGTCTTCACTGCCCAGAGAAAAATACTGGTCTGCACCAACCCCCAAGCAAGTACCAAGCACTGCACCCAGGTTCCGCATGCTGGTTACATCCACCTTGGTGGCACTGCCCACCTTCTCCCCAATACCCTCACCCTTCAACAGGGAAAGCAATTTTCCAGGCTACACCCAGTTAATGGAGCTGCACATCCATCTCACTTCAGACAATGCTCACAGCTTGCTTCAGTTAAAGACTTTCGCCTTAAATGAGGCAGAAGAAAAAGGCTGGTAGATGCTAAATCCTAGTCACCAAACGCAAGGTGCTTTGGGTGGACTTTTTTTTTTGGTCCCCTCCAGGCTCTCAAGTTATATACCTGTTGGCCCCGTTAACAACATCTAAGAGGCTGAACAGGTTCCTGCCTCCACCACAGCTCCTGTGACAGCCAGAGAGATGCCCACCCTCCCCAGAGGGGCTTTTCAGGAATGGTTTGCACCAAAGGCACAAAGACCCTCTCCCACCCAGAGACGCCCTTCTAGCTCTAGAGGTCCAGCAAACCACAGAGCGAGGTTTGAGCTCCTTGTTACCCGTGTTATTCCTTGTACCCCACGCAAGCTCAGGACCGGAGCTGAAACCGCAGCACGTTGCAGGGCTGACACTTGCCTGGGTACAAACGCAAGGAAGGACGTTTCCTCAGGCGCTGGCCTTCAGCCACACCGCTCCTGCCCGTGTTTTCAGGGACAGCAGCTCTTTTGCCATAATCCCACAACAAGCAGCTTTATTTTTCTTTGCAAAGCAAAACTGTCTAAGGAGAACCCGCACTGTTTGTGTTTCAGGAACACGCGTCTACGCAGCGGCGTGACCTTGTGAGGCACAAAGGCTTGCCTGGCAGCGTAAGAGACACCAGAGCACGCTTACTCCCATCACATTAACATTTTAACACGTACAGCTGTCTCACCCACAAGTACACCGAATTCCTTTAACATACAGCTTTCCAAGAGCAAAAGCCTGGAAATGCAAACAAAAAAACATCCCCACGCAAAGGAGACAGATTAGGAAACACTTGTGATAAGGGAAAGTATCTCCAGCTGAGCTGTCAACCTTGCACTTTAAATTAGGCTTTTAATGAGGACTGTAAGCACTCTGCATTTCAGTGATTAACTCCGAGCTGAATATGAGTTTAGCTGCTTCATTTTTCACACGGATTCTGCCTCCAGGTTTCAGGCAGGAGCAGAAACAGAGGAGAAGACAAGCACAACTGCCAGAAGCTTGCAGGCTGTCAGACACCAGCAACTTTTGAAGCTAATGCCAAAGCCCAAGCAGGGGGGTAACCCACCCCTAAAATAAGAGACCCCCACCACTATATATTTACAGAACGTGAAATGCAACATAGCAAGTGGTTCGGGAGACTCATAAGACCCAGCTCACGAGCGCAGGGAAAACAAGACAGGAATATACGTATTTTTGGCAGGGATTTCGGTATCTGTATAAAAGGTGGAAAAGAGGGCTTACAAGTTCAGCGTACTAAGTGCAGAGCAACCCTTTACGATAAACATAATTTGCACATGAGCAGGAACACATCTAAAAATAGACATTTTGAGAAGCCATAGGTCCGGCCTTACCTCTTGGCCTGACGAATTCCAGGGCTCCTACCAAGCCCCAAACCATCCACAGATGACAAGGACTATTCAGCCATTGTTACTGTGCAGATCTCTAAGCTCAAACAGCCAACTCACAGCCACGGACAGAGAAATCACAACCTGGAAAGCTCGAGAGAAATGGAGCAAATCGCACAGCTGGATTTCTGCCTGGACACCCAGACCAGGACACAAGCGCTGCCTCTTTGCTGGATTTCAAACTGCAATAGGTTTGACTGACAGTTTGATGTCTCATCGACAAGATGCATGATTAATTAGTAGGTAGATTGACACCAAAATTCCCACAATACCTGCAAACATAATCACTGCTGCATCAGGCGACTGCCTACAAAACATCACCTACTTGACAGCCTCAAGAAACTTCTTTATGGGGCTGCTTCATCCAAGAAAGTAGTTGGGCAAGAAAGAAACACGCTGGTTTTGAACATACACTTCTTACCTTCTCCTACAAGCCTTTCTTGTCTCCAAGAAAGGTCAGAGGGTTGGATGACTCCTTCCTACATCAACAGCTGAGACATGCAGGAAATATTTTAATCCCGAGGAAAACATTAATTACCTCTTGGGGAAAGAAAAAAACCCAACAAAAACCAAACCCAAAAAACAAACACACATACAATAAAATCCACCCAAATATCACAGGGTGACTTCACCACCATGGTAAATCCCTGTAAACAAGCCTAAGCCCTCTCTCCATCTCAGAGCCAGGGATTGGGCACCAGTAGTACCTCCAGTTAGCACGACCCGGGAAGCCCCCAGCCCCACCTTGCCCCTTGGCAGCGTGATGGAAAAGCGCTGGGCACAGCAAAGGGACCTGAGGCACGGCCCTGAATATATCCCCGTTTTACCACCATCCTCCAAGGCTTTGCTCAGAAAAGAGCTCTCCAGTCAGCACATGGGTTTCAGATGGGGTCACACACAAGGGACACCTTGGAAGGACCAAGCCTGCCCCTTAACACCGGGTTTCTGCCCTCCTGGCAAGGTCCTAGGAAATTTAGCAGGACAGCAAGCCTAGATATGAGCCTCAAATCCTCTCCAAGCTCTTAAGTGACCTGCTCCAGGATTAGACCTGCTTCCCAACAACCTCACGGAGCACTCGGTGCGTCACCCCACCACCTCCCGGTATCAAGTCCCAAGCGCTGGTCACGGGGCCGTAGCCATCTTCAAGTCTGAAAATTTAATACATTTCATTTGTTTTACTGCAATTCTGCGGTAGGCAACCGGACCATTGACTTGATTTTAGACTCTGGCAATTTGATTTATGATTAGGTAGCTGTCAACTCGCGAGATTCATCAATACGAGGTAAGTGGCCCAAGATATAATCTATTAGAGTGGCTCAGAAGAACGCTTGGACATCAAAGGGTACAGCCAGTCCGTTACATCTTTTTAAATGCTACACTCAAAATACCTATTAAAGGAAACTCTGGTCTTCACCTTGTGCTATTTAAGTCAGATGCAAGATGCTTTCCCTGAGCAGCCTGTGCAAATGTGAGCCTGAAACTGGGCGCAGCTAAGAACAGCAGACGACCAGAGTATTTCTGCACTGTGCATCTAACCTCAGGCTGGGGGAGGGAGAAGTTTTGTTTCAGTTCACCAAGGGGGGAAGGGAAGCAAAATGCAGGGACCAGACATTTATAAAGATATCGTACAAGTTACAGCAGAGTTTTAAGAGAGTTTTAAGAGAAATGGCAGGATTTAAAAAAAAAAAAAAAAAAATTAAAAATTAAAGGCAAGCTTGCTTTATGAGGAAAAGCACAAGATAAAAGCTGTTTTAGCACAGTGCCTCATGGTAAATCTGAAAGTGAAACAGATCCTTTTGAGCATTCCCAGACAAGAAGAGCATAAACTTACAGTCCATCACCTCCAAGTCCTCCGGGATCCAGCAGCCCCAGGACCCCAAGCACCAGGTGAAGCTTCACAGAACGCCTGGCTCCCAAGCAGCCAGCAACACAGAGGACACAGTGGTTAGAGAGCAGGAGGATTCAGTTTTATCATGACTAAGAAATTACGTTAAAACCAGTATAAGCTCTTTCCAAGGGTGAGACGAGCTGCCAGCAGGACTCTGCACAGATGTGGGACCCGGTGACAGAGCTGGTGCCCAGATTTGTGCATCACTCCAAGCAAGGTGCTGTTTGCCTCCCTCCTATCCTCATCCCACCCTTCATCCAGCAGGAAAAAGTAAAAAAAAAAAAAAAAATACCAGCCCACTTCAGCAATACCTGGACCCACCAAAAAAAAAAAAAAGCGCCAAAAAATATTCACAAAAGAAGCATTTTTCATAAAGATGATCCTGCCCAAAGACCGGGTGGGCAAATGAGACAGAGCTCAGTCACAACATATAATGGATTCAGTATGTGAAAACGCGCGATGCATCGAGATGGACACAAGCACAGAAAAATTTCCAGTTGCCACCCAAGAAGGTCCTTGTTTGAATACCCTTCAGGGGAACACTCTGTACCTTGAAACCATTCCTTGGCAGAAACCTTACACAAATATTTAATTACACATAAAAATAAGGCTTTTTTTCAGGTTATTGAGCAACGACAGGATATTTAACCAAATATTCAGGCAGTTGTCCTGCCAGTATCTGTGGGTATTTTTGGAGGAAGTGGGGAGAACACAGCGGTTAGCTAAAGAGGAAAAAGCAGCAAACACCAGCGTGCAGGCGCTTTTTTTTTTTTTTTTTTTTTGAAAGTCAAGACATGCATTAAAGTAGCTGTATCTAATCACTGTTTATAGAGGGGCTGGCAGGCAAAAGCAACTGCTATAAACAGTCTTTTAAATCCCATTTCCCAGCATCATGCTCCGAATATTCCTACAAAGGTCTGTTAAAACACCAGCAGCGTACTCAGGGTAAGCCAGCAAGGAGCAGAGCTGGAAAAGGAATATTTTGTTTGGGGAAGGAGGGAGAGGGAATAAAGTGCCTGGGACCCACACTGGATATCGCACCCCTGCAAAAAAAAAAAAACCCTGGACCCCTGGGTGGGCAAAGCTTCTCCTCTCCCTGGGAATTTTCGCATGGGTAAGGAAGGAGCTCCTTGGTGTGACACTGCCCTCTCCTGAGCAGAGGGAACCGCTCAGCTTCACGCCCAGCTCCGCACAACGATTTTGGGGAGAGACAACCCGAAGCCAACACCCTGCTACAAGGGGAGAAGCCGAGACACCACTCACCCCACAACAGCTGCAGTTGGCACCAGCAAAGCCCAAAGCACCTACAGCCTCCTCCTACCAGCAGCACTTACTCTTTTTTCTCCTGCGCAAGGCTAAACTACCACCATTTGCTCTCCTTGAAGCTTAATTATCAGCTGCTGCAGCCTAATGAAGCCTCTTTATGGCCACAGCCAAGTGGCTGCCAGGTGGATCCCATCACTTCATCTCAACATCAGCAAGAAGGTGCAAAGCATCTCGTTAACGGGCTTTCGGACAGGGGCACAGCCCCTCTGGATGCATTTTCTCAAGAAAAAGGAGTTTCGAAGGAGCATCGCAGGCTCCAAGGAAAGCACGTTCCTACACCCCATGTCTGTAGGAAAGCTGCTCTCAGGAGGAGCCCTAAGAGCCCATCCACATCCAAGCCCAACACTCTTAACGTTAGCGATAACCACACCTTCACGCGCAGGCCCGTAGCTGTACGGCAGCAATGCCGTGAGTATTTCAAAGGTGCAACCGTACCCTTTTATCTTCACCCTCGGGAAGACTTACAAAGCAAGTTAAAGGCCAGTATTCCCTGCAGGTGTGTCTGTTAAAAGGGGACCCAGATCTAACTTCCACCACCTGTGAGCATCGAAGTGCCTCTATAAACAAAAAACAGGGTGGATGAGCCATCTGCTACCGGCATCTTGACCTCAACCTGCGACACCATTTGCAACCCTGAGTTACTGTAACCCACACGTTAAAAAAAAAAAACAAAAAACAAACAACAACAACAACAAAACCCTAAATATACTGATTGTGGCATTGAGCAGTGTGAAAGGCTACGGCAATTTTAATGCAGTTACTTGGCATCAAACATGTATGGCAGTTTACAGGTAAAAGTACAACAAATAGTGCCTGGCCCTTGCGGCTGGTTCAGTATCTCATTATAATCTCCCTGGTTCATCAAAGCAATTTGTTGCCTTGCAAAAACTAAACCCTTTATCATTCATTCCAAGCCAGCAGTTTCTGAATCTACAACCCGACACCAAATAAACTGATCCAGCCAGAACTCATTTTCTTTGCGCTGCTCATTGTCTGCGCGCAAGACAAGTGTCAGTCGTGCTTCGCCTTCAAGTACAGAATTCATCGCAGGGGAAGAGCATAACATGCAGAACATGCTTATTTAATAGAAAAAGTACAGCTTGACAGAGACACCCACTCTAAAATTAACTCTGCCTCAAAGCTGAGCTTATATTTGCCACTGAAGAAGCACCTTCTAAATCACAGAGAAATCTTCTGCAGCTAAATATTGCTGGGATAGCCACGTGAAGATGCTTCAGGTCTCGACGGAGGGAAATATGTTAAAATAGCAGGCTTTAAGGTTTCAGGATGCATCACTGCTCAGGTGGATAAAGGCTGTATAATGTATTAATGGACCACTTTCCGTAGCAATCTGATGACTAGTGAACACAGACATGCCAGGCAGGAAATCCATTTACTTCAGCTTTTCCCCAGCCACACCTGCCAAGTGCAAGCTAGCAATTTGTAAGAAGGAAAGAAGGTAGAAGGCATTTATCCTGCATCACTGTGTGATCCAAACCCAAAAAAGCTCTTTAAGAATAAGCACCGGTCTAACTCTTGCTCGCTAATAAGCAACAGTCTGAATTTCCTGGCAACTGGGAGCACCCCAAGGAGAATACAGCATCCAAACGGCATAGTCAGGTTTAACGTTCTCCATGCACGGCATAACTTTCTAACGGAGAAAAACCTGCACGGGCTTACCGAGCGAGTGCTCGTTTTCCTTCATACAGGGACAAAGAGGCAGCAAGGAGAACCATAATGCAATTTTTTTTTAATTTCACATGCAGCATGATCATGACTATTCCGATCATCTACCCGTAATCCCTTTCCAGCCCCAAAATAACCCTTAAGCCAACACGATTACACGTAATAGTAGTGGCTATAGAGACCCATCCCTAAAAACCCAAAGCATGGTGACTTTGACAAAACCAGTTTTTTTCTGGCTGAAGAATCCCCATTTCCATCTTGCCAGGGGTGAAATTTCACAGCTTCAACATCAGGAATTGCTACAACAGACCTTTTCCAGAGGAAGGCTCACATTTCGACTGCAACTCCTCAACGCCCAGTTTTCTAGCTGGTGAATATACAGGACTTGGGAGAGAGCTTCAATAAAACAGCAATGAGATTATTTTTTTCCCTCTTTTTCCTAAATTACTCCTTTTCCCGAGCAATTTCTTTGCCAAGCATCAAGACAAAATAATACCCTCTACACTCACTCTTTTTCACCCTCTCTTCTCAGTGCCGGCAAGAAATTTGGGGTCCGTATCACAGGGCTTTGCTCCCGGGGGATGTCCCCAAGAGCCATCCAGGACATCCCTATCGCACCCTCGGAGGGTGCTGGCAGAGCTCGGGTGCTGGATGGGCACAGGGTGCTCCTCCAGCCAGGCAAGAAGCAATAAATCCCTCTGGGGATTTTGCTGCCTCAGGATTTTACGGCACCGGACAACCCCGGTGTAAAGCCCTGGGGCCGTGGGATATTGCAGATGCCATTATTTTCAGAGCGATGTATAAAAATGAAGCGTTACCTGTAAAACAAGTAGGGACTAAAGAAGAAAAGGGGGTGGCCAGATCCATGCCCTGGTAACTTGGGGGGGGGGGCAAGGCAGGCCGGGGGGGGTACCCCAGGACCTCTCCCCACGTGGGTGCCCACCCATGTCCCCCACCCCGTCACATCCCAACTTTGCTTGGGATGCTCCCTGCCAGGTGAGCCACCCATGGGGCGGGGGGGGCACACACCGTTTTGGGGGGCAGGGAGAGCAAAGAAACACCTTTTGGGGGAAAAGAAACACCTTTTTGGGCAACGGAGCACCTTTGGGGGGTCAAACCCGGCATATCTGTCACATCCCCATCACACCACCCCCCCCATCACAATCCCCCCCCACTCCCCCCCCAAGGGGCACCCTGCACCCCCCTCGCCGGGCAGGCGGTGGGGGGGGGGGGTGGTGATGCAAAAGCCCACCCCTTCCTCCCAGTCCAACCAGTGCAACCCTTTACCTGCTGCCTCTGGGAAATCCTCCAGGTCGCCAAGCCCCGAGGGAGGGGGACCCCTGCCCCGCCGAGCGATGCTCCCCCCCCGCGGGCAGCGCGGCCGGCGGGGGACCCGGTCCCCGCACGCGGGTGGGATGGGGCAAGCGACGGGCCGGGAGGGCGGGAAAAGGAGGGAAAAGGAGGGAAAAGGAGGGAGGTGGCACCGCCGCGTCCCCGTCCCCGTCCCCGTCCCCGCAGCCCGGCGCGGCTCCGGCTCGGCTCCGCCGGGAGCGGGGCGGGGGTTGGGGCGGGCGGCTCCGCCCCGGACAGCGGCAGCAGCGGCGGGAGGAGGAGGAGGAGGAGGCGGAGGAGGAGGAGGAAGGAGAGGGAGAGGGAGAAGGAGGCAGGCAGCACCCAAAGGCTTGTAGAGCTCCTCTTTTTGGGGGATGCGTCCGGCTGCGAGTAAACGCCTCTGCGGTGGGGTGCCCCAAGGGTGGAGGTTGGGGGGGGGGGGGGTCCCTGCCAAGGGAAAAACGTTGTTGCCCCGAACCTTAACCCTGGGAGGCCCAAGGGGATGGGAAAGCTCTGGGGTGTGTGACACTGTGCCGTGGGAACTGGAAACGCCGAGCCCCGAAAAGGCGGTGAACGCTCGGCTTCATCACGCAGCACCTCTCCTCGGCCTTCATCCACCCCCATCTTCCTCCTCTGAACCAGGATGTCTGGAAGCTGTCCACCCCGGGGAGCAACACGTACATGCACGCACATGCGTGCACACGAGGTGCGGTTAAAATAAAAAGCTAACCTGGAAAGCCTCTTCAAGTTAGTGTAAATACATGGCCCTATAGGCCCCAGGCTGCTGTTAACCGGGCACCAGTAAATCCCCGCTTGGCAGCAGGGAGCAGAGTGGTCACAAGGGAAAATATTCATATTTCTATTTCTTGGGTATTTATACTGAGGGCAGTCATGTCTCAAAGCCTGCTTAGGAGGGATGCTCCCACCTGGGTGGATGGAGGAGGATGAAAAGGGTCAGGTACAGGTTTGGGCTTTGCAGCCTCCTGATTTCCCCTGCTCCTGTAAACGTGCCCTTTCCAACCCACCCATCATTCATTTTTCCAACCACTTTCATCACCTGCACTTGGACTTACATTAGATCGTGATGTCCAGAGCATGTAGGCTCCCCACAGATGGGTCCCCTGGACCTGATCTACACGTTTTGGGCCTCCTGGCGCAGGGTCCTCAAGCTGTAGCAGTTTGGGGAAAGGACGAGTGTTTTGAAGTGCCTGCACCATGCTCAGGATTTGTTTTCTGCACGCTGCAGATGAACAGCACGGATGAATCAGGGCGACAAGGCTGTCCAGGGCTGCCCAGCGCTATGGACAAAACCAAACTGTATCTTCGGTGTGAATTTTTTGCCCTTCTGGATGCAAGGTGGCAAAATACTCACCTGAGAGCAACATATCCCTTTCTTTCTGCAAACTGGCCATTTTCCACTGTTTCGGCCCATGCTCAGAGCAAGCCCTGGAGGAGAGCATGGTCCAAATGGTGCAAAAGGACGGGATGTGCTGTCAAAATAACAAGAAAGTACAGGACAGATGCCAGGCTTATCTTCACTGAGACAGACAGAACCAATAGCTCGCTGGCAACTGTGTCTCTTTTCCTAAGAGGCATAGAAATAACCCAAGAAGCTGCACCCACCAGCAGGGAAACCTCACCTGCAGGAAAAGACTGGAGGCGAAAAATCAGAATATAAAGTCTGATCCAAAGCGACGATCCCCAGCCCCAGCAGAAGAGACGTGGGCTTGCGTTACAGGCAGCGTTGCAGGCAGCGCAGGCAGCAGTCCTGGTAGCTGTTTGCCAAATGCTTTTCCTTACAGTACTGCTGACAGCAGGCATTTCAAAATCAGAAGTCCCTCAGAGCTGTGATTATCTTAAATCCTGATGAAAATATATCCTGTGGGAGCATTTTATTTGCCGCCTGGTTGCTGGGTCCATTGCAGAGCTTTAGGATGTGTTTTCCCACAGGCTCGAGGGTGGATGTGGGGTGGGTACGGGACACAGATGCAGGTATTTTGAGGCACATAACAAAGTCGTGACTGTAGGTCTTGTGGCTTTGCCAGACTTTAAACACGAGGGATGAAATTTTACATGCTTGGGTGTCTGCCTAGGGATGGTCTCCTTTTAATTTCAACAGAAATAGTTCAGCCATTTGCAAGATCAAGGGAAAAATATTTTCTTCTGGCACGGGGAGGAAATATTCTTCTAACTCTTGAGGTTCCAGAAACACTGCAGCTGCTCCTAACGTCAGCCAGTAATTCGCTTTTTAGCATCCATTTGCTGAGCAAAATGCCTCCAAAAAGTATCGGAGTTTGCACATTTTCAGCATATTTCTTTGACTTGGCCAGCTGAATCGGACACAGGCTCCTGCCGGGGATGCAGGGCTGGGCAATGTTTCCTTTTCAAGCCACCTCCAAGCAGCTGTGAAGAGAGAAATGAAGAGCAGAAAGACTGTCCTTCCCCCCCACTCCCAGCAGCACTTCGGCTGCTAAAGGCCGTGCAATGTCAAAAAAAAGTCATGGAGCGGTCGACCGAAGGAAATTTCATACGAATTGCAAGACAGCTTCTAGGAAAACAGATGCGATTTGAGATTGGGAAAGTTGTTTTCAGATTTAAAAGTTCCTTATCCCATGCTTAGAGCCTTGAACGCTCAAAGCTATTTTAAATATCTCCCTTTGGCATGGCTAGGATTTCTGCTGTTCTCATTCCTCAGCATATGTCCCCAGCCCCATTCATTTCAAAACGATGCACCTATAAAACCCTCATTAAAACCCTTTTTACTCCTGTGACGCTCACAGCGTGTGATCCCTTTTTAAGCTGCTCCATTAGGACCCAGCTCAGTGCTGATGCTTTAAACCAGGGGCGAGTTTCAGGCGTAGGCAGATTTCACACCACATCCTGAAAGCATTTCGTTACACGCTTATGGAAGGGAAAAATTGGTCCAGAAGGGAAATTTTTGTTTTCTGGCAGGGAAATACGAGACTGGAGATCTGGCGATGCAGAAGGGCATCACGTGCAAAGTCTTAGAGGAGACGGTGCTTCGGTATTTTGGGTGGGGGGGGACGGTGAAGGAGACGCTGCAGTTTCCTGTGGGAGTGGGAGGAGAGGGAAGGGGGTGAACACTCCTTAACCACAGCATCACCCTCCTCCAAGAAAAAGTGGGGTTTCATCCCCTCGGTAGGTAGAGGAAAACCCCTTTTCCTCCTTCCAGGCTCACAGGAGGGAAGTCTTTGCTGGAGAAACACTTGCCTGAGCCCTTCTGATGACCCAGCTGCGGCTCTTTTTTGGTGTCACAGGGTGTCTTGTTCGTCCCCGATAGGTCAAAGCATTTTGGATTTTGGTTTTTTGCATTTGCTGCTGTGCTCAGGGGTGGGAAGGTTTGGGAAACAAGTCAGGGTATGGTGAAAGCACAGCACATTCCTCCATGGCTGGCTTTTTGGGGAAGAGCAAGGAACGTCTGATTAATTGACAGCGTAACCGATGCCACACCTGGATGGAGGGCACTGAGCGAGGCTTGGAGATGTGCAATACTGTCTCCATTTTGCAGAAGAAGAAAACAAAGCATGAAAAAAGCAAGGCCAAATTTATCTAGACGACGTCTGGCAGGAAGCGAGCCAAGACGTGTACGTCTGTCTGTCTGTCTGCCTGCCTGCCTGCCTGCCTGCCTGTGCGCGGCAGCGAAGCCGGCGGGCGGTAAATCCCTGTCGTGGCTGCCCCGCAGCATCCGACCAGCCCTGGGCGAGGGGAAGGAAGCGTGGTAAGGGACACGCTATTGTTTTGCCCAGGCAAATACTCGGGGAATGCAGGGCAAACAGGAGGGAGAGCTCTGCTTTCCTGTGTTTGTGCTGCAAATATTTTCAGTAAGGTGCTTTTTCCTAACTCTTTCTCTGAGGCCTTTGTGCCTCTAATAAGTGTAAGCAGGGTGTTGATTGCAAACGTCCCCTTAGGCACAATTATTTTACCATAATAACATTTACAGGGAGAACTTGCAGAGCTATTTTGCTATTATGCCCTCCGTACTTCAGCCTCTCCTTCACTTCCCCCCCCCCCCATCGGTCTGGTCCAACAAGCCTGTGCAAGGCATCCATCCGTGCAGCAGGAGCGGTGTTGGGCTTGTGAGCCCTGAAGAGATCATTAAGGGCAAATATGTCAACGTTTGGTGTTACCCAGCAACTAGAGGGGAAGATATCGTTTGTCCACGAAGTCAGGAAACGGTTTGCCTGTTTGCACAATAGCTGTGTTGGCCTGCTCTGTGGTAGGTTAACCAGCAGCCCCGCAACCCTTTCAGGAGATAAGGTGAATGTACTTAAATAGGAGGAAAGTCACCGGCACGGATTATTGCTGCGGGTAAAGCCGGTCCCAGCCACCCTCAGTCTCCTTTAATCACTGCACTGAAGCCTTCCAGTGTGAGGCAGAAACTGTGACCTTATCGGTGGTCCAAACAGTCGTGGGGGAAAAAAAAAAAAAAAAAAAACAAACCAAAAAAAAAAGGACTGATTTTGTCCTGGCACGGTCTGGAAGAGAGAATTACAGTCAGCGCCCTGCATCCCTTTCCCACTGTCAGAATAAAATACTTTGTGGCATGTCATCAGTACAAAATTAGCCGTAAGCGTATCTTCACGTAGACCGAGCGGCTGGAAGTCAACAACAAAGTCAATTGAGAAGAAAAACGAGCATTTTTTTAGCTGTTAGGAGAAATGACCGGGGAAAGTGATAAACAGAAGCAGAAGTCTCCCCGTTTGATGTCTTTATTGCAACCTAAGTGCTCCTCTGCTGCAGGGATGGTGTTTAAATATAGGCTGTTTTACATAAATAAATGCAGATATGACAAAAGGTGTATTATTATGTCAGTCACACGAGGTATTTCCTCTTCTTTCATATCTCAAAGGTGCATTCGAGCCCTTGAACAGGCAAGTGGAGTGCACCTGGGCAAAAGGTAACCAGCATTTGATCACGCCGTTGGCTATCACAGCCCCATCTCCCCACGCAGCTGGCCTCTCCACCGCCATCCTCCAAATCAGTTCCCTGGGAGCAAAGTATGAACTTTCCCAGCAAGTGACTCCATAAATTCAGAAGAAGAGAGGAAGGATAAAGCTGGCAAGGTCCAAACAGCGGGCTGCAGGAAGCATCGATTGTCTTCAGATGGGCAGAGAGACAACATAAGGATGGAGGAGGGGGAGAGGTGGGGTGTCAAAAGATGAGAAGACCTGGAGGAGCCAGGAGGAGTCTTTGTGGGGATGGTGGTCCGATGCCAAGGTGAGGGATGTCTGTCTCCATCAAGCTTCCTCAGGATGAAGAGCACCCTGTGCCTTCCTTTCCCTCTGAAGCGCTGAAGGATGTTGCCCTATAGCAATGTCTTACACAAACAGCTCCCGGAGTGGCACCACAGCCCTTCAAAGGGCTTGGCTGGAGAAACATGGCTCCGAGCAGCCTGTCCACAGCCTCTGGATGGAGGTGAGGTGGGAAGTGGTGCATGATCTTGTGCAGACGTCTTAACTGACAAGGACAGCCATTGCCACAAAGGGGACCCACAGCTGAGTTGGTGGCAAGCCTCAGTCCTGTGTCCCAAGCTTTTGACCTTTTATTTGTTGGCATTTTTTCCCATATTAAATACACAACTGGAAGTAATGAACCCATCTATAACTCTCAGCTCCTGCTCTCAGTATGATGCTTAGGATAAATACAGGTCTGCTACAGGGAAAAAAATGTAGGCATGCATCAGTACAAAATCCCATATTGCCTCATTACCAAAGGTCTATGAATGCTGGAGACATTCATGGCTGTGTGCAATTAGCGGAGCGGTAAAATAAATGTCTGGATGCAAGTCTGGACTAGTAGGTCCCCTTCTAGCTCGACTGAGGGGCAGGGACTTAGGCCCGACGTCTCACTCCCCATCCACCTATGGGCTGCAGCTGGCCTCGCTCGCGAAACACGTGCCTGTTGACTACAGCCACACATCGTTAGCAGAAAGAGTACATCTGGTGTCCACGTGAAGGCGTTTGAAGGAGGGAGGTATGTTCTCTAGGGGACAGAAAACCAAAGTGACTGAGCCCACTGACCCAGCCAGCAGCACTTGTCACTGGGATGCAATGCGTGGCGTTCCCAAGATCCATCTCTGCATCCTTTTGGTACCAAGGAGCAGTTTCCATCTCCTTTCCTCCCCTCTAGCCACCCAAACCAGCATCACGCAGATGATGAGTGTACAGACTGGACAGGTCTTTGGTCCTGTTACTGCACCCTCAGTGCTCAAGGGTTGGGAGGACGCAACCAGACCACTCCGAGATGGTTATACACCACATCATATATGAAAAGAGATTAATTAAGAACATATTGAAGCTCTCTGCTCCTGGAAGGGAACGTCTGGGCACCTCCAAGGATCCTTTTCCTCCCTTTTTTAAAGCCATTAAACCAGCATCCTCCTCACTGTCTGGTGATTCCCTGAATGGCGGTAGTTTAAGGGAACAAAATCCAGTCCTGAATATATAACTGGTGGCAAATGGGACAATTTTAAGCCTGCAACTTCTTTTTTGAAACGTGCATTTAGCTGTAGGTGGGAATAGCTATCCACCCACTGCCAGACTGTGTTTAGATATACTGTGTGAGAACTTCAGGGCACATAGGTAACGCCATCGCTGAACTAATGAGTCAAAATGACTGTGCTTAACAGCGTTTTCTAGATCTTAGATGTGGTCCACTTAATAAACAAATGTGGCTGAAACAGCAAGGAAAGAATCATATTTGTCATCATGTGAAGCAAGATTTCCCTGCCCTTGTGAGAAGGAGATTTACCAAAAAGGCTTCTGATACCATCTGGCCCAAAGAGTCGGAGAGGATGAGTATGAAGGCCAAACCTTGCTTGCATCAAAATCAAGGTGGGTTTTGCTGGAGGGGCTCCCATCACATCGCTCCTGGAAAGCAAACCCCAGTGTCCTCCCAAGAGCCGCTCGCTGGTTTCCCTGGGCAAACAGGGCTGCATTGTTTCCTTCTGCTCCCTGCCCCCCCCCCCACACACACCCCCCCCGCCTTCTTTTCTCTTAACTGAAACATTAGTCAGAGGCTTTTCGATGATGCCTTTGTTCTGCGCCTGCACTTCACCGAGCATGGGAAGGTCTGGACTCATGGCTTATGTTGCTGGTGCCAACACAGGAATCGATCTTTATTGACAAAAATGATCAATACAGCTCCCTCCAGGAGGAGTTTCACCTGCTCCAGCCTGTGGAAGGTGATGCAAAATATGACTTTGGAGGTGATGCTTATACATAAACACAGATAGGCACACAATCAAACCTTTCATAGATGTGCACTGGTCCAGTTAATATTCAACAAAACCTTTGGGTGATATCTCTTCATTTCTCCAGACCGAAAGGAACCTACCGCATTCTTCTCATAGCTTCTTTGCAGGTAGCTGAAATAAAACCTCTTGCAAGCGGCTCTGCCACAGACCTGACCTGTATCCCCGAACAAAGCGTCTCTTATTCAGCGAGGCAAAGGGGAACATCGGTTTTCTGATTATCTCCATCCCAGAGTTTTCTCGGATGGAGATGCGGGGTTTGAAGGTCTCTGTTCGGTGACCCCATAACAGGGGCTTTATCTGCAGGCTGGGATGAAAGACCCATCACAGCCTCTGGCTAAGTCTGTCTGTGATGGAGCGTGTTTGCACAAACAATGCTGAAATTAAACCCCCAAAGTTCAAAACCTCGTTGTCTGAAAAACGCTACGTGAATTCATTTCCCCCCCTTTCTAATAAAGAAGCAATGTATTTTCTACCTGTTACAATACGATGTGGTTCTACATGATGCTGGTCTAGTGATTTATATAAATTTAATCTGTAAATTGCTTTTTGATGGCTGAAATACAGCGTGTGTGAGGTGCATCTGAGTTCAGTTGGCCAAGCATCAGGAACTATGCACGAACACACTCCTCTACTAAAGTCAGACTGGCATTTTGGGGCATATTTGGCCCATCAGAGCCTTAATATAAGATGTTGGAAAGATGAGTCCTCCTTGCAGAACACCACCTGTGCTAGCCAGCATTTGGGTGGCCTGGGCTCATGGAGAGGATTTTAAGCAGTGGAGTGGTCAGCATCAGAGATGAAGTTGCCTGACGGTTGGGTGCACTTGAAAGGTTCGACATCCCCCCCCCAAAAAAACCACTTGAAAAGCAGGAGCACTCTCCTCTTCTGGTGCAGAATATTACAACCTACTGCAAAGAGCGTTCACCATAAAGCCAATTAATCGGTTCATACAGGAAGGATAAAGGTAGGGATGGATAAAGGGGCTCACCCCTCATCTTGCAAAACCAGTCTGAGCACAGCTGCGGAGTTGGACCCCCCACTTCGTGTGTCAGAGCCAGGGAGGACTCAGAGCTTGTGTGGTGGGAACTGGACAAGCTGGAGTAGGAGTGAGGAAGAGCCTGTGTGCAGCCGCCCGAGAGGACACGTGCAGGGAGAGAGCGTGAGCACCTTAAAATAGCTGGAAGTGAGTCAAAGGGCAGAATTGCCTGTGTGCTGCCCGTCCTTCCCTGGAGCAGCTCAAGATCTCTGGCCCCAAATCCTCCATGAAGACTTTTCCCGGGAGATTTCTAGCACCACGTTAAGAACTGAGACCGCACAGCTCTTCCCGATGCCTCGCTGCTCCGTTTGCGGCATGAACATGCCGCTCGCTACTACAGGAGTTTATCTTTGTGTTCAAGGCCAGAGTCCTTAGGCAGCGTCTGTGCTCTCCTAGATGAAACTGAAGCTGGGTGTGAAATAGCAGGAGGAGGCAAAGGGCTGGGACACGGCAAGGATTTCACTTCTGCAACCCAAGCTGTGCTGGCAGAGCTCCTTCTACTTTCTCATGGTCACCAGCAGCAAAACAGTCCCATTGAACTGGGAGCACTGGTTGGGCCAGGGCTGAGCCAGCACTTAGCTGCAAAGGCACCTTGTTCCTGGGGTCCTGCGGTGCCAGGGCAGGATGAAACCCAAGGGAGTTTCAGCAATTATCATACAAATCCCTAGGGATGCAAGACAGGCAGGATGGGTAGGGCTGGCCGCCTGGCCGAGGAGAACAGCAGTGACTATTCCCAGCCGGTGGTCAGAGCAGGGTTGGGCAAAGCAGCGTCAGAGCATCCTGCATTCCTGGGGCGGGAGCATGGGCTGCACCCCCGGCTGCGGGGCAAGCCGGTGTCTTATGGATGGATTTTGCTAGCCTCAAAGATGGAAGGCATTTTGCCTTCATCCCCTGGACTGCAAAATCCACCAGTGCCCGTGACGCTGGGACCCTTTGTGCCAGTCCCAGTGGGAAGGAGGTAGCGACGTGGGAGCAGCATCCTTCTCTCCAACCAGCTCATGCTGGGCTCCATGGAAGAGATGTGAGCAAACTCAGTCCTGGTAGATTAAAATAACTCGGAGGTCCCCATGTTCAATGCAGCAGGTTGTCCTCAAGGGACAAGCAGGAGCGCACTGTAGGCAAGACCTGCGCGTCCTGCCGTCACTTGTGCAAATGAGCCCAAAGCATCTCCCAAGCAAGGTCTGGACTCACTCTGAAGATGCCATGGCTAGTAAGCCCCTCAAGGGCACATTTTGCCCCGTTTCATGCCTAGCTAGCTCAGCTCGGCACCTCGCTCTTTGGCAGCGGGTGGATCCCAGGTCAGGTACGTAGCTGCCGTCCGAGTGGCTCTCGCAGCCCCGGCAGCATGGAGAACCTGTTGGTCTCGTCTCGCTTCCAGCTTCCTGCTCAACCTGCCAAGAGCCGAGCCCAGGAGGAGGCAGCTCAGCCGGGCAGCCTCCTCGCCTGCCGGGAGCATGGTGAGAGCAGAGAAACATATTCAGCCTCTCCTCCTTTCCTCCCGGGACCAGACCTGCCCTGTCTTCTGCTGGTTTCACCTTGAGTTTCCCCTCCTCTTCCTCGTCTAGGAGGCTTTTTTCTGCTCCAGATGCTCTCTGGCATTTCTGATGCTGTAAACACACCTCTTTATCCTCCCATCACCAGTCCTCCAAGCCAGAAGCAGTTGCATTCCACCGGCAGACACCCCAAGCCCCATGTGGGGTTAGCAGCCACCCCAGCAATCACCCCAGTCCTCTACACCATGGGGGGGACTGGTGCAAATACACTCATTTTCAGCAGCACAGCAGATGCGGAGCAAGGGCATCTCCGCTCCTTGGGGCAGGTGTCCCCTCCTGGTTTGCAGGACAGGTCGGAGAGGCCACGAGATATTTGCTTTGAACATGAGGTAACGTCTGGGGTGGAAAGGTTACAACAAGGACTCTTCCAGTATTTACGCTAGCGGGACCGGCAGCCACCAGCAAGCTGTGCCGGGCAGCGGTGTTGTAATGAGGAAAGCAAATATTATGTTATATAGGTGTAACAAGCTGCTGCTGGGGCCATCCAGAGAGAAAAGCCTCCTTAAATAGTCGGGATTCCTCTGACCAGCGTAGGGATGAGAGGAATAATATTTGGGAGAGGAACACACCCCAAATAACAGCATCTGCGTGCTGGGTGGAAAACAGAGAGCAGCCGGCATCTCCCGGCCACAGATGGTTCCCATCAAGATGAATTTTTTCTTGTTAATCCCCAAACAAACTTGAGATACATTTTTATTTCAGAGTTAAGTGAAGAAAAAAAGAAACTCCAGCATGACCTCCTGTTTTTCTGGCTTCACTCCCTGCTTGGCATCTGCTCTGAGCAAGCACAGAAAATTCATTTCGTGTTAAAGGCAGGTCCTAGCAGAGACCCTGACACCAAAAACTCCTGGGGTGGTTCTTCCAGCTCTTCTTGACCTGGAAATGTGTCCCATTCAAGCTGGAAAAGGAGGTGAAAATCTAAAGCCAGGCCTACCTCACTCTATTACTGAACTTAGCCAGAACAGGGAACCTGAAAGGAATATTGAGCTCTGACAAGAGCAAAAATCTCAACCTAAATCTCTTTGGGGTTTGTATCTGTCATGCATCCGTGGGCCTGCTTTTCAGGAGGAGGAGAGGGTGAAGAGAAGGGAAGCCACATATGAGAAAGCAAATAGGTTGACTCCCAGATAGGACGAAGGGAGGAAGATCTTCCGGAGGAAGATCTGGCTCTGCTGTGGTGTGGAAGAACTCCCACCGTACCTGTGGAGGGAAAAGTCCCCCTCACTGTCCCTCCTGAACCTGTCATCATCCTAGGGGCTCATTTTTTCCCCATTTTATAGCTGGAAGAAAGGAGAGAGGAAATCAAGGGCTTGATAAAAATAACCAGGACTCCTTCAGGCTGGCTGTGAGGAGCATCCCTACAGCCAGCAAGCGCTTGGCAAGAGAGGGGGTGATTTGGGGACGTATATTTAAAGCATCATCTGGTGCACTCCGTGCTGTTCAGCAAGGGAACGATGATATTCGGGTGTCTGTAGCGGCGTCAGCAAGGGTATCCAGCATGGAGGACCTGCCTGTGCTGTAACTTTCACCCTTAAATCTTAAACCTGCATTGAGCGTCAGGGATGAAGTCCTGAGCCAATCCACACCTGAAGCTAGCACGTGTGCTCAGGAGCATCGTCACCTAAAAAAACCAAAACAATGATACAAACTGCAACGCTGCGGGGACTGGAAATGAGTTATACTCAAAGGACATCCCAAAAGCCCCGCTTTGTGGACTTGCCGGTCATTCCTCCACAGCCTCCCTGCCAGGACGGCATGTTGGACGGCATGCTTCCCCAGACTTGGTGTGATGGAGCGACCAAGAGGGACCCCTTGGCATGTCCCAGGAGAGGTCTGCAAGGGCAGCCATGGGTTAGGGACGTGGCACACCTCCTGAAGGATGAGCTGTGGGCCATCTGAAAGGATTCAAATGGAGGCAGGGCCCAGCAATAACCTTTCCTCGTGGGGGTGACGCTTGTGGTCCGTGGTGGCCCTGCTAGAAGCAACCCTACAAGATGGTGACCTGTCCTTGGCAGCTCAGTGGGTTTCATTAACAGGAATTTGTTTTCAGACAGATCTCTCTGGGACATTTACAGCCTGCCGATGAGGCTGGGCATCCCCCTCTCCTCTCTGGCACCTCCCTGCAGTGACTCAGCACGTGCAAACGCTGACTCATCGCAATCTCCCAGCACTGTCAGACTTCCCACCCGCTCCAAGACAGGGCGGTGGGAGGAGGAAAATGCTCCGTTCGCCCTCCCCTGTGCCTTGAGGACACATCAGAGGGCATTGCAGACACATCAGCAGGGTGGGGAAGCTGAGGCAGGCCGGGGCAGCAAAAGGACTCTTCTTCTGGACAGGGATGTACAGAGATAAAGTGATCTGGTCTGGGAGTTGCTGCCCAGCATGGGAACGGGTTTCCAGCCATCAGCTGACACGCAGTGGGACCTGCCCTCCAGGACATGCTCTTCTGGCTAAGGAGAAGGACCAGGGATAGGTTTAGGAAGAAGGATTTGCAGAGGTGAGGAAGAGGATGGGTAAAGCCAAGGTTGGTGTCTTGCTCTGGGGTCTGCGACAGGTGGTGGCACAGACCTTGTAAAGTCAGGGAGCTTGGCTGCACAGATCACAGATTTCAGCAGAGACATCAGGAGACGATTATTCCATACAAGGATAAAAATAAGTAGTTTCTGCAGCAAACAGCATCACTGAAAAGGCTGCCAAGCTCTCGAGCCTGTGACCACCCACTGCAAATCCTACTGGAAAATTATGGAGAAACCTGCATTCGCTCGCCAGCCATGAGGTGAACTACTCTCCCGGAGATCTGCAATGTAAGTGGCCATCCGGATATATAATTGGTCATCCTAAAAAAGATATTCCCTCATGCCGTTGCAAGTTGTGGGGGACAATGCTCTCTGACCTGTTTTGTTTGTGAGTCAGAGCCGATGAATAAGATGTTCTCTTCCAAACTGAACAAATAAGCTTTAGACACCATCCCAGGTATTTCACCCGAAAGATCCCACGATGAGGGTGTCTTTGTGCAGTTGCAGTCCAGGTGTCTGCCACACTTCTTGCATGGACAGACGGACAACATTAGCGAGATGCAGCACGGCTGAGCACTGCCCATCCACGCAGCACTTCACCGCAGAAGTGATTGCATCCTCAAGGACCTCTTTTTGCTCAGTGTCGCCAGCCCTGCCACATCTCAGAGAGATGCACCCAGTCTGAAGTTTCCCCATGGCCGGGGCTGTATCTTGTTCATTTACATCACATTTGGCTTTTCTGCTCCATTAGTCCTGGGCGATGGTCTGGCAGTCGGCTGTGCGTGGCCTGGGGCCGTGGAGCAGTTGCAGCGATGGGTCCGTCACCCTTCTCTTCCATAAACCACTCTCGCCATCCACTCCCTCCTTCCCCATCTCACATGGGCTTCAAACAGCCCAGGAGAAACCTGAGAGAGGCCCGGACACATGCAGCAGCAGACAGCAGAGTCCTTTCTCTGCCGCTTCGAGGGGACAGACCTGGAGCTGGGACACGTCTCCAAGTGGTACCACCACGTTATCTGCTCAGCACCAAACCTGGGCTGCCAACAGCAGCCAGCCCGGTGGGATTTCTTCAGCAGGGTGATTTCTAGCCACTTAGCCACCTTTCTGCCTTTGGCTTTCACGCCTAGTTAAATTACTCTGTTAATTATGGTCTTCTGAATTAATGACCCAATTAGGAACTCCAGAGTGTCTCACCTGGAGGTGTAGCCTGCAGATTTACCCGTGTATAACCACCCTTTCAACAGCGTCTCTGGAGCATCCTTCTTCCACGGTGGGTTCAGTAGTGCACGGTGTTTTAGGTATCCTTGGCCTAGTTTTAGAGGGAGGAATGCTTTGGGCATGTGGAACAACTGACTCAAACGCAGGGCAGGCGGTGGCCATAGAGGCTTTCTGCCATGTGGATTCTCTAGTGTCTCGTAAAGGGTTGTGCTCATATTCAAGCCTTTCCCCCATGGGTCATTTATAACTTCTCTCTGCCTGCTCAGTTTCACAAAGCTTGGAGGCTGCTACTGCCCATCGAGTGTGTCTGAAATTGGCTCCAAAAGTGGGTTGGATGGGACAAAGAAGCAGAAAGTGAGTTCAGCTGAGCCTTGTTTTCCCTTTGCAGCAGAAGCAGAAAAGCTATGCGATGCAGCGCCCGTGCCCATTGCTGGCCACTAAAGATTACGGGCTAGTCCAGAGCAGAAGGATTGTAGGAGTCAATCCCATTTAAGCCTTTCTATTTAAAGGAATAAACTACCCAGTAAAAGCAGCCTAAGATTAGAAACTCATAGGATTTCCTCAAATTCCAGCCATCAGCCAGAGATTCAGCCCGGGGGGCAGTTTATTATTGTCCCGGTGCATGAATCCTGCACCCCAGCAAAGTTAAGCATGGATTATGCTCTGCATCTCCACTACAGAACCAAAACCTATGCCCAAAGCTGGTTTAACGCTGCTCCCTCTCTGCCTAAACTGTCTCCGGTATTGCCTGATGGACAAATAGTCTTTTAGGCAGGAGTGTTTCAGCTTTGGTGGAGAGACACGGGCAGGGGATGTTTCCTACAAGTACATGCAATGGTTTGTTGCTGAGAAAGACACTCTTGTGCAGGAGGGTCTTGCAGAAAATTTAATGCTAAACAGAGTGGGAAGCAGAAATAAATGCAGTGGTACGATTGCCTCCTACGGTCGGCAATAACAGCACAAACACGGTGAAGTGGATGGTGAGTTTTGCTTGATCTCGAGGCAAAATGCTACAAAAGTCAATGCGAAACAGAGGAAGAGCTGATAGGGAAAAACCCAGAGGGCTGGAGAGGTGGTCACTGCAGGGGTAAGGAGGCAGCGGGGTTTGGTGCGGCTCCAGACCTTGCTCTGTTATGGCACTGGTACCACATAGCACGGCGTGCTGCTTCCAGGCCCTGGGGATGCGCCCAGACCCGGCAGCACAGATCAGCCTTTGTGCCTGACTATCGGCGGCTGCGAGCGAACAGTTTGGGTGCTGTCTCTCTAAAATGGGGTAGTGTTTCTCCGGGAGCTTGGGAGGAAAATGTTTTTTGCATCCTGCGAAGTGCTGGGGTTTTGGCACTTGTGCAGTTGTTCTGGGACCAAAAAAAAAAAAAAAAAATAAGCAAGGGGTGTGGGTAAAATAGAAAAAGTCACTCGAGGCTTTGTGCCTTACCAGCTAGGAATTGGGCAGTCATTTGGGATTTGATTCCCGGCTCTGCTGCTCCTCCCCAGCCTGGGTGAAACTCCACCCTAATTTATCTTAGAGCAGAAAAAATATAAAGCCTGTTCCTAATGGAAATGGGTTGAAACCTGGTAAACACCATACAGGCTCACAGACGTGCACGCAAGGGCAAGTTCCGCCAATTAGCATTTGCTGAAGAAAATCATTTTGCAAAAATAAACCCACCAAAAAACAACCACGTTGGTGGCTCCCCCTCACTTCTGTGTGTAGGCTAGAAATGTCTGGAGGCTGGGAGCGCGTACACAGCAGCTTCCGCAGCACGGCTCACCGACAGCTCGCTCCCTTCCAACAGTCCTACCCCTAAACCAGGGACCGGAGGGGCTGAGGTTCCTCGTGGGTGGCCACTTTGAAACCCACTGAGCACAGCAGGAATACTCCTGCTTGGAGAAGCAATCTTACACCAGCCTGGCTCCGCTGAAGAGATCCTTTCCCTCTTTCCTTCTCCCGATCCCACAGCGTAAACACCGCCGGGCACGTTGGCGTGATGCCGGGGCAGAAGCTGATGCACGGGAGAAGGGGTTGCAGCCTCCCAGCGAATGCTCAGCCCTGCCGTGCATCCCCTGTAAAACAAAGCAAGCCAAAAAAAAAAAAAAAACCCCGAAACCAATGTGATCCCAAAGGAACCAAGCGAGCCCTTCTTCCCCCCAGCACCGCAGCAGGATGGGTAGCATTGCCAGTGGTTGCTTTTTCCAGGCGTAGTCGCGCACGCGGAGCGTGACTCATTCCCGGCAGGAATTTCCATCTCACCCTGTCCCCTCCGTGGGAGCGCTCCAGCCCCTCTCGCCGCCTGGAGACTGTCAGCCGTCCCCCGGAAAGCAACAACGAGGAGTCACAGGGGTGAAGGCGGCTGCCAAGAGCAGCCAAGAAGCAGAGATCTTCTC
This sequence comes from Sagittarius serpentarius, assembly GCA_034782735.1. Lineage (NCBI taxonomy): Eukaryota > Metazoa > Chordata > Aves > Accipitriformes > Sagittariidae > Sagittarius > Sagittarius serpentarius. The sequence continues at coordinate 25,246,706 of JAVKLA010000026.1, forward strand.
CGGCCCCGACTGTCAGCAGCTGTGCAGGGATGTCCGGGGGGCCCCGAGGTCCCCGCTCCCTCCCAGCTGCCAAATGCGTGTTTTGGAAAGGAGGAGAGGTGAAATTCTGAAACGCTGGGGAGAGCTGCTCCATCGCGAGGGTTGGAGGACTGGACGTGAAGAGAAAGACGTCTCATGTGGAAATTGTCCCAGCGATGGTGCCTAGGTGCAGCCAGGGCTTTTGTGGCCACCGGGGCTGGGCAAGGCACGGTGAGGGACCTCAGCCCTCCGAGGAAGCCTCAGGTCTATTTGCAAGCTCAGATTAGCCGCATGTGCACAGACAACGTGCTAAGAAGGAGACGTTCAGGGATGACCATGCTGCCAGGTAGCCCACGACGCATGGGATAACCACATCCCTCGTCGAGGTAAGCTGCAGTCACTCACCCTCTGCCTCCATTTCTCCTTCAAGACAAGCAGCAAACCCGCAAGAGCAGAACCTGCCTCTTGCTGTTGCCGGCAGAGCACACCCTGCTCCTGCAGCCCACGTCAGTAGGAGCTGCCAATACTGATGCTGCAGCAGCTGCTAATGTGATACAAGACCTTAATTCAGTTCGCCACGCAACAGGAATAAATCCAGCCCTGCGTGATTTACAGTGCTGGTGTAGGTTTAGGGTAGCCTCGGGGGCAAGCCTTGATCTCTCAAGGGGAGCATAAGGTACAGAACCTGAAAGGAGACCTTGGGAAGCTGAAGGTGGAAGGGGAGAGTCCAGATGTGGACCTCATTTGCAGCAAAATACCAGCGAGGCCACCAACGTACAGGGACCTGCAGCAGGATGGTCCTGTCTGAGCTGGGCCAGATGTTTGCAGCCCCAGCCATGGTTTGTGCTGGTTGGGATTTGACTTAATGCTCGAGGGGTACGCTCACTAGCAGACACCTTCCACCGTCGCAGCAAGCCTGAGCTATGTTGAAACTGTAATCCTGTGTTGAAAAACCTACAAAATTCAGGGCCTTCCATGGTTTCATCAGATTCATTAAGGGCTCAACAGGAATTTGGAAACCTGGGTGCAGTCCGCAGTTGCACCAGGGCACGTAACCTCACCCAGACTGCTGAGCTCCTTGAGTGAGTCTGGTTTTCTCAGTTCCCCACCCTGGGAGGCAGAGAAGATCCTTGCTGCCACGAATGGGACCTTCTGATGCTCAGTCCTCCACCTGCCTAGCCATCACCCAAGCTAGTCCATATTGTCCCGAAGTTGTCTCAAAGTCACTTTTTTTTTCTCTCCAGTGTGTTTAGTACCCCTTCCCTCTCCAGACTCCCTACATATTTATAGACAGTGCTGTCTCATCCTTTGTTTTCCTAGACTAAACAAATCATCTTCACTTGGAATCACAGAGCCCTCAAAAAGCCACTGAGACATCCCTTGCCCCGGGCAGGCCTAGCTATGGTATGTGTTTATCTGCCATGTGCTTTAAGATCTTCAGCAACGGGAACAGCAAGCCCTCTCCAGCCTCTTCTCTCTTCATCCTTATAATTGTCGCCTAATATCTGACCTTAATTGGTAGGATTTAAACCAGTAACATCTCCTCTTATGCACCCTGGGCGTGGAAAAGTTTATGCCTTTCCTCTTTGTACCAGCTTTTTGTACGTATTGGAAGGACATTTCATGTCTCCACTTGGTTTTCTCTTGCTAAAAATCCCATTTCAATTCATCTTTCCCCAGAAACTGCGTTTTCCTGATTGCCAGTCTCTCCCGTCATTTTTTTCGAGGTCTCTCGTTGTTCCCACCTGTTTTGATATCTGCACCGGGCTGCATACAGCCCAGTAGCCAAAGGCTCCCCAAGGCATACGACTGCAGCTAGACTGTTTGCAGGACATGCATCCCAGGACGATGCTGTCCTTTTTTTGATGTCAACACCATCTTCTTTGCCTGGTGTCCAGCAAGTGATGGATCAATGTCCTCTCTCCAAACCTGCCATGTCTTGAAGAACACATCACTGCTCAACAGCACTCACTCCAGGTTGACTTGATTTTTCTTGATCCAAACTGCAGGAACTGTACGTGGCATTTCAAGTGAACTTCAGTAGGGCCTTAGTATTTCCCCATCCCCTTAGAAATGTTCTTTATGGAAGTTATAGAGTTTAAGGCTGCAGATTACAGTGGGCCAACTCAGCGTAGACTCAACCCAAACAGAAACATCCACTTGCGGCAATCAAAAGAGGGCTGAAACAGTTCCGAGCTCAAGCAGCTATGGACTGAACCCAAGAATGCATCTGCTATATGCCCAGCTGGGCTGGGCTTTCTTTTTAGTGTAAGAAGCTGTGCATTTTATGGGAGAGCTTTAGATTCAGCACCCTGTATGTGAAGCCAGCCAATTTGTAATGGAAGTTCAGCTCTCGGTAGCAAATTCAAATCTCTGCCTTGCTCAAATGTGTCTCCAGGTTGATCCATCAGAGAGATGAAAACCTAGTCGCTGGAGCTTGGTGTAGGTCCTTTGGGGCTTGAACCTGTCTCTGGTTTAAAAAGACACACAGCTAAGACAATATACCAGGGGAATAGCAGCCTGGCTTAAGAATCATGATGTCTTGCACCGAGGGATGCAATGGGGCAAAGAGAAAGCAGTGTTTTTATCACCGTGATACGAAAACATACTTGGAGCTGAGTTTGATTTCAGAGCAGCAAAAATTCAGGAGGCCTGCGCTGCTCAGACCTGTTAGGCTGCCATAAAAGAGAAGTTTTCTTGACATCTTTTTTAGCAATACTCCTTCAGAGGAGAGCTCTGCAGGTGGAGGAGACATCCACAATACCACGGAGAGCTTTGATCTTCCTCTGTCCCCCACTCCAAACTAACACAAAAAATGGCAATTTAATATAGAAGACAAGCATGGGCAGAACACCTGGGTTCTGGAGATGACATCCAAGGTCCAAAGGGCTGAAGGCTGGTCTCCAATGCACCCTGTTATGTGACCCACAGTCTCCATGGGCCTAGGTAAGTATTTCCAATTAAAAGTCTGGTGCTAAGAGGCCTTGGAAGCCTGGGAGTGGATGCTGCAGCCTGGAGTTGCCTGTAATATAATTTGGTTTCACGTATGCCAAGAATGGCACGTGGAGATGAGCCTTCATGGGCAGTGCTGCTGGCAGAGACTCTGTAGGGACAGTGTGCGCCTGGCAGATCAGGGGAGAAGATGGCTGAGCATTTAGAGCACCAGATTGGGCATTGGATGCTTAAATTCACCTTCCTGCTCTGTCAGACTCCCTGGATGTGCACATCAGTCTCTGACAGCCATTGGGAGCATCAGGAGTTTGGTCCCTCCAAGGATTTGGGCTTGTCTTTCCGTGCCACCAGCAAAGCGGCTGTGCAGGGGGAGGTATCCCAAAGGGTCTGTGCCGCAGCCCTAACTCTTCTCTGATCTGCTGAAAATACCCTTCCAGATGCACCTGGGGATCTCATTTGCCTTTGCTCGTGCAGCATCACACCTTTAAAACATCCCGTGATCACCCAGAGTCCCCCAGCCGCCTCCTCCTCCTTATGTCCTCCAGACGAGCTCAGAACTGACGGGGCTGGTGTCCATCCCCCAGCATGGGACGTGCACACTGGCAAGTGCGTTACTCCAGCCCTCAATGGCATCTAACCCTGATGGACAAGGACATGGCCTCCTCTACTCTGCCAGTGCCTCCCAGGCTCGTGCCATCCCTTCCCATCATGGGAGCTGGTGCTGGGGCTTGCGCTGCACCCCAGAACTGGTTGCACCCTATGCAAACCCTGTTTGGGGTATAACAACAAGTCCTTTGGTTTCCTAGAGGGGAAAAGCTGTTTAAACATTAGAACGTATCACGCAGCATGGGGTAAGGCCTCCCTCCATCATGGCACTGACCCTCAGATCTGCTTTGGGAAGCTTTCTCTCTACAGTGCTCACACTGGCTGCTCAGAAGAGAATTTCCTGTGGGAATAAAGAGAGGTCTTCGTACTCCCAGCCCATCCGACTCTATCCAGGAGAAAAGGCTGCAGGTAGAATCACAGAACGGTTTGGGTTGGAAGGGACGTTAAAGACCATCTAGTTCCAACCCCCCCGCCACGGGCAGGGACACCTTCCACTAGCCCAGGTGGCTCAGAGCCCCATCCAGCCTGGCCTTGGACACTGCCAGGGATGGGGCACCCACAGCCTCTCTGGGCAGCCTGGGCCAGTGCCTCACCGCCCTCTCAGGGAAGAATTTCTTCCTCATACCTAATCTAAATCTACCCTCTTTTGGTTTATAACCATTAACGCTACCCCATCACTACACTCCCTGATAAAGCGTAGCAGATAGCGATACAGATATGGCAGAGACGTGCCCCCATCTCCTGGGGCGCTGGCTGGTGTGCTTTTCATTCACCAGTTACACAAAACATACCAGCTCACCCTTTTTTTTTTTTCCCCCACCCTGTGCAGCCACAGCTTGAATGTCAGTGGAAAATAATTCCTTTAATGAGTGTGCTGGGATAGATCAGCTGACTGGGTTTGCTTCAGTAAATCTCGTGGTCACACAGCCCTAAATGCGCAGCAGTGTCTGTCTAAGCCTTTCCGTTTATAGGCCAGAGATGGGAGCCAAGAGGATGGAAATAAAGCGTTTGCAAGCAAAAGGCCATAGGGTTTAGAGGTGGACCAAGACTCCCCAGGGGAAAGGGGCTGCGGTTGCAGAGAGGTTTGCAGGGTAGTTAGCAAGCACACATCCAGGCGTGAAACGGAGCTGACCGAACATCCCCGCGTGCATCTGATTAGTCTTCTGCGCAGAGGTCAGGGGAAGGGCTGTGCTGTGCAATGAGCTCTGGGCACCAGGAGAAAAGCACTGGGGTTCCTTCAGAAAGGTAAAGCGCCGGTGGGGCTGGGACCTGCCTTCCAGGTTGCAATGTTGGAGTGGTTACAAGAGGGCTGCTGGAAGTGTAAAAACCACCTCTCTGCCTCCTTGATGCAGCCTGGCTCATCTCTCCGACCCCACGTCTCACCGGCCCGTTGCACAGAAGCAGAAATCCAGCTCTGGAATAAATCACAGCTGTCTCTGAGGCAGGGTGCAGATTTGGCTTTCCCTGGGCGAGCTGCCATGCCATGATAAAGCAGATCTTCCCTCGAAGGCGAGACCCTGCGCTATTGCTCCTGGGGAAGCTGGCCTGCTGATGAACCGCGTCAGTGAATAACATGTGCCTTTAATTCCCCCTTCATTCAGCAGGTCCCTGTAGGAGGCATTGTGTCCTTAGGAAAGGAGAGCGTAAGGCAGCCGGAGATGTGTGCATAGGCACTCAGATGCCTGGTAAATCACCACAGACAGGCTGTAATAATCATGACAGGCTCTAATTGCTCTGTCCTGGATATATATAGGGTAAAACTTATTGCTTCAGTTGGTTATTCCAATGCAAGGGGCTGTTAGAGCAGGTCTGAGTTACTCTGCAGGGGTTTTCCTAACCGCTAGCAATTGCAAAGTCAGGAGAGGAGGGGATCAGAGCAGGAACTGCTCGTGATTTTTCATTTAAAATGTCCATTCCCTGAGCATGAAATATTTCATGTCAGATCTGTAGGAGTTTTTCAGGTCCATCGGTAGGTGTTGCTGGCATTTGTGCCAACACCACTGAGGCTGTCAGCTCTGATCATGCACTGCACCGCTCAGGGCTCGCTGGCGATTGAGAAAATGTTTGGTCTCCATCCAGTTCAGATCGAACTAATTAAAGAAAATAAAACACTTCCCTACGAGCCAAAAACCCCACTTTCTGGTTGGTGTTTGATGTGAGGCTGTAGTTTTGGATCAGACCTGAGTGGGAGACCATAAGCGTATCACTCCAAGCCCCCTCTGACGGCTCCAGCCCTTTTTTTTTCCCGGCTGCTAGTGCCCTGTAGGAAGCCAGCCCTGCCCATCCCCTGCTAAAGATACTGCTTGCTGCTCGGGTTGGGCTGTGCACCCTGGTATGTCCTTCAAGGACACATGGACGTGCCCCAGAAGCAGGAGATCTGGCACCTCGTGGAGTAGTGACTAACAGCTACAGCAAGGGAGGGCAGCGCGTCCCTCTTCTCAAAATAGCCACCAAATTTTGAAGCACATTGGGATACGCAGAAGATGCCTGGACCTTGATTTTTCCATCCAAAAGGACGGACAATCCAGAATAGGGAAAAAAACAGTGCACAGCAAATACTACCAACACCATCGTACTGACACCAGGGCTTAAATTGCGCATACCCTGAGCCACCCGTGACAGGCGACACGGTGGGAAGCGGCCTTTTCTTCTCTTTGCGTCATTCAGAAATGCTCTGAGCTCCACATTGGCTCCAACGCTGCACGTTAAAGGGATTCTGTGACTGCAGGATTGGCCCTGCATCTCCCCAAGGGGCTGCCGCAGGCTCCACGGGGTGTTTCTCCCTCCAGCAAAGCTTATAAAAAAGGGTTGCAATGTGGGAAGAGAGACCAGCGGAAATAGATGGATTTAAAACTAGTAGAGACAGAGGAGACGGGCTGGGTGAGATGCAGCAGCTA
>JAVKLA010000026.1:25278678-25294741 GCA_034782735.1 Sagittarius serpentarius
GGCCTCCCCTGGGCCCGCTCCAGCAGGTCCGTGTCCCTCCTGTGCTGAGGACCCCGGGGCTGGACGCAGCACTGCAGTGGGTTTCTCACCAGAGCGGTAATCCTTGATCCTGTCCTCAACTTCTCACATGATGGATCTAGCAAGAAGAGAGGTACAGCAATACCACCCTTAAACACACTACTTGCACATCTCTTGATCTTACACAGAAGCAATTATAAACATCTCTTGATTCTACCAGTGATCAGCACTGTGAGATTAACAGGCTGATGGACTGGGTTGGAGGACTTTAAACCAGAAAGAAACTGAGCAATCTCCAGGAAAGGCAGCCCTCACTGGAGGACTGCAGGAAAAATTTCTAGCTGATCACCATCTAGCATATTGGGACATTTAAGAATTTAGACACAACATGCAAGGCCTTGCACTGCATGTCACTTTATTGCTTCAGGCCTTCCAGCTTTCGCAAGTTTCCTGCTCCTATAAAGTGACAAAGCCAGCCTGCTACTTCTTGGGGTGGGGGGAGATTTTTTTCCAAATCCAAATTCTTATTTAAAAAAAATAAAAAAATAACATTGGTATTACTTCAACACTTAACATGTAATCAATTTTTTGAATGCTTTCCACTGAAAGATGCACACAGAAACCTGGAATCAGACTCCCTCTCTGACACCCTGAGAAGGCACATCTGTTTCTGACAGACTTCCCAGCCAGCACCCTTCCAGGCTGGGTTTCCAGAACACCCGCCAGAGTAGCTGGGAACAGGAAGGCTGAGGCTCACACATCCAACACAGGCTGCCAGACAGACCAGTTCCTGACACCGTTTGAAATCCCAGTTCCTAAGTTGCCTGCCTAGCTCCCACAGAGAAGCCTTCTGAAAACGGGGATCTGGATGTAAAAGCTATTTCTAAGCAGCAAATTTTGCTGATTTGTACAATTTCTGTTAATGCAACAAGCAGGTTCTGAATTTCTCAAAATCTAAACAAAAAGCCTTGATCCTGTGCACATGATCTCTTACAACGTACCTAACAGTCTTTTCCCATTACTGCATCAGACTTTGAAAAACACACTGGGAAAGGAGCCGACAGAACTAGAATCTCTGCCTGAAACTTCACCAAATGCTCAATCTCACTGCTTCAGCTACAGGGCTTTAGCTTGACCGCAGCAGACAAGAGCAGCATCAAAAGTCATTCACACAGCAACAGAACAGAATTGAAAACACATCCCACCTACAGACGATGCATTTCAATAGATAAGCAGCCTTGTCTTCTATTACCAGCTTCAGGATCTACTTACAGCTCATTAAAGCCAGTTATTAATACTGTGACAAATTAATGGACTGTCTACTCAAGCCTCAAAGGCAGGCAAGTTTTCTCCCCCAACTGCTTAAATATATTTCCATCTCAAAGCTTAGGGACAGGTTTGAAATCCAGAGTGTACACTCCACACCCACCCACCCCTCCCCCCCAACTAATACATAAATACCTTCTCAGAAGTTTTTCTCACATCTTCACCAACTAAGGTTACCTGACCCCAACAGGAGCTACAACGTTCCTATACGGTTTATAGCCCTGAAAGTCACGTAGTGAACATCTTTTCAGTGACAAGGCACATGGATGTACAGAGGTGAAAAAAGCATTTAGTAGAATATAGTAATAGTTCAGTTGAAGCCAGAAAGGCATAAACTACTGCAGCTGCTTTGGACATTGCTAAAAAAGCTCCCTCTTCTGGAAACCTTGGAGAAGGGGACTGGTATGCAAGTAAAAAGTTACCAGTACTACTCCAGTTCATGGGGTGTTATTCATGACCCTCTGAACACTGGATTGCTGCTCCAGCTCTACCAAGAAATCAGCATTTTGTCCCCATTTTGTTTAGATCAGGATCTGGTAAGTTCACTCCAAAAGGGTAACAGAAGCTGGAAGAAATGCAACAGAATTTCTTCCATACCAAAGGTGGGAGCAAGGCTTTCCTGGAATACATCTTTCAAAAAAAAGCACCTCCACAAACACTGTCTTTTCTGATTTTATTAAGAGATGTTTTCAGGACAGTCAAGCTTCTGGTTGCAGATGTTACAAACCCTACAACAAAAAAAAAACAAAATACTGAGTGAGATGGTGGCAAACCATTTCCCGTAACCATTCTCCTACCTGAAACACTGAACAAACAAACAGGCTCCAAGTTTTCAAATTAAATGGCATCTCTCCACTTCTTGCATTTTAGCCAATGATCCTCCTTTTCCCCACAGGAGCAGATCTTGCTAGTCAGATTCCCTTTTCACTGTGGCCCTGTAAACTCCCCAAACTCTCCCCATTCACACAAGGCCAGCTTCAGTCAGAGAACACCACAGCCTGTCTTTCACTAGCAGCTAAGGAAGTCTTCTGCAAGAGGCCTTAGGCCCTGCGCCTCCTGCTGCTCTAATCAGAGAAAGTGAGCAAAACTTTTAAAAGCAGCAAGTTGCACATTTTCACTGGGAACAACCCAGATCACAGACAATTTCAAGTTATCAAGTCCTGTCTTAGAAGCTACTCATTCAGGCAGACAAGATTTCAAACCTTTATTGTTTACTTACAAAACTAGCTACGCACTGTGCTCAACATTACTGGCTTCTAAGTCTATCCCACACTGGATCCCAAGGAGCGGGGGTATATGAGGAATATATACCCTGTGCTGTCAACTGCACACTGGCAGCAGGTGGTACAATGTGAAAACATCCAAGGCACAGTACCCTTCTCAAACAAATGCCTCTAAGTCACTCAATTTGTGACCCAAGGTCCCCAAAGCCACACTGTAGAACACAACATGGAATAGGGCACTTGGACAAGGATACTCCCTTTCAGACTCGTCATCTCATCTTCACTGAAGGGTGAGCTTAGCTGGTTTGCAGCAAGCCTTAAACCATGCCCCCTTCACCCAGGGCAATACTCTAAACCCAACCCAGCCGATCACTGCAGCTGGTACAATGCAGCAGCTTTTCCTCCCAGTATCCCAGCTACCGTACAGCTTTTTTGGTGACATGACACCTTTTCTGCATGGATCCTCCCACCCCTCGCAGGCACTTACCCCTCAGGCAGTGGGAACCGGCTGAGGCATGGCTGGCTGTTCTGGTTTGCCACCTTTCTGCTCTGAAATGGGGGTGGTGGGCAAGATCTCTTCTTTGGGTTCCACAATGCTGACATGGTCTGGCAGAGGCTTTTTGGGGCCAATCTTTCCACTTGGGTCCCAAGGCAACATAATCTTTACTTTGATCCCCAGTACTCCTGCAAAGAGTGACAGGACAACACAAATATGCTAATTCGACAGAAAATACCAAGTACACTTTCAGTAAGGACAAGCCCCAAGGTTACAAAATATGCTATCTGCACCAAAAACATCTCCTAACAACACTGAAGATTCGAGCTGATTAATACAAATATGCTATAGCTTAAAAATCTTAACGTGAATTTACATCAGCATCTTCACCTTTATCCAACTCATTGCCTTTGCTAACTGCAGCCTGGGACTACGATGAAAACATGCTATATCCTTAAGTCATGCTAACCCTGGTTTTAAACCCTGTCCTACCTGGGATAACTAAGTTCACTTTCCTAGGAAACTACACTGGGTTTTTCGCATCCCTTCTCAGACAAATGCCTCTAAATCATCCAATGAACAGGACATCCTGCCCAAGGCAGCCTTAGCACGGCACCACAGAACATGGTGCTGAACAGGCTGCAATGACACAAGGACATCCCTTCTGACTCGTCATCGTATCATCACCGAAGGGAAGGTGGTGAATAGCTTTTTCTATGCTATTACCCCTACATCAGGTGTTTGCCAATTAAGTAACTCAAAGCCAATTAAGATGCAGAAGTCATTTGTGTTTTACCAGGGGGCAGGACAAGTGTAAGCAGGCTTGGCTGGTTTAGCTGGGAAGACTTGCCAGGGCACAGCTATGAGGGCAAAGTGTCTCACCCAGCCGTGTTCTGTCTGCCTGCCCCTAGACGCCAAGAATCCAAACTGCAAACAGCTCTTAGACTCCATCAATATGTGTTTCATTTGTAAGTTGTTTTGCTACCCAACCTCAGAGACCACAGGACACAAGTGAGAGTATCTGGAAAATCTAAAGCCACATTCAATCCCCACCACTAGAGAAGTGGATGACCTGGGATGACTACACAAAATTCTGTTGTCTGCCAAAGGCTCCTTCTCCACTCCCCTTTCATATAACACAAATACAAATAAAGTTCTACTTCGGATGTAATAGGCAAAGAGATTTTCAGAGTCCGAACAACTACCAGTAGCGCAATTGAACCACTCTACAAGATCAGTGGTGCTTCAAAATCATGTGAGTTACCACCCCACAGGTGACAGAGGGACACCTCCAACCTGCAGGCACGGGATGCCAGGAGTTGAGATCTGGCTCTGAAGCACTGATAGAAGGAACCAATGGAGCTGCAAAGGGATCTGCATCCCAGGCACTCACCCTGCCGAAGAAGGACGTGACGCACAGCTGTGTCGACATAGTAATTCACCGGGTCTCCACTGTGGATCATCAAGCCATCCACAAACTTCATGGACTTGGCACGCTGACCTCTGAGTTTTCCAGACACAACCACCTCACAACCCTTGGCACCGCTCTCCATGATGAAGCGGAGGACACCGTAGCAGGCTCTGCAGGCAGAGAGCAGCAACAGCCACAGCATTACTCCCACTCTGCCAAATCTAGACAGCTCCATGGAGGCATTTTACACCAATTTCAAGCACAGACAATCACATTTCAACCTTTGCTTGTAAAAAGCCTTCCAAATGCACACCTGTGCAACCAAAGCTCTGTCAATGCTACGCAAAGCAGCAAAAATCTTCACACCATTTTAGCAGTCAAACCCAGCCTAAAAAAACTCTTGTGACTCACTGTCCTTGCAAGGTTGTGGGAACAGTGACAAGCACACATTCTTTGTGACACAAAAGCAGCTCCACAGCTGAAGGTGGTCAATACACCCACGTCAGGAGCAGCTCCCCATCCCTTCTCAGACAAATGCCTCTAAATCATTCAATGATGACAGGATGCTCCTGCTGAAGAACCACATGCAGCATCACAGAACGTGATGCTGCAGAGGTACCGCAACAAGAGGCACCCACTTCTGACTCGTCATCTTATCATCACCGAAGGGATCTGAGAAGCAAGGCCACTGTTGCCTGAACTACAATTCAGCCAGAAGGCGTGAAACTATGTTTCACTCCTCCACCCATTTATTCAGGAAGAAATAAATGAAAGTTTTAAGCACACCAGTCAAGACAGCCTGTAATCTGATCTACCCTAAGACTTCAACTCTTATGTCTGAAATGCATTATCTAACAATTACTATCAAAAGTAACTCTGTATTAAACAAAAAGCCTCTATACAGTAGAATTATCAAAAACAGAAACTGCCCTCTCCAAGTGCAGCATTACTAGGTTCAATTTTCAAACTAAAGAAAAGCTGGCAAGGAGGTTTTTTGGAAAAGCTATTTGAATCCCACCCTTCCTCACTGTGCCATCACACTCAGCTTGCTCTACTCACCGACGCACTGCTAAGCCTCCCAGAAGCTTGTACCGCAGGGACTCTGCCTGAGCGATTGCACACAGACCTCTCGTGGCCACCTTCTCGGCATAGAGCTACAAAGGAAAAGAAGTAAACTCAAACAGAGCTGTATTTCAAGGTACTTTTAATTTAACAGAACACAGGAGCTTCATAGTAATCTATGCCCCATCCTCTACACCCAGTTCAGTTAGTTCTTCCACATTCACATGCAGAAGCTTTATCCTCGGACACTACACCCCCTTAACTCCTTCGGCGCCTGTCTCCTACTCCAGGGAGAGCTGAGACACACTGATGACACTCCACTGAAAGTCAGGAGACTATTAAAACATCCATGGTGCAGTCTCAAAGAGCTGCTGCTTTAAACAGCCCCAAAACATTAAGTATCACTGGAGAGAGGTACCCAGACAATCACAAGAACTTCGCTTGAGACACAGTTTTTACAACACATCAGTTACGCTAAGGGTGCTTAAGCATTAAAATAAAATCTATGAAAAGATTTGATTTTTGAAAGCTGCGAGAAGTGTATTAAATCTAACATCTCCAAGAGACCAAAGTCTGATACTTCAGAAGAAGCAGACATTCAAAATCATGCACACAATATTCCTACAGCTGACAAATCACAATGTGTTCTGTAAGGGTTTGTGCCATTCAGTACGTTTAAGCATTTGCTGGAGATAATCAGCAATTTTCACTGTATAATGTGACCCAGCAACACTGGCCAAGCAGGACTCGATGCGAGCACCACCCCAGACCACATATTCCCCCTCCACCCCTAATTTGTTTTAGAGGAAAGTACTAGTAAGGGAACCCGATTTCAAACATTAAAAGACCACAAGTTACTGGTATATCATTACACTATTTCATTACAGTATCATACTCAAAAATCTCAAAGATCCTCCTGCACTGAAAGAGTTTCCTCGTAAGGACAGAAGCATTATGAATTCAATAAGGGTAATGGTAACGCACTAATACCAAACATGCTGTTAAGACTAGCTTCTCACCTCAATATTGGGACAGCAACATTCCCTATAAAATATTTACAGATAAGGTAAAAAAGTTGTATCTGCATCCTCCTTGTTGAGTAATCGGAGAAAAACCGCCGAAGTGACAGCACTCAAAATACCACAAACAGCAAAACATTTTGTATTTCAGTGCACAAGTGTTTTGTGATAATAGGTAAAACACGCCCCAAGTTATGTTCCAGGTCAAACCGCCTTTCAGCCAACACCATCCACACACTGCACAAAGCTAACTGCACAACCCACTTACTACTGTTATAACCAAGACAGTTTTACCTCAACGCTTCCCTCAGGGAAGCCAAACCTCTTCTGCACGACAGCTGTCAGCTCCCGGATGCGGCGTCCCTTCTCGCCCAGGACATTCTGAGTTCTGGAAAAAAAAGCACAAGTACACCTGAGAAAAGTGTCTCCAGGTCTGAGCCTGTAACCATCCCAAAGAGCTTCCAGGCTGAGCATCTAATTTTGTTCAGGGGTTGTAACACTGCTGTATCACTAAAGATCACCTCAGGATCTCCTTCTCAAGTAGTCTCCCCTAGTATGAACCACTTTAAGCTTCAGCCTGCAGCAGCATCCCTTACAGCTGTGCACAGCACCTCTGAGTCAACAGCAGCTTCTCAGTTACCTGGTGGCAAGTATGATAATCTCAGTCCTGGTTGGAGTGACCCGGACTTCTACTCCAGAGTACCCATCTTCAGCCAGTTCACGAGTCAGAAACTCATTCAGCTCAGCTTTGAAGATGCCATCAGCGACAAACTAAAAAACAAACGGATCAAGTCAAGTTCTGTTCAAGTGCTCAGCCTAAACACAAGATTTTCACATCCTGAGTTTGGGTGCAATTCATCCCTGGGATCATCCTGCAGACTGACAGTCTCCCCCCCACAGAGAGGAAGCAGCAGTGGGGAGAAAGAAAAGCATCTCCCCTGAAGTTCCCAAAGACAATTCACTTCTAGCAGGAACGTACACCACTGCCTGATCCACACCTCGCTATAGCCAGACTTCATGCCGAAATCATAGCTTGCTACTACGGCTTGCGGCATTACTTTGATTCGGTATGAATTTACGTAAAATAGAGGGACCACATCCCTCTACCAGCCCCACAGGGGCCCGCTGCTAGGGCTCCCACTTCCACCCTGACAGTGCACAGGCCCCAAGCCTCCCTCCCTCTCCAGGACAGGCGGAGCCCTGCATCCTCCCGGCCCCTCTGACCCACAGAAACAGGGAGTCACTACACCCAAACTCTTCCCACTAAAAAAAATAATAAAAAATAAAGGAAAAACCAAGCAAGTTCATCAGCTTCCGGCACCGCTCCGCGCCCCTCGGCACAACCCCCGCCTGCCTCCCTTCTGCACACAAGCCCGGAGCCCTATGCAAGCCCGGAGCCCTATGCAAGCCCCACGCAGGGCTGGGGCGGGGGAATCATGGCTTCCCCCCTGCGCCCTCCCTCACCCCGGCCTCCCGCCGCTGCCGCCATGTTCCCCGCCGGGCCGCCGAACCGCATCCGCCGCCATCCTCCCGCATCCGCCGCCATCCCCTCGTCGCCGCCCCGCCTCGGCGAGGCCCGGGGCAGCCCCCAGCATGACCCCACCGATGTGGAAGCTCCCCGGGGCCGCGGAGAGCCAGGCCGCCGCCCTCACCTTGCGCTTCTTGGAGATCTGTACCGCCATCTTGAGCCGCGCCGCCCGGCGGAAAGGAGAGAGCGGGCCCTCGAGGGAGGGCTATATCTGCCTTCCGCCGCTCCCCATTGGCCCGGCGAGATCACGTGGGCCGATGGGAAATGTAGTCTTCCCCGTGCCCTGGCGCGCCGCCATCTTGGGGGGCTTAACCCTACCACTGTCGGTGGGCTTTTTCTGCCGTCAGGTTGCTGGCAAAGTCCGCAGTCTCTATTAAAACCGGTATAAACGGGCAGAGGAGTTGGCAGCAAGATAATTAACCCCGATTTGCTGCTGAAGGCCCACTCTGGTGGTTAAGATGCCCTCCCCTCACGGCACCACAGCTGGCCACCCCGGGCATGAGGGGAGCACAGCTCCAGGCCCGGTGGGAGCTGAGGGGAGCAGCAGAGCCCCTTTCCTGACAGGCTGCTGCTTCTGTCATTTTAACCTTTTTTTCTAGGCAGTCACAGAGGAAGGAAAGGCCCATCAGGAAAAAAGTATGACGATCACAGATGGGCTATTTGGTTATTTCCAGGGAAACATCAGGAGTGTTTGCCGCCAGAGGATGCTGTACTGTTATCCAGTAATCCGCTGCTTTATGTACATTTTAACAATAGCTATTAACTTTATAGTTAACTGTAAACATGGACGATAGCTAACTGTAAACTTAAACCTATTGCAGGTCTTCCCTATCCTGTGTGCCACATCTTGAGCAACAGGGGTATGCTCCCCATGCTGCCCTGCAAGACAAAAGATGCAGTAAACGGGACAGTTGTGGCTCCAGGGCAGATATTCTGTGGGGTTTTTTTGACTCCTGTGATGGTATCATCACCTCTGCAGTCCGGGCACTGGGTTAAATGAGTAACAGCAGGATGAGATGTCTAGCTGGAAACTTCTGTGGTGGCCAAAGATGGGGAAAGTGGCAATTTTTTTGGAAATGGTTTAGGGATTGTAGGGGATTACAGGGGTTTGGTAGTGCCATTTCAATTAGAGATAATAATAATAATGGGTAGAACCGCTATATGAAAACACCCATGCACTAGTGGGTAAATACAGTCAGTTTGGGAAGAGTCAGCAAAGGGAAATCCTGCCTTGCAAACCTCCCAGAAGGGAGCCAGAAGACGGGGGATAAGGGCAAAAAGGTTGAAAGGAGCTGCTTGGCTTTCTGTAAGGCGTCTCTTGGAAAGCCTTGCCAGAGGCTTTACAGAAACTGAGTGGCTGTGGGAGAAGGCAGGGTATCGCACAGCTCTGCTCCTTACATGGATGCTGTGGGGGTCTGTGCAACAAAAGAAATTAAACGTTAGAATTATCAAAAAAGAAAGAAGAAATGAGAGACCATAATTTCATGGCTCTGTAAATAATTCTGTGGTGTGCCCGCTGGGTACATCTGATCCTGTGTCTCCACAAGGGTAGAGGAGACCCAGGAGAAGGTCAGAGCAGGGCAGCAGGGATGCTTACAGGTCTGGCAGCACCTCTGCATGAAGTAAGCTGTGCAGGTTGAGACTCAGCCTGGGAAAGAAAAAACGTGGTCGGGCTCTACCAACCCACACAAGCTTCGAGAGGATGGGCAGGGTCTGACTATTCGCAGTCCTCCCACGAAGAGCAGATGAAGGCAGTGGGAGCTGGGTGTTTGCCACAAATAGGTTTGTCGTATTTTCAGTTTTCTTTGAGCTTTTGGCTACAGAAGGAAAATCTGGACTAGATTTCTTCTGAGCCAGCATGGCTGCTCTCTTGTCTGTAGATAGCTGACGGTAGTGGCTTGCTGGTTAGGGCCAGCAGTGGTTCGAAATTAGACAGTTGATGGCCCCTGTGTCCCCACCAAGAGGCATTGCCACAGGCTGGTCTGCTTGGCAGCCACCTCCCACACTGCCTCTGTTTTCGGGCTGGACCGCTTAGGTCGTGCAAAGTTGATGTGCAAAGAGCAGGTCCCCATAAACATGCCGGGCAGCAATCAGCATCACTCTGGGAACAGCGAGGTGGAGAAAGCATCTCTGCTCTGGAGCTGGTACCAGCCCTTGAAGGGAGGAGAGAGAGCGGAGCGGGACCCCTGCCACCCGCTCTGAATCCACCTGGGATTGTGGCTGAGGGTGTTGAACATGGCCTAGCCCTTGTCCGGCTGTTTAAGCCCTCTCCCAAACAGGGAGGCCACATCCAGACCCCTGCTGAGGTTCGGGACCTGCTAATTCCTGGGCCAAACCCCACCAGGGCCCCGTTAACAGTGTCACTGCACCAAGGACGGTGTTTTGGGGCCCGTGTTTTTTCGGCACCGCTTTGTTGCCTCATCGAGACGTAGCCAGGCAAACCGTGCAGGGAATACCAGTATGACCAGTGCAGCGCTGGTAAAACACCTCTCCTTCAAACACCCACCCCAGCATGGCCGGTGGGGAGCAGCGGGGAGGCAGCAGCGGCCGGAGGAGCCAGCTCTCCTCTTTAGCAGGGAAAGGACTATTTTGCCACTAGATGTCACTGGAGACGGTTTCCAGGGTGGGAAAAGCTTCGTGTGTCTCTTCTCCTCCCTCTTCCCTCTTCTCCAGGGATTCATTCGTCCAGAATTTGAAGGATGACGGAGACATTGCGAGACAGAGCCTGTCCGGAGCAGCCCACCGTCCACTTTGCAAGGACAGTTGCCGGTGAGGGACTTGTGTCCCCTCTTGTCGTCACCAAACACCTTTTCCTCTCACTCCTGCCGTGGCCAACCATCACGCCTTGCCCTCAGCCATCTCCTTCCCCTCTCTCTGGGCCTGTGCAAGCTTGGGTGTTCCTCACCCTCCACCCTTCGACCTCTCTCCCCACCCTCTGCAGAGAGCTATGATCTCTCCGGAGAGAAGGGACGCAGCAGGAGACACTGTCCCTCACCCCCATCCGCCTTCCCTCGCTTTCGGGCTGCCAAAACAGACTGACCTCAGTGGTCTCACTGGTGGTCCCATCCCCCTCTCTCCTTTCATCTCTGTGCTCCTCAAGTGCCAGTTACTGTCCATGGACTCCAGCAGTGCTGTTCTCAACGGGGACCTCCTCTTGGCCAAAATCAGGAGCCACAGCTCCATCGATCTCTTCCTGATCTCTCCCCCAGGGACTGGGGCTGTGACCAGGCTGGAGCCAGGCTGACCATGGATGGATTTTGAGGGGCACTGAGGGCCCAGGGCTCAGACTGGGCTGATGTGGTGTGGGCAGAAATACCTGGTTAGGCACTCTGTGAGCTCCTGGTGCTCTTCTCCATCTGCATCCCCGGACACAATGAGAAAAAGCTGGCTCACATCCAGGTGGCAGAGGAGCTGCTGGTCCCTTCGTAGCCCTGTATAGATCACCACCGACACTCCATCCAAGCCTATAGCTGCAACAAATTGGCCTGGGCGTAAGGTACCCTCATTTCTCTCTCCCCCCCATCTAAGCCTGCAGGCTCCTCACCGTACTTTCTGAACTGACCCCTCAGAGGGACCCACTGAGCCTCATCCTCCAGAGGAGCTGGGGCCGTTGGGCTGCACAGAGCTGTGGCAGAGCTGCAGGGGAGTTCAGGAGGATGCCCGGGATTTAAAGCAGGTAAGAAAAGGGGACAGGGTAGCCACCTTACGAGGAGATACTAAAGCCAACAGGCCAGGGATGTACCTTGAATATCCCTTATCCATCTGGATGGGCCATAGGACTGACTGACACAGCATTTCTGCACTGGATGCAAACAAGCGTGAGTGCACGCGGGACCTTTCCCCAGCCCATCACCGAGACATGAGATAAGCGGGAGAAATCTCAGCTCTGAGGAAAGCTTTCCTTTTTCCTTCCAGCATGGTGCAGTATCGCATTTTCCCTGGCAGGAAAGAGGCTTAGAGGAGCTCCCCTCTTTCCTCCCTCACCCCTGCCCCTTCCTCCCCCCTTCCCAGGCCCATCCCGCTGTTTCTGGAGCCCGGCTGTCAACCAGCTCCCAGAAACGATCCAACACAAACACACATATATTCTGGAGGAGGTTATTTAAAGCCCTGCTCATTTCCCTGCTCCAGCCCAGCTCCACAGCAGCCTGTGAGCACCAAGGAGAGGGCAGCAAATCGCAGCAGGGGGATGGGGATGGGGCCAGGCAGGAACATCTTGCTCAAAGGACCACAAAGGTGGTCAGGTTCAGGGTGGTACTTGGGGAACCCGTGGTCCCAGCAGCGTGCCAAAGTTGAGGGGACATCTGCATTTGAGGTCCTCACCCCAGGGTAACACCAGACTGTCAGACACTGGCTTTGGAGAAATGGCCAGGAGCTGAGGATGTCTCTGTGCAGGGATCTGAGCCCAAGACCCTTATTAACCAGGGTCTCAAACAAATTTTAAGGAAAGACCCTCCTAATCTGCACAAACCCCACTCTGTTTGCTGGTTTCCAGTTTGGGACCACGATACTTCCAGAGCAGGAAGTATCTGCCCAAGATCATCTATTTTTTTAGGCTGAGTTTACCCAGGAGGGGCTCAAACAATGTATTTCTGGATCATATAAAGACAGGGAAAGGCAGAACATTAGCAAAAAGGCTGGCCCTGACGTGCATCGCCTTTTCTATGCCCTATTAAGGAGAAACTATGTGTTGTGTCAGTATTTCAGGGTCAGCATCGACAACCAGAGCCGGGGTCAAGCTGCACCCTGGTACAAAGCAGGGGCCTTGGTGGCGTTCGGCAGCAAGGGAATGTCCCCTCTCCCCCTAGACGTGGCCCAGCTAAGTCAGCGGACTCTGAGCTGCGGCCTTCACAGCCGGGAACTTTTCAGTCCCTTCCACAAATAGCAACGTGGGATTCCTCCCTCAGCTCCAGCCATCCCCGTCTGCAGCCCAAGCCAGCCGGCGCTGCTCCCAGAGATACATGGTGATGCTCCGAGATGCTGTTTGCGGCCAAATGGGGATGAATTCCTCTCCGCTCCACCCCTGCCAAAATGCAGGCTGGCAGCATCCCGAAAAAGCTGTGACGTGCCCGCACCCCTCACCTCAGAGGGCTCAAATCTGGTCCAGCAAAGCAAAGGGCCCTGGTGGCTTCCCAGCCCCAGTGAGGCCGGCCGGTGGCTCGGATCTGCAGCGGGCCCAGGACTGTCCATAAACCCCGTGACGGGAGCGGCTGTTTTCTTCTGGGTTCCTGGGGGCGGAGGGAGCAGGGGAAGGGGTGGCTGCCCTTGGGGACTGCAGCTCCGCTGTCCCCCATTTCCCTGTCGCTGTTGCATGGGGGCAGCCACGAGAGGGCAGGGGCTGCCTCGCCCCAGGGAGAGGAGCTCCCTTTGTCCCCAAGGCCCCAGGGTGGATGGAAAAACCCTTGGAGTTGCGGCAGCAAAAGGAACAGGTCCCCGGCTGCATCCCCAGAGCATTGCCCATGGCCAGCCTTGGGGTCCCCCCATACTCCGGGAGCGGGATAAATGGGGGGTGGTCAGGAAGGCACCAGCGATCCTAGCTCTGCGGCAGAGCCTGGCCTCATGCCACCACCCAGGACCAGGGGTTAGTCCCCGTAGGCTGCCACAACGATGCAGCCACCGGCTCCGGCTCCGGTCATGACCCTCCACCAGCTCCCAGGCACAGGATGGGCACCCTTGACATCCCACCTGCCCCCAACCGGCATTAAAACCCCCGCTGCAGCCCCCACTCCGGCAGGCAGCACTTGGATCTCCTCTTGCACTTGCACAATAGCTTCCCTTTTCGCAGCCATGGGCAGAAGCAAAAGCAGGGGATGCACGGGAGGGACGTTACCCCCGGACGTGGCATTTGGAGGCACCAGGGACCCCCCTGTTCCCCCGCTGAGGGCCCCTTGCAGGTGCTGGGGGGTTAGCAGCAGGTTTCCCCCCTGCGGGGGAGGCCGGCTTGGAGCAGGTCCGGGAATCGGGAGCTATCCTGCCTCCCCCCAGCTCCTTTCATTGCCCAGACAGCAACATGGTTTATGGCAGCCGAAGGCCATTGAACAGGCTCAATTAAGCCGGCATCCCTGCGTTTTCTCCCCAGGAACCTGGCTCCTGTTCAGAGCATTCGTGAGGGGCTGGCAGCCCTTCGCAGTGAAGGGGCCAGGACAACCAGCAGCTTTTCCGGCTTTCCAGGCACGCTGGATTTTGGGATACCCCGTGCTTCCCCTGGGCAATAGCAAAAGGTGGCACTGGGAGCAAATGTCCTGCCTGGGAAAGTCCCCGACTGCCATTGCTGCTGCTGCTACTGCTGCTTTCACGCGGCAAAATAACGCTAGCACTGCAGGGAGATCCTGCAGGCACCCAAGGACCGTGCTGGCTCTGCAAAAGAAGAAAGCACCAGGGAGCAGCCTCAGGATCATCAAAACCGCACCCGGACAAATTGGTACGGGCAGAGACACAGGGCCTGCCCCTTCCCGCTGCGCCGAGGCAGCCATTGCCCAGCGACACGGGGCAGCTGCGGCCAGATCCGGCCTTTTCCACCTGTGCTCGCAGAGCAAGATCCAAACTGAATTTCACGAGATGGAGGGAGGTGAGGTAAAACCTCGGCCCTGGGGTCCCTTGAGCTCCGACACCTGCAGGATTTTGGGTTAGGAGCTGGGTCCCCGCCTAGGACAGGCCAGGCCCCGCCACCTCTCTGGATACGCCTGAGGAGTTCAGAAACCTCCCTTGCAGGAGCCCGTTTCTTCCGATTTCTCTCCCTGCGAAAATCAGCCTTGGCGCAGTCCTTGGGGCCATGCTACGGGGGGATTTCGACAGACTCAGCAGAGACCTTGTCTCCATTCACGGCAGACCCCGAAAGAGCCCCTCGAGAGTGAATCCTCCCTATGCGCTCTCTTCTGAGCTCTGGCTCTGAGGACGCACTGCCTCCCCCAAGAAGCTTTTTGGGGTGTTGGAAGGATATCGCTCCTGCCTCTAACATCACTCCTTCCACAGCAGACGAGCTTTTTTCCTTGCAGCTGTGGGCAGCAGGAGACGGAGCTGGTGCTAAAGGAAAGGGTGGCTGCTTGGAGGGATTTGTCTGGATATAAATCTACTGACTGAGGCCGATGGTCTTTAACAGACAGGCTCCCCGGGGCCAGCTGTTCCCCAGCAGGACGGTGTACTACAACCCCGTGCCGTCAGGGCAGAGACTCCTGGACCTGTGACACTGGACCGAGGGCCAGTACGGGCCTCACCAGACCCCAGTCACCTGCAGGCCTGAGGAACGGCAAGGAGGAGCTGTGGAGGACTGACATGGCCTCTGCAAGAAAAGAGCTGCTCCCAGCAGCAAGAAATCTGATGATCACTATTACAGGAATAACCAAATCATATAAAGGAGGGGAAAAAAAAAAACAAAAACATTTATGCCAGTCAGCTCCCAACCACATTTCTCAGCGGCGAGGAAGCTCTCCTGTAATGGGGTGGTCCCAGGGGAAAATCTCTGCTATGGGAAATGGAGGAGGGAGCAGAAACCTCAGCCAAAGCCAAGGCCCTGCTGCGGGCTGGCAGCTGCATCATGGCAGCCCAGTGCTGCCAGGAGCAGAGGAGGGGAGCAGCATCACATATACAAGAAGCCAAGGGCAGAAACTCTCTTCACCTCCCTAACGGAAGGTGCTGAGCAGCCTCCTCATGGAGTGTTTCGTTGCGAAAGGAACCGTTTCCCTGAAGCAGAGTAATCTGAGCATGAGCAATCCCAAATACCTGCTTGGATGACTATCTGTTCAGACACATCATTCAGACATGTTTCTGTCAGTTCTGCCCAGGTGGGACAAGAACTGGGTGCACAAGACCCAACAGCTTGACGTACCTACCCAACCTTGTGTCCGAAGGATGCTGCTGTCTCCACACGGCCTGTGAGGGGTCCCAAAACTGGGCCATCACCATCCTCAGTGTCCTGGTTTCAGCTGGGATAGAGTTAATTGTCTTCCTAGTAGCTGGTACAGGGCTGTGTTTTCAGTTCAGTAT
>JAVKLA010000026.1:25304520-25334070 GCA_034782735.1 Sagittarius serpentarius
AGGTTGTGAAGTCTCCATCCTCGGAGATACTCAAAAGTCATCTGGGCACGGCCCTGGGCAACTGGCTCTAGACCAGACGACCTCCAGAGCTCCCTTCCAACCTCAACCAGTCTGTGATTCCGTGATCCTTTTCCAGACAACAATCTCATCAGCTTTCAAACAAAGCAGCGCCATATACTTAGACAGAAAACTCGGTGATGGCTGTATACAAGAAATAGTTTTAACAATTTACTAGGAGATACTTTTTTCACTCAGCCCATCTCAATTTTATCCCCTGCTGGGTCTGCAGTGTGTGATATAAACTAAATTGTGGTCTGCTACAGATAAAAATAATTCCAGGGTGTATTTTTGAGGAGGGGAGGGCCAAGTTTTCCCTTGGGACGCAGAACACATTCCAGCACGTTAAACGACAGCCTGGCGACCTGCTGCCTCCGCTGCCTGCAGTTTTTCTTCAGATTGTGCAGGAAAGTACAGCTGAAATACGACTGTAACCAGGCTCTGCACACAAATCCTGCTGTGTTGAAATGGTGAGCAACTGCGCTTGTACTTAAGCAAACCCGTTATCCTTCTCCTCTCCTCGCTGCCAACAGAGGGGTGGTTATTCACCGCACGTCTGGTGTTCAACTCCACTAACCACAGAGATTTCTTACCTTCTCCAGTCCGGCCCTGGTATCACTGCAGTGCTTTTATTTTCTGGATGAAATGACCTGCAATGCAGAGGCTCACTTGCTACAGTGATCCCTCTCGAGATCGGTAATCCTCAATTCCCCTGGGTTATGCCTGGAGTAGGAAACTACTTGGCATAGTAAGCACGTCAGCATTTTCCTAGCTGCATTTTTTATCGGCTCATTTGCTGCATCCCTGACTTCAGTTAAGTTTTCTTCCCTTTTATCCCCCACTTTCTCCAGCCTCGCCCTGCGCCCTGAACTGCGGTCTCGGTATCCCCGAGCTCACCTCTTGAAGCAAGCCGGCCAGATGTAGGATAGCAGGGGCCAGCGTACTCCCTCCCAGCATTTATACGCAGGGCAGCAGAGCTGCAAACAGAGAAAACGTGGGGAGACAGGACTCTTCCCACAGCAGCAGCATCTTCCCTCCCAAACTTCCCGGGAGGCTCAATAGAAAGCAAGGCTGATTACGGCAGATTTCCTGCTCCTCCTGCCTCTGCCGTGCTGAGAGTTGCAGGTTATTAACTATAGGGACCTTGCTGGAAGAGCAAGCAGGAAAAAAGTGCAAGTCGCAGAGCAGCCAGGCCTCCACCTTACACGCAGAGAAGCAAAAGATCCTTTATTTGGAGAAGAGGGTGGGGGTTTTGTTCTCCTTTTTAATCACTGTTAACAGTGAGAGATGCTTGTGCTGTATGGGAAAGAACTCGCCCACGTGCCTGGGTTTCTTTTAATATTTCCATGAAACGAACAAAAAGAAACCCCGGCACAATTAGTTTGTAGTGAGGTACATTACATCATTTACCCCCATCACTTCTGTCGAATCTCAGTCTCGTTACCCTTTGTGAAAATCTGGGAACCAGAGCCATCAGAGGAAACCCCGGCTCTAACGGAGACAGCGATGGTCCTGCTGCCGACTTCCAGAGACCAACATTTCAACCTTCGTGCTGGGCAAGTTCCCCATGCTGCTTCTCTAAATATCCCAAGCAGAATATATAACCACGGAGCCTTTGTTTTCCCTCAGCACCTTATTTTTGCCCCTAAATGGCCGCTGCGTGCTGTTAAAACCGCAGCCGTCTCCCACTTGCAGGCAAACGGCAGCAACAGGGACTTGCCACTCAGTCGGGAAAGCACTTCAGGGCGAAGAGATTTTCATGGAAATAAGTTATGCTCATGTTAATGGCAAGAATGATGCAATCACAGCACACCTGCTGAACGGGCATTATTTGCTGCGTTTGTTTTGTCACAGCACAGCTTTTAAGGGAGGGGGAAGGAGAGAAAGTAGAAGCACGAAGGGGGCCTGTTAAAAAATGGAAGAAAAGTGGCATCACTGGCGGATGTGAGGATTAACATCATTTAAAAGGGATACGGACGGTGAAAAGAATCACAAGCAAAGAGGTTTGTGTGTGATGCAGCAAGAAAAGGAGCGATGCAAGGAGCAAGAAGCTAAAAGGACAAAGCGGTCAAAGCAGCATGCCAGGACAATGATTTCTGGAGGAGCACCGTGAATGCATATAAAAAGCAGGGGAAGATGGGATTTCTCAAAGGAAGAGGCTGCAGGAGCTCAGGGAAAAAAAAATGATGAAAGCCCGCGTAACCGTTCTGTATGAACAGTGGAAATGAAAGACTGAAGATCTAACCCAACACTGCAGCAATGCCCTGCGGCTGGTCGTGCAGCGAGCTGTGTTCAAACAGGGTAAAATAGTCTCGACTCCAAAGAGCCGAAAGCAAAAACTGGGAGGAAATCGGCACGCAGAGCTCACGTATCACTTAGCACCTAACGCAAAAAGCACTCACCTTCGAGAAACTGAGGTTAGCCAAGCAAGGAGCTGGTTGCCGGAGGGTGGCTTTCAAGCGCCGGTAAAAAAATGTAACATGGGAACCCAGAGCAAACAGGGATGCTAAAGCTAGAGAGGTTTGGGATGCAGTGGAGATACTCCTGACGCAATTAGGCAAATCAACCCTATTAAAGGACAATCGCACTGAAGAGTTATTATCAATCACTCTCCCTCGCTTTCTTTATGCAATTATCCTAATTGCATAAAGGCTATTAAGCAATTATTTTGATAACTGGAGCTTTGTTACTGGCTCTTCGTTTCTGGAATAATTTTGTTCCTCATATAAATACCACCTTAAAGCGATACTCTAAGTATGTGCATACGTGTATTCCTGAGCAGGAGATTCAAGGTTCTGTGTAAAAGCATAAACCATAAAAACGACACCCAAGAAAATGCGCATTTTTATCCCCAAATGCCAAGTTCTCTCCCTCAGTCACAGGTCTACGTCCAAATCTTCTAACGACATTTTACCATAGGCATAGTGGCGGTGTCTGTATCAAGGCAACGTCACGGATTTAGTTCCACTTTTTTATTATTCAACTTTTTATACATAATAAATACAAACTTTTTACAGCCAATATAAAGAAAGCATTTGCACCTATGCTTTCAGTGTACTGACGCTGTACACGATGATACGTCGAATACATGCCCTGTATGAAGAAATCATAGTTAAAAAGGAGGCATATTTTTACAACTTTTCTTTTTTTTTTTTTAAATAAAATTAGCAGCTCTTACAGAAAATATTTTAAAATACAACTAAAGAGACTTTAAATAACACTTTCTGAATTTTGAAAGTCCAGGTATGAAGGACACAGAAAAACTGGCCAAAGAAATTGAACATGAACATTATGGCAAAACTTGCTTTTCTTCTGCATTGTGAAGCTTTCAAAATTTTTGCAAACAGTTAAATCTTTTTTAAAAACTTTTTTTCTTTTAAACTTAAGAATAAGTTTGATAAACACATAAAAAGACCTCAAACAGATCAACAGGACAAGAGGTGCAAAAGAATGAAAAATATGGAAAAGACTTCATTGGACAGTCACCGATTTCAGAACTGATCCATGAATTGTTTTCTTCAAACGGCCCCACTCTTGGTTAAAGATCCCCTTGGGGAAGGAGATTGGCAAACATGAACATCTCAGAGACCCAGCTTGGGTTGGGATTTACAAGTATGTGCAAAGTTTATGATAAAATCTTGTTAGATTTTTTTTTTTTTTTGTAAATGCAGCCTCAAAAAATAGCCCTTGTTAGTAAACTAAAAGTAGAAAACTTACTGGCTTAGAAAAAAAAAAAAATGAAGACATAAGAGCGCATTCGAGAGAACCCATATAACAGCTCAAAAAAACCAACCCTGTGATGCCTTTTAACTGAAGCTTTGATCTGATGGAGATTGCTGAAAATAATTTAGTAAGTACACAAAGAAAAACCTGTTTTCATCCAGTTTTTCCCCTTCCTCTGACCTTTCTCTCCACGTTAAACCTCAGAATATCCTCTGCCCTTTTCTCTGAAACAACAACAACAACAAAAAGCTTCCTTTTCAGAGATCTGATTGAAAATTAGTTTTGAAATTCCTTTACTCTCTATTTCTTGCCTAAGAGTAATTTGAGACCACAGTCTTGCCCACAAAGGCGGGCTGAAGGCTTCGCAGAATCCAGAGCTTTTCCTGGCGCTCCGGCTTTGGCTAGTTAACGGGCTTCGCATGGGAAAATGCTACAGGACCATCCAATGCAAAAACTAAATAACGCATGTAAATACTCTAAATGTAACTTCTAACTCTAGCCAGATGTTTTGATGACAAAGATACACTGCTAACGTTGGATAATAAAGTACACGGCAATAACTGGGTTAAGAGTGACCCAAATACTTCAAAAAAAAAAAAAACAACCAAAAACCAAAACCCCCAAAATCTGCTAAGAAAAAAATGAAGCTCAATTTCCAGATCTAGACAAAATCTCACTTACTTTTCTACCAGTTGGTTTATGCTATGGAACAAGATGTTGCTACTAATTCAGCACCTCCATATTAGATACTCTATTACTAAATGTACTGCATAAATATTAATACAAAGAACATAACAGTTTAACTGTTAATTATTGAAGAGGTGTGCATTAATGTAATTAACGCCATATGATCTGCATCAGTTTTCCTTATCTATAAGATTATTTTCCGGTTTCTTCCTTTCTGCAAGGGGATTAAAGAGGAGCCAGCCTCTCCTTATACTTATTTTTCAGTTCCCTTTTTCATTCCGCAAGATCTGATTAATACCTAATCAGACAAGTAATGCTACTTGAAGAATTGACAATCTTTAACACATTCCTATGGCAACAGTAATATACTGTACTAATGCACGTGATCGAAGTATGCTATGACTAAGTTGCATGAATGAGGCTCTTTCCTCAGCCTCCGTATAAAAATCGACCATCTTCAGCCAAGAGAGAAACCTGCTCCAAGGCAATCCTCAGCTCGCTGTTTGGCCGGTCTTGGTTTGTGCTAAGAGAGGAAGAATGATGTATATAAATCAAAACAAAAAAAAGGCACAAAATATTCATGACTGTGGGAAGGAATCCGCCATGTCACTGTCACATAAAATCCTCCCTATCTCTTGCTCTATATTAAAAGTCTTCATCATGCAAAGGTGCCTAAAACCGAGACTGACCAAATACCGCGTTTGGTCTTGATTGTAGCACTACTACTTAACTAGTCCAATCATTACACCAGAGTAATTTCCACGTCCTCGATCTTCTCTGTTGTCCGGCGATGATGCTGTGTAGGGGGTGGTGGAGCTGCTCGCACCTGAAACAGCCAGAACCAGCCCGTAACTATCAGAAAACTGTCAAAATTTCAGAACTTGTACTGACTAAAACTGCAACCTGGGGCTCATACCTCAAGATGATGCAAATGTATTGAGATCAACAGAACTAGAATGAGTAACCAGCTGAATTCAGGTCCGGTAGTCTCCAATTAAGCCACCAAGGCCCTTCCTTATAACCTGTCACCACTCTCAGGTGATATTTCTCCAGGATGACTAGCAGTCATGATGGGGCAGACACACCGACTGAAATAACCTATCCGTTCTGCCTGTACCCATGGATAAGCCAGTGCGTAAAACTAGGACAGACTTCGGACTTTACACCGAATGCTGAAATCTGATGACACCCTTGCCTGGAACTTACACGGACTGGAAACTACAAGAATGCCTTGTTGCATCTACGTGGCTTACTCCTATTTAATCAATAACTGACCTGAATAATATACAGCTGAAATCTGATGCTATTTTTACACTCTGCCACACCAATAAATTTATTCATGCTCCTGATAGAGATTACCTTAAGCGCTAACAGCATTTCATGCAGGGTTTTTATCGCATGATTTCAGAATACACCAGAGTGACTTGCTACGGAAAACATGAATTGTGGAGCAATATCATAACAAACTTCACCGTATTTTCAAACTAGGCATATTAAAAATGCAATAGTAACAGAAATCCTTTCAATTAAGGCCTGACACTGTAGTAATATCTTGAAAAGACAGTAAATGGCAAGAAACTCGTGAAGAAAATATAAATCTACAAAATGGAAAAGCTGCATCAGTGTGTTTTTACACGCGAATAAGGTAACGTGAAACTTCTCTGTTCAATACTTAAACACTTAACGAAGCAGTACTACCTCTGCCTTGCCTATGTCAATGAATAAGGCTAACTCACTGACTACTGGAATATTCAGAATATAATTTCTGAATATCCAAAAAGGCTCTTTTTCTGCAACTTCATTCATTGAGAAAGCCAGGAAAATACAAATGTTACATCTTAATAGGATTTGGTTTAGGACTTTGAAACCCCCAAAACTTGATTTCAAAGTTAATCCTAGGAGATGGATTTTGCAAGTTCTAAGCGATTAAATCCTTCCTTTCCTTTTCTGGCAGAATCTCTCTTTCTAGGCAGCAAAGACATCACAAACTATGCAGATCTTATCATCAAGAATTTTTAATCCAACTCTCAAATCAAGGGGTTCGGAAATAAATTTAACCCTAAATGCAATGGAGTCCCCCAAGGACCACGTATTATGTCAAACTGCTGGCAAGCAGATTTGTCTGCCAGCACATCGGAGAAGAAGCAATTGTACAGATCATATCATTAAACTACTCTGGCATTTATTCACCACCTCTTTTTTAGTCCCATTTAGGGGTTATTACATGTGGCAAGAAATAACTTCCCAGTGCCTGAAAAGGCAGTGTAAGTTTATCGACTAACATCTATTTTACTACCGTTATAGATGTAATTTCCTCCCAGGTTAGATTTCATGATTCATATGCCTCACACAGAGACATGCAGGTATTACATCTACGAAGGCAGATACAGAAGGGCAGGTTAGATGAAGGATAGGGGACAGATAGGATTCAAGGTCATCTTTGAACACAGTGACTTACTGTTTAAAGAGCTGCAGCTTTGTTTCGCTCTAGTGTTCACTTAATCTCAAATAGCTCTCGTGTTCTACAGCTTTTTGACACGTCTATAGTAGTATCAAAGGGGAGTGAACAGACCTTTCCTCACACTATTCATCTAAGATACCACTTTTTTTTTTTTTTTTAACACATAGCAATTGGATTTGCAGAACACAGAGTGCCAAATCATCAGGTGCTGTATCACCACCCCGCTCTGAATGTATCTATCCCGATTTACCTAGGCTTGGCCTTGTAACTTTGTAGTGTCTATAAAAACAACAGTATTTGTTTTTAACTTACAGGTCGCAGTTTGCCATATGAAGTTTCGGGAGGAATTCGCGGAGGCTGTGAGAATGCAGGGGACTCTGAACTGAAGCTGTTTTCTGAAGGAGTAAGCAACACACCATCACAAACAAGCCACTCAGTATTGCCGAATTAACTTTACGTTGCAAAAAAAGCTTCCTTTCTGCCCCCCCGCCCCAAAATGTGAACATTCTAAATTAAACATTTAGCTGAACTGTTTCTTTTACTATTACAAAATTTCTTACCATTAGTTGACGGTGATCTGGGGAAGTACTGAGAACCTCTTTTATCCGGACTGTGGTAGGGACTAGTGGGAGGCTGGTCATACAGTGGCAGCGGCGGAACGGTGTTATTAGGCTTTGGAGTCGGAGATACCTGTGTTAGAAAGAGAGAGGGGTTGCAGAAAGCCTTACTCCTCGACAGTTTTTATGTACACACTGAGGTGTAGCAAGTTCTCTGATGCATCAGTGTGCTAGGAACTTTCATCTGGAGAAAAACTGTCAAAAGTGCTGTTAGGTACGTTTGGGAAGGAAAGCCAAGATACCCGACAGCGACTGTATTTTTTTTTTTAAATCACAGGTTGCCACTGAGCAGAAATTTTCATCCTCTCCCAGATCATTTAGACAGACTTTTTGAAGGTTATTTGCAAAAAGTCATTTGGCCAAGCGTGCCTCTCCACATATAGTTACACAAAAGCGTTAAGATCGTGAGTTTTATCCCAACTCAATTGCATATATATCATTTAAGTGTTAAATTTTCATGGTCTTTTCAAATGAAAGAATAAAAATACTGGAGAAATTACTTTGTAGGGAACACGGAAGACAGCTTTCTAA
The DNA here is from genome assembly GCA_034782735.1 of Sagittarius serpentarius. Taxonomy (NCBI): domain Eukaryota; kingdom Metazoa; phylum Chordata; class Aves; order Accipitriformes; family Sagittariidae; genus Sagittarius; species Sagittarius serpentarius. Next base: position 25,312,597 of record JAVKLA010000026.1, read on the forward strand.
CACCACCATTACACATGAGAATGCGTCTGATTTTCTAATATGATATAAAGATTACAGAACTATAGCGGAATGAGGACATTTCTGAAAAAATTACTGTAATACAATATTCGGCAGTATTCTGCCCTTCAAAAACTGAGAGGATATAGAACAGATTTAAGTATGAAAACACTAAATTAGGGCTGACAGAGCCTGTAATACTCTCTTTGCCAGGTTCTGTCTGACGTCTCAGTCTATGCCAGAAATTGATTACAGGAAGTAGACTGTGAATTTTCTCCTTTGGTTCATTTCCTTTCTACCCAAATACTTGCCTTTATTCACAAATCTGTTACATTTGCCAAAATATATCAGTTGATAATTAGGCTGGGTAAGGAACTGAAAGGTAAGCACTCAGGGTTTGGTTTTTTTCTTTTTCTTAAATGGGTTCTGATTTTTTTTTTCTTAAATTGGTTCTGATTTTTTTTTCCCTGAAGAAGCAGCAGATCTTTGCAGCCTTGCAAAATTGCCCTAACAACTTAGTATCATACGTGCAAGCTAGCACGTCAACTCTTTACATACCTGAATATCTCCAATCCACTGAGTCTCTCCATTTTCTGATGCCGTAAGCTCTTCAACTAATACTGATGGGAACACCCCAATGCGTCCGTTGAATTCTCCTTCCCAAAAGCCATCATCATCTTGATTTTCCTTGTTCAAGATGCGGATGATCGCTCCTTCCGGGAAGGACAGCTCATCATCTGTCTGGCCCTCGTAATCATAAAGTGCTTTTACAAAACAGACTGAAGAATGGAAGAGGGAAAGAAAAAGTGCAATTGGCATGAGCTTAAAAAACCCCAATAGGTACTATACATACTTTTACGGTCGGACTTGATGATCTTAAAGGTCTTTTCTAACCTAAAGGATTCTATGATCCTTTAATTGCTGAGTCAAATTATTTTCATTTTCCTTAATTTTAGCTGATGTTAATCTCAACTCTACGAGATAGCCACGTACATTACACAGATTTGCTATCATAGGTAATTACTGAGAACAGTTGTACTCAGGTACAGGTCAAATATGAGAAATTCTCATGTGTGACATCCAAACTCAATAGGCAGAATGCTTTCGAGAACAAGCTTAATACAGTATTTATTTGTTTATTGGTATTTACCACTGGAGTCTCCATTCAGGCTGCCTGAGACTAAGTCGGCCTCTGTGGAGTTATTTGAGGTGTGTGATCGACTATCCAGTGCTGCAAGGGACTGTAGCATACTCAGCAGACTGCTGGATGTCGGGAACTGCAGGTACTTCTCTGGCACATAACCCACTTGACCCGCTTTATTTCGTGCCTGTAAGTAAATGACATAAAAGATGCTCTGCTTTTGCATACTGCTCTGAAAATAATCCAAATACTTTCTCCCGTCCCAAGTTCTGTTTCTAAAAGTAACAGTGAAAAGAAAACAATCTCAGAAAAATGATACCTTTACCCAGTCTTCCATATCTCCATCTTCAATAACCTCCAACACCTCGTGTTCCTCTATGGTCAATTCATCTGGCTGAGAAGCCTGAAGCATGTAACAGGAAGATTAGAAAATAAAAAGTGTTTTGAGGTGCACAGGACAGGCAGTGTGAAGAACATTCTCATCCAGACTTTTATTAAAACTTACATTTTTTAAAAAATTGAAACTTTTATGATGCAGTATACTTTAAAACGTATTAATAAGGGTTATTCTGTATACCTACTGACATTCACAAGACCCTTTTTCACTCAAGAGGACAGATGGAAGCACCCTGAATACCACCCAGCGCGTCGAACCCTGGTTGCTTTTGAAACCCTAATTATTCCGTACGCTAAGACTAAGTCTGCCACTGGCTTTGGCTATCGCAGCGGTGTGATTTACAGCTGACCTAGCAGTGCTGGCAGAAGTAAATAGCACGAATGCAGTTTGTCAGCAAAGCTTTAACTCATGAATGGTGGTTTCACTATTACAGTACAAAGAAGAGCTTTGTCGCACAGCATACAGGCACACCTAACACTGAGAAGGAGTTTCTAACATAGCCACACCGGCTCAGCAACCAAAATGAGCACACCTTCTAATGGCAGGCACACAACTGGTCTCCTTGAAGGCAGACAGGGACATCTCTACAATTCATGCGCTGACTTCAGTACTCTCCCGAACTGTAGTTTAAATGTGTTTCACAACGATACAGATTTTACACTGCTGCAGTTTTTCACAGCTAGATGTTAAATACATTTAACGTGCACCGTTATTGAGCCAAATGCTGACATTCTACCCCAAACTCCCACAGAACAGTTACATCTATTCTTTTTTTGTTGCATAATTCATTTTTCTAATTAATTAAAAAAAAAATCACAAACCTTATATGAATAAACAACTTTGCAGGTGAGAGGATAATTTCTTAGAGTACCAGAAGGACTAGAACTACTGTCATCAAAAACATCCATGCTGTCTTCAAACTCTTCACCTTCTTCCTTTTCTGCATCAGCATTAATCTATTAAAACAAATTAAATTCGGCATTATGACATCAAATAAAAATAAGTGAAGAAATAACAATAAGAATTAACTGATCAATATTCTTCAGTGTGGTTTTTTTACTGTTTGCGATCACTGAAACTGGACCAAAAAAAATGATTAAATAATAATCAACATAAAATTCTCATATAACACCAGGAAAGCAGTTATCAAACAAAGCAAATACAGGGAAGCAGAAGAAGAGTAAGCTGTCGCCAAAATTACATCTTTGTGTAACTCAGCTCTATTTCTTCATTCAAGCACAGGCCCGTGGACTTTAAAAAGAACTGTAGAAGATTTTGGAAGCTCCAACTCAACTGCTGGACAGTTATCTATTTTTTACATAAGCTGTGAAACAGTGACTAATGTACTTTGGCGATGCCATTTCAGAGGCAAAGCAAATAGCTTAATGGAAAAAAAGAGTCACTTACTGAGAATTTATGCTACTAAAAGATTAATGTACCTGTGACCACGAGTTACAAAATGAAACTGCAGTGGAAATACTTAAACTTGAGAAAATAAAAAAAAAGAAATCAGCCTTCTAGCTGATGTATTCTGCACAATAGATTTGCTGCAGTTTATATATTAAAAAAAAATCCTGAGAGAAAGAATGATTATTAAAAAGTAGCTATAAAAGTTTAAATAAAACCTGAAGTCAATACACTGGAAAAATACAAGTTTCTATAAACGTAGTTTGGGCAGCGTTGACACGAGCTGTGCTTTGGCCTTGTGCCTGGATTAAATTTTGAATAAACACTTTATCTCATGTGAAAATAGGCAAGTCCTTCAAATCAAAGGCAACACTGTTATGTATTTGCCATCTTCCCTGTATTTATTCCTTTTAATTTGGGAGTGAATTTGGTATTCCTCATGAAAACTAAAAGGCTGATCAAACAACAAAAAGTTAGGCTGAGACCTCAAAGGCACTGTGCAGGGTCCCTAAACCAGCTGTCTCCATACCTCTGCTCTGTAACATCTTTGCTTTTCTAGACCTGGAGTAGAAGAGCACAAAGCTTCATCATTTTATGACTTACATGAATTCTTGTTGCGATTTCTAGACCACATCCTTGTAATTCATACGATTTTTCTTCCCCCACTCACTTTCATTCAAGTGCAGTTTGCATCCATTGCTACTTAAATGCGTTCATGGACGTTGCGGTAACAAAAAAATCACTGTCCTGCCTAGCTAATGCTTTGATATATTATCAACCAACTATAAATTAAGGCAAATTTAAAGTTTCCCCCTCCAGTTTCTAACTGCCTTTTGCTGTGCATGGTCTATGTCCCAGCAGCCAAAGCTGACATTCAGCTGACAGTCACATGAAACATCATGGAAATTAGTGTATCATGTCTAGAAAGACTCGTTCGTAAAACATCTGTTCCCAGTTTTCTAACACGAGGAGGAAAAATACATTTTAATTTTCAGTGCGTGGGCTGCTCAAACTCCTTGAATAGAATCATTTGCAAAGTAGGCACACAGAGGGAAAACAGCATTAATGATACAGAAAACTTAGCAGTTTGTTTCATAAAGCTCATCTTTCTACAAAGTCTGGTAATGAAAGACAGCGTAAGCAAAGAATAAATACATCAGCCACAATTATACTGAAGGTATGTAACAGCAAATACAAGAATAAATGCAGGTAAGAAGGTGACAGGACAGCTTGATTATATATATGAAAAAAGGTATGCAAATATATATCTCTGTGTCTCTCTATCTTGTTTTGTTGCATATCCTACACAAAAGAGACCAAAAAAAATACCAAGAGCCCTTTTTTTCTGTCCTGGGAAATGCAGAGACCCTGGCAGCAACAAAGAACACATTTACACTGAACCACCTCCAGTCCGATTTGGATGTATGACCTGTAGGAGCTAAAAAAGGCTGACATTTCCTACCAATTCACTAAGAGAGCGGTCTGCCGGAGCACCCGAAGGCATTGATCAGTCAGAGGCAGTTTGCAATACCTGTATTTAGGGACTGAAACCACAATTTGTTTCGCACAGGTTGCTGGTATCAGAAGACAATCAGGCTTGAATATGAACCAGTTATCTAACAGCTGAAAGATGCTATAACCTTTTATGGTTAGAAGATGCTATATCCCTGTACAGTAGAAAGCATCCATTTTCATGTTCACAGTAAACGTACCAAATGTAAACTTTATTTTTAACTCTGCGATTCTGTACTTCTGCTGCACAAGTGTTTCTTGTAGCTGTACTGCTTCAAGTCCCAGCAAATACAAAATAAAACACGAAACCCATAAAGACATTATTCTCTCTTCCCTTTTTGAATAAATTACATAGAGTTTACAGTTGTTGTAGGCAGCATAGGCACTACATGCGTTTTCCAGATGACATTAAAATTCAAAATGACAATTTTTTCGGGGGCATGTACACTGAAAAAAAAAAATATGTATTCGCTCCCAAGATTATGCATTTCATCATTATATCAGAAAGTCAGCCAACTGGATAGGCGATGGGATATTAACCCCTTCAGCTCACTACGTTATTGTAGAAGGTTAAATAAATACAGCGGTATCAAGGCATCGACATTGCTTTCTTTTTAGCGCTTTAAAAGAAAATATATCAAGAGCTTTGCTGAACATATTATGTCTTGACAAGTACTGGCCTAAAGAGCAAAGCTGTGCATGATGTAAGGATGGCAGGTAGCTGGTTTCTGAACATTAAACACTGCCTGCTCTTCAAGGATGAAGTGAAAGTGCTGCTTGTTACATGCTGCAGTAATTGTTCTAATAATTGCAAGCAGCGTAATTTCGGTAACAGTTCTAAGAATTCCATCTATGGGCTGTCCTCATCTGGCCTGCCAAGGTCAACAGTGCCTTTTTTTATATAGGAGCGTACGTAAGTGTAAAAGGGGAAAATAAGAATCAGAGTTTAACCTCCTACGCTGTGGCATCTGCTGGCTCGCCAGGGACTAGCACGGGGTTTGGCTCCAGGGCCAACTGTTGGCATGTCTGATGAGACAGAGAACAAGGTATTGGGCACAATCCAACATGCACAACGGGAAGTTAAAGGAGGTGGAGTACAAGAACAAAGGGAAAAAAACATGGTTAAACACGGCTACGTAACATATCCTCATCTATCCTGGCTAGAAAGGATCTGAAATGAAACTCGGCACAAGAACTCCTTTGGGATTTGGGAAGGCTGAAGCTTGGATCTGCATACAACAACTTTAATCTCTAATTATACTACTAACCATGGGAATAAAGCCTGCAGAGACAGACTATGCAGAGCAGGGATTATAACAACCTTTACTGCAAATCACTGTCACTGCATTTGAGCTCTGTGTGCAACATCCTAGAAGAAACATCCTAACACCCTGAAGAAAGCAAAGTGTGGATTCAAGAGTCTTAGGATTTGCTGAGACTCCATTCAGCGCTCGCTCTCTTTTTTGAACTAAAGTTGACATAGATGAAAATAGCTGTACATCCAAAAAAACCTTTCCTTCTAAGGGTTTGCCACCATTACCAAGAAAACAATAAAGAAGCAGAAAAGCATGAAAAAACAGGAACGAGCAGGACTTTTTGTGTGTAGACAGCCCATACTTGCTGAAATGGAGATTTTGTTGCTCTTAGGCGGTCAGTGAAAGCAAGCCATTCTCCAAATCATTTGCAATGCAATGAAGAACCACATCCCCACCCCCCCTGAAACTTTTCTTATACAGAAGAAATATTCTGGCTGTCCAAAGCATTTAAGATTAAAATGAAAGTGTGAATTAAGTAATTTTAATAGTGTATGAAGACTATAGTTAGGAAAGTATCCACATGCAAACTGAGACTTTATAAAAGCCTCTGAATTTTGTTACATATTAAATATATAAACATGCACAGAAATTTTATAATTTGGTTGAGGCAAACTGACCAAACCTTCAGGAATTTTATTTTAGTCGGTTACTGGTGAAGAGCAACAGATTGGTTAGTTTTACTGCCAAAGGTGACAGCTCAGCCTGGCATGCCATATAGAAGAATTTAAAAAAAAAAAGGTATTACGAGCTTTATGAGCTCTTTTAGTAGTTCCTCTTTTCTGAACAGGGTTTCTTGGTTCAGGCAGCTGTTCAATTCTGCCATCACTATTTATTTTGAAACATACCACTCTTCAGGGGGGGCAATTTGGAAGAATAAAGCCTTTCATCCAAGTATCTCCGATAACATCGTAAACTATTAATGAAACTTCAAAGAAACATGCAGACATTTTTCTTTTCAGGAGATGGCAAATAAATGTTATGGCACTTATCCAAGGTCAGAAAATCAATCTAAAGTAAACTCAACAACAGAACCCAGAAATCCTTTTTTCTTTTTTTGTTTGTTTGGTTTTTTTCATGAAATTCAGACACATGCTTCAGCCACATAAAGCGACAAGATTTTTCCAGTAACCTAACAACCAACCAAATATTATCAGTTTTGTTTTCTAGTCAATACTGTTAGGAGTTGCTACTAGGAAAGAGCCACATGGAGACGAGGTGAAGTTTACACGATGGAAACGGTACCAGGTGTGAAGAGCCGTTGTTGGTCACCGAAGGCAGGCTGGCCCAGCGTTCATTTTCCAGTTCTTCCATCACTTGGTTCATTGCGCTTTTTAGCCATGTATCCACGGACACACCGATCTGCTTTAGCAGATCGAGACGGGCTTCTGCTTTCAGCTTAATTATCTGAGGAAATAAACAGGCACAGGTCAGAATTCTGTCAAGATTACATTTCACTCCTTGCCATGATTCAAATGTGTTATTTCCTGATCTGCAAATTACTCAGGTGGCTCCAAAAGCTGCTCCACGTGGAAATGAGTCCAGTTCTTCATTTCCTTGCCTGCAGGAATGCGGTGTGAGCCAAGAGACAGGGAATGGTTTTCTAGAGATGTAAAACTACAGGCACAGCCAATTCACAAGTTGTGTTTTTAAAATAACATCTATTAGTTTATGCTAACTTTCTATTCATATCTCCTAGTGGTTGGTTAGTTTAGATTATTTTCAAAGTGCAAAAACCCAGACAAAACCCAGTACTTCACAGTATTTTTAAAATTAGGAATACTCCTGGGCTGCAGACCCTGGATGCCCTTTCAGCTGGTGACTAAACTGGATGTGATACACAAATAAATCTGATGCGATAAAAACACACAAACCCACCAACCCTCAAAATGAGCCTATTTTCCATCAGCACTTGCCAGAGATCACAGGAAGCTTATTTAATAGGGAAACAGAACACCTTAATAATTCCAAAATTAAATGAATATCACACTTCAACAAACAGTTCCCTGATTTTTGTCTTTAGAACAGAATGAAAATTTGGGTTTTCTGACAGCTGGGTTCACTTCAGCATCCTGGCATGCTTTCTGGCCAACAGAGCCAAGGCTTTAACAAATTCATGGTAAACCACCACCCCGATCCAAATTATTTAACAATCTAAATAGAAGAAATGGAAAGAGTAGCATGAAGAAATTCAGAATTACAAGAAAAGCAGAATTTCAAGAAAACAAAAGCAGAATTTCAAAGATCGCATCAAGAAGTGGGGGGCAAACCTAGGAACAAAATCAAGGATATTTATATCCAGTCCAGCCCTATCATGATCATCATCCTGTTGCACTTGCTCATCGGAGGAACAAAAAAATGAAGTGATTTACCAAAGGTCCTTCAGTGAGTCACTGATGGAGGCAACAACAGAAACCCACTGAACCGCCCTGGAGTTTTTCCTGCATTTCCTTTCACAGTATTGTTCATTCTTAGCAATTTACTGTGCAAGTAACAAAGTTTCGTCTCCTTTCTCACCCTTCCAGCCCCTTCCACAGGGATCAAAAGCACCTTACTTCAGCATCACTGCCTGTACTGACGCATCAAGTTGTTAGCAGCACCGGGAAACCAAGCAAAACCAGCAAAAATAGATGGAGAAATTACTTTTTCTGTAGTGGCTGAAGCACAATAGAGTATTTAAGACTATATGTACAGTGAATTAAAACATCCATTGATGCTACACAGATTTTTCTCTCTCTTACACATATCCTTACTACATACAAAATTTTGTGTTGAGCTGAAATGATACTGGTATTTTTCTTGGTTTTGACACGCCGCTGTACTCTACTATTATCTTTCTATTTAGAAGGTATGTCAGAAAATAAATGACTATAGCTTTCATTCAGCCTAACCCCCAAACGTGGATCTATTTGCATTTTAAAACTATTCGCAAAGGTGACTTTAAACCTGTTTCAAACAATGAAACTACTTTTGAGAGATAGTATTTTTAATTCTGTTCGCAAGAAATGTGATTTTTAAAAAGCAGGTAAGTTGAGTAAAATTTATTATGTGAAATGTATCTTCTTATCAGTACAGCTGCATGCACACACTCTCCCACGTAATTAGGTACGGAGACTGAAGGATCGGACAAGTTTGAGAAGTATTTCCCACGGGAAAAGCCACAGCCACTTAGCCAAGTGAAGTTTTCCACTTCTCCGTGCAAGCGATCTTCAAGTGAATGATTAACAGGTACTGTAAATACTGTTCATATAGCCGAGAAAATGAGGAAAAAAGTAAAATATATTAATATGCGTCACACTACTTCAGTCAAGATTCAGAAAATACTGATTTAAAACGAGTAAGAAGTCCAAAGATCGATCCACACATCAGCACTTACATTTGAAAGGCATATCCTTTCAATTCAATTACGGCATCAAGCACCTTCTGGAAACCTTGTAAGTTAGTATGGCCCAAGACCCAACTTAAAATTTGTAAATATTTACAAAAGCAATACCTATGAGAAGGTCTGAAATCAGATGTGTTAGATGGTGTTAACAGTTTTGGGTTCCACGGGTGAATGGAGTAGGCATTTTATTCCTTTATTGGTCTTAGAAAGGCAATACGTCTCACTTAAGTTTTTTTTCTTTTGCCCCTACTTAAATTAGTTTGTACATTTTAAAGCTGTAAGAACGCAGAAAACAATAATTATTTTAATTAATCATTAATGTTTTCTTTGGAAGAATTTGTTTTAGGAGCACTTATCAAATTGAGAAGTGGATTTCTCACTACATTAAGCTAAACAGAGAACACACTTTTAAACCAAAGATCTTAGCACAGAAGGGTTGCACCAAAAAAGCTGAATCCAGGGATGCCAATTTCTGCACGTAAACACACCTCTCTCCTGTTATTAAGTACTCAAGGTTTTGAACAAAACCACTTTCTAACCACATCTGCTTTGAAAGAAGGGGCCATGAGTGGCTCTACAGCACCCAGTGAAGATAAGCACTGATCCTGCCTCTTCTTTGCATGCTCCTACACCCAAGATGAACTACCTGCTAGCGTGATGCAGGAGCATGGTCCGCTCCAACCTTGGCAGCTGCACATTAACACGCAGATACAGACAGCTGTCGTGTGAGAACAACCTACTCGAAGGCAATTGCTTCATATGGGGTTGATTTGTGACTGTGGTAGGGCATGGGTGGGTTAGCGGCTTCGGTGGACACACCTTTTTTTTTTTTTTGAAACTGTGATAGATTGACTTAATGCAGGTCAATGCAAGTCATTTGCTTTAGCTTTTTAATGAGAAACTTCCCATTGTATCACATTACCGAGCTGAGGTACCTCCATGTTTATATACACTTGTGGAGTAAAGTAGCTATCCCCTAATTTGTCTTTATATTCTGACATTACATTATGAGGACTTTCCATATGCCTTCAACAAAAGTTGCCTAGGAAATGATCAGCCTAGTTGTTTTGCTGTTTTACCTCGTTATGCAATTTCCAATTAGCTTGAGTTATGCAACAGCAATAAACATTAGTCTAGGCATGCTATAAACATTTGTAGTTCATATTAGTACTCAGTCTGCTGTAAACCATGTTGTTTGTGCAAACTTGTTAGCTAAAATAAACAAGCTGCTCCAAGATCCTTGACTGTACTTGCTAAGGGTCAGACAAGAGTTTTTAATTCAAGGTACCCAGCAAATCCAATCAACTTACCCCACTCTATTTACACATAGTAGTCTTAATATTCAACAAACGTTTGTTCCAAACCACAAATGTTTTGAGCTTCATTCCACTGCAGACAAGCCATAAAAGTACTTACAGTATTAGGTCAGGCCTGCACTTGAAAGATGTATAATGCTATTTACAGGCATACGTACATATTTTTACCTAAATAATTATACTGGTAGACCAGGGTTAGCAGCTTCCTACTTATAAGGAAAAAAACAAACCAGACAGTAGTATAACTTCATTCTGCTTCTCACACAGGAACAGCTACATATTTAAAAACACAAGCACTTCATTCAAATATCACTATGCCTAAATTAGGTGGGGTTTGATGCTTTCATTATGCCAGAATAAAATGTTAAGTAAGAGGGAAACAAGGGATCACCCGGAGGAAATATTGGTGTTTTCACCAGCATCAAGTCATGCAACAAGCTTTTCTGTATGTGTACCCAGGCACAAGGTAGGCTCTTCCCTTTGGAAGGTGAGGTTTTTGCAAGCTGGAGTCCTGACTTCATCAAGGAGGGACCCATCTTGCAAAAAGGATGCAACTTCAGCTTGCGCAGGCTTCTCTTTCAGTTTCTGACGTGGGAAGGTAGCCAGAAAGTGATGCATTGAAATAGGAAGAGACATGGTGTACTTTCTGACAAATCACAGATTCGCATTACATTGCAAAACCACACATGACTACAAGACCCTTAAAAGCCTTGTTCTCTCAAAAAGATCATGCATTTCAAATTAAAAACTAAACAATGCTTTAATCACCGATTTTCCCTCTCAACAAAATGGACTCTAGCAGACACACATGCTGTACTTCCCGACTGAGCAACCTCCACTGACAGAAGCTCATAGACTTGAAAATATTTTATATCAAGTAACCACTTATATTCCCAGCAATACTAAGTAACTCCAGGAAGGCAGCTGGGTTTCGAAAGCACAGGAATGCTGGAATCCAGCACTCGCTCCAAAATCTGGGTGCTGCCCAAATTTCATTGTTACGAAGTCTCATTGTAGGACAAATATTTTCCTATTTAATAGTGAAATTGCTATTTACAATTTTACTTACCAATTACTATTTAATAGCTAAGGACTGGGATGTCTTTACACTGATTTAAAACCCGTCAGCCACCCACAAAGTTTACAAACAGTGCTCTGGGTGGTTCCTGCTTCTCTGGGCTGTTGCCTTAGCTGATGGTAGGTTATAAGAAGATGAAAGGAAAACTCCCAAGTTTTTAAAAATATAAATATTGTTATCTATTTCTCACATACCTATCGTTGCTCTACATGGAAGGCTGCATAGTTTTGTTTATTTACTGTTCCAGTCTTAATTAAGCAAAGGCTTTAGACCTACAGCTTGCACAAGATGAAGATAAACAACATAGAAATGAAAACCAGCAAGAATACATTACATAGCTGTTCTCTCTTCCCAGAAAGAAAAGGGCCTATAAGAAACCAACTGTTCATTTACATCCCACAAACACCTCGGTTACAAGTCTTTTAAAGTAATTTATAAAAGTGTCGGGGTAAAAAGAAAACACAGAAATCCAGCAAAGCTGATCTAATGTGGCCCCTTAAATATTTTGGTTTATGGTTGTTAGATCAGTTTTGAATGGAGTTTCTTGAAAGTACGGTTGCTTTATTTTCCACAATTTTTCAGGGTGCAGAACAAGACCCATCAGAGAGTGCTTTGCTCCCTGCTGTACATTCCCTCCGCTTTTTGATCTGTATTAAAGCCACCAGAACCCCACTGCCCAGCCTGTATTTTTTCCTCTTAAAGAATTCAGAATTATTTATTTTAGGCAAAGTTTATACTTATGAACACATTCAGGTACTAAAATCGGATCAAATTAGGATTACAAGTAGGCCTAAACCATCTTTTGTGAGAAAAACTTTATTCCACTGCAACCTTTTTCTAGTGGCACAAACAAAATCGTTAGTGGGTTGGATAGTCTCATTTGGCAAATTGTTTTAGCTAGGAAGAAAACAACATGGAAAGGCTGGAAAGATATTATCTTTATTTTTCCCATTTAGAGTAATTTTTCTTTAACTTCTAGGCTTTTTTAATTAAAAAAGTATGAAAATTAAACCATTCTTTTAATGAGCAATGCTGTACCGCTTAAATTTTGGGCCACCAGAATTATTTGCACAGCAATAGGTAGAAGTAACTGTGAGTACAGTAAAAACAAGTACTGGAATGCCACAAATTTCTCAAAACCCAACATAAGCCCTCCCCTGCAAATCAGTTTTAAATTGGAGTCCAGTGCTATTAAAGTAGGGATGCATGAGCAAATAATCCATGAAGCTCAACTTTCACTGCCTTGTTGACGTTTGGGGTGGAAAGTTAGCTATGGCTATGCCAAAAATACCCCAAGCAAAAAAAAAAAAAAATCCTATCCAAAGCAACTCACCTAAAATTTTGATCCCTGAGGCACAAACTTAGACTCCTCTTTCAAGGCTGAGCTCATCAGTAATTTTAGCTGTACAATGTTCATCTGCAGTACTGTAAATCAAGACCGTATGATGCCAGCGATTTATAAAAAACAGGTAAGAAAGACATTCTTTCTGCTCTAACCTGTATTTACTTTGTCTTCTCTGCAGCCAAAAAAATACACTTGCTACCTGGCTCCAGACGAAGCTCAGCCCCTGCTTGCAACAGAGCCACTGCAGAGTCCTGCAGCAACCTGGAACCACCTCCCCCAGGAATTCACCTGGCCAGGACCAAAAACCCCAAACCCAACACTTTTTCTGCACCAGCTAGGGAACTAGCTAATAAACGACATTTTTCAATACAACACTGAGTGGTTTTCTTTAAGTGGGAGGATGGGCAGGAAGTTTCTACAGATATTACAGCAGAGTTAGTTCATTTATATGCTAAATATTCTGCACAGAGTTAAATCAAACAAGACTGTTAGGGTGAAGCAAACAGGAAATGAAACACTGACACAGATAACATGTCTCAAGAGTGAATGCCAAGGTTAAGAAAACAGAGGTGAAGCTATTCATGGAGAAGAGCCCACCTGCATAGCTCCAGCCCAACTGGCAGGCTGATTTTTCCTGAGCTCAAGCATATAAAAACCTTACAGATTCCTAAACAGAGAAAGCAGTTGGTGGGGAAGGAGACTGAGAGTAGATGAGAGCAGTACTGAAGCATTTTGTAGGGTTTAAGAAGTTGTTCCCAGGCTACAGGTAATAGGACTGAACGGAAATTACCCAAATTCTGTACGCAGAAAATGAAATGTGTACAAAATGTATGTATGCAAACATTCATGAACACATTTCTGCAGTCCTGGTAATAAATACTGGTTCTTAACATAGTGAAAGATATTGTATACATTTCGTAGTCAAAAGGTTCAAAAGGTTCAGTAAGATTTAAGCAGAGGCTGGACCAGAGACACCCCCAAACCCCCTAACCTGAATGACTCTGTGAAATGACACTGTGTTCAAACCACAGGTTTAAGGAACTGAGTTGGATTTTCAGTGTGATCCACCTTTCAAAAGAACTGAACAACACAAAAAAAAAAGACAAAAAGAAAATCTACAAAACAGGCAACATTAATATTCTTGTAGCCCAGACTAATCCCTGATCCCTTTACCAAAAAGATCTGAGACACAGTCTACTGCCTGAAGTCCTACAACAATTATTCTTCATCTCAGCAGCATTTAAAGTCATGATGACTATTATTTGTAGGATGTTTTCAAAATGACTTATCAATTTTTTTCCATATATAAGGATATCTAGCCTTTACAGTACATAGGGATCTATACGATATATATAGAAAGCAAATATGGCTCATAGTCAGTTGACTATTTCCTTACAGGAATCTTTATGACTGTATTTCATCATTAGCTTCAAAAATTCCCTATGTTTGTTCCTGACCCTTCATCCCACAAAATACCTTCCTCTGTTAAATATCCACTAATGAAAAAATATCCTTTATTATTTATTGTGAATTTATATACCTCAGTCTTCTAAAGACTTCCTTTCTCATTGCTCATAGCAGAACAGGCAGGTTTGTCAAAAAAATATACTGTGAAATATTTAAGTAGGATCTGAGCATACTGCATGCTCTCCAAATTTCTCACTTACAGCAAGTCCCTGAAAAATAATTATCAGAAAGTACTAATTCAAGATAAAAATTCTCAAATGCGACAGTATAATTTTTGCAACACTGCAGTCAGAATGATTAAATGTTTGGATACAGCCGATAAAGTACTGAGACTTGTACGTCTTTGTAATACCATAATACAGCTTGAGGGTTCTGGTGATGTTCTTCTCAACAACAACATTCTCATCTCTGCAGATGTCCTCACTAAACTGCTTTTCGCCAAAAGAGCTCAAAATTCCTGATCTGTGGATATCGGCGGCATTTTTCCAGGCTAGTCCTCATTCTGCCTAGCCAGAAAGATTAACAGCTCCTCCCAATCTCATACTGAGAGGGCAATCTGTTTACTTAGCCCAGCTCTCCCAAGCATATGTTTCCTCAGCAAAACTATAGATGGTAGCAAGTGACATTTTACAAATTTAGCTTTTTGGGGGTTGGTAGCCTTATTCCATTTCATTTATTTTAGTGAAGCCTATGGAATTAGCTTTTCTTACATTTCTTATGAGCAGAGAATGACACCACTCTTGCAGTTGAAAGGTTTAACTGCAAGAACACACAGATAACAACAGGCTGAAACGTAGCTACTTCTACTTGAGATGCAGTAGGACCACATGCAGCATACAATTAATAGATTAGATCCTAAGATAGAACAGGAGCCCAGCCAGCAAACACAACTGTTAGCACAGCACAGTAATAAATATTCATAGCCAAATATAAGGGGCGGGAGAAAACAGACCTCCATTTACAATTAAAAATGGACCTAAGCTTCTGAACTAATCAAACGAAGAAGTAAACAGCACCATAATGAGTCTTAATCAAATCTTATCTGGTACAAATACTCTCTTGAGAGTTGTAGATATCCTAATGATGAGACAAAACGCATCCCCTATAATTAAGTGGAAATAGGATTAATTGCCGTGGAGACCCCAAGACCCTCCTTGAGCACAGACCTGCGCTCAAATGGGAAATCTCCCATCATCATTGAGAAAAACTATGTCAGCCCTGGGACCAACTATACTGCTTGGTGAGACTCACACCAGGCTATCAAAGTATCGGAGCCTTTAGTTTGATAGAGGCAAAGTAAGATGAGAGGAAGAATTCAAGTAACCCAGCTCCAGGGTCCAGGATGCAGGCTGAAGGATTATAGAAACCAAGGAAATAGCTTCAACTTTTTTTCCCCCTTATTTCTGCAACACACATCAGTGGAGAGAGAAAATTTTTGTCTCCAATAGTTTAAAGATAAAGGGATGCAGGCAGTGGAGAAATGGAAAGTTATTTTAAGGCAAATCAGATCTATCCAACTGGCTGAACTAACAGCTGTAAAACGCCCAGCAGCCTTCCTTACTGTTGTCACAAAAATGAAAGCTTAAAATGCAGAAGTTCTAGTTCAGTTACCTGAGTTGGTTGGTTAAGTGCCAAGAAGCTATAAGAATAGTTTATTTTCTCAAATTATTGAATTTCAAAGGTGTTGACCTCCTTTACTGATGATGCCTGAATTGTGCCACCTTCAATTTAAACGAGCACCCTCAGTGCTTGTCTTTATCAAAATCCATCCCTGATACAGCAGTAGTTAAATGCTGTTTTGACAAGGATGGAATTCTTCTAGATCTAAACTCTATGGTGTAGCATTAACCACAGTCAATTTTAGCACTCTGCCAGTGCCAGAGGTACTATCAGACATATTCTAACACTTCCTTTAAAACAAGTGAGCAAAACAAACAAAACCCTTTAACAAAACAGAAACTTTCAATTTTTAAGAAGAAAATCTGTGTTCTGGTTATCAGTTACAGTCATTGTATAT
This sequence comes from Sagittarius serpentarius, assembly GCA_034782735.1. NCBI lineage: Eukaryota > Metazoa > Chordata > Aves > Accipitriformes > Sagittariidae > Sagittarius > Sagittarius serpentarius. The sequence continues at coordinate 25,328,972 of JAVKLA010000026.1, forward strand.
CATCTGCCATGTATCAATTGTACGGAAGCACCCTGGTGTAAGCCGTATTTTTCCCCAAACTTTAATCATGGAGTGTGCTCCCTGAAACATCATCTGGAAAAATACCTCCTATCCCAGGGAGAAGAAGATCAAAAATAACCCACTGAGCTGTAAATGTGCCAGTCTAAGGTTTTATGTTCAGGCACTGCACCTTGCAGAAGATGAAAAACTTCAGTTTCTCCAATACGTCTTGATCCTGTGCACACTTCTACTGTATTTCCTTGCCGTACCTTCAAATTACGCCTGCTTCCACACCCATCATGCTTGTCAGAAAATATGTAAGTTATACGTACGGTACAGTTCCTCAGTTCCTCTCAGTTATTAGATTTCAAAGGATTCAGGGTCTCTGAGGAAGAGGGCAACGAGATGAATACATCTATGCACAATACACCCTGGAGAAACCACATTACCAATATATATCATCTCTAAAAAGTTCTGACTCAGCTCACTTTGTATTAGATGGCACGTACAGACTGGTTTGTCTTCTGATAGTTAAGCAGGCTGGCACTGGAGCAATGTGTCAAGACTGTAAAATTCCACAGGGGAAAACATGCAAGTGGAAGCGTCTAGCGATGACCAAAATAGCTTAGCCAGAAGAAAGGCAAAATTTAAACCCAATGTGCTTGTGAAGTTACCTTCCCCTTCAGAAATGATGAAGAAACAAAAGGAGGAAGAGAGTAGATTTGCAAAGGAAAAAGCACCAAGGAGCAGGTCAAGAAGCCAAAATGGGATAGAACAACAGGCACGCTACGCCAGAAAGGAAATAAGAATAGAAAGTGTTTCAAGAGAAAACCATACCAAAAAAAAAAAACCAAACGAAGAAGGGAGAAGACTTCTGGAATGAAGAATGACGGTACGCGCTATCTAACACACCACAAGAAGAGAGAAAGCGTGTGCACGTACACACACACGTGACTTACAAATAACATTCAGCAAAATGCCCGTGTCTTCAAAGTGCCAGCAGTACACACACATGATCATTTAGAAACAGTAAGTCCTACGCATGCTGCTCTATAGGTATTGCAGGTTGATGCAACCATTGACTTGAGGAAATTATCTCAAAGTTAAGAAATTCATACCCTGCAACCCTTGTCATCTTCTAGATGTACTATCCTCTAGCTGCTTTACTCAGTAAGAACAAATGGGAGCTTTCCACATCTGAGACTTGACCATCATGCCAAGCAACAACAGCCCATTCACCAATACTTGTTGCAGTTGCAAGCAAAGTTGCATTGATACCTTCCCAACAAAACAGTTTGGGTTTTTTTTAACAAAATAAAATCTACAGGTTATCATCAGACAGGGCACTAGAACATGTTACTCTTCCAGTTACACTCACAGCAGTATGCACAAAGTTTTGCAGATGGTAAGATTTAACGTGACAAGGTGATAATGAACTAACTAGTGTTAAAGGGCAAATTACTTTGGCTGTTCACACAGGGTGCAACCACGTATGGTGTCAGGCAACTGTAAAATACCACGCCTTCGGTAGCAGCTGCAAATGTAAATCCAGTTAACAGTTCTTTGCATGTTTTGGGGACTTTTTATTTTCTGTTTTATTTTACAAATTACATACATCAAACTGACTTGTACAAAAAAGAAACAAGGCCTGTATAATCTTTCTTTTTCCACTTTCCAAGTCCTGTTTTTTTTTAATAACGTGGAGGTGCTGAAAAATGTTTTTCCTTCCTAAGCTAGGTCCTTCCAATAATTTGACTGTTGACTCCTACCAACTCTCCAGACACCCTTCTTTCCCCACTTGCTATCCTGAGAAGGACCTCTTTGAAGCACTGAGATAAATAGGGGTCTCTTTGCTTTGCTTTACTTACCAGCTGCAGCTCCTTGACCCAAACGCAGTGCAGCGGGACCAGGAAAGGGCGGTTCCACAGGTCCCCTACAGCCTATATACGTGACTGTAAACTTCTGCACGAATACCATTTCCCTACCCAACCATCAGTAACTCCAATTTCATCAGCTGTACTTAAATATGCAGGAATGCTGCAAGTGTTTGGTTTTCACATACTGAAAAGAATTATGATTGCATTACAAAAGAAAATGTTTTTACTCAAAGTATACATAGTTTATTCTTCTACGGATCATATGTGTGCAAAAATCTCTTGTCTAATTAAATTACTTAGTACTGCCACTTAAAGGAGTGGGGACTAATAAGGGTTGAAGCTAAAAGGAAAGGCCATCCTGAAGTAAAAGTCAAAAAGCTTACTGAATTCACTCAGTAGCTTCTCTTAAAAAAAAAATTCTATACTATAAATAATGTTTCCCAGTATGTTTCCCAATGCAGCTCTATCCATCCCTCTGCTTTTGGAAAAGACTGCTGCCTTCTACAGCACACTACAGGGTTTATTTCACATCTGACATCTTTTTTTTTATATATAGACCTTCCACTTCTTGGCACTTTCCTTCTATTCTCAGTTATATTCTGTGGCTGCAGCCAAGGCAACTTGCAATTTTGTCCCAAGCTCTTTTAACTAATTCTCTCAGAAAAGCCAGTCTTCTGCCGGGCAAAAGTCCTCACGTGCTCTTGAATTTCTCCTTTGCTGTATCTGCATAGACAACAACTGGTGTGTCACTCCTGCCATTGTGCTCTCTGTATCATTCATACAGGACTATGGCCTAATTTCTACTGTGGAGATCCTTCTTAGTCGTTACTATTGTGGCACCTACTTTCAAAGTTCTAACTTCCTAGAATTTAACAAATAAAAAACTATTCCTGTCTATTTTTCTCTCCACCACCTCCCCCAAGGAAATGTGTTATCTCTTTGCTCAGTTTCCACTGATTTATTGGGTTCTGTTAATTATGCATTCTTAAGACTTGCAAACACTTAAGTTCCAGACTGATTTCATTTGCAGCTTATATAATACTCTTATGTGAGAACCTTCTCCTTTGCAACTTCTTATCCTGATTTTTTTTCTTTCTGCTGCTGCTTTTATCTTTCATTCTCATGCTCTCTGTCCTCGCATATTTAATCATTAACTTTATATACACCTAAGTACTTTGGAATACAGTCTGTCTGAAATAGCTTTCTCAAAATAAAAAGCTATTGCATTTTAAAGCACTTTCTGTTAAGAGAGCATATTCTAGATTTGTTTTAAAAACAGAACCTAACATTTATCACACCAGTAGGAGGAATATTTTTACTCTGTATTTTCTAACCTCTTGAACTGTAAATCACATTCCTAATTACATCAGGTACTCTGAATATCTAGCAGTTTGAGAAGCACTTAACTGAAACAATTACGTTTGCTCTACAGTTTTAATTAAGCAACCCACTCAGCCGAAAACTATAGATTAGTTCCTGTTGCTTGCAATATGGTTTTTGAATCACTGGCCATGAAAAGAGTTAACTTTTACCAACCCAACACTAGCAGTCAAGCATGAAGCTAGTTTATCTTTTCATGAGTCTTTCTTAACCCACAACAGGTCTCATAAAGCTCTGTAACCTTTTAGAAAGTACCTCAGAATAAAAGTAGAAAGAGATGCAAAGATTATTTCAAATGTTTTCCCACTGACATTACAAATTAATATCTGTATCAAAAATTACTAGAACAGAAGGCACATCAGTGTGTGGCAGTTCCTTCTAGAAGTCAGAAAGCATGAAACAGAGATGATATCACCATTTTCTGGTATTAATTCCTTCAAGCAGAAGGGAACTAGTAAAGTTGAGATTGTTTCTTCTCTATTTAAGACAAAGCCCCTAAATACAGAGATTCTTGACCTTCGCACAATAACAGAAAATGCAGCAAGTTTAATCACTCTTCATCAGGAGTTTTTTTAATATTACTCTTCTAATCTCGAGTCTTTCATTAAGTTGATTCAGTGATTTGAGAAGTATGAAATCAAGGGAAAAAATGACATCTTGAAATTCCCTGAATTTTGATGCTAAAAGCTTACATTTCCACAAACAAAATTAAATAGCTGTAACATAAATCCTTTTGTGGTGAGAAGCTGAACATGCCAAAATAATTTCCTTCTTACCTCAGCCTTGCGAATACTCTCTCTGGCTTCATCTATTTTCTGCTCCAGTTCTGCTCGGGTTTGCTCAGACATCACAGGCCCATGGCATTCTAGCTCTTCAAGTGTCTGTCAGAAGTAAGAAAAAACACCACAGATGTGGTAAATGCTAGCAAGTCATTTACATGGTAAATATTTATGACAAGTCAGGGAAATAATTGTTTCATTAGATGCTGTGTTATCAACTATAGTCCATTCCAGGAAAAAAGATGATGACCAAGGCAAAACACCACTGAAAAGCACAGTATTTCACATGGAAGTTCCGCATAGGGGAACTCTTCAACATCTTCATGAAAACATGATATTGTGGTACGAATCAACTCATCTATATGTTGATAATTACACATTTAAAATGGGTATGTTGCTCCACATTTATGTCAGGATGAAAAAGAGCACCTTAAACATGGAGAGGGAAGTTGCTAATGGTAGCCCTGCTGTAGGGGAAGCCAAGACAGGTTTCCTGCATTTGCAGGGATGTTGAGTCCAGAGAAGAATTTGCTGAATCACAGAAGTCATGTGGGAGTTTCTTACGTTCATGTACATGTATCTTGACTGTACAGATCCAGATAAAAAATAACAAAAGCACGTGACTGCACAAATCGTCACCAGTTATCTGCAAATCTGTGCCTGGTTCAGTGACTGCTTATGCACTTTGTGTTAGTCTTTGGAAAAAGAGCAGAAGGAGTATCAGGTGCTAGGACCAGAATCCAGGATGCTCCCTCCTTCCTCTGAGGAGAGTTTTTCCTATCATATTTTGTTTACAAGACTCTGTTAATACCCTCTGTCTGGTGTTGCAACTTCTGGGTTTTTTGCTATAGAGTGACACAAGCTCAGCAGAAGACAGGTAAGATGGTAAACACCTACTTTGGCCTTGCTTCTTGCTTGGTGCATTCTCCTGGACAGCTTCAGTAATGGCTCAAATCTCTAAAGACTAAAGTGTGTCCTGGTTTCATCTGGGATAGAGTTAATTGTCTTCCTAGTAGCTGGTACAGGGCTGTGTTTTCAGTTCAGTATGAGAAGAATGTTGATA
>JAVKLA010000026.1:25334170-25382149 GCA_034782735.1 Sagittarius serpentarius
GTGTCATTGTTAGTTTCTTCCTTTCTGTTCTATTAAACTGTTCTTATCTCAACCCACGAGCTTTACTTTATTTTCTCATTCTCTCCCCCATCCCCCTGGGTGGGGGGAAGTGAGTGAGCAGCTGGGTGGTGCTGAGTTGTTGGCTGGGGTTAAACCACAACAAGTGGAATGAGAAGTCAGGTCCCCCACTTCCTGGGCAGCAGAAAACTGAGTATCATACATCATTATAGATATTGTAGTATAGACACATCCTCTTTAACTGAATTTAGTCTATGCGAGTTAGGCTTGACCTGAGCATGTGAAACATATTTTTAGGCAGAAGTTAGCACAAGAAGTTAGCTTGGGTCCCAACATTCTGTCTCAACAAGAGCATGAGCCTTGCTATAGATGTTTAAGGAACTTGGTGACCCAAGAGATGCATTTCTACTGGCTGACTTTATTCTCACTCCTAGGCAGTCTCACCCGCATTCCACAATATAGCTACCTGAAGCCCCAGTTAGGATGCCCAAATACAGCCCTTGGTTCTTCTATGTTGAGACACATATGTAGAAATAAATTTATCAATACACACTTAATTCGTGTCTTCACATTAGATTTAAGTGCATACTACTCACAGATTTTCCTAGTGTTGTGAAGACTTGACGTCCAATCAAATATATTTTTTTCTGTGGGCAACACATACATAATATAGTGGAGGTTAAGAAAATCCCTGAAACTTCAGTTTGAACAGAAGGATGCTGTGTAGAATAGAGGTAGGTCTGTGAGTTATTTCCAGTAAAGTAGAAGCTGTAACTTCAGATTTATATGGGAACAACAAAAAATACTGACGAACCAAAAAGTTTGAGGAGCTGCTAGCATGGCTGTTAGAGTGTATCATACCAAGAAAGGCTAAGACGAAAATGGCAGGTTGCCCAGAGATAACAGGACAAAAATAATTCCTTAGTGCTTGCAGCAGCTCCTCTTTCATGCAGTGGGGAGCTACAACAAATAAAATCTGTAACGTACCCGCTGACTGTGGATGATGTTTTTGTGCTCACGGGCTACCCGGGTAGCCCATTTCCGAGCCTCCTTGTTGAGGCTGTGCTCTTCAGTCGTTCCAGTTTCTGATTCCAGTTGTCGACTCTGGAACAGAAAACAAGAGAACGAGTCATGACATACACCTGGGGCTAACTCTGTAGGTATGATGATATTTAGTTATAGGATAGGATAACTTTATGTTACATTTATCAGCCTGGGATCTTGTTTCAGGTATTCTGTACACAATTACTGCAGCTGTACTGCATAAGGATAACTATTAATAAGGATTCTGGAGAGAGTTCAACAAAGGGCCATGAAGACTGGAGCATCTCTCCTATGAGGAGGGGCTGAGAGAGCTGGAACTGTTCAGCTCGGAGAGAAGAAGGCTCCGGGGGGGTCTCGTCAATGTGTATCAAGACCCAAAGGGAGGGTGCCAAGAGGACAGAGCCAGGCTCTTCTCAGTGGCGCCCAGTGCCAGGACCAGAGGCAATGGGCACAAGCTGAAACACAGGAGGGTCCCTCTGAACATCAGGAGACACTTTTTCACTGTGAGGGTGACCGAGCACCGGCACAGGCTGCCCCGAGAGGTTGTGAAGTCTCCATCCTCGGAGATACTCAAAAGTCATCTGGGCACGGCCCTGGGCAACTGGCTCTAGACCAGATGACCTCCAGAGCTCCCTTCCAACCTCAACCAGTCTGTGATTCTACGATTTTTTTTTTCTGAGCCAGTCTCATACTTTTCCCATCAGTAAAATTAGCTGTGAGAAGACATTATATTTATATTCACCCCAGCTTCCCGGGGTGTGCTCCTGGCACAACAGAACAGATTCTTGCACCACACTTTTCGGTGGTTTCTCAAATTTAAGTTAATCAGTACTCTGAAGGGGATCCTCAGGAACAACTCCTTTTCCTGGAGGACTTGCTGACTCATGCACATCTCCCTACGGAGACAGCCATCGCAGCCTAGAGCCACCTTGCATTCCTTTTATCACAAGTCCTCTTTAGGCTGATACAATCTTGCACAACCTTTGAGATCGACTGAAAAGATCACCTTATAAATTATCGCTCAAGGAGAGGGAGTATGCTTAGTGCTGTTCAAAACAAACAGAGATTGCATATGCACCTGTGAAAGAAATGACTGTTTCATGAATTTCTCACTCTCACTCTCAGTGGTTCAAAAGACAGGGTTTTTCTTCATCAGCTGTACTTTGAAACTAGAGAAGATTCCACGAGTATGCAAAAGTTGGTTAGGAAGGAGAAATTCAAGGTTAGCCAGCAGGAAAAGGGTAAGAGAGCAGAAAGACAAGGAGTTATTTTCAGGCTAGGTGAGAAGCCTCCAGCAGAAGAAGAGATGGTGCTATCAGGTACTTTAGCAGGCAAAGTGGCACAATTTGTGTCAAGGAAGGAAGACAATTTTAATACCAGTATTTGGTATAGACTGGAGTAAAATCAAGAGATACCAGGAAGCAAACCAAAGTGATACTGAAAGCAAGATTTTTATGCCTTTAGATTACACTGCCCTCATGGGAGAGGCAATAATACTAACTTATGCTAACACCCTATCAGAAGATTTAATTGAAAATGAGGCAAAAATTGGTTCAGCTTGTTATTTTGTTCAGCTAAGCTCCTTTTCATCAAAATTGAATCTGGTCTTTATTCTTATTCATCCTCTTATTACAAGAGAGCTGGGGCTAGCGGATTCAAGGGGCTGTGAAAGAGGTGATTTCCAACGGTAGAGGCGAGCGAGGGAAAGGAACATCTCATGCTTCAGGCAACTCCTGGGCCACTTTCTGCCTCTATTTCAAGAAGCTGTAACTCAGCCAGGACAGTTGCAGTGCTTCAACTTGCCTCTACAGAATGCCTTAAGGCATACATTAACAGACATCAAAAGAGGGGCGGAGAGGAGGTAGCATCCCTGTGCTGCTCACAGCGACCAAAAAAAAACCCCCAAGAGGCTTTTACAATCCTGCGTAAGATGTCAAGATATTTTAGCTCAAAGCCAGAAACAAACATTTCCATGAAGTTTACCCACTGGAGCGGGACAGAGCCACACAGCCCGTGTTAATGGTATCTTCAGAGTAAAAGGAATTGTTACACAAAACACAGAGCAGCTGAGAAGAGGACGAGGTAAGTTATAAGCACGTGGTTAGCTCTGGCATGAACAGATAGGAAGGCAAAGCTGCCCACCAAGCAAAGAACAGACAGATGCAGCTCTCTTCACCTATCCCCTCAGTTTAAATATTAAGTTGGCTTTTGCCTGCTTTTATTGAAGTGGCTTTATACAATCACTTCTCCATTACTGTTTGACGTCTTTAATTACCTACGTTAAGCTACTCCACCAGGTCACTGCAAAATGTAAAGAGGACAAACACATTGGATTTATTTAGGCACATCCAATCCTTAAGATAACACTTGACTTCAGTTTTTTTCCCAGCTTATTGGAGTAAGCATTTTTGTACAGCTTCTTCCACAGCTTCCAGCTGAGTCTTAACAGCTGCAAATCTGAGCAGAATTGTTTGACATTGCCTCTCCCTATAAAACTTTGCATAATGAATTTTCAGTGTTCCCATCGCTCTTGCTCCTACTTAGCATCTAGTTTTCATTAAGAAAGAATACAGACTTCTTTTCAGTCGCTTGATAACCTTCTGCATTATCCCAAGCGTGTTTTCGGTTTTTAATCTATTTATCAAAAGCATTTGACCAGAAAAATGAATGCAAACTTTGTGGCTACTCCTAAGGGCATACTAAAAAGAAATGAATTGTTATTGGATCAGAGTGGTTATATTAGTTATTCATAAAACAGTATTGTATCCAAGCAGACCTCACCCTTGCTTAAAGGTCTAAAAATAAACAACATAAAAATGGGGTAATAAAAAGAGCTGGGGAGAAACCTAGAGCTGTGGTCTGTGTGGATACCAAAAATACAGTCAAAAGCAGGAGACAAAGTCTAGAGGCAAAATTTACTGTCCTGGGGTAGAAGCTAAAAACAGGGAGGCTCCTAAGCTGGACAAGACCAGAGAGAGCGGTGGAAAATGCACAGTCTGAAGACTTGGCTGAGAAGACAGGGCAAGGAGAAAGGCTTCAGACCTGTCAGGACCTGGAATGCTTCCTGAATAAATGGAGGGACTTCACCTGACCTGTAAAAGACCAAGCTGCTGGCAACTTAAGAAGGCTGTGAAAGAACTTAGAAGCAGAGGAGCAGTAGCAAGCTGGCTGGCATGGAAGAACACACTCTTCAGGAGGACTTCAAGGATGACCTGAGAAGTCTGCATCCTCAGGTAAAGATAGCCTAGAGGGGTGCATCAGTAAGAAATGAAGAACCTACTGCCATTTAAATAGGTACGGAGAAAGGAGCTAAAACAGATTTATCTCCTATAGACCTAAAAATCAAAATGGGAGGGAAGAAGGTGGGGGAACTGAAGTGTCTGGTCCTAACTTGATTTACTAAATTAAGCACTTGCTTAAGTGTTTTCAGGACTGGAACTTGGTGGTGGTGAGATGTCCAATGACTCAGTTTAACCTCTTCCAAAAAAGAGGGAAACCAAACCCACTTACTATGGCCAAGGAATGAAGGAAGAGCCAAAAAAACTGAGCTAAACATAGATGGACATTCTGCTGTTCTCTAAGGGTTTGGATTACAGTGAAAACAGTATTTAGTGCTAAAAATTCAATCAGTAAACCAACCGAAAGTACTAGATGACTCCAAGCAGCTAAAAAGCTTAGAGGCTAGCAATGCTGCTTCTTAAATTAACAAATGCGTTTAGTCTGTAGACACATGTCGCTTCTCCATTTTTGTCTGAAATGTTGTTGCAGGTGCAGAAGTTCCCTTATGACAGGGACAAACACACAGCTTGCATTCTCTTAGTTGTGCAGTTATATCTGGATGCAGATGGCACATGTACAGTTTTAAGAGCAAAAAAGAAGTTGGCTCTTGAGCCTAAAAAGCTCCTTATTTTTGTAGCTGAAGACTAAAAAAGTTCACTTCAACAAAGGAAAAAAGCCATAAACATTTATTGCATGCAAATCACCAACACAAAACACACCTAAAAATCATAGCCAGTTCTTTTAAAGAGGTAAACATAAGAGGTTATCATGCCAATGCTGAAAAGCAAGCTCAACCTTCTGATCAACACTTGTAGGGAGGAGGAAGAAATATGCATGACATTTTTCACACAACTCACCGCTAAACACAGCAGTTATAAGAAAACTGTGAGTCAAGTTTGGCACTCAGTCTATTATTGTAGAATAAATTTAATTTCAGTTTAGCCAAGAGTGAGCTAGGACTGACTTGCATTTCAGTAAATTTTCAACGTTACAAACAGGACATCCCCATCTTTAAAAATAAAGATTATTCGCATACAGGTTTTTTTTTTTCCACTCAGAAGAATAAAAAAGGACCTACATCCACTATTAATAGGCTACGTAAACCTCTGTACATATGTTATGATAAAGCTGAAAAGATACCAACCTACTACTTCTGCTTTATATAACCACATTCTACTTTTTAATCTAATAAATTAACATCTCACAGTGGTGAGTACTGCGGGCTGCAGAAGGATAAGGAACGTCCTATGAGGCAGGGAATAAAGAAAATAATTACATTTAAACTCATCACAAGAAAGATGGTTCTGGGATATCTGAACAGAAAAAGGGGATCCTGGGAGTTTTTGACATCATCTGGGCTGAAAAACAGTCCCACTACAATTGCATGGTTTTTACTAAAGACATTTTCTATAGCAAAATATCTAAATCTGAAAAAATACTGAAGCTATTGTCTGACATCTGGTGTAACTGAAACTCTCCTTACTAAAAGTACCCATGAAAGGAACAACTGTACAGCCATATGTATGAAACAATTTATCCAGTTGGTTTTTAGGGGGCTGTTTACTTTTATTCTGGTACAATAATTATTTTGGGGGATCACTGACCATTAGCTAGAAATCTCCTATGAAACATACTATGCATGCAGCCTGTTGCAGCAGCTGATGCCAAACATGTTAGGATAGGGTTACTGTAAAGGCTGTAGCTCTGTTTTTTCCCAGCTTTGGGGGTTTTTTTGGTGTTTTTTTTTTGTCTGGGGTGTTTGGGTTTTTTTTTTCGAAAGACTAGAATCTTAACAGTACTATTTTTTGTTAGATGTCAGTGATTAATACAACTTCGTTGTTCCTAGTGCCTCGTGTTTTCGTATTAAGCACTTCTGTTACATAGCAGAGACTAAAAGCCTCAAATATTTTTATTTTTTAAAATTTTAATCTAATTTACTTTTAAAAGTTTTTAATCTTCTCACTGAAATTTATTTTGAAATTAGACTGCAGTATATTTTCATTAGTGTACTTCCATTCTCACCCTCATAACTATTCTCATTTGCCTCAGCTATCACAGCAGCTGCATTCACATCCAACTTTTGGAAAAATCTACAGTACATTCTAATATAACTAGAAATACAGAAAAATTGCTCTCATTAGGCAACCAAAGGAAAAAAAGAGTACCTTTTGCATCAACTTTGACATAGAGAAATTGATTTCATAGGTATTTTCAATGCAATACAAACAAAGATCTATTTCTTAAGTGGCCACTTCCTTCAAGTACTACTTCTGCTCTCTAGTCTCTCCGTTAGAAATTATTCAGAGCTTTGCTTAAACATTGTTTCCCGACTGTAAAAACCAAGAATACTAACAGTGTGCTCTCTAAATTAAAATAAAATCAATTAGGCAGTGAGCCAATTTCAGCTCATTATACTTAAAGTAAATCAGAAACGATGTTAACGTTCAACCCAAGATAAGAGAGCCAGTAACTCTAGGGTGTGGACTTTCCCTTTTCTTCAAACTAAACTTTCAACATCAACCTCAAATATGAGTATTGGATCTCAGACCTTATTTTACCTACGACTGGGGCGGGGAGAATTAAGTAAAATTGGTTTTAGTCATGTCGGCCATGCACAAGATGTGTCAAGTTATACAAGGAATGTACAGCTTTGCTAGGCTCCCACTTGCATGTACTGAACATTTCTTTAGCTGAATGGCTGTATTTCTCCTCAGCAATAATTCCTAGTACTTTATACATTGATAAAATTAAATAATAACTTTTTTCTTTTTATATTTAGCTTAAAAAAAGTTATAGTTAAAAACCGTCACCTTACTCTGTCCTGGTATTAAAAGCACAGACTACCCTAAATACAGAAAAAGTAGTGCATTCTCTGAACTTGTCAGTTTGGGCTTACTTACGTGAGTGATTATTTTTTACTAGCAGCTTGTATTTCATGAAATTCTTTTGTACTTAAATATTTGTATCAAACATAAAATATTTATATTCAATAATTGTAAAAATATAATATGTTATTTAGAAAACAAAGGCATTTAAAATATGTAAACATATTTAATACTAAATAAGTTTTAAATATATTTTAAATATTTCAATAAATTAAATAATAAATGTTGATATGTGTAAATACCTCTGCCTCTGTATGCATGCATAGAAACCTGCTAAAAGTAAAGCCTGACAAAGTAGAGACCTTGACTGAGTCCTGATTCCCATTTATGCAGTAATTTCTACTTACTTTCAAACCCTTGAGCACTTGCAGAGGTGAGAAAACATGCCCTGCCACAAGCAAGAACGATGTCCTTTTCTAAGTACAGCTTATATAACTTATATAATATAGCTTAATATAAGCTGCTCAGAAATTCAAGATACTCTTCTGTATATGATAGTGAAGTGAAATTCATCCTTATTCTCACAATCTATCCATAAAACTTGTACATCCAAGTAATGGGGGGTGATACTGCAAAACTTTCCACCGATGTTACTGAGATGTTTTCTGCAAACTACAGTGAGAAAAATGTATTTTTTCATGTTGATAAGCTGTCATACAATCAGATTTGGCTACATTTTTTACTTGCGTGCTCAAACAAAATGACAGCATCACTAATGTACAGGGGAAACTATAGTCACAGGCGACACATAGATAAAAAACAGGAAAAAGATCTCAAAAGTTTAGTGTCAGCTTTTTATTGCCATTATCCTCCCGCACTATGGCCACACTTTTTGTTGTCTGGCTTATTTTCTCACATGATAACATGCGGTTCAAGGAAAAAGAATCTTTTCCAAACAGGAAAGAAAGAAAAGCTGGCTAATTTCCTTTATGTTTTGCCCTGTTCTTATGGCTACGGCTTATCTGTGAAGCATGGGGACAGTATATTTTCAACGCAATAGATTTCTACTGACTTAATAAATATCACTTGCCTCGTGGGAGGATGTTTGATGATTAAACTGTCACTACACTGAATGCAGCAGCAGCCTTGGTGTAAGGTCAGCATGTGCTGACTGGTTCTTCTTGTGAGGCTAAAGGTATTTCAGAAGACTCTTCTATTTTTTCCATTTTGCTGTTTGTAAAGGCCCAGTCTGTTTTATGAATTCTTTTATTGAAAGGATTAATGCTGGCTGGGAATTTAGCAATGATTTCTTACTGTTTCCTTAAGGCAAAAAGGTTTGTTTTAAAAAATTTTAAAAATTCCTTTTTAAAAAAATATGAATTTATGTCAGTCAAAATTAACCAAGACACTGAAACAATCTCAGTAATTTAGTAACATGAACAAATGTATAAAGTCAAGCTCAAAACAATTTTTTAGATAATGGAAAATAGCTGATCGATGTAAAATATTCTTTAGTGGGCTTCCTGTGGACACTCAAGAGTCTACATTTCAGCCAGTGTTAGCGTGATGTTGGGGAAACAAAAATCTTGAAAATTTATGGAAAACCATTTCATACCTACCTTCCTTAGGAATAGTCTCATTTGGAGGCTCTGACTGCGTTGAGAGTATTTTGCAAGTAAATGGAGCTGTGGGCTTTGTACCGGAGTCAAGGACTGCAGGGCAATCCATTCTGCATTATTCTTTGGCAACAGCTCTCCCATCATAAAACAAAATTTTGAGATGGACCATGTAAAACTAGAATTTACAAAAGCATTCAGAGTTTTCCATGTAGGTGAGTTCCACATCCATGTTGTTTATTACATTCTTCTTGCCTATAATACTCAAATTTTCATTCCAGTAATACTAGGTGCTCCAAACTTTGACCCGAGTCACAGCGGATCAGGTATTTAGTTTGAAGAGAGGCCATAATTTGTTCTTGGAAAAGGTCAATAGTAAACATTTGATTAGATGTATTAATCACTCCACTTATATTTCTTTCAGTGTTAGTCTTCGGTGTGAAAATTATCATGCATAGCTCACAAAAACCAACTGATAGTCTCTGCAGATAATCTACAAAGACAGTATGTGGCAAAAGAATGCTTGATAATTCTTCTTCAATTAAATGTTTGATTAATTAGAAAACATACAATTTCTGACAAATTCAAGAGGCTGAGCAAAAGCCCTCATTCTCTTGTACTTATTGATTAAAAATGGTGAATGTGTAACCTCCAATTGCCAAGGCAGGATCCTGTTAGCTGAACATAATTGTACAGATTATAAAGAAGCCTCCATAATTTATTTATTTTTGTGAAAACTGGTTACAGCATAAGCGGCTAGAAGCTCAAAAAAAATGCAGTGCAATGAAGAAATGCAGTAATTCTACAGCCCAAGTGGGTTAGCCAAGTAAAGAAGTCACTGCATCTGAGGTACTGAGGCAGCTTTAGACACGAACGACCCATCCGTTGCCTTCTAAAAAGCTCCTAAAGTTAAGCAGTACAACCAGCACACGTGTACACTGTCAGACCACACAAGTGCCATGTCAAAGAATCATGTAATTTTTAATGTTGAGGAGTTTAATAATAGTGAATTACAGTTCTTTTTTACATGGGGATAGCCCTCTGGAAAAAGAATAAAATTAAAATTAGTACTAGGACTGCATTTCATCAGTGCATACTAATAGCCTCCAGTTGTTATACAAGCCTCCCCATTTACATTAGAGAAGTAACCAATTATACACATCACTGTCTTGAGCTGTGAAATTTTAATTCATGCCCCCAAAAGATTAGAATATCAATTACAAATGCTGTGCAAGTGCAAAAGATAAGTGTGAAGCTGATCTCCACCAATAACACAGTTAAATTGCTTTTTCCTTCTTTAACTTAAGTCTCATTGTGGAAAAGGCTTTTTTTTTCCCTTTTATATATATATATTATGCATTCTGTTGCCACCTCCACATGAGTGTAAATTCAGCATCCCAAGTCACATGCATACCAACACGGGCACAAACGCCAAACGCTGATCATAAATACTACCTCTGCTATAGTCATTCTCATAGCACTGACAGGTGAGGGCTCAATATCCACCAGCTGAACTGCATTAAAACTCTAGATGCAGAGATTGCACAAGGATGAAAACACACAACAGCAAAAGTTAGAAAGGCAGGGCAAAGACAGTTAGAAAGATTCTGCTCGCTGTATTAAGAACAACCTAAAACTTTATGGAAACAACTAACTCTATACAAAGGAGCTGGAAGAAAAATAAGAATCACAGTTTGTTAAAATGGAAAGACAAAGGAGACTGTGTTATAGACGTTGGAATGTCTGGAAAAATCACTCCTATGTATCTATTAACACGGTTCTGGAATTTAATCACCTGAACCAGAGATCAAGACATTTCTGTCCAAGTCCGTTTACTAATGAATTCAAGTAATAAAAAGCTGCACAAGGTTAACTTTTTTAAAGTTCTACACTTATTTTAAAATTATTTCTTAAAATAACATTAGTAATGTTGGTGGGACATCAACAATGCACTTTAAGAAAAATGCTGTTTGGAAATGTATTTACATACTATGATTTACTCAGTTTTAATGTCATTAATGATTGCTTTGGAAGCAACACATACACCAAAATAATATCTTCTGAGATTATTTTAGAATGCAATGTTTTAACAGTATTCTTTCTAAATCAATGATTTCTTATATGTATCTATAGATATTCCTTGAGTAATTTAAAGGTACATGGACACTCTATTTGGCATAGCATCACACATCTTGTAACCCAGTATTAGTGAGTATTATGACAACCTCACCAGCATGATAAAAAGCTAACAAAACGTAGTAAGAATTACACTGAAAGCAGAGAAACACAGGACTGCTAGTCACAGTCTGGAATCAAAAAAAGATTCTACTCCTCTGTGGATGATGCTAAGCCTGTTTGATGCTTTTGTTATGATCACCCACCTACTGCAAGCAGAGCTGATGGAATCAGGCCACTTTCCCTTTCTTTTCCAAAAGTACAGCATGAGGTTAAACCAGACTGGGATACCAGTGAGCACTATTCTCTTTACCCATTTATAACAACATTCTTAAAAACAGAGGAAGAACAAATAAATCAAGGAATTCAGCAGGGTTCTTACAGTGTCGCTGTCACTTGGTTGGAACTGGAAAGGCTGCGGTTTGTGAAACACAGAGTTCTCCTGTAAAAACAGCTGTAGATTGTAATCCCGCACCACCTGAGAAAATAAAAAAAATGCCATTTAGATTTGTTATTTTGTAAACTTTAAAACATGTTATATAGTAAAATTAGTACAGTGTTTCAAACAGAGACCAAATCTGCAGCAGAACCTTGAATGCAACAAAAGGAAATACAGGAGCTGATTCTGGGCAGTACTACCCACAGTTATTCAGAAGTGACTGGCAGGACACCCACTGGAAGACAAAGACCTAAAATGTATCTGCCATTAACCTACAAAAAATACCACCAAGGCAAAATGGGGAAAGAAAGCCAACTATCCAGTATAGAGTATGTGGTGTTACTACTATAAATATTTTTCTCTCCTCTTGTGGATAACTTCTTTTGCACAGTTCGTTCTTAAGCTGAAATGTCTTCTTTTTTACACAAATTACTAGTTGCAGGAGCTGAAATGACTATTTGGAATAATGCAGACAAAATCAGTTACAAAATTCATCTCTTTTTATTAAATTGCTTTCAGAGAAAACTCTCAAAGCTTGCATTTAGCTAAACCAAAACTACTTCAGCTACTAAATTTGTTTAATGATACATTTCAGATAGCATGACGCATATCCCTAAACAAATCTCTTATGTCACAATTTACACATATTTACCAAGAAAAACTCAGTGATTGCAATATGAAAAAATAGTATCACTGGCTGAATAACTCTAGGGACTATTCACTGCTTCAATTGATGAAAATGCATAAATAGCAGCATGAAATTATAAAAATCTGCTACCAAACTGAGGGTTTAAATGTACAGAAGTGTATAATAAAGATGGTATTTATCCAGAAATAGCAGCAGCATTGTATATGACCAAGAATTCTGATTACACTGTATGTACAATGGTAAATACAACGTGTTCTCTAATGCATCAAAATGTTGATGCTTGTGTTAACGAAATACTGAACTGTAAAAAATTAATCTTCAGTTAAAGAAAGTAAATACTCCTCCAGGGCCAATAATGCACTCATTTAAAACAGTAAAGTACATAATTACTGCACCAATTTCAGCGGTTGAACGTAAACACATTCAAATGCGTAGAAAACATACAGAGAAGGCATACAGGGAGTCTGTATTAGGAATTCCCATGAATAGAAATTCAGAACATACTAAAGAAGGAATCATCTGCAGCTTCAGATGATGCTCAGCACTGACCGTGGCATTGAGATCACTTATGTTAAACAGCTCCAGTCTTCACATAGTGCCTTAGATGTATGGGAACACTGACCGTAGCACACAACTCTGTGCCATGTCAAATATATGTAACTTTTTTAAACCAACTTCAATTAGAAAAAAACCCAAAGCGCAGTTACTAAGGACATGAAAACCTATAGTTATGTTAATGCAATAAGCTTTCACTGTAGACCTCTAACTCAAAAGCAACTCAGTTCTTCAAACAGAAAGCATCTTTACAACAGCATTTCCCCTCAAAGCAACAATACTTCGTTATAAATGAGCGCAACTGTTACCATAACGTGAGATTTGGGAGAGTGTGTAAGTCCAGCAAATTAATACCCTGGAGCATTTTGCACAATATATTTGACAATTGTTAGAAAGAAAATAAAAAGACTCCTAAGCAACACAGATTAAGCAGCTACTTTTCCAAATGGATTTCCCGTTATTCAGAAATTAAGTCAACTTTCTCACACAGTTTCTTTATGATGTCAATGTCAATTGACATGTTAAAATAGACTTGAAATCAAATGTTAAATATGCAGAAAGAAGGATAGTCAGAGACACGCATAAATGAAATTATTTGTCCTAGGTTGGTGAAGCTTCTTACCAGAAACATCACAGAAATGTTATTCACAACAGCAAATGGAATTTCAGAAAATGTTCCAAAGAAAATCAGATTTTTTCCAGAAGAGAAGTGCAAGAAGTACAAGTCTTGAATAAGACAGTTCAAATGAAAAGGAAGTTAAATTGCATTTTCATATGCTCAGCGTCAGAGGGCAATACTTCCTGGACGTGCCAGAGGAATGACATGGGTTACCCCAACCCAGCAGTAATAAGCTGCAACAAACGATGCTACGATAAGCTATGAAAAACCTTCATTTTATACAGAAAACTTGGTTTTGAGCTGTCTCCCTCAATCTGCATTAGCATTAGGTGACCGACAAGTTCCTAAGCAGCTGAATACAACACAGCCCTGCCCATCCGAAGCAGCCATCTCTGGCTCTCGGACATTCAAGAGGTAAGCAGGCACTTCTGGCAAGCAACTTGTCTCGTTCTAAAGCAAACATAATTTCATTCCATCCTGTAAACAGAAATACAGTTCAGATGGAGACACGAAAGCATTCCTACCAATGATCTATTTTCTAAACGTAGCTTGGCAAGCTTGTGATCTTGTACTTAAAGCTAACAAAGAACAGGTGAAGTATTAAAAACCCAATAAATATTTAAAATCTTTGCTTTGATGGCAGGCTGGTTTTTATTCCAAATTACTAAAATGCCAACAAATTTGTTACACGTTTAAACACTCAAGCTACTTCTGAAACACATGCATAGCTTTCGATACAGAGTTTCTACTCCAGATTCACCTCTCCTTTGTGAGTTGACTGATTCCCGCAACACGGACCTACAGGAAATGCTGAAAGTTCAAAAGAAAGGATGAGCAAAGCCCATGTCCGTGGAATAATCCACCAATTAATGTGTTTAGTATTTCAGAGAAAAACACTCGTTTTCAGTAGTAATGTAATACAAATTCTTCTCTGCATTCTTGAACCACAAGGAGAGAAGAAAATTGGTGCCGATGAACTATAAACCACTTGTAAAAATCCTGTTCAGACCTGACAGCTGTATTTACGTTTTTTTTTTGTTCTCCAGGCATTGTACTAACTTAGTAAAACAGAAACAGAACTATTTTCCTCAAACATACAGCATGACGTTGTTACTGTGTAAAATAAGCCAGACCTGCAGGCTTCTGGCCACACAGAGGCTTGCTAACACAAGCTATCACAAGCTCAGTGCACACAAATATACGACAAAGGTATTACTACGTAAATGAGTTGTTTGGAAATGACAGTTTAGTTAGCTGAAAGTCCCAGCCAGGCAGCACTCCAAGTATTCGAAGCACAAAGGATTTAATACAATATTGAGAAATTAAGTATGAAAATGTAGACAACATATATAAGCATATTTAGTTAAAAGACTCAAACCCAGCATTTTGGGGGAAGATATTTTAAGCCGACCTGAACGATACACACCAAGGCAAATTATTGAAAGTCCTTTTCCAACAGAAGATAAAATACTATTTTCATTTTTACAGTTGCTGCCAAGTAAATTCAAAGACAAGCTAGCATGAAGCCATTTTTTAATCCACTCGCTTTACATCTAATAAGGTGTGAGTCAGCATGCTTGCAGGTGAGTAAGGAACGTGTTAAGGATGTTTTTTCTGCCTAAGTTCCTGCATAAATGAGCTCTGTTTCTGTGAGGGTGGTTAAGGTAAATGTATAAAGGAATATTATGACTGCACCAAAGCAGCTCGTTTGAGCTCAATGGCAATTATTTTTTTTTAGCCTGGCAGACGAATTATTTAAGTATCAAACCTATCCTGGAAGCTAGCATGTATTTCTGATTCTGGCTGCCAGACAAAGCAAACAAACCACCTCTATGACAAGACTCTAATCTGTTTTCTGTATTTGCCATTCTTAATTCAAGGGAGAAAACACCATAATATTTTGGTTTTTAAGTTGACAGTCAATTATTAAGAAATGATCCAAACAGTTTCACAGGGCTTTACTGTGATGGATGACTAATGCGGTTCCAGATTACACAGTGCAGAACTCTCAGCTGCCACTTCTCTTTCCAAACATGCAGAGTGAATATAACTGAACATCTCTTCATCGTTGTTCTCTAAAGATCTTGAACTGTGTAAATGCACTCATGAGAATGCAATCTGGGTGGCAATAGGAAAAATTCTCCCCAAGAAACTGTCTAGTTTCTTTTAACTTAATACCACCCGGAAGTAACCAAAAATAGTAACTCTTCAGTTTTGTCATTATTTTGGAAGCAAATCTTAAGCCTGGGAACTTATATACGCTGTAAGTATTTAGTTACAAAGGATCATTCAGTTAAAACTTACCCTGCTGGAAGTCTCCAGTAAAAACTGGAATGTGTTCTGTACAGCTTGGCATGTCTCTAGTTCAGTCCTGCTGAATGCCATTAAATAATCCTTAAGGTGATCATATACATTTCCATCAAGAGCCTGTATGAGGGAAAGCATTTAAGAAAATTAAGAAAAGCAGTATGTACTTTTGTATATGATTTATTAGTATTCATGTTTAGATTTACAAGATGCTCATACAATGTTTTTTAACATATATTCACCTATAATTATCAGCCTGGATAGTGACAGGTGGCCGTCTTTCATTTTTGACAAGGAGGAATGACAGTGCTTTATTTCCATTAGATGGCACCACAGAGCACCGTAACAATATCACGTTATATTAAATGATTTCCATCCAGTTGTGTAATACA
This sequence comes from Sagittarius serpentarius, assembly GCA_034782735.1. Taxonomy (NCBI): domain Eukaryota; kingdom Metazoa; phylum Chordata; class Aves; order Accipitriformes; family Sagittariidae; genus Sagittarius; species Sagittarius serpentarius. Next base: position 25,350,089 of record JAVKLA010000026.1, read on the forward strand.
GCCATAGCAGAACAGTGAGGTCAGGTTTGGATAAGTGAATACGCTCAGGGAGATGTCATTTATGTCAAGAAAGGGACCTAGTAACTGCGAGGATATGGGGCTTCTACCAGTCAGAGCACTCCTCAAGTCACTGTACCGCGCTCCAAATGACATTACCAAGACACTCAACGTCTGTATGCTTCACATACACAGCTATTTGTTTATTCAAAACTGCTGATCAATAGCTGTCATTTCATATAAGCACAACCTATCTCTTCTGTGCACAGAAATACCAAATACACAACAAAAATTTATCATGAACTTAGTAGTTACCAGAGGACGATGTGAAAGTTCAATCTCAAAAGCCCTCTTGTAACCAGAGCCGTAAAATCACATCACATGGCATAGGTTACACATAGGTTTAATGCAAGTTCTGTATTAAACACGTATGACTTTGCAAGTGACTGACAATTTCATTTAAATATTCAGCTCTGGATATATTTAAATATATATTAAATGTATTTTTAAATATACCAAATTTCAGATATCCATTTAAATAGTATTTTCATTGAAATAGTGTATACCAGATTGCAACAGATTCAAGAATGCGTTTCTATGTAAAATTGCATTTGATTATTTAAATCATTTTGAAAAGTCAGGGGAAATAAAAAAAAGGTGAAATTGTACAAGTCTTAAGAAATAGTTTCTGCCCCAGCAAAATCAAGCTCAACATTTAAGACGAGTCTAACAGACACATGTAAATCAGACACAAATCATTCAGAACTTAATATAAACAGAAGAGATCTTCCTTCTGCAAAAAAAGTTTTACCCACCATCAGCACACAGCTACAGCAACCACCAGATGAAATTAAAACTTAACAGACAGGCATCCTCAGTGAAGGATGCTTTAAGGAAAATAATAAAATTGTGTGAGTGGAATTGTTGTGTTCAAAATTTTATATCCAAAATCCACTTTACACTATGCTATTTTCTTCATCCTCCACCTACCAAGTATAAAGAACTTCCTAGCACAGGCTGATTTTTTCCGTCAACCTTAGACATTAAACCTGCCTCAAACTTGCTAGTGCAGAGACTATGGCCATCAGAAAACAGATAGGCCGCCATGCCAAACCAGCAGCAAACATGGGAATTTCTTTCAAGCCGCCACAATGTAGCCGGCTCACTCAGCCATGCTGCCAGCTCCCCCTATCAAAGGCTGGTCTCGTGGGGTCAGCAGCCAGGGCAGTTACTTGAGGCCCCCAGCGACGGGAAGGCTCTGTTAAGTGAAGGAAGATGCACTCTATGCCTGGAAAAGAGCTACAGGTTAACTTCTCCAGGCTCTTACAAGGGATGTCAGCTCTACCAAATACTCTATTAAGCATAATTCTTTTAAAAAAAATTCTTATTAGAAGTATTATGTAATATGAGCTTATGGCTGGGATGTTCAACTGATAAAAATGTCAGGAAATTCCCAACCGCAAATCCATAAAAAAACCTACAGCTATAACCATATGCAGCTTCAGTTCTTGTCTGTCTTGGTATAGGCACAGCTTTACTGGAATTCATCTTGCAATGCACATTAAATTCATAAGGCACAGGCCTAGGTTAGCATGAGGATTTTAACACTTTGTTTGCTTTTATAACGCTAAAGGGATGAGACCCCAGTATCATAGTTATATGAGCGCCAAAGTTATCATCCCATTTCAAGGGCATTTATTTTCTCTTCAAATACACGTAGTCCCAATAGCATGTGTCTCTTGCACTTTCAGGAAATACAAATGTTGTATAAAATTGCCAAGACTGGTTGTGCTCGGGAGAATTGCTGCATGACGATGGCAATCCTGAAACTCCCCCAAAACAGAACTTGCAGACATTTATGATTGAGCATATCTGTTCCTAAAGCTTTCAGATCAAACATCAGGCTGGAGTGCAACTCTACTAATAAATGTAAATAAATAGTTTAAACTTGGCAAGCAATTATAAACGCTCAGTTTGCAAAGCAGCTGTGATTTTTTCATTCCAGTATGCTATAAACAAGTATTTCAGAGCTCGCTCCCCCTGCCTTCATATCAAGCCCATATGTTCTTTTTATGTTAAACACAGCAGGAGGGCTTCGTGTCATTTAACTAAAGACTTCTACAGTGCAGACATCTACGTTGGAGTTTGTCACTCTAGGTCCTTTTTAGAGTCAATGGAGAGAAGCTGGTACTTCTGTGGTGTGATTCACCTCCCTCCAAGATAAATGGCTAAAATAGGTCAGATGAAACGCAGCATGCTAAGTGCCTGTTCCTCTTCACTGACCGTAAATGGCGCCCAGACAATTAGCTTAGATATACACGTCTACACGGTGGTCACATAAAGCCGGGTGAGACAAAGCCCATCTTAACACGTGTTTATTCTCTGCAACTATTATCTACGGAGCATTAGGAATTAATTCATCTACAGTTGCATTCTGTAGTTCTAGGAATATAAAATGACATATAAATATTAACTTCATTATTTCCCCACTCCTCTTGCAATGACCACAGCTCTGAAGTTTTGTGCTGAGATGCCAGAATACGCCCTCCCAGTGTGATACAAAGAGATGTAAGAAAGATAAATAAGAAAGAACATCAAAGAAAAGTGTGGCAAAACATTAGGAAGCATACAAATCTGTCAGCATGTGAAAACTGCATTACAGCATTTCTCCTTTCATTAATTAAAAGTGGTTTCAATATGATGAAGTTCTTAAATACCGGTAAGAGCTGCCAGAATTGAAGTTATTAAAGTCAGCGCAATACAACACAGGCATATTTGTCAGCCAAGTAAACCCACGGCTAAGCGTGCAGCTCCAACACATGCTAAAAAACTCATCGTTGCACAGAAAACGTGACATCCCCTCAGTTACAGGATTAGAGAGCTGGTTGGTTACAATTGCTTTCAATGATAATGTATCTATTCATTCTATAAAATGGTAATTATTATATCAAGCTGGATATGTTAATATTAAAACAAAAGACTTGACTTGCTGAACTATACAATATAAATTAACATGCATGTGGGATTTTATAATCTGAATCTCATTTACTTACAAACACTCTGACCCAAACCACTGAACATAACAATTTAGGTTTGAAATAAAAAGTATTTTCAAAATTTCTGATCACACAACTTGAAGGGGAAGCTGAAAAAAAATTTTTTTCAAAAAACGCAACACACATTATTCTACTACAATGGCTTTTGTTCTCTTTCTGAATCTCAAAAGATTACTAAACCACTTAACTGTATTAAAATCAGACTGAAAAACCTGTCTGTTCTTCAGCCTCAAAAGGAAATCAAGATTTTTTAAAAAACAAATCTGGCATCAGAACTAAGATAATATAAAGTAAGTACCACAAAATTACAATTTCCAAGGATAGAAAAAAGTCAGTGTTTTTTAAGGAATGATTTCTTTACAGTGGAATTGTCATACTAAAGGTGTAAAAATACTTCCCCACCTGAGTCCAAACTTTAGAAGATAATGGCTGAAATTAGGACTGAGAAGAACTGAAACTGTTAACAAAGGCAATGGATACAGAACCAAATTAAAGTGTCTTTTAATAACAAATCCTATACATTAAAACAAATCAATAAAATGACGTGGGAGGGGGGCAGGACAAGAACATTTTTCTGATTTCAAGTATAACACAGCATAGTTTTCTTGGGAAAAAAATTTCAGTCCCAGTTCAGATCATCATTTGGAGGAACTTTTCTTTTTTCATTCAAGAGATTGTATTAAACATTTTAGGAACTTGGATGCATTGGCTTTAATCATTCTACATTCTATAAAGATTTCCTCAAAAGCAAAGATGTAAATACAACTATTCTAGACATTGTTAGTATGTATGGTTGCCCTTGGGACATTGTTCTTAATCTAAGATGATAATGCACGATGTAGAAAAGACACTGTGTTGAACGTATCAAGCTCATTCACGTAACTTACTTCGAGGTCTCTTCACTAGAACATTTACAGGTCGCAGTCACACTCCATTTAAAAATTACCATTTCTATTTCCTGGAGCAGACAGAGAACAAGCTAAACTACTATGTATTTTTTATTTTAAAAGACTCATTCCTTCTCAAGTTCCAAAGAAAAAATGGAAACCATGTGACCCATGCATAACACAGACCTGAGTTGTGTAAAGCCACCAAGGCGTCTTCCATTTTATCTTACTCATTTCTGAAATATTCCTGTTATTCTATTCATGTTTGTCTTGCACAGAAAGTGCTAAGCTGTGTTGAAGTTCTGCATAATACTTTTACAGTTTAAACTCAGGTGTTCAAATTAAACCTCTCATTTAGCGATGTGAATTTGCCAGGCACCAAAACCTGGCCCTTACAGTACTAAAACGCTACAGCATTACAACCACACTTGTAAAGCCACGTGGGTTTTCACTGACTAATTTACACTAGTCTTATCTGAATCATGACTGCCCACAAATAATTCTATATTTTCAAACATGGGCATTTATATGTTTATATATTTTTGAACTACCTAACACTCACTGAACCTCCACTCTTTCAACATGACGACCATCGTGGATCAAATTAAGTTTTCATTTGTAAACATCCATCCTTTTGTGAGTTGATGCAACTCAACAGTTTACCTGTGCTAATTTTGCCCATGACAAGCATTAAAACCTTGAGAAATGCTTCATAAGCTGCCACCACTTTGCCGGAAACAATATAGCTGATGTTGAAGGCAAAGAATTTCCTTACATGGGTGGAGGTAACATAACAAAATTAGACTTGACCCTACCCCACCCGGACTACAGTCTGAAAATGAAAAGATAAGGAGAAGTTTTAAATGAACTGAACAAAAATCATTGTGTTCGTGGAGTGATAACTTTTCTATGAAGTCAATGGGATTGCATCACAGTAATTCGACATACTTTCCTGTTTACTAATCAAAGCAAAACCCTCAAATAAAAAGAGAGATCTGTATCATAGATGCCACCTTCCATCTATTTTAGGTAGCCTATTAAAAATTAAAATTAAATTCTTATACCACCCTATTCTCATTTGCATTAGAAACCCTGTTTTATCTATCCCTGATCTGTTTTGTTTTGAAAACAACCTGTAACCCATTAAGAAGAGGGACTCTATTTTTCATTGCATATTTTCTGTAATACTACTCTAAACTTTTACTTAAGATAAAAAAAAAACAATATAAATTACACAACAAGCATGCTGAGTGAAGCTTTTTGAGTGTTTGTGTTTAAAACTTATGTCTATAATCCATTAAATAAAGAGTGTGATCTCACGGATGGTACAGTCTGGGAATTTTCAGCTGAATAATTTTGGTAAATAAGACTCAAAGTGTTTTAATTTTGCTCAGAATATAAAAAGGAATATAAAAAGAAAAGGTTGGGGTACAATACAATAATAGCTAAATTGTTAACAGGAATTATTAAGACATTAGCTTAAGTGTCTTTCTGGGTCTGTGAGAGGTTAAGAACAAAAGTAGTTTGCATGTATTTTATCCTAAGCCTAGCAACGGACCTCATATTATTTGACAGTGAAGGATAGAGTATTTTAAAAACTCATCTAAAACTCAAAAGTAATAAAGTCAACAACTTGAATCAGCTGGCTTTGCCGAACTCAGCAGTATTCGGATCAGTGGTATGTAACAGCATTTCCAAGGACATTGGGAGAGAAAGGAAGGAAGGTCAGGAAAACCCATCCTTTTCAGTTAACAGTTACATTCCACAGTGATTTTCCCTTAAAAATGCTGATCCCTGGTAGTAATTTATTCTAGGCATCAATTTTCTCCTAATACAGAAGAGAAGCTTGCTTCCTTTGTCTTTTTCTTTTTAAATTCTTCCATCACTGCAGTATTTGTCACTGCTGAAACACCCTTCTTCTCTATCAAGACATCCTAACATGAAAGTAAATCAGGTCTGTGAGTATTTGTCAACAAAACACAACTTCTATATACAAATTACCAACAAACCCAAGATCAAAGCAATAGAAGTGTGCCTGAACAGCATGCCTGCAGCAACCGTGTATCGGCTGACATAAAACTGGTGCGAGCTTCTGCATTTCTCAGTCACTGCAATCCTGTAGGAACAAGTGCAGTGTGTCTGCACTGATCATGATATTCAAGTCCGAAGTCTGACTTAAAAATGACTGGAAGCCTGCTGCCTAGCCTGCCTTTTACAGGCTCAGCATTTGATAAAAATCCTATTTTTCTGCTAAACCGTATGTGCAAGTAGAGAAAGCTGCTAAGAAAAGCTGATGACAAAAACCTACCCTCTTCTCTGGATCAAAAAGTTAGTGCTGGATTTCCTCAGCCTACAAGGAGAAAGAACCATCTAAGCTTAGTTTTGTAAAATCAGAATTTCAAGTTAGCAGCAGCGCAGCCACACAGTTTGCATGCAATGCAAAATAGTGCTAAGCTAAAGGCCATAAAATTCTCCATATCCCAGGAAAATCTTGCACATCCAAAGCTGCTGTAGTGATAAGCCTCCTTCACAGTGAGGTCCAGGTCCAACTCACTCTCAGTGAAGTAACACTAGCCAGTTCTGCCTGTGAACATCCGGAAGCTAGTGGGGTCCCACAAAAGGGAAACACAACTACCCTAAAGATGATACATATGCACAGAGTGAGGAAGCACTCTATTCAATTTGGGGCAGGCAGCTGCTACTCAAAATGCAGAGCTATGAGAGCTGGGAACAGCCCCAAAGAGGCAGGCGTAAAAAGGAAGATGGGACTGAACCTCTTGGTTTTTCTTAAACAACTGCTGCCATGCAGCTACCTGGGACACGAACAGGGAAAAAAGCTTTCTAAATAACGACAAGAGTTCCACCAGCATTTGCTCCTTACCCAAGATGTGCAGTCCTGTGCAGAACATTGTTCATCTGCTCATGCTGGTCCCTTCAACACTTTGTAAAAATTAAATACTGACGCAAAACCACTCTACGTTTACTTGAATTTCCCAGCTAAAACTGCTTTTGATTGCTTCCCCTGTAACATGGCATCTTCAGCTCTACTCTGGAAGTATTTCAGTAGATACCAACCCTAAAGTAAGGTGGAGAGCCAAGTGCCCTGGGCACCTCAGTGGCCCTCAGCTCCTGCCGCAGGTAGTTTCTTTGAACGTCAAGCATTGTCAGACACAAAGTATCAGCCAAAACGAACAAAAAGGGTAGTAACTCACAGACATTTTTACTCTGCTAGCCTCTACTGCACTTCGAGCAAACTCTTCTGCCTCCCCAGCCACCAACCTCCTCATATCTCCTTGAAATGAAGAAGGTTTTGGCCCAGTAACTCAAGAGTCCCTACAGAAAGATCCTCTGCCACCTCTCCAGCATCTGCTCTTTCTTGCAGTTTCACAGAAAAGAATTTTAAGGAATTTTTACAACTATCTTGTTGTACTGTTGCTGTCAAGCTAATTAGCTTCTCCTGTTTCTTTTTATTTTTTTTTTCTTAAATCAACATCCTGCATGACTGCATGTTTTTCAGAAGTACATTCTTAAACAGCCAACTGTGAACTAGGAAGCGAAAGACATTCCAGGGACCTATCCATACTGCTCAGGAGCGGAGAAATGATAAAAAAATCTGGGAATGAGTGGAAATTAGAAAAGCAGATCAAAAGGTAGGAAGAGAATATGATGAAAATGACTGCAAAACGTATAAAGCATCTACTTAAATCAACAAAGGTTGCGGAAGCTATCTTAGTTTCCTCCTCTTTTTCCCCAATCTAGAGAAGGAGCTTTCATCATGGCAAACATGGGAACAATAAACACTAGAAGACAAGTGCCCTGACTTCTGTTTGCTCGCCTTTCAGCTCAGTGCCCATAAACACACTTTGCACTTTCGCTTACCCCAGAGCTTTGTATTTTTTAGTAGTCAATAGTTTTAGGCTTGTTTGCAAGTTCTTTGTTTGGTCTCATTAGTCACTTGATGATTGTTCTACACATCATTTTGTTCCTTTACAATTTAAGCTGGGTCATTGTTTTTAATGACAAAACCTTTGTTGCTCGTGCACTGATGTCTACTCTGAGCACAGAAAAACATGGAATGGCCACCAACAGATGCCCATCACCCTTCTCCAATCCAGAGGAAAAGTCCCTTCAAAGCAAGTATAAGCAAAACTAATGATAATATCGAGTACTCCTTCTAGATTTGCCTCCACAGATCTCACGGTAGTGCCCTGTAGTTGTCACATTTAATGATGAGGGTGTGGTAGGTGAACACAGGCACAGAAGGAAATCTCCTTTATAATTCTTTGCCACACAAGGCAGACAGCCATGGGAGTTACCTGATGAAGACAGCATTAAATTAACACTTCATGGTTCAAGAATGATTCCACTTAAATCAGTGGGAATACCATGATGTAAGATTGCCATAAGAATGGAAAATCAGATCTTCAAATTCTACCGTATAAGGCTTAAAAAAACCTGGAAAATGAAAACAGATTCTTTATAATCTAGAAATACACCTACTTTTGCCAAAAGTTTTTAAGTATCATCTCCAAAGATTTCTTGGACCTATTTTGCTTTTTCTTTCACAGCACTGGAATAAATCCCAAGGGATCCTTCTTCTGACATGACTCATTTTCAATAAATTGCACTGGTGCAATCGTTTTTGCTCTTGTACTTCCTCGTTCTTGGAAAAAAAAATTCTGGCTCGAATCCAACACTCGGAAGAATGCTTTGTGGCAGATTGTCACCGTCACATTACCTTTGTATCTGAAGAATACTCTATACTGTTCCTGCCAATAATATTTGGCTTCCTTCACGCGGAAATATGTGTATTTAAATCATTCAGCATTTTGCCACTGATTTCTGCTATTCAAAGATTATTATGCTGACCACATCATCATCATCATAATGACTGCTGAACAGCAGTGGAGTATGTGCTATGTCTCACAATTGCAGCTGGCTTTCTTATTTTATCTTCAGTAGGAAAATGTATGCAACATTGAATTATTTTGTTGCGCATTTAAAAAAAAATACATTTTTTTTTACATCATTGGGAAGGTAGGTTAAAGAAATGTACTTTGCCCGAGAACAGGCTAGAACTATGATGATTCTTAGCTCCTACAGGATTTAATCACACACAAACACAGACCCATCTCCAAGAAAGCTCTTGAAATTTCCCCTTATTACAGACTTCCACTGTGTCAAAGGTGTGGATTTACCAGCAAGTCTCTCTATAAGCTTTCATACTACAGATGAAACATCCTTGACTCAGACACACCAGCTCTTCTGGGTAAGTCTCAAAATATTCTGTGTTCTACAAGAGTATAGACTAGGGAACAGAAACCTTAAATTGACACAAATGTGCATGTGAAAACGCATTTCATACCAAATCCCATGTTTCTTATTAGTTAAAAATATCCCCTTGGCAGATAAAATGCATAAAAAAGTGTAAAAAAAAAAATCAGATACTGATCATATGCCTTCCTCATGAGCTTTTATTTACTCTTCTGCATTTTCCATTTTTTTAACCATCTGTTTTGCCATTGCTGTTTTTAGTTTTTGTTCAGTTGATTCAATCTCTATATTATCATTTTAACAGCAGTTAATTTTTTTTGTCCAGTGTGCTTTTCATTTACTTCTTCAAATAAATCTGTTGAACAAAACCTTTTCTGCTCCAACACAGGCTGTTGTTCCCAACTGCTATTTGTATTTATCACTTCCATATGTTTTTTTTTTTTCTGTACATGAGTTTAAAGTTACCTGTTACTTCCAGCAAACTGTGCAGTGAATAGGCTTTTCAAAACATGGTCACAGAGTAAGTTTTGTGATGGCAATACTGCAGTATAAAGTACTTCAATATATTTAATCTATTACTGAGCATTTCAGATTCTTATCATGCCAAACAGACATAACCCGCAGTTTGATGTGGTCCTACAAATGTAACATCGCACTGTCTAATCCACAACACAAAGGGTCTTTTCAGGATAATGAAGACATTTTCCAACGGAAATTAAAATGCATTTTTTAAATTGTATATTAAAATGTCAATTAATTAAACAGTATGAGAAGGGCAGAGCATATTTCACATAGCAAACCCCATGTTTCTGAAAAGGCAGTCTGCTAAAGGATTACTAACTACTCCTTACCAGTCACAGTAAAATTTAAGGACCAAAGCAAGTGAAACTATTTTTAGGAATTTTTGTAATCTACACAAACAAGCAACATGTTCTTAAAAGGAAAATGGCTCAGAGTCACAGTACTGTGATTACTGTAATAATTATAGAATCACAGAACAATGAAAGACATTATCTCGAACAATAAAGGAAAAAACATCATAGGGGTATGCCAAAGGTATAGCAGCTGCATTGCAGCATAGAAGATTAAACCGTGTTTCCCAAGTATCGCTCGGGAATTGCACGTGCCAATTATGCTTTATTACTTTTAGTAGTCCATTCTCATTTATTCCCAGGGGAACCATGCTAACAATTTATGCATGCAGTCCTTATAAGCACCAGTGGGTGAGGAGAAAGATAATTTTAGTCTGAAGTCTCTAATTAAAAATACTGTGAAAGGTTTCTCCCCTTTAAACAGATTCCCCCCACCACCAGCACAAAGCCTGGCAAAAAACCACCATTACAAGCAGTATTCGTAAACAAGTATTGATGGGTTCATTGCTTGTACTATTTTCTCCAGAAGCTGACAGTATTTTCTAAGCTTCTACATAACAGTGATGGGTAACAAAAAACAACAGAATGGTGAATGAAATGAGAACCGGTGGTGTTAAACTATCTTTTAATTAAATCACTTTTTAAGCATGGCCTGATTGGAAACATCTAAATATATTTTATTTTCCTAACATCATTTGATGAACATAGTTGCATTAAAGTAAGCTTCTTTCGAAACTTACTTCAACAGTGTTGCACACTCTATGATTAATGCTCAAACCTTTTTAGAAACTACTTAATTTCACAATAATACTGCTCAGATGTCCTAATGACAATACATAGTCAGAACAGTGCAAGCAATGTTTACATCACACAGGAAGAGATGTCCCAAGAATCTGGTAGGCTCGGGATTTCTTTGATACAAGGCTATCTTTAATACCTAGTCTTTGCCATTAAATAAACTGAAACAGTCACCAAAGTTAATTTGATGAATACTGTCTCTGATATCCCCTTTTAAATTTGAAATGGGGCTTCTAGAACCAGCTAGATAGCAGGGTCTGTGGTAAACCTTCACATGAACGTCGATACATAGAATTTAAGTACAGACATTTGTACCTGAAATCGCATATGTATACCATAAAAATAAACTATAATAATCAATGCCCCTCAAGAAGATCAAGGTATGACAGAAGTGGGTCAACTATAATGACTTGTGAAATTATTTGGGTATTCATGTAACATTCACAAATATTTGCGAAGATATTTTACTTGGAAAAAGATGCGTCTCAGATTTGCTCTCTTCTTTTTATCCATCTTTTTCCTAGGGCTCCATGCTGTTCTTAATTTCTCTTTCATTAAACTGAATTATCATCTATTACATTAAATCATTATATCTAAGGTCTAGTACAAAACACTGAACAATTTGATTAATAGGAGCAGTTTAAAAATTTTATTTCTAATATTCTTTAGCTGGAACTAGAAACCTAATTCCTACCTATCTCCACATACGTGGTTTTGTACTTCAGTCAAAAGTAGCTTCTCTGAATACATTTAGACACCCCAAAATCAGGATATTGTCATGATTTTTTCAAACAAATTTTCTTCCAGGATCTTTAGATCATTTTCAGCTCACATAACTTTGACTTATATGAGATTAAAGCCCTTGAACCTAGGCATTTAACCTTTCCTGAAGTTTCTGAAATCCATTAAGATTTTCAAAAGGTACTAATGGAAGGGTGCTGCTCAGTGCTTCTGGACAATGCTGCTGCCAAGGCGGAAGCGAGCGCACACACAGCAGACAGGGTTCTGATGAACCAGCTGCACTCAACAGGTTCTTCCCATTAACAATGAGCAACACTGGGTATGCCAGACAGACTTTATTTCTTTTAATTAGCATTCGAATCCTATGACCAGTTACCTTAGTGCTTCAGTAATTTGTAAAACATCACATAATATTATCCTTGTTCAGTTGGACTACACTGTCCCAACTAGTCAGTCATCTGGCATTATAGATCGAATGAATCTACTGGTAGGGAATATTTGCTTTCCTTCCACGACAAGGGGTTTATCCTAGCTATAAAGCCTTTTTAGCAGAGAGGACAACTTGAACAGATGGGAATTTTTTTTCCTGTATGAAAACTAGCAGGTAGATGGACAAATCATATTGCAGGCTTCCCCCTCCTCCTCCTCCCTTGACTGAGCTTTTCAGCCAGCTTTCCAATCAATTATCTCCCTAGCAATTTGTAGATGCTAAATAGGAATTTCTTGCCTCCTAATGCTCTTCTGTGGCCTAGTTCCAACAGTGCATGGATCAGCTCTGTTCATTTCCTCTCAGAGCAGCTCACAGTGAAGGAACACTTCTTTCTTCCGATAGCAGTTGCACATCCCATTCATAGCTGACGGAGCCTGAGCTATTTACCGACCTCTCAAAAGGAGCCGAAACCCGATGTTGTGTGTTGCCTTCTGAGCGTGCGCTGCAAGCCACGCCACCCATAAAGGCTCACAAACACGAGCCCAGAATTCAGCTGCAGGAAGAGATCCCAAGGCAAGAAAGTTTTCTAAAGACTGTGCCAAAAATACAGCTCAAACAGCCATTGTCCGTGCAGGCTATGACAACTGATGACCAGGTCCTCACCTCCATCCATCCATCCCAGTAAAAAACACCTCCGCTGTCACCAAACGGACTTATGTTGAAACAGAGAAGCAAAGCTTTTGAAGCTGTAAGAATAAAAAGCATCTCGCAATTTGACAGCCATACCCTATGTAGTAAACCTTCTCAATTCTTTAAAAACACCTGCCACGTTTGCCTCCCTCCACGGTGACATTGAGATGCAAAAAAATAATAGACTAGAAGCCATTTTTCCCATAACTTTTTTTAGAATTTAATTATGCTTCAAATTCAGTGTGACGTTTTCTACCTTACACTTATTAGGCTTGTGCTGTTTCGGGTCTTATCTCCTTCTTATAATTCCTCTACCTCTTTCATAAGTTAAGACACTCAGAAATGTTTTCTCCTGCCGTTGACGTACAAGACGCTACATCAGTCCTCAGTGTCTCCATCAAAAGATGGTCATTGTAACATGTTTTGCCTCCTTCTAAACCACTTTCCACGTTCCTTGAAGACACCAAAATCTATAGCAAGACTGTGCTTCAAACACTTTAAAAAATTTTTCTAACATTCCTAGAGGCTTTGGTAGAGGATTAAAACCAGCTCATCTTTGCCACTACCTCCAATGCGTCCACATAACCACTTTCAATTTGCAACCTATACTGGCTAAGTTTCATCAAAAATGAAATATCTAGCAAGACAGCTAGACAACTAGATCTTTCATTTTTGATGAAGCAGCAGTTATTCACAGAAGCCTTTGGATTTCACTTTGAATCATCCAATGGAGCATCTGAACATTGTCAGTACCAACTCCATCCTCGCTTCAGTCCTAAATAACCACTCTGGGAGCACAGGACAGTTCGTTTCTCACACACACATTAAGTCCTACAGACTGTCATTCAAGTTATGCACATTATTACCCCCCTGTTTCAATAGTTTATAGTTAGTATCTCATTTAACAGGACAAAACCTGTGCACACATATTCAATTTTAAAAACAGCACATGAGGTTTTCAAACAGTTTCAATTTAAGTATGTGAAAATTCCAAGTAACTCACTGAAACACTGCGTGGTTATAAGTAACAGCAGATAAAAATGCTAAAAAAAAAAATAATTTCTTCCCTTGCCTCTTCAATTCTTCAAGTGAATCCAGAGTTGCTAAAAACAAAAACCCCAACCAAACAAAACCCCATGAATGATCTATTTGGGATGTCTGACTACATGACTTCTAAAAAAGGAATGTTGCATGTTTCTAGTTAAAACTATTTGACATAGCCCCACCTGCCTCCAAACCGGAGCACACCAGGTGCTTCCTGAGTTTGGTTATTTCTCCGCGCTAGCTACAGAGCGACTCGAAGGCATGCAGGCTGCTTTCTGGCAGAGCAAAGTATTTTGGGAACCGTTCTTATTGTATTACAGTGCAGCTTTGAAACAAGATGGCAAAGTTTCATTTCCTGTTCAAAATGGGTAGTTTTATGACATTTGACAGAAAAATCTCAAAGACCGATCCAAATCCTAAATGTTTCTACATAAAATCTTTAAAAGTCCCCTCTCCCCAAGTTTTAAAGTTTTCTGTTAACTCCTTAAACTAGATTTCTCAACAAGACTGCCCAGATTCCTGTTAAGTACCCCCTTCCCGATCTTAACCCTTCCAGTGCTTCCCTTGTGCCCTCTTCCTAGCAGTGATTTTGAATTTTTTCGGCTTTCCAGTCATTTTCCTTGTTCTACTGCACTGCATTCAACCTTCATCACCGATTATTCTTTCCCAAGTTGCTCCCACTCACTGCACCAATGATACCAGCCTCCTGTTAACTTTCTCATATAAATACATCCATGACTTCTTCTGCATAAGTCCTATACAGGAAATACCTTTCATGAGCATCTGTAAAATCACACTACATTTTTTTGCAATCAACCCTTTTCTAAAGTTATTTCTGTCAAAGTGCCAAAGGAAAACTCGCTGACAAGTCAGAAGCATTATCAAGAAATAGTTTTATTATCCCATGAAATATTATTATTGTTTTAAGATAATTAAGTTGCCCTGATTTATATATTAGGCTTTGCTACGCTCTGTCTTCACACTATACACTCCCCACCCATGGAGGAATACATACTTAGCCCCCTGGAAATAAACAGCCTTTTTGGACCAAATGCTTAAACAAGGAATTGACTTGTGGTTAAAACACGAGGTGAGACAGAGTTGTCATCAGGCAAATGTGACCATCGCTCAGTTTTTCATCTGTACAACAGAAATAGTTGTGATTCAGACCCACTCTTTTGTCTCGAGTAAGCTTGGAAAGCCTGTGTGATGAGTAACGTGATCTTTCAGGGTGCAAGCGGTGGATTTGAAACTGAAAATATTAGATGCTACCATAGCTAGTGGTGGCAGTACCACTTACTGTTAAGGCCATCCGAACTTCCCTTGCTTGTTATTTTGCCAAAATTACCACCAGAAGTGGTTGTCTTTCTGGTGGGAAGCCTCTTTTCACTTCCCTGTAAGTGTTTACCCGCAGTCAGCCGGAATATAAATGCTCAAAAGTGAAGAAGCTAAAGTTCTCCAAAGCAGCACTTAGGTATCAACTGGGAAGTGTGATATATGAGCATGTAAGAGAAAGCCTAAACAACAGAGCACAATTTTGTATTAATTATTCAACAATTTATGTGGACACATAATCACACTACAAAGAGGGCCTTATTAAAGGAATTAATTTCCCCAAGGTTTTATGTGTACGTATGCACATAGACTGATTTCCCGGGAAGGAAAAACGGCGTGGTATCAGCTGTTGTGAAGCCTACAATGAGCATCTTCTGGAACGTTCATATCGTGTTGGGCAACTGCCTCCCTTCACTCATCCTCCATTCATAGGAATGAACATGAGAAAGCAATGCACATTCATCGACCGCCTGTAAAGGAAAGTTACTGTGCCCATCTGATACTGTAGATAACACAATCTATGGCTGGCTTAATTGTAATTACAAAATATTTGTGGCTTGCAGCTCACAAGAACAGTAAGTGAAACAATAGTTCTTTCACTTACATAAATTCCCTCTACATTTTAAAGGGAGTATTACAGGATCTTAAAAGAATAGCTAGTACTGAATTAATAAAAGAGATTTATAGAAGAAAATGGAAACCTCTTGTGATTTCAAAATTATTTTATCTTAATGTTATTTTTTCATTTAGGACAGAATCTCCATTTTAGAAAAGTAATTCCCTGGGTGCTTCTAAATCATTCTAAAAAGCACAAAACAGTAAACGTGTACGTAAAATGATTTCTTACAGTGATAATACTGGATCTGCTTCTTCTGGAGTCTACAGAAATAGGCACTCATGCAAATGTTAACCTTTTATTTATACAGGACACATAGTGGCCAACCACTGCTAGGATAACATTCTTGAGACACTTTAAGACCTTCAGCTAACATGTCAGCTTACTTTTCAAGTCAAATAGAGTCACCAGAGGAAAGAACCATTTGCCATACACATCCTATTAATTTTGGAGCATAAATGAAATTATTAACTGAAAACCACCACGTCCTCAATCTTGGGCCATTTTTATAAACACTGCTAGCTTCAGCTGAACCTCATTTGTGCAAGTAATGTTTGGAGTCTGTATTTACACTTGTTTTAAATGATCATTAAAAGTGCTCGATAAAAGTGGTGGAGGACTATGCTGAAAACTGTCAACTCAGCTTCACAAAAACACCCAATAATGCTAATAAAGAAAAAAACAGGGTTCATCAAAATATCAATATTCTAGCACTGCCGACTCATGCAGTCACTCCACCTAAGGGCAGAAAAACCCCCAGGAACTAGAAGTTAGGGGTTCCAAGCAGAATCTTCTTAACATAAAATGTTATTTCACGGAATCATAGAACAATTTAGGTTGAAAAGAGGTTATCAGTCCAACCTCTGCTCAGAGCAGGGCCAAATAGATAGGCTGCTAAAGGCTGTGTCCAGTCTCTAAGGTATGACATTCCTCCCCGAGCCCCTGTTTCTCTTTGACCATCTTCATGGCAAAACTTTTTCCTTACATTTAATCAGCATTTCCTCGTTTCAATTTGTCTGCCTCCCACCATGCCATCACATCCAAAAAAAAAAAAAAAATCCTGGCTCAGGCTTCTCTATGCATCCCCACTAGGCAGCTGTTAAGACTGTTAATACCTCCCTTTCTTTTCTTAGGCTGAGCAAACTCAGTTTTCTCAGCGTCTCCTTCTTCATCATGCGCTCCAGGTACTAAATACTCACTCTTGGTGTTCCCTTGCAGTGGCTCAACCACTACTCACGTTAATCCTCATGACTGCCAGCTCATTCCTCAGAAGCCAGACAGATCTCTTCCTCTATCAGAACCCTTTAAGACAGTGCTTAAAAACAGGCAAGGATGTGAAAACAGTACACATAACCTGTAATTTAAAAAACTGATCTCTTGAATTAAAAAAGCAATGCTGTAACATGTCTCGGTATCATCACCCATGCATAAGTAAAAATCTGTTCCAGGGAAATTACGTAACATGAAGTTTCTATTTAAACCTGCCAAATCACCACAAGAACTCTGATCGAGAGCAAGAGCCAAATTATACAACTGTACTTCCTCATGTCAAGTAAACTGGAAAGTACAGAAAAAAACAGAAAAGATGACTGATACTTACAACAATAAAAAAAACCTTACTGAAACTACAAAGACAAAAAAAAATAGCAAAGCACATTAGCTTTTGACACTATTCCTCCAACACAGTCCTCAAACACCAAAGACCACACTAGGTATGATATGAAATAAATTTTTTAAAAAGCAGAGCGCTTTATTTAGAAATATCTGCTGCTACTGTTTGCTACCTTACCAAGAATTTTTCATTGTTAATAAAATTGTATCACTATCTGTAAACATTTCCCCAGCATTACGATCACACTTGATTGCCAATTGTTTGGTGGTTTTGTTTGCTGTTTTTTTTTTTAAATTATACTCTAAGATAACATCCAGGATTCTTAAAGAGCGTTTAGCTACAAAGGTGACCATATGTTTGGCATCAACTGTGAAGCTCCACTGATGACCTAGCTCTATAAAATACTTTTGAAATCTTAAAGATTTCCTTGAATCCTTAAAAATTACTTTGAAATACAAACATTACAAGGAAACCCTTGTGAGCAACAGATTTTGAAAACATACCAGAGAAACAAAATAAAATACTTTATTAAAATATTTTGCGTTGTGTCAAAGACCTTGGTTTGTGTGAAACTCAAACGAGACAGTCCTGAGCCCCATGACTCGCATGCACACATGTGCACCCACCTGCCACAGGCTCTAATGGAATAAACTGCTGAGCTGTCATCTGTAAAAGTGTAGACTTTTAAATCAATTTAAGTTTTAGTTCTCTCTTTCTACTAAAAATAATCCAAGGATTTTTTAAAATGTTCATCACGCCTCCTTTTTTTTAGATCAACATTTCCTCATTATAAGTTGCTTTATAAAGTCATATTCTGAGGTGGTTCGTGAGAGGAACTTACAGAGGAGTTAAGAGCAGAGTAGTAAAAAATGAAATGCAGTAACAATAACGTTTCTAAAAAGACAGGTATCAAAACAGCCTTGAATTTATTTCAACCATCATCTTACACTTCCTTCTGACCTCAGTTTAAACTTCCGCAGAAGCCTGAGCACCAGGCAGGCAACTTAGACTTAAAAGAGTTTGCGGACTCTATCTTAGCAGTCAGGTGATGGCAACTGTTCCTAAGCAGCTTGTCAGGAAACTGGCAAAGAATAAAACATTATGATGTTTTAGTCTATGCTTTTTATATTTTTTTTAAATTTGACTACAGAGACTGAAATCTAGAGCTCGGGGCTGTGGCACAACTTTGTTACACCCAGACATAAATTCTGGACAAAAAGGATGGGTACAGAAAAAGGCAATAGGATTCGTATTTTTTCTCAAGGGATATCTAGAATGGTTTTGCTTCTCATTTACTGGTGTAACTGATAAACTAGGATGGCACTGTAGAAGTAATTCTCAGTTCTTTTAAAAATGCTTGTGATGGCTTTCACAATTAGAAATACAGCAGAGTGAATAATTTTTTCTTCTTTGCATAAAAATGTTGCAAAATAAAGTAACATACTCTAAAGTACTGATAATTATCAGAAGCTGTATGTCACCAGGAATCTTGCTAATGAAAATGTTGACTTGTTGCCTGTTACAGAAAAAAAAGTAAGGCCACGATGCATATTTGCAATTCATTTGTCACATGACAGTACAACAGCAGCATTTCTGAGTCAGATACAAGGAGCAAAACCAATGCTGGCTTCTTCTGAACACAAGAGTAACCCATGGTGTCTCCATGCCAACACACGTTACGCTTTCCCCGACAACAGTTTCGCAAATACCTTGTGCCAGCATAAACCAACACTGTTACTGCAAAAATATCATCACCCCTCCTTTCCCTTAACAATGGTATGAACTTTTATTGGATTTTATTGCTTATAAAACCACTAGTGAACATGCTATTGTCTAGGCTGTTGGCAAGCCAAGGTGCACATTAACGTTACCTGTCTGCGTTCAGTTCAACTTGCACAGAACGCAATGACCAACGTTTGATGTATACATCCTATAACAAACTTCAGAATTTTGCCCTCTTCACTAAGTAGGAGTCAAGGGACGTGTGTAGCAAAAGAGCGCTTGACAGCTGGGTACTATAAAACTGAAGGCATAATTATAAAATTACAACTTGGTTAAATGTGCACAAAAGCCTTTACGAAAAGTCACACAAACTGCCACCTTTGGATCAAATGTCACTAAATAAGACGTAGGTTTTAGCAAATTAAAATCAAAGGTAATTTAGTACAAGAAGAAAACAGATAGAAACAGATATCCAAATCAGCTTATTTATTTTAATCCACTATTTATCGATGTATACAAGTTGATGTCAAAGTTAGTAAAGTTTCAAGTTTTCTAGGACAGCGAGCGCTGTCTGCACATGCAGATGGTCCAAAGTGATGGTTTCACAGAGTGCGACGCTACAACCCAAACCCAAAGCCAGCGGCAGGCAGTGTTTCACGGCCAGAGACTGGTTGTGTTCCAGCCAAGCCAACCCCAGCTTCAAACAAGCCAGAGGCCAACGACTCTCTCACCAACAAAACCCACACATTACAATTCTCATTCTGGAAACAGTAAACAGATTAAAACTAAAACCTGCAAAGAAATTGTCTGTAACGGATGCAAACAGAAACAGTCTCTGAAACATTTGTAAATAAGCACAATTTTTACTTTCTCACACAGTAATATAGCCAAGTATCAGCTGAAATTTCTTCCCAGATTATTCCATTTCCTAAGTTTTTATCATCTTTGGGTAACTTAACTAGAAGAACATGGAAAGCTTTGACTCTAATGAAATCCATACTGATGCACCCCAACGGAGCAGTAACAAGCAACCATCATTTTATACTTAAATGCCATTTAAAGCAACTGTTCTAGACAAAGGATATATAAGATCTGTCTTTAAAAACAGAACAAAATTACTTTTCCCTCCCTACTTTCCACATGTTTTGTAATGGCTCTATTGTAAAACTGATCTTCAGCTGAGGAGTAGGGGGACTTTGAAGGCAGGGGAGGTGAGCCGGTTTTTCAAATCTGAAGGTTACTACATTGAACAAGTAACATACTGAAGTATTATTTAGATAAAGGATTTATCTACGGGTTACTGAATAACTCAAAAACCAGCCTGAAAACAATTTAAAACGTACCTATGTGCCACATACAAAAATAGTTGCCTTGATGAAAAGACGAGGTCATAAACCTCATTTCAAAGAAACTAATGAAACTGGTGCTACAGTCGTATCTCACTGTGTAGATGGTGTGGGTTACAGGAATCTCACCTGGTCTACAGAGTGGAGATAATCACCAATTTGCAGAACTCACCCTGAAAGAGTAGACACTAAGTAACTGAATAAGCCCTATGATCTTTGAGATGCTACTGGTTCCACTCAACAACGACAACTTGCTCCTTACAGGAGTCAGTCTCCCAGTTTGCTTTCAAATGGGGCAGCTGGTCGAGAAGTGAATTTTTCAGGAATGTTTAGTTCTGTCTTTGAGACTTTTGGTCAAGAGAGAACCAAGAAAAGAAGGTTAGTATGTGCAAGAAGGCAGTAACTCCAAAGGTGCTGCAAAACAGATAAAAGGTGAACAATTTAAGGAGAAACTTGACGTGATTTAGAAACGCAGACAGCCCTGCAGAGTTCAAACAGAAGAAGGTGTATCAGGTCAATGGCAGCTAAACGGAGAAACACTTACAGATAGCAAGATGGCCACCACTACAGGAATACCTAAGGGCTTACTAATATTAAGGTAAAAGATGCATTTTTAAAATGTTAACCTCAACATATAAATGAACGTGTTTAGTTTAGGCACTACAAGTGTATTATAGCATGTAATGTATACGGGGTCACACAGCCACTCAAACTATTAAAACAAGAACCATGCTGCCTAGAAAGGGTTTTAATACCCTTTCAAAATACCTCCCTTCCTAGTGATGTTACCTAGAGGAAGGATTAGAAATGTTTAATAGACAAAGTCTCTATTTCTTTATCCTTCAATCCATTTACCAGTTCTAGTATCTCTTTCACAAACGGTAATGGCTATTCAGACTTCTTTATTCTGTAGGCAGCAATTTTCTCCCCAACTGACTGCTTTTCTCTTTTTAACATTAATTTCAAGTGCTATTTTCTTGCCTGGTCAACCGGAATTGTCAAGATCTTACTCCATCTCTTGGTCATAAGCTTTACATTTGCTTATACTGAATGATTCTTCTCCTTCAAATGATCACCTCTCTCTTCAGTTCCTTCTCCATATTGTTTATGTTAAATCATTATGCTAAATAAAATAATCGCTTTCTCAGTACGTTAAATAGCATGGTTCCCACATGCATTTCAGAAGGAGAAGACAGCTAAGAGAGAAACCAGGTCCTTGCTAGCAAATCTCCTTCCCTTATAAACCTCAAGTATTTACTTTAATCCCACATCTTCTGTATCTCTTCATCAGTTATTAATCTATGAGAAAACCCTCACTGCCCTACCTGTAACAACGTCGTTCTTCTACGTAAACAGAGACTGAGTGGGAAGTTTGTTGAGAGCTCCCGGCAAATTCAAGACATTATATCAGATGAATCACCCTTATCCTCAGGCTTACTGACTCCTTCAAGATCTCTTTTTGAAGGATGCTTTCCCTCTTCAAAAAATCATGTTGATTGTTCCCACCTTATCATATCTATCCGCGTGTGAACTGACTCCATTCATCGCTGCACTTGGTTTTATTAGCCTGCCTGGTAGTGAAGTCAGATTTCTTCATCTATAACTCACAGGGCCCCTCCTGGAGCCCTTTTCAAAGGCTGGGACATGCTTGTTGCTTTCTGTTGGCACTGAGGCGGGTTTTAGCACCAGATTACACACTATTGTTTATATTTAAGCAGTTTCACATTTGAATTTACATTAGAGCTCTTGGATGAATGCGGCCGGAGGCCAGCGATATGTTACACTTGATTTTCCGGAGGATTTTGCCCAGCCTCTTCTAAAATGCATTCAGTAGCCATTTCAATTTGAGACCTTGCCTTTGACTTATTCTCTCCCTTGCTCCAAAGAACGGCCCTCTTGCAAGCACATGTGGGTGTGCTCCCACATATTTTTTGCTCACGAACAAAAGTGCAAAACCCCCAAATTTACAGTTCTTCATTAAGAACACAGTTGTTTACCAGAGGAGGAGATTGAACTACTATAAACAGCTGAGAAAGATGCAGAAAAAGAACCCTGAATGTTGTCCTTTCTTTCCAAAGTAATTTGGCTCAATGACAGTACTTGCAACTTAGGTTCTCAGTAAACCACAATTATTTATATAGAAGAACAGGTTGCACAGAGAGGTTTCCATATCAGAAAAAAGGTTCACCTTGAAATAAGCTTCAAAACAAGTTCTACAAAAGAAAGGACTTGCTAAGAGGGAGCCCAGTAACTGGGTAAAGAAACAACCACAGAGCAGCGGTGACTTTAGCAACTGGACCCCAGGCACATCTATGGACAACAGCATACATGCAGAGGAATGGCACCAGGATGACTTGGTTTTCCATTATTGTACTTTTCAGTCTTTCAAAAATGATTCAATGGTATTTAGTTTGATGTTTTATCGCAGCTTATAAAAAAACCACATTCCTGGGGTATCTGCAGGTTTCTAATGTCACAGTACAGAAAGCTCAGACCATCCAAAAGATAAACGTTTATGGAAACTCAAAGAGATGAAGGTCCTGCCAAAGCTTACTATGTGCTTAGTTTGTAATACACACAAAATGTAGCCAGACCTACAGAGGAAATGAGAATCCCTTTGCATGGGTTATGTTACAATGCCCTGAGATGAGAGCAGCCATAGCCCACCAGAGCCAGTCATAATTTTACCTAGGCTATCTGCTCATTTTTTTATTATTTCCAATGTCCTTTTGGTTGTTTTGCTGTGAACATATTAAATTCACTTCTGGCATTACTTCCAAGTAAGAGCATTAACTGATGACAGCCAACCATGCATGTAAGTATGGAATTACCTTATGTAAGCATCAATTAATAATTTTCTCTCCAGTATTATGAGGAAATACTTTATAACCATTTCCACGTACTAAACATTTAGTCAGCACAAATACTCATGTTTTACTAATAGAAAAGCACAACCACACATACACACACGTACAACAGAGCAAACACAGGGTTGCTGCCTCAAGGACTATCAGCCCTGCATTGACTCTGAGATGCTCAGATCTGATTTAGCCTTCCAGGAAGTCAGATATTAGGCATAGCAATGAATTTATAACACAGGCTGTGAGGTACTCTAAAAGGCATGCATATATTGCCGGAGGAGTGGTTAACTTAGCCAAGATATAATGGAATTACATACAAGAATCCCTTGGAGGCCTTGTTTGGTGCTCTCATTTGCTACTTTGGTTATCTGCTTTTCATATCAATATTTTTTTTCTCCCCAGTATGTAAAAGCATGCTTATAATACAGTGATTTGTTATAATACAGTGACAGTTCTTCAATAAAGCAATTTTAAATGCAAATTACAGACTTCTAAGTTGCCATGCCTGATTGCATCACCTGGAAATAGTTTGTAGACAGCAAATTTAAATAAACTTTGAAAATGTCAATATATTAAATGCAACTACATAAAGTAAGAATTAGCTTTAAATAGCTGATTTTACAGAATTTACAATTTATAGGTAACTACCTAATTCTAAGACACAGGAATAATGTACATTTAAGTAATTCTAGGATGATATTAAAAAAACCCTGTGAGCAACCATATTTGCACTTTTTAAGTATGTTACTTCCAATGAGTTCAAGTATCTACTCTTGGCTTGACTTGGCAAGCTGCCATGTGTGAGAACAGCAATGCCGATTTGCTATTCTCTAAAATTCATAGTTTGAAATGATGATATTTAATGATTATATATTCATTAATCATACCATAAAGAAATGTTCTGATCAGATAACTGGATACAAAAAAAGGATTATGGGATATGCTACTGAAAAACTAAAAAATCCCAGCTTACTTAAAGTGGACTACAATGGAAAAATACAGGTCTCAGTTTTACAAACTTGATTCCTTTATGCGAGTGAGTTTTTCAGAAAAAAAGTGAACTAAAAAATAAAGGTGATTGCTTAGCTTTGTGGTGTGATAACTGGTACCAAGTATCCTACACATTGTTGCAGGATCTCCACTGCGCTGCGCTCGCATCTATTGCAGCATATTGGAGAAGTCAACACCACTGTTGACTTCTCCAATCTAAGATTTTGTGCTTTACTCATTTTGCTCTCCAGATTTTCCACACTTCTCAATTCCCATACATAAATTAGCTTCCTTACCTTCATAATGTTTACTAAGTCTGTTTGATAATAGCGATCTTGGTGTGCATTAGCAGCTGCTAAAGTGAGAAGATAATCATTCCTTGCATGGATAGCCTTGGAATTACACTCGGATCGTCGTGCTTTTAACTACAAAAAATGGAAGTTAAAAGATAGGTACTAATGAGAAGTTAAATGACCAAACCTGTATTAATACTAAAGTAATATGCATATGTACGTATTAATATAGTCAAAACTTCAAGGGATTAATAGCTTAATAGTTTTGTTAATGGCTTTCTAATCTATTTTTCTCTCATGCACTTGTAATTTCACATGCGGCCTTCAAAGAACAGTTGTAACTCCTGCTAGAAAAAAATCTCCTTGTAAATTTGGTCATACGTAATTCTGCACTCTGACTGCCAAAAGAGGGCTCTTATCTTGTCTTTGGTTCTAACAATATACTTTCCAAAATGTCAGTCATCTCTAGATTCCAGATAACTTTGGTCATATGCCTCATGAAATTAGCAGCAAAATGTTAGTTTTTCTTATACTCACCTTTACACTTGCCTTCTGCAAGCTTATTCTCGACTGAAAAAGACTAAGTTTGGACCTGAAACAGAAATTAACAGAAGATATTACTGTCTAACACCATTTCTACAAAAGTACAGGATAAACAGGCCACTGCACTTCACTTCTGCAAAATCTTAATTTAAGTAACTTTTTATGCCTAAATTTTTATTTGTATAGTTTTAAGCAAAGCTTAAGGATCAAAGAAAATATTACAAAGTATGCTCAGCTACATCAGTATTATCTTCATTGCATGTTCTGAAATCTTTTGCACAGCTTACCCTGATTTTGGAACAAAATTTAAAGGCATTGTGA
Source organism: Sagittarius serpentarius (assembly GCA_034782735.1). Taxonomy (NCBI): domain Eukaryota; kingdom Metazoa; phylum Chordata; class Aves; order Accipitriformes; family Sagittariidae; genus Sagittarius; species Sagittarius serpentarius. The sequence continues at coordinate 25,375,517 of JAVKLA010000026.1, forward strand.
AAGACGAATCAGGTGGCGGCTGCAACTCGAGTTATTTTGGTGTTTGATGGATTTTTAGTTAGCTCTCCAGACACAAAGTGCTATAAATTTGAACTACTGGTCATATTAAGGAATATTAATGCAAAATCATTAGTAATTATATTCCAGGAAGCTAGAAGAGTACGCATGTATGCACACATACTTTTAAAAGCAGAATTGGTCTGATTTTCATGTCTGGATTCATGAAAGAGAATTAAAGAAGTACTCAGCTGTTTGAAAGACAGTGGTTTAAAAAGTAAATAAGAAAGCAAAATCAAGTAAATAGCTATTTTCCACTGCACAATACTGCAGTATGAATCTGTCAAAAAATTCACAAGCTCAAGGTTTTGGTTGTTTTGTTTGCTTGCTTGCATGTGTTTACTTTCTTCAGGTATTACAGGTGAACTTATTAAAGTTCTTTTCATCATCCAGCCCCCATAAAGTGAAAGACAGAAAAATTCTCTAATGAAACCATAATTTCTTTTCATTCCCTGAGAACAATTCCGAATAATTTCTATAAATAAAAAGAATAAATAAATTTGCAAAAAAGGGTGAGGCAAACTCCCACAAGACAGGCCAAACTCCAAACTGAAAACATGTGAGTTACTTGCTTTCCTGAAAGGAAGGAAATCAACCTCTTCAGGATGTCAAGAAGCATAAAAACCTAAAGCCTCAAAAATTTATCTTCAAAAACGGAAAATAAGTCCCATCCCCTCTCCCCCTCCAAATGGACTGGTACCAAATTTGAGATCTGTGAAGAGAAAAGGAAGTAAGCAGTCTTTAATTTCAAAGAGATTGCCAGCTCACATGCTGTCCTTTGAAAACATCAAATTAAAGCAGTTAGTTTAACTTCCTAAAGAAACCAGCCTAAGTAAGTTATACTTTACTATCAGGGTAGTAGCATGCTTTAAATCGTTATGAAAACGTATACATGCAAAAGAAAAAAAACTGGCACAAGCTCTCTGAAAGTAATTATCTTTCTTCCAACACAATATCAAGTGTAAAAAGTAATACAAGTACAAATCTGCTTTATAAGCATGCAATTATTTATACATATGCTATTATAAAAACATACTTGGCCTCAATATCAGCTTTCTCCCGCACTGCTTGAGCCATCTGTTCAGTCTCAAAATATTTCTTTTTGCCTTTAGCTAAATCTTTTACTGTTTCTTGTAATTCAGCTTGGATCCTTGTCAACTGGTCCACGCACTGAAAAAAAGCATTCAGGAAACAAAAAATTAATGGTTTTTTGCATCCAAATAATACTATCTTCATCATTTTACTACTCTTTATTACATTTTACACGGAACAATACGGTCTCCAAGTCACTCCTGGTCAATTATTCATGCCTTTCTTTTAAAGCTGATCAGAACATAAAACCGTATTTCTTTCTTTCTTGCTGCTGCTGTTTAACTATTCAAATTCAATGATAAGTTGCAAATTAAACATAAAAGTTCTGAAAGGTTTGCATGAGGTAATCAGTTGAAATAATTGGACTACAACTGGGAAAAATCCAAAGGCAGTTTATTGGAGGTGATACAAAAAATAATTAATCTTTTCTTCTCTAAAATTTAAAACATAAGACAAAAGCTTCCACGTAAAACACAACAACACAACAGCAACAAGAACAATTTGATAAACTTCATTTTAAGAGCTCATTTTTCTTAAACTATTTTGAGAGCTTTCCAACAAACAGGGTTATATCAGAAATCAGTGTAATTCACAAAGAAAGCTTAGAGGCTTAAAACGCATAGCGAGCTACTCAAAGAGTGAAAATAATTCCATCCGATTTCCATACATTTGTTATGTTAACATATGTTATGACATACATTTTAATGTCAAAAAATAATATCCAAAGGAACAGCAGAAAAATTACTGTACTGGTTTTGGCTGGGAGAGCATGCAGTTTCTGCGTAGTAGCTGGTATGGTGCCATGTTTTGGATTGGTGATCAAAACTGTGTTAATAACACAGGGATGTTTTAGCAGTTGCTGAGCTGTGCTTGCTTACACAGTAGCAAGATCTTTTCCATTTCTCATGCTGCCCTGCCAGTGAGTGGGCTGGGGGTCCACAGAGGGGATGCAGCAGGGACAGCTGACCCCAACTGACCAAAGGGGTATCCCATACCATACGACATTGTGCTCAGCAATAAAAGCTGGGGGAAGAAGGAGAAAGGGAAGACATTCTGAGTTACGGTATCTGTCCTCCCAAGTCACTGTTACGCGTGATGGAGCCCGGCTTTCCTGTAGATGGCTGAACACCTGCCTGCCCATGGGAAGGAGTGAAATAATTCCTTATTTTGCTTAACCTAATCAACTGTCTTTATCTCAACGCATAAGTTTTCACACTTGCATCCTTCCGATTCTCATCCCCATCCTGCCAGAGGGGAGTGAGTGAGCGGCTGCCTAGGGCTGAGCTGCTGACCGTGGTTAACCCACAACAGTTACCAGAATGTTCAGCAATTCTTCAAACATCCTATCAGCCACAAAAAAAAATTCTGGGAAAGGATCTATGTTAAACAGAAAGGATCTACTTAACAAAACAAATGTGAATTATCAATGTCTAGAATTATACTATCTTTAAAAGACATTTGTAAAGATTTTCTTTTACCCAAACTAGCTTAAGTACATGTAAGAGTGATAGTTCAATGCATTTATATTTAATTATAGATATTACAGACTAGATGTGGTCAATGAAGGCTCCAGGCAATATTTAGAGGCAAAGCCTCAAGCTAGCTTAAGGAAACCAATTTGCTTTTCAATTTGCCTTCCTGTCCTTCAAAGACCAGACCCAAGGTCCCACCTCTTTTCACATCATTATCACATACCCAACTTCTCCCATTCAAGCTGCCACAAGCTGCCCTCTTACTCAACACCCCTCCTAAATACCTAAGGTTTTTCATTACACTAATTATTAATGCCTGTAACCTCCTTTACAAGCACTGTAAGACTAATAAGGTGATGTAATCCAACAACAGAACATTAACTTCACAGTGTTCAACAATTGTTAAAAATAATATCCAGCCACCTGCAAAAAAGAAGCGTTTTGTTTCAGTTAATAGAAATTGCTTGTCTTCTCAGCACACAATTCTGCTCTCACTAAAAATGTCAAATTCCTTTCTGACTGTAAAGTACATAAAAACTCATGTAAGTTCACACTAAAACCAGTATTTGATGTGTGCAGACCAATAAAGCAATGGGCTCCATAAGGTAAACTTCGTGGTGGGTGGTTTGGGGAGTGGCTGAGGGCAAGATTGGGTTTTTTGAAGACCCCTGATTATATAATAGAAAAATGAAAGGTAGAAAAATCTGTATATATTGGACAGCTGACAGAGACATAAAATCATTTCAAAAGGACTGCGTTTTTGCTACATCAATTGGTATTTTGATCCCTGAAGTCTCCTGCCGGCATCAAAAAATTAAAATATCAAATAACCCCAGTTGTTAACACGATCATTTTAAAAGCATAAAGTAATCTCGCTTTGGCATCTCTGAAGAACAAAAAATTGTCAGGAGACTGGATGCCATTTAGGGGTTTGGGGTTGGGTAGAGACTGCTTGTATGTAAAAAGCTGTTTCAGAGAGCTGACAGAGATGGTTTCTTGTCGCACTGCCTCCATGCAAAGCAATTTTATTCTATCTGCCTTTCAGTCTTCTGATACAGATCCGTGCGAACGTCTGCAGTGGTGGCCACATCACCTTTCCTGAAGATACCTGATGAACGTACACTGCAGCTCTCTGCCTTTTGTCTTCCAAGGCCAATGTATGAAACCACACATCACTTATGGGATAAGCTTACAAGGTCTCTGGGGAAAGATAATGGCAGGGAGTGGGCTGCTGCCCTCAAACCAGCCTTCTCCTCTGTGTCCAAGAGCCGCTAAGTGAAGGCGGCAGATCAGTTTTCTTAAGAGGTCAGACGTGGTCTGCAGGAGACACATTTATTACCCCTGCTTCAGAGTCACCTTGCGATTTAGCAATATTTTTCAGCAAATTATGATGAGGTTTTCTGAAATTGTTCCAGTTTAGTATTAAAACGGGTCATAAAAATGAAGTTTCTATACGCTACCAAGTTGAGGATGTAAAGGTTTACAGAAACATCTGGAAAATAAAGATGACATCTCATAAGGGCAACTCAACACCTACTGCAATCTCGGAAGGAGACGCTGCTTCTAATAGAAACTTGATTTTAGATGGGCATTCCAACATAACGTCACAAGTATTTTACTGACTCTAAATTTCAATTTTGATAAGCTTTTGTCTGAATGGAGGTCAGTATAATATATTATTTATCTTTTTAGAAATCCAAAGGAAAGGTGAGAGACTGCACTGTATAAAACAATAAATTTGTTGTGGAGGAAAATTAATACCACCAAGTGGATGGTTATTCCACGTTGTCGAAAAAGCGTATCACTGTTAGAATACTTTCAACCAGAAGTACCGCCCTGATAATTGTTGTAAATTGTTCTGCTAATTCAAAAGTGCAAGAAAAAAGGACCCTCTATCATTTATATAAATTTAAAGAAGTGGTCTCCACTTCTACTGGTGACTCAAAAACACTGAACTATCAGCACTTGCAGAAGAATAAAACTGGAGATATTTACCCAGTAAGGATACTATAAAATTGCTATAGCATTGTTTGGAAAGCTTCACAGAAAAAAATAAAATTCCACAGGACAATAAAACAACATTAATAAAGTTCATTTTTCCTCCAGAAAAACAGGTATTGCACACGCTTCTAAGAGCTGTATAATAATTTGTTCAGAAACTGAGAGCTCATGTTACACTAACATCTATTTAAAAGTTTGTAGCCAAATATTTTACAAGATACTACTCTAGAACATATAACTAGGTAAGTTACAGTTAGCTGTTGTCACTTTTTAGCAAACAAAACTGAAATGGTGTGTTGTTTGGGTTGCTGGGGTTTTTTTGTCTTTTACCTTGAATGTAATCATTCAGCTTACCTCAATTAAATGCAGAGGTGATGTTAACAAGTGCTCGATAATAATGTACAGAAGGAGTATTTGTAACTACAACTAATACCTCAGCAAGTGTCTTCCACAAGCATTTCTATTTCCTTCCTTATGTTATGTTTCGTCCAAGGCACACAGTTAGCATTTCAAAAGAACATTCTTGAAAACTTCTGAAAATGTATGTCTGGTGCAGTAGTGACTTTCTGTAAACTACTCTCTTTAAAACAGGAGGCTTTCTCCTTGCTCCAGCAAAATCCGCAGAACACAAACACAAAATAATTAAAATACAAAGAGTACTTAGCTTTACACAAATCACATCACTGTATTTTTAAAATGTGTCTTACTGCCTTATGGAAACAGATGGAACACAGTATTTTGTTTGAAATGCATTCTGTATTAAGAGGTATGGTAGAAACCTCTTAAGACATAAATTACTTTCAAAGGCAACAACCAATTAAATGAAAGTCAAGCTTACTTTTTTCCCTTGAACTACACTATTTTCTCTGCATGGATTAACAGATCACTTATAGCAGCTTTTGGAATACGTACTTGTGATACCTTTACAGGAGGTGGCTGGATAAGCTGCATTCTACATCTTGAAGACTGCACAGGTCATTCCTTCACGTTTAATATATGCCTTTTCTTAGAATCAGAAGCTATTCTAACAAGTCACTTGCAATTATCACTGCAAACCCAATTCAATGTCATTGCCACAGCATGATGTTAGATTTGCAGAGGTAGTTTTGACCAACTGCATATCACATTTTTAGAAGACTCATTTCCAAGCAATTTTCGTTTCGGATAACATAGCTCAGATCTTCAACAAGCTGGCTATTTACTTCCGTAAAAACATGGACAGGAAGAGACTGAAAAGTACATACGTATTTTAGAAGTGCCATACTAAAACATTTCTAATAACCATTTTTGCTAAATAAAAATGACAAAAGTTCAAAGAACTTATTAAAGTGCAAATACCTTCTTCAACTGCTGTTCTTTAAAGCACCGTACAGTCCTGGCTGGTTCAGAAATTAAGTTTTTATAGTTCTCACAGATACTGAGTCGGGATTGGGCCACTTGCATCGTGCCTTCTAAAAGTGATTTCCAAACTGAGTACATGCTCCTAAAATAATGAAACACAGAAAGGTTATGGGAAGGAAGAAAGGGAGGCCAGGCATTACACTGAAAATATGGGTTGGTTTACATAATAGCAGCGCCATTCTTCAAAGTACTGCTTTTAAAAATAAAAGCTAAAGCACAATCCTTCATGCTGATCTAGCAAATATCTGCACTTTTAACAAAAATTTTAACTCAAGTTTTACAAATTTTCCCTCCTGTCCCTGTTCAGTGATTTAATTTTTTGGTAAACATTTTCGGTTGAACCTGTTGCTCCCATGGAACAGGCCCTACAGAACCCAGCAGCCAAAGCCAGATCAGATGTTGACAATTTTTTAGAAGAACATGGATTTTGTGATTTTGGGCATCTTGCAATCAAGCAAATAGTTACAGACTTGTCGTGGTTTAACCCCAGCCAGCAACTCAGCACCACGCAGCCGCTCACTCGCTCCCCCCCTACCCAGTGGGATGGGGGAGAGAATCGGAAAAAAAAGTAAAGCTCGTGGGTTGAGATAAGAACAGTTTAATAGAACGG
>JAVKLA010000026.1:25382249-25398325 GCA_034782735.1 Sagittarius serpentarius
TACCACACTGAAAACACAGCGCTGTACCAGCTACTAGGAAGACAATTAACTCTATCCCAGCCGAAACCAGGACAAGACTGCTCATCAATTTTGCCTCAGCTACCTGTACTTTCTTCATCATGTGTAACAGGCCAAAGACAACAACCATGGCTGTGTAGTGAGCTTTGCAGGGCCCCAATAATTTACCACAAAAGCTCAGAAGTGCCCAAGTGAGAAGCAGAAGGTGGAGCAGGGTGAGCAGGGGAAGAAGGTGACAAGATCTCCCCTGCAGCTGGCAGAAAGGAAAGATTCCTGGCGCTTGCAAAGCCCGAGTACTTGGTAATAGGAAGGGAGGGGGTGGCAGGTATTTGGAGAAGACCTCTGATAGCATAGAAGGTGTACTGAGTGGGGAGCAAACTGCAGGTACAAGGGGTCTGTGTTATGGGAGCATTTTATATACACTTAAGACTCATAATTCAGTGTGAACGTACTGAAAGTCCAAAACACAAATCTATCAACAATTTTTTCCTGTTTGAAATAAAACTTGTCAGAATACAAAGAACACATTAAAATACAGTATCTTACAACTTCTTCAAAATATTTAGGAGGTACTATTCAAAGGTAGGAGGCTTTCAGCAACTGAGTCATTTCTGTTTTCATGTTATGATCCACCTTTCATGTTAATGAAACTGAGTTTGTAAACAACTGTTTCTTGCTTTGCCTCCTCCTTGCTGTCAGATGTGATCTATGCGATCTTCATGAAGAATGGCCTCCTAAAAAGAAATTTGTTGCTGTCTTTTTCTATGAAGAAATCCACATGCTTATTACTCTAACCTTAAACCTATTTACTAAAATATATATTCAGATACAAGCATTAACACCCAAACAAAGTGCACAATTGCAGTTGTTGTCCTGTCTTGCCATTTTGCTTTTCCAGTCTTCCTAAATTATTCAAGTAATAAACATCTATTTAAGACTAATCTCAGAATTTCAGGGGAAAACAAAGCTTCATTTTTAACTGGCAATGCTCTACAATGAAGAAAAAAATAACTTTATCTACAGAAGAGCAGTGTTTCATTGTTGAGTAAAATAATTATACAAATTGAAATTATAAAGACAGCAATTTTGAGATATCCAACTGTTAAATTACCTATAATCACTTCGTTCATCAGCTTTTATTCCAAGCCAGTCCTTCTTTAAGTATTGGCTAGCCAGCTTCTGAATGCTCTGTTAAAAGAAGAAAAAAAAGAAAGTTAAAAATAAGAGGCACCTAAAATAACATTTTTGCTCCTGTATCAGACAAATGATAACCTGACATATAAAGAAGCAACCAATCTATAGTATTAGCAAACTACTAACATTGCAAGACTGTTATTTTTACCCCTTTTTATATTTTTTGTTTGACTTTAATTTCTATTGAGAATAATTAATGTGTTTCATATTAATATTTTAAATCAGAGGGACTCTAGCTGAGATCTACACATGCACACCTCAACTCTGAAAGTATTTCTGCATGTGACTAACCCCAGCGACACCAATAATACAGATGGTGTTTGAGCACGGTGTGGCAGGATCAGAGGCAGGAATAATGCAAGTAAAATGTCTCCATTTGCCACAGCTATAAGAATCAAAATGGACATGGGGTTCTGAGAAGCAATGACATATCTGGTCATTTATGTGCCCAAACTGAAATGCACAACTTCCATCATTCAGGGTTGGACTGTTATCAGTGAACGAAAGAAGCTCTACCGCTCACAGGATCAGGCCTTTGCTCAGAGGATTACAACAGACTAGAGATTGAAAAATGCAGTTCATTTTTAATTATTAATGTTAATTACACTCTTCAGTCTCTACGTTTCACTTTGCATGGTCTCAGAAAATCAATAACAACCTTTTCATACTCAAGCTCACAGAGCAGCAAAATTTAATTTGTAAACAATGCAAGGGAGGGGAGTCACTGTGGCGGCAGTCCCTCCTTCGGCTTGTAATCTCATTTAACAGTCGGTATATATCGCTTATGAATTGAGTACCATTAAACAGAAAAGAGGATGTATATTATCCAACTCATGGAGTTGGGTAACGGGTTTGTGAACACTGAGCAGTGTTCCTCCTTCTTCAAAAGAGCCATCGCCGGAGAAGCACTCTCCAGCTTTTGTATAAAAGTCTATTTAGCAAAGAAGTGGGAGACTTGGGTTGAAATTCCCTTTCCAGCCAAGAAAAATCAAACCCACAGATGCTTTCCAGAAGAGTGTATCCTGAGGAAAAGCCTGGATTGAGACTTCTTCACATCCAACCCACTCAATGAGAGGCATGGCGCAGTATCATTTGTTTGTTTCCCACGCTATATTTAAGATGCTATCACCTGCTAGGACAGCCTTTAAGTTCTCTATCAGAAGTATCTCAAAATTCACAAACCAATTTCATTCTTGTCTTATTAGCCCATTCGATGCTAAAATTTATTACCAAGCCTACAATCTGATTGACACTTTCACAAAGAAAAATGTTAATTGTTGCTAGGACATCATTAGTGGAAAACTTCTGCTCCCTCATATTAAAAATATCTATTTCACCTTAGAGTCCAACTCCAGCTGCTCTGAACCGACCTGCTGAGCTGGGTACCAGTTTTCAGTGTTAAAGATGTTTACACTAATTGTCCTTGTGAAGCCGATTTCTTAACACGAAACCCATTAATATGTGTCCCACTGTGTTGTTATTTCCCATTCTGAGCTTCCACACCTTCCCGAGTTACATTCCCTGATTTCCATTGCACTTTTTGCTCAGTTAAGGATCATTTTCAGATTCCATGTTGGTATTTCACTCTGACATGTTCACGTATACAGTCAGCAACACTTTCCACAGGTAAAGTTATGCCTGTAACCATAAATTCTTGTATTTCCACTGCAGTTTCTTCCATTTAAAAAAAAATGCACGAATTGCATTAAGTAGCTGTTGAAAAACCCAGATAAAAGGAAAAATAACATTTTGTTTAACTCTGGCAGAGGAATTTGTGATGAGATTTGGAGCTTTATTAGGTGCTCCCACCTGGTGCTATTTTCATGCTTCCATCCCTTCTGTATCAGACTCCACACCTACGAGATGTGCCCCAAGATGCTGAACATTCACAAACACAAAACTAACTGAAAAAAGCTCACTAGAGGTTGAGGACAAGCTATGCCAAAATTAAAGATGAAAAAAGTCACAACAGGGATCGATAAAGCCATTTTTGCACACAGAAACGCTAGTACTGATGTCAGCAAATCAACTATAAAACCAGCGTGATTAAACGAGCTTAGCCATTTATTTTCAAACTGAACAAGCTCACCACTGAAATCAATGAAACATGGAAGAGAGGGCTCCAGCTGCATGTCAAAGGTGTCTGATCATTTAGTATTCATTCATGAAAACTGATAAACCAAGTGTTGGCACTTCACACACAACTGCTGTAAGCAAACGTACAGTTTTTCATTAGACCAGTACCGTAGGTTTGCTTTCTTAAAATTTAAGCTGAATGTAACTTTTTTGTACAAGATCCTCCTTGTTGTGTTCTCAATAACACTTCTTGTCTTGCTCTACTAAAACAAAGATACCACTGTTGGGCTCAAGCGGGAAGTCAACTGATTGTTTAACCTTTGGCATCGCTTGACTTCACCCGCAGCCTAGGAGCGTGCTCATTTTTTCCTCAAAGGTGCACATCGATCCCATTTAACAGGCCTGAGGTAATGATATTTAAACGCAAAAATAAATTTGTAGAGAGGCAGGAACAGTAGTCCATGCAGAATGCTCTCCTGATTTCAATACTGTTTGATGGCACATTTCCTCTAATATTTATTTAAAAGTAACTTTAGAGGATGGGACAGAGCTTCACTGAAAAAAGGCGCTATCAAAAATTACAACATAAAACCCCATCCAAAGTTAAATGAAAAACATAAAACCTTTCCTTCCTCTCAGTTTTGGTGGGTTACAGACTGCCAGAGTGTCACGACTTACAATCCTGTTCAGGAGAAGCAATATTGTGAGGTCAGTGTATCTGCATCCCCAGCCACCGCGTGGCTCATGAGCCCTGTGTGTCCCACTGTGCTGAGCACCTCCATGTACCGTGCAAAGGCACGGGCCTGCCTTCAAAACCTTTAATATCCGAAGAAACGCTAAAACAATTTTTAGTATAAAAAGTAAAACTGTAGCTCACCAAAACTACAGTCTGCTCTCTGATGGCTGCCAAACAAGAAAGTTTCTTGATTTAATTTTTTCCAGTTCATTCTAAGGTGTATATCATTGAATTTGAAAAAAAATTCAGTTAATTATTTTTGAACAGTAATAACAATCGATTTGTTTTAAAGTATGCTATTTTTAATCAATAATTATTGACATGAAAGGTCAAAAATGCCTGAAATCCCCTGCAAGCACTGTGCAGCCTCCGCTCACGTACTTCGTGATTCGCTTGTGTGTGTTATTAACAAATTAAGCAGGATTTAGAAAGAGTAAATATAAAATAGTATAAACAGACCAGCTGTCACATAAACCCAGTTTTAACTCATCTGAAGAAGACACATATCCTTCCTCCATGTCTTGGTTTTGCCTTCCTCCCCACCATCAAAACGCATGTTGTATCACTATGCTACAAACACATTAATATTACACATTCATGGGTACTTCAACTGTTTGCAAATCTGCCTAACAGATGGATGGATGGGACATAAAATTGTGTCAATCAATCACCCAAGGAATCAACACCTATAAATGAAATTCTGCTGAACGGAAAGACCATCCAAAAATCAGCCCAGTTTCACATATGCTCAAATTAATATTTCCCAGTGCTGCAGCTCCTGTTTGATGTTCTCTATTACCAGATCTTACCTCAAGTCTACTTACTGGTATTTTTTAATAAGGTCAGTTGTGACAGATATTGGGTGAGGAAAAAAAATTATGTAATACTAACAGAAAGTAATTACCAACAGAAAAGAAAAGATGTCCCAAATTAAAAGATCACTGATAGAGAAGTATGCATCTTTTAAGAAGATATATTAACGATATTTTTCAAAGCAGTCCTAAGATCTTTATCTGTAATAATTGAGAGGTGCTAATGACAGCCAGGTCCCCTAAAACCTACTATTGATTGCAGAAAGCATGGTAGACATGAGCTGATGTAACACTGCATTTTGGAAAATATCTATCAACCAGACAAATTCAGTGCTCTTTTTCATTTAGGTGGTTTCAATACCTTGCATCATTTTGATCACTTCTCTTTATCAGAGCAGAATCCATCAACCAGCCCCTTATAACCTTCATTTCTACAAATAAATCTATACTCTGCTATTACTGTTGCATTAAAAAGGAACCTAGAATTGAGGACAGAGAAATACTGTCCTCTGAGTAATCTCTAACATTCAGCGAGCCAAGAAATGCCAACATAGGCTGTAAGCAAACGGCCCAAATAATCCCTCCGAGCGGGAAAAAGGAAATGGATGGTAGAAAAAGCCCAGCCAGAAGGTAAGGCCTTAGGCACACGCGAAATCTGAGGCTGGCAGACGAGAAGGGCATATGGACAGCAGCTGCTGTAACAAGTCTATGATTGAAAAGCTTCCTCTGGCCCTGCAGCGATGGTGGGACCCTGAAACAGCCAGCAATGGAGAAGATGCAAAGGAGAATTAAAGCAGGAGAAAAGAGGAGAGTTCCTACCTGCAGCCAAGTCCGAGTTGGGAAGATGATGTCTTGTATGTTTAATATTCATTAGCTACTACATAATGTTAATACAGTATTATTCTCATTTGAAGAGCAACTTTTCCAAGCACTGATCACTGACAAGAGACAAAAAATAATGCTCCCCCCCCGTCCAGATGCATGCACGACAATTTGCTTGACTGATCCTTGAGATCACTGCCTATGTGTTCTGTGCCGCAGCAGCAGCTTGCTGACATTACTTTGTTTACTAAGTAACATTATTTTGTTTGCTAAGTACACTTCTGGCAGGCAAACACTCCACAAGGGAAAGGTTTTTAGCATGTCTCTCTTGACTTGACTTCTCTGGGAGGAGTGAGGTTACTCGCAATTCAACTGACTTCACAGAAGTTTGGAAGCCAGTTGTACTATTCAAGATCTGCAAATTAAGGCTCGTCAACAGCAGCAAGAAAAAGTAACAGTTTTATTATGTATAAATTCTTATTATCAGACCCATCCATTGCTTATGCATGAAAGAGCTTTGTTCTGTTTTGTTTTTAAATGAAAAAAAAAAGGTTCAGTAATGTTGGACCATTATTATTGGGAGTTGTATGTAAGATAGAAATTTTTATTTTATTTCAGTACTTCTCGTTCTTCAAAAATAAAATTGTGTTACGTTAAGAATTTCTTGCCATTATAAAACCAGCAGTTTGATATCAGGTATTTTTAAAATCACATTTTTAGTTGTAGGAGAGTAAGACTGGCTGAGAATGAAGAGAAACTACCATATATAGAGAAATCTTCCAAAAAGAGAAGAAAAACCCCCACACAACTGAGCTACGTGAAATTTCTACATTTTGAAGAATGCTTCTACTACAAAAATGAAAAAAAACAGATGCATCCAAAAAAGACATTTCAGATGCTTGTGCTTCCCCAATGTTCTCAGATGCTATTCTTAAATCAGAAAGATTTTACATGACTTTAGCTAGCTCAATGAGTCTGACTCGGTGAAACATTGAGATACCTAGTGCCAAAAATTTCGTAGACAGCTTTATCAATCATACAGATGTTTTTTTCACAAGCTTGAAGAGTAACTTGAAACATATTTTACACTGTTGCCAATCTCTTCAAAACATTTGGACAGGGAGAAGGGAATGTGTGGGAGCAGAAAATGCAATGCAGTCTCCATGGTGAGAAGAGGACTCCAGCTCTGGAATACAGCAGAACCATTTAGTCTCAGTATTAAATTCCAAGATAGTTATTAAGTGTTCACGGTGATTGTTTAAAGTGGTATTTTATTTACTAGAGCTAGATTCAATAAAACTGTTAATAGTTTAATGAGAATGAACTCTCTTCAGCACAGACTCAATTCAGGGATTCCACACAGGATATGACTTGGTCCACTTTACATTATAAGCTGACAACAAAACAACTGTCAGACACAATTATTTTGCTCAGAGCTTACACAGGGCCTCAGGCAACGAGAACGTGACTAAAGTGCTGCTGCAGCACAAATAAAAATGAAAACAAACCACAAAACAGGCAGCACATGGACTTCTACAGCACATCCTAATACTTTCTAAAAGGCACAGATCAAAACTATGCTGGGACTGTTTATCTGCATTGCCCTTAATAGGGTTAAATGACCGATAAAAGAGGCTTCCGTGTGCCTGCAGCATCAATTGTAAAACTCCCCAGAACCATTACGAAAGGCTGGTTATCTAATGTAAAGCTGCGTCTCTAATCATGTTGTTTCTCCTTCCTGGAGATGGGGTATTCCTTCCTACCATTAGATGATTCCAGTTCCAGGAAATACAGAGTTTCATTCTTTCATTCACAATTTCTTTCCAAGCTGCTCCATTTCTCTCTCTCTTTTTTTTTTTTTTTTTTTTTTAATATTTTAAGAATTACAAGGCGGAAAAGGAAAAAAAAGGGGAAAGATGAAAAATTAATTTACAGCAGTTAAATTATCACCTAGGGCACTCTTGCAATCAGGTTTAGCAAAGGAAACGTCAAATCTCTTATCCTTCATGGGTTTTGTTAATTTGTTTAAGAGTTAAAACGGTTACTTCACCGGAAGCATGTTAATTCTTTCCAAAACATCTTGCTCCTGGAGTTCAGCATTACTTTCTATATTCAGTCCTTAAAAGGGACAAAAAAATAAAACAAACCCCCAAGAACTGCTTAGTCCACTGGTAGGAGTATCTGTCAGATCCTACAGAAAGGAAAGGCAAAAGGCCATCTACATGACAGTCCCCCAGGTTCAAGGTGGAACGATCCCACAACAGTGAAGGCCATTTGGGAAGGACCATGGAATCTTATCCCTATTCCTAACTATTTTTATTCTAATGTGGTTAATGTCACTTACTGCAATTTGCAGCACATTATGCAGCAGATAAACCAAAAAAAATTACAACAGTCTTTTTAGTGTTTCAAGACTTTCTTAATGCTTTAGACTAAAAAAGTGCCCTTCATTCAAACCTAAATTTTTCAGTCTTAGTTTGTAACCTGCTTATTTTCTTTGCCCTTGATTTTTACTGCTCTCCTCTGGTCTCTCTCCAGTTGGTCCAAATCTTCCTTGAAACATAGCAGCCACCACTTGAAAGATAGTACGCTGATTTTTCAAGCTGATTTTGAACTTCAGTACTGTTGGCACTCACCTGCTGCCCATCCTGAGTCAGTATCAGTGAATTTAATAAGCATACATCCTCCTTCCTCCTCCAGGCTATTAATGATAACGCTGACGACTAGCAGATTAAGGACAGGCCCTAAGAAACCTCATTCATTTTAACAAAGAACTACTTGATATCTAAATGATTTTCCAAATGTTTTTCATCACAGGTTTGTCATTTTATCCAGACCACACTTCCCTAACATGCATTTTAGACCACCACATGAAAGAATCAATAACCTCCCTAAAGTTAAGACATCCAGCACCTTCTCTATTTACAGACCTCTTACCCTGTAGGAGCAAAAAAGAAGTAAAAAAATTATACCAAACTAGGGTTAAGTGGTTTTTCTTAACACTACTATTTGTTGCTGCAATGCTTTTCTAGGAATTCAAACTAACCTGAATGATACATAACTTAACTCTTCCTCCCTCAGCACTCCTTTTAAAAAAAACCTGGCACTAAGTTTGCCCCTTTTTTCAAAGGTTTCGAAGTTTTCAATGACAACACCCACCCCTTTAAGATGGGAAATTATTGGAGGCTAAATCCTCTGCAACCAAGCTGACTGGACCTAGAGCCAATTCAGACTTACTCATCAAATATCCTCTAACCTATTACATTCCTGATCTTTCATCAGGCCAAGATAGATACATAACCTCGGGATTAATATGAGCCATTCTACCAATAGTGCTCTACTTCACTTGGCCAAAAATACATGTTGGAAGTTTCTTTATCTGCCTATCTCCTCTATTAATCCCTGACAGATTAGTTCAACAAATTTTAAGTAATAAAACCATACTTTACTAAGCTTCAAACTGTTTGCTTTTCTCCAAGTTCTCCTGTCTTTGGTTTCCAAATTTTAGGACTTTAGGTACTCATAAAAATAATTGTCATCTTCATGATTTGGCACCATGTCCGTAACTAAATTGCAAATCCTTCCAACTCTAAACAAGTTACAAACTAGAATAAAACCAGTTACAATGGCCAAGCTAAGTATTCATCTGCATAAATTATTTTCGCTTTCTAAATTATGTATTTTAAATTGATAAACTACAGATATGTTGCCATTCAGAAATGTTCCAGGTTATTTTTAAGGCCTTTTGCTAAACTACTCCTAAAAAAAACCAGTCTACATTGATGCCAAACTGTCTTACTGCACAGTCCAGTGAGTATTTCAACGTGTTTTCTCTTCTGAATCTAAACTGTACGGTTACCTGACTGGTATTTAGAGCCAGCTACAAATTTAGGGACTCTCTTCTTGCAGACACAGCAATTTTTAGCTCCACAACCTGTGAGGAGGTAAAAAATGCCAAGCAAACAGACATCCCCCATCTCTCTGAGACACCAACAGAAACAGAAGCAGCCTGAGCAGAATCACCCCCCAGTCTCTGCTTGAAATGTGGGAAACTGCTAAAAATTTTTTTTAGTCTTCAAAACATAAGTAAATTGTGTTTAGACCATATACAATTACTCTTCCCTATACTTGCAATAACTTTTTCTAGATTGTGAACCTGTTCTACATAAAGCTAAATATAGAGTCCTTTTTTGTAGCTAGATTTCTTAAAGTCCCTATGAAACTGTCAGAAAACCTAAGGAAAAGGCAGAGCCTTAGATTATATTAAAAGAATTCAGAAGGTTCCCACCACATCACTTTGTTGTGTAGCTGAAGGCAGATTAGCAGCTCTGGAGAAGGAATTTGTTTGCCTCTCAGTTCAAAAGTCCATGCTTCTGGAGCAAATCCCCACTCCTGATAGATAAACCTAAGTCCCGTATAGTGTTACTGAATGAGGTACCCTTGCTTTACACAGTTTCTTATAAAGCAGATCTCTTCTCCATCGTACTACACTAGACAATACAATTTTGGGCTGAGTTTATTTTATACTTTTAGGTAAACTTTTAGTAACTTTGGACCTTGACTAGCACACCTAGACATTAAGGACAAAGCCTCTGAAATCCATTTAGTATTCCATGAACATTCAGCATAGAGAATGAATGATGAGGTTTTGTTAGAGGAATGTGCTTTCCGTCAGCAAGTGTTATAAAGTCTCGGGTGCCACACTGCAACAGAAAGGTCTGCAGAACCCTGTATCTGTAGATGGAAGGTATTTTACCTTCAGACCACACAAAGCAGAAGTAAGAAGTGCCAGCACCATAATTTAACTGACCCCCGATGGAGAGGAAGAGCGCAATTTCTTCCAGACCCCCTGCTCTCAACTGGTGTTTCGGAGGAACGTGCCAAGACGTCAGCACAGAAGTGCTACCAGCTCTGCTGCTTACAGCCAGCCGTCGCAGACTGCCACAACTCCTGCAGCCACTTGAAACTGTTTAAATTATTCAAGATCTTCTCAAGGCTCCAGAATAGTTGGGAATCAAGAGGGCACAAACCACCATCTGTGAAGATTCCCTCGCTCTACGTTTTGAGGCGCAGACCATGTAAAACTGGTATTAAAAGACTGAAGAGAATGAAGTAATGGCTGAACATCTGGTTTTCTCCATTTACAGGTCTGATTGCTAGTGTTAATTCCAAGTAAAGTTTCTCAGGACACAGCATCTTCACCTATGCAAAACATAATCCAAATACCATGTGTAAAAGTGGTAGTAAAAAAGCAGTTGTATCATTCACTCAAAAGAGGAACTACTTTCACACTTACTGGACCCACCAGTCTCCCCTGCTCTCTGTGAAACAAATGCCACATCCTTCCTCTGTCTCAAACAAGCAGTTTGCACAAACCTTATCTGAGCAAGCACTGCCTGTGAAGGAGGAGATGGGAGAGATCTGTATCACTTCCTCACCATCATTTTCTGCTGTTTTAAGGGATTCAAGCCAAAAGCACCTCTTTAATATGACTTTGAAGGCACTTGATGTCGGGTTTGAACTAGCGCTGCTGTCAGGAAGAGGTATTTTTCTTCTCTGCACAACATTCTATTTGAACTGCTGAGAAATATCACTTGCAACAAGCACAAAACTGACCCCATGGACCCCTGAAATGCTGATCACCTCTTTCCCCCCACCCAACTGGGAGGTCCATGGTGGTGGAGAGAAAGACAGACAAGGATCATGATCTGGTGCTGTGGGAAAAAGCAAAGCACCAATTAGGACCAAAAAGAAGAGGCAACATCTTCTCAAATTCTCATCTTCCCCATAATTATCTCCACAAGTCCTGTTTTGCTGACTGAGACCATAACCTGGCATTTCCCAGTTTTGTAATGTGTGAGGATTTAGTGTAGCATTAAATTCCAAATTTCCTGTAATTCAGATCTTGGGTGGCTGATGAAGTACAGCAACAATTTCATCTTCTACAGTATTTTTGGCTGGAGAATAATGTGACAACCACTCTTCTACAAAACAGAAGAACCAGGACAGGATCTGGGAGGCAGAGACTGAACTAGGGATTAAAAATCGACATTAACTAGTTCACTTGTTTGATGGAAGAATTTGAAAGAGAAAAACCTTTATCATCCTTTCAGTGAAACAGCTCTAACAGCATCGATCTGCACCAGTAAACAGCTCTGCATGAGCACTTTCAACACCACCACTGGAACCAGTTTCTGATTCAAGACATTTGGTAAAGAACGTAGCAAAAAGATTAATATAGCTCTGCATCCCCCCAAATTTGATAACCCATTCACGCAGCTCTCCTGCCCTCAGTAACTTCAACTTGTCATAGTCAACATTTACTATTTTTTTTCCTTCTCAAAAGGGAATTGCTTTCTTTACCCCCACCCCAGAAAAAGGAAAAAAGGGGGAGGGGGGGGCAAGACTATTTATAATCTAAACAAACCCTTTTTTGAGGAGACTGGTCAAGCAATGTTGCCAGCTGATCCTACTCTTAAGCCTGGTTTGTAAAGAAACCTGAAAATCAAAACTTTTGCTTCCAAAACAGTGCTTAGTGCTTGATGGCAGAGAAACAGTTGAAAACCAGGATAAGCACACACTGGAAGCACACACTCTCTTGCACACACTGGAAGTTCAAATGTGTTTTTTGAAGCGACTTAACAGTTGAGTCAATTCTGTAGCGATTTTCTGGGAGATGAAAGGATGCCTGATTCATGCAGACGTACAGAAAAATTAAGCAAAAGAAAAGAACTGTACAAGAATAAAAACACTGAACCACTGGATGGGACACTAAAAACATAGCAAGTAAGTCATAGTAGAATATAACATTACAGAATGTATGTATTTTCTTACATCATTACATTAAAGTGTAGAAAGATATGAAAAGAAAGTGTAAACTGAGAACACAGGCCAGAAATTATCTGAAAATATGATGATAAAATTACATGCTAAATCAGTAATCCACAAACTCAGATTAAGCAACAATAAAAAGAGACTCTTCAAAATTAGAGACTTACAGAGACTGTAAGAAAGGGGATTTAAAAAAAACCTGAAGAACACATATGACATCGAGTAGTATGTTAATTCAGGAAGTTCAGTTAAGGAAAAATCCATAGTCCAGTTTTACTTCCACTTGATCACAAGGTTATAAAACACATGTAGCTGAATTTTGACACGGTGAAACACAGAGTTTCAGAAAAGAATTAAATAAATGGGAAGTTGAAATTAAAACCAGCTTTAAAATCCTGCAAGCACAGTATTACAGAAAGATGAAAATATTCTAATAACTGCAGTCACTGTTTAAGACTTAATAAAATGGAGAATGACGAACTAAGCAGCTTAAGAACCTTACCAAAATTAAATGTGTTAATCTTCAGTTTATTTAAAGAAAACAGAAGTGTATGGAAAGAGGGTATGATTAAGAACAATAGTTTAAGAGACTCGGGACAGGAGACACAGAGGGTGATAATATCTGTTAAAACTAAATATTTACATTATCAAATACAGCTGAAACCCACCAAAGAATCAGCAGCTACAAATAAAAGAAAGTAAACGTGCAGCAATAGGCAAGTTAAGTTATCCAATATATTTATTAAAAAAAACCCCTCACAGATAATAACATATAACAGCACAGCAGACACAAGTAAAGCATGACAACATCTCTCTGTGTAAGCCAAAACATATTCAGAATTGTTCTTGAAAACACTTCTACTTAGTAGCTGCCACTGATACAAGTTAATATTAGTGGTCAGCTAGAAAATATTTAGTACAGTGCCAGAAGAAGTTACAGGAATGTTCATTGGGGTAAAGACAAACCAGAGTATTTACTAAGATCAACAAGGAGGATAAAAAACATAGATTACTTCAGTGAAGATCATACGGAGTTATTTCTATAAATTCAGGAGCATAACTATGCCATGAGGGGTTCTCTGGTTTTAATAGTAGCAACAGCATCTCAGCCACCAAAGTGGCTTATAAAGCTACACAACTCATCTCTTGAGTCTGAAAGGTTATTGTATTTTATAAAAAACTGTCGACAAATAAAGCCATACCAGCCCAACAGATTCAGTTTCCATCCTAAGGCTACTTTTTGCCCCCCAGGCAAGCACCACTCATTACAGATCCATCACTTGCATAACTGTCCCTTAATAACTCACGGTACAGCTGAGTTTCAGATGCTTTGGCAAAAGGTGGCGTTTTGAAGAAATCAAGAGTACTGACAAACACACAAGTTGGAGTTACTTACTAGCTGGGATGCAGGAATATAGACTTGACATCTCTTAACCTAACTCAAGTTAGTCTAGGTAACAAATTTACTGAAATAGCCTGTGTACACACAAACCAGCACACTGTGTAACCTTAACATACTCGTTTGCTTTAAAGTTACTTTGAACTAGTTCAAAAAGCAGTAGAACATTAGAAGAGCTAAAAGGCATACAGGAATGTCAGACTAAAACAAAGACTGGTTAGCAACCTCTCTATCTTGTTTCAGGGACAGACTGCTACGGAAAATTGTATTCAAGACTTCACGAAGTCAGCCACAGAGCCCAGGATTGTAAAATTATGGTTCTCATCTTCGTTCTGTGACTTTGCATTTATACTTACGTATAAATAAACCATGAATATGTGTAGGGTTGTTTTAAATAATGCCATTCATGAGAATTCAATTTTTCAATATTTAATGTTTTGAAAAAGCGTAACAGCAGGAAATACTAGCATTTAATGTCATGGATATATCAGCTTTGTAAGGAACTGCAGAAGGTAAGGAACTGCAAAACATTTCTGGCAGCTATCCCTTCCAAGTTATTAGAGCTCTCAATTGGTGAATCTGAATGCTCATCTATAATAGGCATTTTTTAAAAGATTCTGTATTTTATTGCACTAGAAACAGACTGCACGACATTACTTCTTTCTGTTCTCCATCTGCAGAGGAATACATCCTACATTCACTTTCTTCCACGTCATAAAAAAAAAAATTCTGAATTCGTTTTATTCTCTGAAGTACCATTACCAGCCGTTTCTGAAGTTGCTCGGTGTTACTCATTGTGTCTTCGCAACTGAGCAGGTCGGCATTTTCTGTTCTGTGGGAACTTCTTAATTAAAGGTTCACATGATTACAAAGCATTGACACAGCTCCATGTTTTATGTAGTACAAAGCTTATTTTTTTCCCCATCCTAAACCAGCTAGCAAATAACTATTAAATTTGTTGGGCTTCACATAATTTGTATTGATCAGTTTATAACAACTGAAATGTTACTATTCTGAAGTTTATCACACTACAGTGTCAAAATTAATTCTGCATTCGGTAATTAGCTTCCAAGCTTGTTATATCTTCAGAATATGGAACCTGCAATTAGATAATCCTTTATATTCAAATTTTATAAGTCAGTTTTCGTCATTAGTTTAAACGTGTATGTCATATTGTGGGGGAAAACACAAAAATCTGCCTGAAAAGACAATGCCATATTTTTAATGAATTTGGTATATTTTGGTATGTCTGGCAATGTTTACATGAACAAATTTCACTCTGGAAATCATTATCATCACTATTCTTCACAGTTTTCTTGTTTCTGGGTTTTTTTTGTTGGTTTTTTTTTTTTTTAAAAACTAGTATTTCTTGTCCATTCTGTTTCAAGTTTTCTTTTTAAACAGCAAACTTTGAAAGTCTATTTTTAGCACTGCTGAAATCTTGCATCCTCTAACACAAGATGATGATGACTATGATAAAGACTGTGCATAGCCGGTCTGTTTCTACAGCTACATATTTATAAACTTACACAGTTTGGGGCTAATTGAGCGAAGTACCCTTTCCTCAAGTATCTCAGCTTGCATGGAAAATGGATCACCTAATTCTACATTCATGCGTTGCAACTTTTAATGGTATCCCCATCCCACCACAGCACCACATTGCCTCAACCTGCCCCACAACCATCACAAACAGTAACCGACTAATGCAGTTTTCTCCAAGAAACTTCTATTTTCTCTAACAGCGTCCTTGATGCCAGACCTCTTTTAGGTTTGGGGAGTACTTCACATGTTCTCATTGGAAAAGGAGTATCCTGATAAGGACACATCACAATGCTTATTATGAAATACAGACATTAAATACAAACACATAGAACACAATCACAGAATGGTTTGGGTTGGAAGGGACCTGTCAAAGTCATCTAGTCTAACCCCCTGCCATGGGCAGGGACATCTTCAACTCGGTCAGGTTGTTCAGAGCCCCATCCAACCTGGACTGGAATACTTCCAGGGGTGGGGCCTTGACCACCTCTCTGGGCAACCTGGGCCAGGGTTTCACCACCCTCAGCGTGAAACATTTCTTCTGTGTATCTAGGTCTAAATCTCCCCTCTTTCAGTTTAAAACCATTACCCCTTGTCCTATCGCTACAGGCCCTACTAAAAAGTCCCTCCCCATCTTTCTTACAAGCCC
>JAVKLA010000026.1:25398425-25435804 GCA_034782735.1 Sagittarius serpentarius
GGGCGGCCCCGGGGCGGAGCGGGACCGGCGGCCGGCGGCAGCGGGGCGGCCCCGGGTGCTGCGCGCCGCTGCCTCCCCTGCGCATCCCGCTGCCGGTAAGTGCTGCGTACGGGCGGGGGACGGGACCGACCGAAGCGGGGCAGGATGGGACCCGAGAGGGTCAGAGTGATCCAGGTGGAATGGGGCTGGACCGGGCAGGATGGGACCCGAGAGAGTCAAAGTGAACCGGGCAGGTTGGGACCCGAGTGGGTCAGACCGAACCGGGCAGGATCAGACCCAAGAGGGTCAGAGCGGACTGGGCAGGATGGGGCCCGATCGGGCAGGATCGGACCCGAGCGTGTCAGACAAAACGGGGTCAGGATGAGACCCGAGGGTCTGACCAAACCGGGAAGGAAGGGACCTGAGTAGGTCAGACCAAACTGGGCAGGATGGGACCCGAGTGGGTCAGACCGAACCCGGCAGGATCGAACCCGAGGGGGTCAGACTGAACCGTGCAGGATCGGACCCGGAGGGGGGGGTGTCGTCAGACCAAACTGGGCAGGATGGGGCCATACTGGGCAGAATCAGACCTGAGAGGGTCAGACCGAACCAGGCAGGATGGGACCCGAAGGGCATCAGTGCAAACTGGGCAGGATGGGGCCAGACAGGACAGGAACGGACCCAAGCGGGTGAGACTAAACCAGGCAGGATTGGACCCGAGCAGATCAGGCTGAACTGGGCAGGATGAGGCAGAACTGGGCAGGATGGGCTCAGATCCAGAGAACAACGGTGCTTCGGTTGGGCTTTGGGGTGGTCCCAAAGCCACCCCAAATGGTAGCTGCTGGACTTGGCTTTTAGGGAGGTTTAAGCGGCCGCGCAGGGCTTCAAATCACACCCTGATCCCCACGGCAGGCAGGGCTGGTGCGAAGCTCAGCGGGGTGGGTTCGCCCCAGCCCCTCTGCTCCCACGGCCTGGGGTGCACCCGCATCTCCCGGGGCATCCATAGGGATCAGCCCCATGCCGGAGGGGGTGTCACATGTGGGGTGTCCTCAAATCTGCTCGAGGGAGCCGGTCTTCCTCCCACGTTTCTGCTGTGGGTGCCAGGAGCCTAGCCTCTGCCTTTATGTATGTTGGTACATATATACATGCAGAGGTATAAATATATTTGTATATATGAGCACGTGTGCATAGACATGTGTATAGAAGCATAAATATATTTGTATATGTATGGGTAATTATGTATATACATGCGTGTGGGTCCATGTGCTCAGAGACATATATTTGTGTATATAGGTATAGAAGTTTGTATGTATGTGTGTGTGAATGGAGACATATATTTCTACATACATGTACAGAGAAATGTACGTGTGTGTCTGTGTGGAGAGCCATATATAAGTTTGTGTATATATATGTATAGAGCTATATTTATGTATAGAGGTATAGATACAGAGGTATGTACGTATAGAGGTATATTTATATGGAAAGGTGTATATACTTGTACATATATATGTTTATGCACATGTGCACACACGTGGGTGAACTTGTGGCTATATATGAGCCTATGTTTGTGTATATATGTATGTATGGGTTTATACAAGCCCAGCCAGAGCCTCAGTGCTGCCAGCTGAGACCAGGCCAACTCATTGCACCTTCCCTGTCCCCAGCATCTCCCATTTCCAGCAGGCAAACCCTGCCTGGGTTGCTCAGAGCACCCCTGAGATGCCGATTTATTTCAGAGATGGGGCACCAAAGCATGGGGAGGTGAAGGGAGTCACCCAAGGACAGAGTACATCAGTGGCAGAGCCACACAGACTCACCAGCGGGACCGTCCCTGCACCCTGTCCCCACGGGTCCACGTTAAGCACCCAAAAATGCCACTCTGGCCCAATTTACCCACGTCATTACACTTTCGGGCTTCGATAAATGGAGATTTCCCTTAAAATATCCAGGCCTTCGTCCCCAGCCCTCCCGGGGCAGGTGGGACATGTCCACAGACACCTGAAGATGTTTTGGGACCAGCCAGGAGGTGTTTGGGGACAGGGACGTCGTGGCTTCAGCCAAGTGACACGTGAGGTGGGAGCACCCCCCCCTTCATCCCCTTTGAAATCTGCTGAGCTGGAGCTTTCGCTTCCACCTCTGCCAGCCCAGCCCTGCCATCAAGCCACCAAGGTGTCCCCACCGTGGTCCCCTCCCAGGGCAGGACAAGCCGAGGGGGAAGGTTTCCGAGGGAGGAAGCCCTCCCCCATAAACTATTCGAGGGCAGCAGCAGCCAAAATATTTTCCCACTGCAGCATGCTTGCAGAAACCCCCTTCCTGTTAATAACAGGGTGTTAATTAAAGCTAATTATTTCACCGGAGAAGGGCTTGCGTGAGACGGTTTGAAAGCACGTCTCTTTCTTAACCCCCTTCCTCCTTCCCAGGCACCTTAAACGCCCAGGGTAAGGGTGACCCCATCCTACAGAGCCCCCCAACACCATGGGCACCCCTTTTTTCCCCCTGCAAGTCTCATTTGACAATAGAGTTCACCTGATGCCCATCACCGTGGTGTCAGGGCACCCCTTTCCAACCCCCCACCCCCGCTGCGGGTCTCATTTCATGACAGGTTTCTCCTGGTGCCCATCACCACGGTGTCAGGGCACCGGGACTGGGTCTCCGTAATCCCATGGATGTCCGCTTTTAAGGGAGGCTGAGCACAGAGGACACCCACCCCATCACCCCAAGGGCTGGCAGAGATTCCTGTGATGGTTTTTTGGGGTGAAGAAAGGGACTTTTGGGATAATCCGCTAGGCCAGATCGTGACTGGGGGACGTGCCATGAGCACAGTAGCAGGAGGAGGCCGAGTGTCTCGATGCGGTTTCATTAATCGGAAATAGCGGCGATTTATGGGTGATGGCAGGCTGTGATTGCAGGGTTACAGGCAGTTACAGGCAGTGGGTACAGTTGGGGTGGGGGTTCTCCGATGTCTAATAGAAAGGTTGTGCTTGGTACATCATGCAGCTGGGGTTTTCCTGTGATCGAGAGGGATTTTTCCTCCTCTCCTCTGGCTTCTCTACCCCTCCCAGTCTGGCAGCACTGGGATTCAGTGCCCCGTTTCCCTCTTACAAAGAAGGCTTTTTGCTCATTTGCCGTTTATTTGAGGGGGGGTGTCACTTGGGGTTTTTTTGCTGCTCTGCCACCAATGGCCTATGTAGCCTTGGGCATGTCCCTTAGCAACCCCCTGCAAACACCCCTCCGAGGGATGTTTTGGGGAGAAAAATCTGTTAAAATGGGGCATGAACCACACTGGTTTGCTTCAAACCCAGTGCCTGTGCCTCAGTTTCCCCTGCGTGGCTGCAGGGACAAGGCAACTGGAGCATCTTCCTCCTCTTGATGCCACCGTGCCAGGTCACCTCCCTGTCCCCAGGATCTACCCTGGATGTCCACCCTTTGAAGGAGCCAAATATGGGGGGAAAGACACAAAAATGGAGGAAAAGACAAAAAAAAATGGGGGGAAAGACCAAAAAATGGGGGGAAAGACCCCAAAATTCATGAGTTTAGTGATACGGCTGGTGGCCTCAGCCGGCCGCATCCTGACATCTCTGAGCCAGGTCTGGACTGTGTCCCCTGCCCTGGTGGCATTTGCCAGCTCTGGATGTCCCCTGGTGTCTGGGTAGGGCTCTTTTGGGGGTACAATATGGGTGCATGGGGGGTGCGTGTCTGTGCACACGGGCATGCCCATGGAGGTATGCACACGCGTGTCTGTGTGTATATAGGGGGCCCATATATGTGTGTAGGGGATCTCTGCATGCGGTATGGAGCCGTGGTGGAGGTGCTGGCGTGGGCTGTGCCGTGCCATGCCGTACCCGTGCGGCCGTGCGGTACCGTGCAGCCCAGTGCCCAGCCTGCCCTGCCGTGCCACGCGGTGCCCACGGTGCCGTGCCATGCAGCGCCATGCAGCACCGTGCCATGCAGCGCAGTGCCCACGGTGCCGTGCCATGCAGCGCCATGCAGCGCCATGCAGCGCAGCGCCCACGGCGCTGTGCCGTGCAGCGCCATGCAGCGCCATGCCACGCAGCGCAGTGCCCACCCTGCCACCCAGGTTTCTGTTCCCCATCGCCCCGGGGATGCTGCTGCTGGGTGGAAAGGGGAAGTGTTGCTCAACAAGGCGAGCGCAGCACCCCAGGTCTGCAGACGTCCCCGGGAGCTGGGCGGAGCAGCGGGTCCCAGCACCCTGTGGCACCCCCTGGCACCCTGTGGCACCCCAGCAGGTAAGAAGCGCTCCCAGGTCCCCCAGGACCCCTCTTACCTCTTGCCAGCCACCTTGTCCCCGGTGTCATGGCGGCGGTCCTGAGAGCACACGTGGGACGGCAGAGGCTCCTGTGGGTGCCCAGGGTGGGGGCTGGGTGGGGGCCGCCCCAGCCTTGGGTCCCTGGGGAGGTTTGTGGGGGTCCCAGGGGAAAGGGCAGTTCACAGCCCTGGGGCACTTATTGGCTTGGAGGTGGCAGAGGTGGGTGCTGGGACTGCCTAGAGCTGGGGTGACAATGGGGCACAGTGGGGTGCCAGAGGGTCTCAGCAGGGTGCAGGGGGGCTCAGCAGGGTGCAGGGGCCTCAGGGGTGTGCAGGGAGCTCAGCAGGGTGCCAGAGAGACTCACTGAGGTGCAGGGGGGGCTCAGCAGGGTGCAGGGGGCTCAGCAGGGTGCAGGGGGGCTCAGCGGGGTGCAAGGGGACTGAACAGGGTGCCAGGAGGGTAGGAGGGCTATGCGGCAGCAGGAAGAGTGGCAGGGCACTGATGTACAAGTCTGGAGCACCTCCAAAATTCGGGGAGGCTTGTGTGTGTCCCCAACACTCTCCCCAACCCTGACCCCATGGCTGGCCTGTGCTCTGGGGCTGGTATATCCCCAAATACCTGAAATGGGGCCACCACGGTGGTACAAGGTAACGGGGTGGCCCCTGGACTTGGGTGTTCCCCCCCCCCCGGTCCCCTCAGCCCCACGCACCTGGCCAGAGCAAGGCCACACCCCCCCCCTTACCCCCCCGCCTCAGTTTCCCTTCCCAGCCGGTGTGGGGACACCGGCCACCCCATTTCCAGGCAAGCTCATTCCTGCCAGGCGTTGGGGCTGCTGCCGGGGCGTGCAGGGGGAAGCGGGTGCTGGCGGCGTGCCGCCGGCCGGGGTTGCAGACAGGTCTGGCAGCAATGGAGGAAGCGAGAGGAGGAAGGAGAAGCGGCTCTGCCCACGCTTCCGAGCTGCTGCAACCTGGGAGCGTGTAGCACCTATGGGTGGCACGGCGAGGGATTCATCCGGCTGACATGGCTGGGGTCTCTTCGTGCTGTAGGACCACGTCTTTCGCGTTAGCCTCAGCCTCTAAGAAAAGCAGATGGCCTCTTCCCCAGCTCAGAGCAGCCCAGAGGCCACGCGGACGGGCTCTCTCAGCCCACAAACCCGAAAAACTCCGGGACCCGAGCGTCGCCAGTCTCGATGCCTGGATGAAAGCGACCACAAAACATCTGTGGGTCGTGCTGGGCTCCGTGCGGGTGGCATCTCCTGAAACTCAGGGGACGCAGCCCGCCCGGGTGGCTGGCCGTAGGGTTTTGGCACCCCCTGCAGAGGAGCAGGAAGCCGTGCCGGTGGCTAACGGCACACCGTGCCACAATTTCCTCTCCTGCACCGGAATGAGGGCGGTTTGGCCTTCTGCAAACCTTTCTACGGGGTGTAAGTGTCGGGGCAAGCGGAGCTGAGATGGTGGTGGTTACGGCCGCCGCACTGTCCCGTGTGCCACCGCCCTGCACGGTCCCACTCTCTCCACCTTCACTTTCCTCGTGGACCCCTAAATCCAGCATCGTGGTTTAGAATCGCAGAATCACAGAACGGTTCGGGTTGGAAGGGACCTTTCAAGCCCATCTAGTCCCACCCCCCTGCCATGAGCAGGGACACCTTCAACTCCATCAGGCTGCTCAGAGCCCCGTCCAACCCGGCCTTGGATGTTTCCAGGGATGCGGCATCGACCACCTCTCTGGGCAACCTGGGCCAGGGTTTCACCACCCTCAGAGTAAAACATTCCTTCCTTATATCTAGTCTCAATCTACTCTCCTTTAGTTTAAAACCATTACCCCTTGTCCTATCGCTACAGGCCCTACTAAAAAGTCCCTCCCCATCTTTCTTACAAGCCCCCTTTAAGTACTGGAAGGCTGCTCTAAGGTCTCCCCAGAGCCTTCTCTTCTCCAGGCTGAACAGCCCCAACTCCCTCGGATCGTCTCCGTGGCCTCCCCTGGGCCCGCTCCAGCAGGTCCGTGTCCCTCCTGTGCTGAGGACCCCGGGGCTGGACGCAGCACTGCAGGGCGGGGGGGTCTCACCAGAGCGGAGCAGAGGGGCACCATCCCCTCCCTCGACCCGCTGGCCACACCGCTGGTGATGCAGCCCAGGGCACGGTCGGCTTTCTGGGCTGCGAGCGCTCACAGCCGGGTCACGTCCAGCTTTTCACCCACCGGCACCCCCGAGTCCTTCTTCGCAGGGCTGCTCTCCATCCCTTCATCCCCCAGTCTGTATAGATACCAGGGGTTGCCCCGATCCAATTTGATGACGTGAGGAGGCACAAGGCCAAACCTATCCAGTTCAGCAGTCAAATGGCAGTTATTTCCAAGTCTTGCTCAGTACCATCTCCCGTTCCTCCGCTCCCCCAGCTTATTTTCTTCTGACTCGTACAACAGCCAAGGAGAAGGAAAGCTTTGCCACTTCTTGTCTAGTTATACATAGATCAGTAGAATAATTAATTGCAGTGTAAACACTACAACAGGCTGCTTCAGCCAGTAAGTTTAATCTGTAGACTGACAGTTCTGGTTTGTTTTGAACAAATAAGTATGTACTAAAAGTACTGTGATGAATTTTAAGTGTAGAAGACAAAGAGACACAAAGATCTGCAAATTTTTAAAAACAAATGAAGATGATTCACCTCAGCTGGTCAACTCTTTCAGCTGAACAAACAACCCAATTGTTCTCTGGAAATCGGAAAGAAAAGTGTGCATGCTTACATCTGCAGATAAGTTTTGGCATTGTGATCCAGTTATGGAAAACAAAGGTTTAAACTTCCTAAGTAAAACAGCTGGATTAAGCAGCCAGCCTGAGGAGGAGGTAAGTAGGTGTCCAGTTGTATCTAACACTATTTTCAACATTCAAGGTCAGCAGACACTAAATCTACTTTCTTCTGCTGTTTAGTGAAGTTTGAAAATTGATCCACAAAAAGAGACTGATGAACTATTTCTCAGTAATTTCTGTGGAAATAATGTGTTGTAGTGGAGAAAGGAAGAATAAATACATTCTGGGTGAGGGGAATGCCATGTAAGTGGTTTTTTTTGGAAGAATCTGCATTCATGTAAGGACAAAAACTGGTGTGATGGTGTCCCACAGGGAAATACAGAAGAGATCAAGAAGCTTGAGAAATGTAGTTTCAGGAGAAATGTGACCAAGGATAGTTTTTTTCCAGTCTCTGACTGGCCTGCTCATGACAGCTGATCTGCAAGCTGACATGAACTGATAACTAGATTAATGGGCCTTTAAGAATGAAAAAAAAATCTCACCTTCCACTTCCACAGGCAGCAGATTTTGGAAGAGATTCCCAACAAGAATAAAATACAAGTATTGTTTCCTTCCCATAACTTCAAACTTCAGCCTTTATTATGCATCAGTCAGAGCAACAGAGCACTGATGACTTGCGACACCTCAAAGTTTTTCAATTTTTATTTTTCAACACCAACAGAAGTTTCTTTGATCTTTAGCTGAGCTAAGCTGAAAAATTACATTCTCGAGAATCTTCAGCCCATGCTCTACTACTCCAATTAATGTCTGAGCCACTACCAGTAGATTGCTACATCATGTATCTGACACTGCAGTGCATGAAATGCTAAGTGCCAACGCAGCTTTCAAGTTCAAATGATGAGAAATTAACTTTGCCCCAAATTGTCAACGTTCGTACCCCAAGATGACAGAATTGAGCCAAAATTTCCCAATGCTAAATGCAAAATTGAATTTTACACTCCTGGGATGAAAATAAAAGCCAACCTTAGAAAAGCAAGCTTGCTGCTTCTCGCATGCTGACGGTCATAAGAAAGGACAGTGGCTTCTCTGCACATCCCGAGTCTTCTTGGCATGGCAGCAGCAGTAGGTCCAGCTGTCCTAGAGAGGCATTGGGGCTCGTGCTTGCCCCTTGCTCAGTGCTGTGATGCAGTCATAGACTCATTTAGGTTGGAAAAGACCTTTAAGATCGAGTCCAACTGTTAACCTAACACTGCCAAGTCCCACTAAACCATGTCCCTAGGTGCCACATCTACATGTTTTTTAAATACCTCCAGGGATGGTGACTCAACCACTTCCCTAGGCAGCCTCTTCCAATGCTTGACAACACTTTCAGTGAAGAAATTTTTTCTAATATCCAAGCTAAACCTCCCCTGGCACAACTTAAGGCTGTTTCCTCTTGTGCTATCGCCTGTTACTTGGGAGAAGAGACCGACCCCCACCTCTCCTACAACCTCCTTTCAGGGAGCTGCAGAGAGCGATGAGGTCTCCCCTCAGCCTCCTTTTCTCCAGGCTAAACAACCCCAGTTCCCTCAGCCGCTCCCCATAAGACTTGGGCTCCAGACCCTTCACCAGCTTCGTTGCCCTTCTCTGGATGCACTCCAGCACCTCAGTGTCTTTCTTGTAGTGAGGGGCCCAAAATTGAACACAGTATTCGCGGTGCAGCCTCACCAAGGCTGAGTGCAGGGGGACGATCACTGCCCTAGTCCTGTTGGCCACAATGTTCCTGATAAAAGCCAGGATGCTACTGACCTTCCTGGCCACCTGGGCACACTGCTGGCTATCTGCAGTCCCAGGTATCTGCAGCTTTAGGCAACTATTTCCTTTGCCCTAGAGACACGTATGCTCAACTGTGCAAAGGTCTCAATGCACTGGCTGCACTGTATTTTGCAATGTCTCTCATTCTATCCCTGCAAATAGACTGGCAGATCAAAGCAATTAAATGCACTCTAAGTTCATTAAGATCATATGCCCTGCTTACTAAAAATCTTTGGAGACTCTCTTCCATAAAGCAGTAAAAGTAAGTGATGCCCACAATACCTGTGAAGCTGCAAAAATTTTGCTGTGAGAAGATCCGAGCTGAATGTACCATGCCAACGCTACCGCAAATAATTAAACAAGGTCTAAAGGCGATCACTGATACCGGCATTCCCCAAGCGAAATGGCTCCAAAGCTCACATCCAGCTTTTAAAAGGCAGCAGTGATTTTCAAAGTCCACAGTCTTTGTATTTTCCTTATCAAAGGCCCTTACCATATCAAATTTCCCACCTTCCCAAGACTCTACATTAACTCTGAGTGGAAGTAGAATACAATTTAACAGTAATATTACTTAGTGAAAAGCACTTTCCTAGAACACCTGCCCTCATATATCCTACAGGTCATGTAAGAAACTTTTGAGATGACATCCACATTCCTTAATCTGGCCTTCAAAAGTACTAGTATATATTTCAGGGGTTTTACTGTGTTTTATTTTGTCCTTTTTAAATCAAATGGAAGCATAGACACATCTTTGAACATGGATATTCAGACTATGCAAAATTATAAGTAAGGTTTGAGTAACCTTAAACTGTCTTTACCAGCATTTTAAGCTTCCCAAGGGTAAATTTGGTATCTCAAGGTATCTGGGCACCTTAAATCAAGGGTATCTTTTTTAAAAAAGAAATCTCTATTTTCAACAGGACAGAAGAGCAGGCAGTTGCAGCTACTGCAGAAATGTTAAAGGTTGCGTTCATGTTCAAACATCTGTAGCAAAAAAACCCTCCACAGCCCAGGATACAGGTGCCAAAGCCCTCACTCAGGGGAAAAACAGTCTATTAGAAAATATTTTTTCTCTGAAGTTATAAGCAAGCCAACTCTTACAAGAGCTGCCAAGAGCATCCAAGTCCAACTCAGTTTGACTTCATTCATATAAAAAAAAAAAAATTTCCTTCCTGCTCATTTAAGAAAGAATTTAACAGGAACAATTCAGGGGGAAAAAAAAAAAAAAATCATCAAGCTAATCTCCGCACAGAAAACAAACTGGTGAAAACCAGCCAGAAGAGAAGGAACGCTTGTCTTTGGGTACTTAGAACACAAATTGATTCAGTCTCAACATTTGCTAAGTACAGGTCCGCCCACAGGAACTTTTATACATAGACATATATATTTCACATGTGAAACTCACGGACTTGGTATTATCAGACAAGCAGAACAACTGAGAAAAGCAAGAAAATGCCCGGCAACGGGGGAAGCAGACCATCTGGTCTCTAACATGCTAACACAATAGGGAAGGAGTTGAGTTTGGCAGCTAAGGACTGGAAAGCATATGGTACATTTCCTCCTAACTGGGCATTTTCTGGCTTTTCTTAGTTTGTGTAAGAACCTTAACAGACCTTGTGTAGTTTGCATTAAACTTTCTCATACTGAAAATTAAACCACAGAGAGCCTCAGAGTTCTTTGCTTCAGCTAATTCTGAAGCAGGGCAAGTAGGAAAAAGAAGTACTAAAATCTCTGTAATCTTTTGAGATTGTTGTGTTGGTATTTTTTTGCTTTCTTAACGGGCTATGTGCTAATTTTTCACCAGGGACATGCATGTTCTCCTATATTATTTTCAAAATTAGATATGGCAAATTCCCTAGTCTGCTTCCAGGTCAGGTCAAAAACAAACAAACAAAAAAAACCCAGGCAAGACTGAAATACTGCAGTGAAAACACACTAAGATTATTTGGACCAAACTTATTTGGGCTCAGAGTAAGTTTATTCTTAAAAAAGCAAAGTTAATCTTTTTATTTGTGTATTTACTACTGGTTACAAGACAAGCTCTCAAGCACTGAGTTTACTCATATATCGATAAAATAAATCAGAGAAGTCTGAAATTACAACAAATAGAAGTTTTAAAAGTCTATGCTGGTAGCAAATATACTATATTTTAAGGTAAAATTAGCTGAGTACAGGACTGAAATGAGTTACTTGGAAACAGATTTGTATTTCACAGACACTCACACTAGTATCAGAGACCGCATCTCAGTTTTTTTGTCCATCCAGTTTATCATAATGTTTCGCTTCAACGATAACTGGAAGTTCTCAATTATATTTTCAGATCAGCAATTTAAATGAGAGAAATGCACATTGCTGTAGATTTTTCTACTGTGGTGTCTGGGAGCACCAGTAGCCTCTGTGGGGGTCAGCACTCTACAGCATCCGGGTGGAAAGACAGAGACTAAAACCTCAAAAAATCAAATACAGTAACAACTCAAGTTTAAGACAAAAATTATATACAAAGATTAATCTAGTGTAAATGAATCAAACACAGGAGAGAATGAGACTACATTAGTCAACACAACACTGATCTCAGCACATCAGCACCTTCACTTGACATTACACAGCCGTTACGTGAAGGTGCACTATTTCATATTGCAGTATGTTCAGCTATTATGCACTCAAAGTCTTGATGAGCATTTAGCACTTTTTTGTACCCAGCAGCAACTACAATTTTGCAAATGTAAGTAGCCACTATTTTTATCCTTGTATCTAAAAAGATATAATGATTAAAAAAACCTGCAACTTCCAGAAATAAGTATTAGCAACTAGTACAAGTTTATTCCAACAGAAACAGCCTTGCACAAGCCTGCTTAGAAAACTACAAACTGTTCCTATCAAACACTATGCAGATGAGCTGGAGGGAGACGGAAAATTGCATTTGCAAAGACGCGGCCAACAGAACTGGCTGACCCCTTCAGGTGCTGTGCCTTCACTGCTAAAAAAAAAATATTCAGCAGACTTTCAGGATGTAATCATGACGAAACAGCCGTAAAATTAAGGTTACTATGCATCAAATAAAAGGCGGTAATTCTGTGCACGGTCTTGCCAGTGACAAATACAAGACCGGATTCATTCAGCGCAGAGTTGAACTGTTGATCCAGCAGAAGTGTTAAAAAAGTAATTGCTTGAGGGCAAACACAGCTATACTGCGATTGGCAGCGGGAGCTGAGCTCTGTGGAAAGCGTAGCTTTCCTACGCTAAGCAGCACGGTTAAGTATTTTATTCTTTTAATGACATGACTGCTTGATGTTAATGGAAACTGCTTCAACCACTCTGCTTTCTTTGAAAATAACCATGTGCCGAACACTCACGGCACCCGATGGCGCCGGTGAAGAGCACACCAAGAGTAACCCAGGCTCAGCTGACGCACAAAACCAGGTTACGACACGGTAGCGTGATCATGAGCTCCACTACTCCTTTACCTAGAGTTGACTTTTGAGTTATCCATACATACAACAATGAACATCAGCATTACATCTAGCAAAGTCATTCTACAACTACCAATATATCAAAGGCAGTATTTCTTATATGAGTATTTGCATTTCAGTACCTTCAGAAAAAACCCATCACAACTCAAATGGAAATATTCCAATCCTTAATCTAGAAACAGTATTATCCAAAGAGTACTATTAAGCACACTCAAAGGGGGAGCGGGGAGCTCCGCTAGAATTAAAGTGTGAAGGCTGAAAGTTTTTAGGAAAAAAACAACAAAATTTAACATTGGTATTGCAAGAGACACTGTGCAATGAAGACCAGCTCCCCCAAAGTGGAGAGTCCTTGGAAAAAAGAGATGAGTTTGATTGCAAAAAGGGGACAGAATAAAGTAAGGAAAAGTGAATCCACGCTATAATTCTGGAAACCATGCAGTTGTTCAGAACTGAATACAAAGCAATAAGAAAGAAAATACAGCTCTACATCTAGAATAATATCCTTGCAACAACTGAATAAGCCAAAGAAATGACTACCGAATATGGTCATCAAAATGTCTCCTAATGTCTGTATAATTTCATTGTGAGAATAACAGCAGAACTAAAACTGGGCAAAGCAGCTGCTCATTGACTGGAGATGGAACAGTCACATCCAAGAGTGTCAGCAATACATTTTATAAATATTTCTTCTCTAGACAAATGCTTGAGAGACTATCATTAGAAATTGCTCATAACTTTTTAATTTTATAACATTGATAGAAATGGAAAAAGCTTACAGAAAAACTCTTTTACTTATGGAAATGGAGATAGCGTTTACAGACAGTACTTTGTACAAGGAGCTCTGGACTGTATTTCTGCTTCTCTTTGCTTTTGCACATCTTCAGGCAACAGCACTTCATTCTCCTGCACCTGAAAACCTGGGTGCACTTTTCTTTCTCTGATGTAGCAAAGGTTGGGAATCTCAGCATTTTGTTAAATATTAAACTACTAGAAAATATTTCGCTATAAGGTGTCCATATAATTTCTAAGAACAGTCACTCACATAAACACCAAGTATACTGAAATTACCATCTAGCAGGTAGGCAATTGCTTTCCTCCCTTCCCCACCATCACATTTTTCCTCCAGTTTAATATAACATTTAAGGTTATAGAAGACGAAAAAAGTTAGCAAGTTACAAGCAAATTCAACTGAAAGGAATTTAACAAATGTATCTGACAACATCTGGAAAAACCCCCAAACCCTGTTGTTCATTTTCTGCTTCACAAAGGTTTTTATGTATTCACAATACACTGTGGCTCAGAGATCTGAGCGAACTGTTATATTTAGGTAGCAACATAAAGCATTAATTAATAGATGACAAAGTCATCTGGTTCTGTATTCTCCACTGTTCTTCAAAGGAGAGTAATTTCTAACTTAAATACAGGCTTCATAGAAAGCACCGAAAGGTTAAACAAAAACCTCTTCAGTCAAAATGCTTACAACTCTTAAGACAGCAAGCTATAAATTATTAAGTAGCTTGTCTAATTGCTTCATGATGGCATCCAAAGATTCCAGTCCCCCCCAACCCCCACATCCCAAGACGCAATTCCAGCTGGATGCACTTTCAACACAGACCATTATTCACAAGAGTCCGCTCTAATGTTAAAATGAGGTACCAGAGGTCAGGCTCCCAATAAGAAAACAAAGAGTAGATTCCCATACCCACATAACATCCTAAATCTTGAAGCTACATCAGCAAGCTGACAACTGGAAAACCTAGGAAACCTCATCAATAAGTAATGGAGAAAGGAATCGGATTACACTGAACAGTCAGATTTTAAATCCTCCAAATTAAGTCATATATGGAGAACTGCTCCTGTAAACACTGCTCTGAACCACGGCGGTAAATCGGAAAGGTAAACTAAGAATTAGGGAACTTTCAGGTCTTTGGTCAGAGGACAATAGTATAAAAAGTGAACTCAATTTCCAGTCATTATGGAAGAGAGAGACAAAGCAGGAAAAACCAGCACAAGATAAAAAAAAAAAAAAGTCCAATTCATCAACAGGCACAGATTTTCCAATTCACTAGAGTTTGTTGGTTTTTGAACAACACATTTCAGGCAGAGAAAACACATAATGACTCAGGGTTTACAAACTATAGCATGGTTTGCAAATCAAACAAAATAGCTCCATTTTACTGGGTAACAGTAAGTAACAGCATTCATAATTTTATAAAACACATAAATAAATCATCCATTCACACAAACCCAAAAGATATGTGAAAATGTTAACTGCTGAGGTAATAAGTTTTGGCTTGAAACTTCTTGTCTTCTTAATCTACAGACAGATGTTAAATATTTATTCTTTCCTGCCTACCATCTTTCACTGTAATGAAAATATTTTTCATTACAGCAAAATGCAATTGATTGATTTTAGTGTTCTCCCTCAGAAAAAGAAACATGTAACCTGGCAGACATAATTAGCTTTCTTTAAACCAGCATTACTGACCGTCAGATACTTGAGGGACAGATCAACCAGTCCTTCCATGCATACCAAAGTCCACAATAATTCAAATACCTGCACAGCTGATATTATCGACAGGTAAGTCAGCTGTAAATAGCAATATACAACATTCATTAGAAGTGTTATCAAATTATTGCTAACTAAGGGAAATACAAGAGCAGGAGCAGCTCTATACCCATTCAAACCATGGTACACGTGTATCAGGAACAAGATAGAAGCAAAACAAGGTAGCAAAAGGTATGTGTTGTGTGCCTTGTCTCAAGAACGTAATTGCAAGAGCAGCTGATGACTGCAGAAATCTCCAATCCACTCACTCACCCGCTGCCACCAAAGAGCAATCATAAAAGCCACAGACACTGCAGAGCATTGAATAAGGGCTCAAAAAGAGAGCTGGAATAATAATGTTCTATTGGCTCAATGCATCTCTTACCTTTAACTGCTACTGCAAAGAAAAAAGACAGGGGAAGAAAAAAAAACTATATCCCTCTTAGTCATATCTTACTAACAATTACTTAGCCAAACTTTGGCCAATTGTTTTTCAGTATGGGCAAAATAACTCAGCAGTAAAAGATACAAATATGGAAGTAAAAAATGGCTATACGGAAGTTTTACTACCTGGGTTAACTTATGTGCCATTTATGGCCAAAAATGGTATGGAAGGGTTTGGTTTGCTTTATCTTAACGCAGCAATCGAAACTCAATCTTTACGTACCAAGTCACTCTCAGTGCAAAGGTTGACGCACAATAAAACGTGGCACCAAGAGTTTGTCCTTCCTACACCTTGGGTATCAAAAGCGCCAACACTACATGAAAGAACGCATTTTATATTTTTCTCCTTAAAAGCAGAAACTAAAATTACTTTATTACTGCGTCTTTAGTCATAGCGGTATAAAAGATCAAGAAACAACATTCATACATGCAAAAGTAAAAAAAAAAAAAAATGTATCACAAACTTAATTCTTTCGAAGAAGCACTGGCAGGGGTAGTGTCCTCAGCACCCTTTCCTACCCTCCTCTCCTTCCCTCGCTACGAACTCAATTGTTTAATTAATTGTTTTACACAGGTGAAATGGACCATTAGAAAACATTAGACAACACTTAATTTATCATTTATACAAGGATGAATGCAAATCATTTTAAGGTTTGGGTTTTTTTCTTCCCACACCCCTAATTAATATTCATGAGGATAATTTCACAAAGGCAGTTATAAAACTATGTCAGAGGCAGCTTAAAAATATAGTTGTGCTAACACAGAAAGAGGAAACTCTCTCCCCCCTGCCCCCGCCCTGAAAGGGGGGATTTAAACCCAAGGCAAACATTTAGTGAATGATGGGGTTTTATAATATTTTAATCAAGTTATTCATTACACAAAAATAACACTGTGGAAAACCAGATAACGTTATACAAAAGCTAAGTTCATTTGTTCTGGACAGGTGGCCAGTCTGCAACTCCGTGCCGGCATCCAAAGCCCGCCCACAATAGCACTAAAGACGATTATGCAAATGTTCCCTATTCCCTGCTATTTTCCCAGGAATGGGAGAAGGGCTCCATGTGGAAGAAGCAATTGTTTCCCAGTCATGTGGAAAACAAACCACGAGAAAGAAGGGAGGGAATGTGAACAGGAGATAGCAACACATACCCTTAGCAGGCCCGTCTTCTGCTCGCTCTCACTGAGAAATGCTTGAAACGATCATAACAGTAACGTGATTTCCATACCGGAGTGCGGATAGCAAGGGTCAGACACAGAGTTCAGAGCCCAGGAAATGTATTCTTCGTATGCAGCTATTCTACATTTTCCCTTGTATTCTACTGAGGGACAAAGCAGTTTAAAGATGGTAACTCTCCTTCAGTAGTAATACATCACTTAAATGTGAATGGTGGGGCTGTGTGATGTTTTATTAGAACAAGTAGAAAGTTTGTACAAGATGGGCAGCAGATCGTCCAGTTATCTGGGAGCCTGAATTTTGTCCAGATTTCATGCTATTGAAGGATTTTTTTCTAATTTCACACCTCGGTCACAGATTAATTAAAAACTAAATGTGAAATCTAAGTCAAAGCATTTGCTTCACTTCAGTCCTCCAATGATTATTAATTTAAAAATGTTTTACTAAAATACAGCACCTTGTACCACAATACAGACTAGTGTAAAAGTACGTAAAATTTATTCTTTAAAAGGACTAGAATGGCTCTCGTATTTCAAACACAGCTCTTCAAAATCCATGGCTTAAATCACCCGTTTCTACACAAAATGCTTTTCACCTATCCCAAATATCAATTTTGCACCTAAGAACCCATCTAAGTAATTCAGCTATCCTTCTGCTTATGTGATAACTGTATCTTATAGGATTCAGCAGGACACAAAAAAAGACTGTACGCAAATGAACGTGATGCAACTAACTAGCAGCCTGCAACTTTATTAATTATAAGTTAGGCATGACTAATTATAATTATAATGGCATGACTGCCCCTCTTCTCCCACAAAGCACCAGGCATTAAACGGATCCAGAGGAGCCTTAATGGGCTAGAAGTTGTAACAGATAAACAACCTGTCCCATTAGCATTAAATTTTACACAGGTTGCTGATTCAGCTCCGCAGCTGAACCCTTCCAGCTGCAAAGGGTTACAGAGGCGCCTGCGTTAGTGGGAGGCAGATTCCCCATCCACCACAACCAACAGGTCCACAACAGCTGCCTCCCACTGAGATTTGCTCCAGTAACTGGCTTCGTTAGAGCTGGACAACCACCACAAGTTGTGATAGTTCAACAACCATTACTTTTTCTTCAGTTATCTGTTAGTCTTTTTGCTTACTGTTCTAAAGGAACTGCGTTTCTATAGCTGGTATTGGGAGACTAAAATAATAATCATCTGGTTAACCTTGCTCAAATGAGTAACAAAATAAAAATCTTCCCTCGTTGCCCCCAAAAAAGGCATGGCAATCAGAATTACAGTGCACCCCAAAGTTTGTTGAGTATAACTTATAGGAGCACTGTTAAGGATAATCCATATTTGGCAATTTAAAGACCAATACCGCCTCGCTTCAAGTAAAGCAACGCAGCTTTTCACCCCATTCCAGCCCTGTAATTTGAGTTAGTAAAGATAAAAGCTGCCTCCTATACAAAGATTTATTTTTTTTACTTTTAAAAGTATAGCTTTTCAGAACTTAGGGGTTTTTATGCTTTTTTTTGCTTCACCTCACCACCACCTAATCCTTGAGCCAGGTTTCCAAAGCATAAATGCTTTGCTTTCCCAGTTGCTGAAGTTTGTTTCCATTTCCAATCACTACCTCTTCTTCATTCAGATCCCGACAACTGAAAGACTTCACGCTGATCTTCAAAAGAATTTCTTGGCAGTTTCTGCCATTGCTTTAAAGCAATTAATAAAATCCTCCTTACATTACTGATATTATTGCTACTTTTCCTCATTCAACAGAATTTACAAATAAAAGTGTTGAGTGAAGACTCTTGCTCCTATGTTCATTGTATGTATGCTGCCTTTATGTCTCCTGCCTGCCTATAGTCACTTCGTGGTTATTTTGACACTCCTTAGAATTTATATTCTTCCTTTTTCCCAAGCTATCAAGTGCTTTGCATTTCCATTAACTCCACTGTTCTCTCTCCCTTCTTCTTGTAAAAAGCTCCTACAGGATCAGCCTACCCATTGGCTTTGGGTGCTCTGTAGATCTTCCAAGTATATCCTTCAACTATTTCTTTCTGTGCACTTGCTTGTTCTCAATTACTACTTGTCTTTCAGCACCGACATCTTCGATTCGAATGCTCCACTTCAGAGTTCTCTTATCTTGCGATACTGCTCATTTCAAGTTTCTCTCCACACACTCTTCTGAACATTCTTTCCCTACCCAGGCATTTCTCTATTTCCATTTTCAACACCAATTAGCTGTTCAGTGCCTTGAATGTCTTCCCCCCCCACCACACACACACTTTCCAGCTCAGCAGCCCCTCATTCTTTACCCACCTCTATTTCTTTGTCTTGGCCTTGTAACACAAAACTTGATCAGCCATTCCTATAATCTCATTTTTTATGCTGTTCCACAGCTCTTCACCATTCATTTCTTCTTTCACCAGAGACAAAATTCCACCCCCCAAGTCCTTTGTTCTCTTTCCTGTATCTGGCTCTTTCCATCTGTGCTTATCGTAGATCTTCATTCTTGACACTTTTTTGGTTGCTCTTAGCTTCACCGATGCCAGCACTAACTAGCTCTGGAGGTAATTCTGTGAGGGAGGAAGCCTTCGACAGCCTCAGGAACATATCCTGATTTATTGCAAACTCCCTCCGGAGTTATCAATTCTTGTTCACTGTCATGTGCAATTCACCAAATCTTTAGAGGACAGGGATTATTCTGAGACTGAACTTGCTCATGAAATAATCAGGAATTTCAGAGAGAGTTAAAAAGCACAAGCATGGCTAAAAAAATATACACGTTTCCTATTTTAATTAAAGCATGCCTGCAGGTCATGGCAGTATTCGTATTGCTTTGGGGGTTATTTCTGCATATTAGAAAAAATATTGCATATGAGAATACTACTACCAGCTGTAATTATATGACCATACATAGCTGGATTTTACTAAAAGTTCTCCTCTATCTTTCATTTAGTAGATTTTATATAGTAATTATTATTGGTCTTTTTCCTAGGTATCCAGAAAGCATGTTGACAGAGGGACAAAAAGCATTTAGAATATAAAAACAGGTTGACAGAGACAATACTGTTTACTAAAGGGGGAACAAATCCAGCCTGCATAACAGGACCCATACATAGATGCTCTGCTCTCTCCTCCTTTGCAATTATTTGGCAAATCCATTTGACTAAAGAGACACTTGCTGAGCTACACAGCCAGGGACTGGCACAGGGCATGGCGCAGGACGTGCCCCTGCTCCAGCTAGTGTCCACCCAACCCACAGACCCAGCGACACACAGAGCCTTACAGGCACTCTCAACAACCTCATGTTTTCCAAAAATTAATAGATAAGAGTGCACTTTTGCTAATAAAAAATGATAACAAATTATCTTTTGAAACTGAGATCCAAACAGCCACTTTTTCTTATTCCTATCATCATTATACACACACCTGAGAGGACAGAAAACACATTTTCCCCCTTTTTTGGCATATCAAAACCTTATGATCAATTTAGCATGTAATCAACATATGTTTGTCAACTTCTTGTTCACTGTAGGCCTCTAGCCCAATATTTTCTGTACAGCTACACAGATAGTGCCACCATTCATTATTCAAAGGTTTCTGCTGCAAATCAAAGATGTCCTGGTAAGTAACAGTTTTGGACTTATTACAAGGTGAGTAATGTTTGAGTTTCCATTCGTTACAGGTAAGTCAGCTATTCATTCTTAAAATATTTTTTGCTCTTTGCATATTATTCTGAGTTGTGTAGAGAAAAATCTTCACTACAAGCCATAGGGAGAAGACGAAAAAGAAATTCATTGTAAATAATCAGCTGCTCCTGGGAGACAGAGACATTGCAGTGTGCCAAGTCAAATTAATCCCAGACACAAAGATGTGAATAAAGCTTTAAAACTGAGATAAAGCAGGGAAATTAAATAGATCACTTAGAGAAATAAAACTAACTTCATTCGGTACTGTATACACACTGGCCAATGTGTGCCTAAAATTCAAAGTTTCTGCAAAGGAAAATGCTCTTCACATGAATGCCTGAAGCCAAAAAGAAGAGACTACTGTACATAGACTGGATAATGCAGATGGGCTTTCAGAAGGCTTGTTTTAAGCAAATGCAACAAGAACAAAATTTCTACTATGAAAAGCCAATAATATCTGTTTTTAAAAGATCTGAAATAGAATCACAACCAAAGTGAACTGCATTCATATTGAAATCAGTGTTGCTAGATAATAGATTTTAAAAGAACAACTTTTATTTAGCCTAGGGCAGGCTTCAAATTTGCAGTCTGGTCTCATCTCTCCACTCAAATCTTTCTTCATCACGTTTTTCATTTTGACTCCTGTAAATAAACAGCGTGTTTCTGAACACAAGACCTCAAACTCAGCTCTTATGTAACTTAATTAACTTCTGCAGGGTAGGTC
The DNA here is from genome assembly GCA_034782735.1 of Sagittarius serpentarius. NCBI lineage: Eukaryota > Metazoa > Chordata > Aves > Accipitriformes > Sagittariidae > Sagittarius > Sagittarius serpentarius. Next base: position 25,419,250 of record JAVKLA010000026.1, read on the forward strand.
ATTAGAAAACATTTATATATTGTTGCAAATTTCCATAGTTCTGTACAAACACAGAAGGAAACAGATTTCCTACCTGGAAGCACTTACGACACAAATAAAACCACCAATAACCAGGGTAATCTGAGTATGTTGTGACCTGGCAGATGCAGAAATTAGGCAGTGTCTTAGGGGCACAGAACAGTATCACTGAAGGCGAAACAGTCAAGAGATTGAGAGAAGTGAACTAAAACCAGAAGCAAGCTAATACACAAGGGCACGACCCTTTAGGGCTTCACAAACAGGGAGCTTAACTGTAATACAGTAAAGGACAAAAACACTCATGCGTAGAAGCAAAGCACAGGAATCTATATCAAATATTTCCGTGAACGTTGAAAGAAAGTTTTTGTTCAGGTAATTTCAGTTGCTATATAAGGGCTGTTAGTACTTCGACAATTGAGAAAAACATTCTGGCAATAATAAAGAGGCAAAAATGAATCAAAATGTATGTGAAATATGAAAAAATGATCACTGAGAAAGATGGTATCTCACCGTTTTCCAAATTAGGATCTAATTTGTTTCAGAAAAAGACAAGAAGGCAGAGCTGGAAATTAAAAGTAAATACAGTGCTAGTTAAAGGCAGGGAAGATCTACCTAAGATGGGACTGAAAGCACAACACTGTACACTTCAATATAGCAAATAAGGATTCACTGAACCATTTGCTCACTCACTGAGGTATTCAGTGTGTGGGCAATAAGACTCAGGGATGACCAAAAGCTGAATCGGCTATGGAAAAGTTTTCAGATAAATCAAGCATTACAAAAACAAAGACTATAACAACAACCGCCACCACCTAAATACACACATATCTAAAACAACCTTAGCAGCAGCATATGAAGGATTTAATGAGTCCACATGCAAACAAGGATGATTAAAAAATGTTCTGGTATCATGTGATATTGATGTAAATGAGGGGCAATTAATGAGACTAAATTGCTTCTCACCCTATAAACAACATCCTAAAACCATGCATGATTTTTCTTCATTTATTTTTGTATCCCACTCTTTTGCTAATATGACATTCTGTGAAATTTGACCACAACTGGTACCGAGATTACGAAAAACATGTACACGAGGTCATCTTCACGCGGTAGCTGCTCTGTGTATTTGGCTAATATATTTGTATTTTTATTAGTATTAGTATTTGGTAGTGTATTTGCACGTACAAGCAAATGCATCTTCCAGACACTCTGAAAGGCAGCAGTGGCAGTTCCTTCATTCTGTTTTTCATTCTCCACTCCGTAACAGTGAAATTTCTGGGCACCTTGCCAAATGATATTTAATTAAAAACTACTCTGCTTTTGATTCTTTAGTAACTTGGTTACCAGCTCCATTGACCATTTATGCAGTGAAAGGAATTTAATGTAAAACTGGTTTTCTATTGCGTTTACAGAACCGGTGACAGTACAATTTTGAGTGTAGAGACAGCTGGCAGTACAGTTTGCTTAAAAAAACCTCAGAGAGATAAAATATAGAAAAAGTCAAGACAGAAGAAGCCCAGAATCAATGGAGTATTATGTACACCAATGCTGTACGAGTATTATGTACACTAATGCCATACAAATGCTATTTATTTTAGTTTACCATTTGGCAAACCAATGAACCCCTGTTTTCTTCGGCAGAGAGGCAGTTCTCCCAGAGTACCTCAATAATGCCAAGGCTATCAATTCCTGTGCTGCAGTCTGCTATCAGAAAGAAGGAAAAAAAGGATCTTTGATTTAAACTACATCTCCTGCACTCAAAGAGGGCTGATTAAACACATCTAGTACAGAGATACACACCAATGGAGTGAATAAACATTTCTTGGATAATAAAGGGATAAAAGCAGCTGGCTGAAGAATGCACTAGTTCTTATTTCAAGGTTGGGTTTTACTCTGTCTTTTTTAAATGGTAGAAAAATTTCTCGGATCCTATCAGTAGCCTCTGGTCACGGTTTCAAACACCTGAAATCATATCTTAGCCTCAGCAAACCAATTACTGCCCCTTCTGATAACCTGAGTACAGCCACATTTATAACCCAGTCCACATAACCACCGACAGAAAAACTCACTCCAGACATTTCTCAGTGCAGCAGCCACGCAAGTAACTGAGGAAAACCAATGACTTTTCACAAAACTGGTAAGGCAAAGTGAATTCAATATCACAAGCCTGAGCAAAATAAAGAGAACCAATACAAGCGATACCTTCAGAAGAGCTCTCAGCGCATTTTCAATCCTAACTCCAAATAAAGGAAAACCAGACAATACTATGTGAGCAGGGCCAGACATGCATGCACAGCAGAACAACCTCAGATCTTCTCCTGTCTTTACTGGAAGATACTTTTCTTTCTAAACGTGCTGAACACTCATATTTAAAATTGGAGAGATCAGAAAACTCATAAAATATCAGAAAAAACATTGCATGTATCTAAACAACAGAATTAACGTAGGATCTATTCCTGTATCCCACAGTGCTGAACACACATGCTGATACCATCAGCCAGCCAGGCTACACTCGTGCTCACACCAAGTCTAAATTCCAGCAATGCTTCCTCAGCATGTCCTAATCCTGCCATGAATCATCAAGCATTTCACGGTCCTGAACCTGGATAAACTGTAAGAATAATCAGGGAGAAACTTTGTCAAACATGACATTAGAAATTGGTTGAAAGAGTAAACGTCTCTTTATTCCTGTTACATACAACCCTGTGAAGCTTGGAGTTGGTGGAATTTTACAGCTTGCTTAGTGTATATGGCTTTAGTGAAGAAAATATCATCACTGCTTAGTGAAAAGAAATTTTTGTAAACTAGAGAGTATTTTAACTGTAGTCTATGACTCAAATTTAGCTACATTTAATATCTTAATTTGGAAGGTAAGCCTCACTTCAGCTCTGTGACTTACCAAAAAGCACAAATATTAGGAACTGAAAAGTATTTCAGAAGGTTGTTTTCAGTATTTCTACCTTAAAAGCTCTTTGCCTAACTTCTTAACGCCTGAGACACACAGGGAAAAAAAATCCCAACCCAAACAAAAAGATAAGCTGTACAAACTAGCAAAGCAAGTAGTAAGATACAGCTTTTTGTTTTTAGATTGAAGAGCTCATTTTGTTAACACACAGCAACAACTCTTCTTCTCACGGATTTCTCACTAGAGACTTTTAAAGAAACTAGGCAGTCACAGCAAAAGCGTGAAGGTCGCTGTAAAACAAGTAACTGGCTACAAGATCCAAAGCAGGGGGATGGCATAAGCTCCAGCAGTGGGCAGGACTTTGCGCTGGGACTCAGCTGTTGCTTATGTTTATGAATGGCCTGCAGAAGGTGAGGAGCAACGTGTTGACATCTACAGACAGCAGTTACTCAGACTGGTAAAGTCAAGGGCTGATATCAAGAACTGGAAAAGGGTTTTAATGAGACTGAGTCACAGGATAACAAAATGGAAATTAAATTCAATACAAATAAATGTGAAGAGATGCAAACAAGGAAAAAAACCAGTGTGCTAGGTGGACCATTTCCATGCAGGGTCAAGACCTTGAGGTCATAACAGACAGGTGCATGAAAAAATATCTATGTTTATTAGCAGTCAAAAAAAACCCAACCAACCCAAAATAAAAAAATGCAACAGTGATAGGAGTTAAGACGGGAAGAAAGAACGATACACAGACTGTTGCTATCACTGCAGGAATATATGGAGCACTGCAGGAATAGACATCTTGGAAGTCTGTGTGCTGTTGTGGTCTTTTCCTCTGTTCCATCTCCAAGAAACAGAAAAGAGGCAGAGAAGAACAAGGATGGTAAAAATGCATGGATCAGTGGCCACATCAGGAATGATTCAGAGAGCTTGAACTTCCCAGTTTGCCTAGGAGACCAGACAACTGAAGGGACAAGCGAATATGATGTTGGTTTATGAAAACATGACCAACATGGTGACAATAGTAGGAAATTGAACTTTCTTCTCTTTCTCCAATACACCGAGGGCATCAGCTGAAACTAGCAGAAGTAAGGTTCAAAGGACACATTAGCCAGCTTGCGTCAACAACAGAAGGTGCTGTAATCTCATGAGTTCCAGCCAAACAACAAACCTCTTTTAATCCAGAAGTACTATTATACGAAAGAAAAAAAGCCACTTAAAATTTCAAGGGGAAACATGGCAACCTAAAATACCTTACACTGGCTGGATGTCAAGACCAGACAAAAGCTGACACATGGACTATAACGTACATCCCTAAAGAATGCCCTAGAATAGAATCACGGTAAGAGTGTGAACACAGGCAGAAATCTAAAGCAAACAAGCCTAGAACCCACTGCTTCCCTATCAGGTTTGCTGACATGGCTACAGGTTCTCCATATTATCTCATGGGGGTTTTCTTCAAGACTTGTCCTAACATCTTCCATCTTTTGAAACAAATTGAGGCGACGGGAACATGAAGGGTATCGCGGATTTCATATTAAGTTGCTTTGGAAGGTTAGTGAAACAGTACCAGGGGAAATAGGCATGATGAGCAGGCCATTTAGAGCAGAGACAGGCAGCATATGGCTGCCAAAACCATCAGGTGGCAAGTTTTCAATGTCATGCAATAGTACCAAGGAGTGGAAGGCTGTGAGCTGTTAACATCTATAGTAAAGCACCTAGAAGAACAACCCGCCAGAACGCGGAAATACTGCCTTGTACTTAGGCAATACTTTTACTGATTAAATGATCAACACATCTTCCTTCTGGTATTTTGACTGCATCAGCTTTCCTGTAATCTGAAACATCTTGACCACAGCATAAGGACCCTCCAAGGCCCTACAGGGTTCTCTGTCCCCTATTTTGTGAGGCCTCCTTAACGCAAGATCTGTCCAACAGCCACAACACACAGGTTGTGCTGCATACCAGGAACATACGATCCGGCTCATACGCAGAGGACACCAGCTACCTCCCATGGAAATGGTGAGTTAGGAAGGTCTTGCCATGCTACGCATCCTGATGCAGTCCTCAAATGTCAGCCCCAGCAGAGCCAATGACTCACTTCACCCCACAGAATTACACGCTCATTTTCACAAAGCTTGATTCCAGTGATGATCAGCGACAACCGCAAAATCGAGAGCTATGAAGATTCAGTGGTCAACACAGATCACATGGGGAGGATTTCTGAAAATATGGGTAGCCAAATAGATCAGCACAACTGTAGAACAGATGTATTCCCAACCATGACCTGGAGCAGAGGCATTAATGTAGAAAAGCCTAAATAGAAAGGAGATCAAGCACAGAAGGATAATAGCAACTGATCCAAGCGTTTTTCACCATTTGGAGTATTAGAGAGAAGAACAAGAAGATGTAATTTGTGTTTTTACAGAAATTTAGAAAAAATATGCTCATAAAATTTATGCTTTATCTATTATGATGGCTGATGCCATTATTGTCCCTTTCTTCACAGATGTTCAAATGGGCAATCAAGAAGGGTTTCACTTTGTCAGTTCTTCTACTGCCATCAGTCACAGAAAAAAAAAGAACAGCTCAAGAGAAACAAAAAGCTGGAAGAGAACGAACTGAAATGCTCATCTTTACTCTAGGTTTTACAAAGCAGTCTCCACGTATCAAAACAGCCAGTTAAATATCATGATTTCTTCTTCAATCAATCCTTTTCATTTCCCTCTGGAGCCTACTACAAGAACAGAATTGCACGACACTCCTCTGCGATTGAAGACTTCGCTTAAGAATAGAGACCGTATCAAAAGTAAGGGTGTTAATGACAGAAATGAATTCTTCAGTATTAATGAAGACCTCAGATTTGCTAGCAGCTGTAAGTTTCGCCTTCAAAAAAATAAAGACCTCTGCCCTCCGTCCCTACCCCTCATTTTTATACCTGCAAAAATACCTTTGTTGTTGTATCAAGTCTTGCACTGCTGGTGCAGCATAAAATGCTTATCTAAAGATATTATAGTATAAGGAGAATTCATTTATTAAAAAAAAAATTAAAAAGGGGGTCAAACTTTTAATACTGTCTGCAAGCTACATGAAAACACATTTAATTGTTGTACAGTAAGTTAAACAGGTAGGATCTATCCAATTCCATTTAATATTTTCACTTTTATTCTTTTCAAGAATTTCCAGGAAAAATAAAAGGGCAGCTGAACTCCCCAAATCTTCACAATTTTTAATAGATGTATTTAAATATACTCTTTAGTAGAACAACAAAAACACACAGTTCATGCCAACTTAGTGTCACAGAATGGTTTGGGTTAGAAGGGACCTTTCAAGGTCATCTAGTCCCACCCCCCGGCCATGGGCAGGGACATCTTCAACTCAATCAGGCTGCTCAGAGCCCCGTCCAACCCGGCCTTGAATGTTCCCAGGGATGGGACATCGACCACCTCTCTGGGCAACCTGGGCCAGTGTATCACCAGACTTAGTAGATCTGTGCAATCTCAACTTGTCAGACTCCTAATTCTAGAAAGCAAGTTTCAAAACATGAAAAATGGATTTCCTCATTTCTTGAAGCTGTGTATGTACCAAAATAGCCTGTTAGACACATTTGCACAAACTGTATGAGGCAGAATCTTTACTCAAACCTTAAATTACCTTCAGCTACTTGAAAGAGTTATTGAAAGAATATTATACAACTCATTTCCTTGACTATTAAATCACCAGTATTTTATTTGTTTAGAAATAAAAAAATCACAGAATGACAGAATGGTTGAGCTTAGAAGGGACATTTGGAGATCATCTGGTCCAACCTCGGTCCTAACAGTAACCTATAAAACATTAGAAATGTACTTTCATTTTCCTAGAAATAACTTCTATGAAGTGGCCATCTAACAAACAGCTCTTGAAGATGGTCTGCTTAGAGTGAAAGAAGGGGATGGGAGAGGAGGTAGCCCAAGACTTCCATCATTAAAAAAGCCCTACTGTTAAGAAAACAAGCAAAAAAAAAAAGCCCCCCAAAACATAATTCTTACCTTTATTTGGTATGTAATTATTGCAACAAAGGAAATTAAATCAGCTTTGAAGTTACGAACCCTCATTTCTTTACTATTTAGAGGAAAAGAAGTATTTTTACTCCAGATAATCAATATGCTGTATATTTTTTGTTCTTTTTCTACGGAACAAAATCTACCTCTATAGGAGTGAGCTATCAACATTAGTAAAAACCAGTTTTCGCAAAGTATGATTCTGTCTGTTTGGTGCAAATTACTAGGTAAGGCTGTAAAGTGATTCCTAAATCCCTCTTCCCAAGGAAAGCTGGTTGAGCCATCAGACGAATATCTTGGATGAGCCCTTCTGGTTGCTATTAAGAAACACCATTTTGGTTTTGTAAACTGAAAAAGGGAACAGGGCAGATCTCACACAGCATCAAATTCCCTGAAAGAGACCCAGGGTAAAAGGTACATCTCTTTCAAAAAAAAAAAAAAAAAAATAAAGTGACAGGGTGTAGTTTTAGCAATGTCTTGGTATTTCTTAAAGGATATTTCTAAGAACTCGTGGTGGTGTCCTCATCCAAAAGCTTTCTGAGCTTTTTTTGTTGATGTCAAGGCCGCAATGAGGGGGATTTTGCTTCTAAAGGGAGGAGATACAAGATCTAACGTGCTATCTATAGGCTAAAAGAATGATCGAAAATAAACATTTTGACAGATTTCAGCTGTTTGTCTCTACACAAACCTTTTGAAGAGAGAGGAAGCGTTACGTAGCTGATGAACAGAGATCTTCTGGCTGATGTCATGTCTGTTACTTAAAAGCACAGAACATGATGGAATAAAATGGAAAGCCTTAAAGGAACTTTTGATCTCTGATCCTCATGTCCCTTTGAGAACCTTCCTTTGGCCATCAAACCTTTTGTTCTTGCCTATGAGGAACAACTAAGCTGGTCACGGTGGCAAGCTTGGTGGCAAAGAAAACTGAAGCAGAACACGGCAGGATCAGTTGCAGGCTACCTTCACCTCTCAGACTTTAGATGCAAGAGTAGAGGTGAATGATGATCTTTCAAAAAAAAAAAAAAGGGATGTTTATTTACTCTTTTCTTTTACATATAGGAACCTCTCTATGGAAGATTTAGCTTAGTTTTACAGGAGTGTACACTATTCTGGTTTCATTCATGTTCCATCATAGCCTCCACAACCTGCATGAACTTGTTCCGCTTTCTTCTTTATGTTTTTCTATCCATCCAACAGCAGCATGTACAGGTTTACAGCATGTTTTCCAAACCAAAGGCCTAAAGATGGGCACATCAACCCAAAAGTTTGCTTTTCCTGTCTCAATTTTCACCAGATAAGTCTTATAAAAGTAAAAAATTGTATCATCATTACACCTGATAATAGTTGTATACTTGAAAGCTCTTTTTGAAAAGGTAGATAGTATATTATCCTTCTTATCCAGACGGAGACACCTTTATGAACACACAGAAAAATTAATCCTACTCACAAACCTCAACCACATTTACTGGAAGGCATGCTCTACCTTAAGTGAACAGAAATTATCAGGAAAAACAAAACCAGAAAACCAACACCAGACAGAAAATGTCTTTCAACATGCTACTATAAACAGAAGAAAAATAATTTAATAGGAAAAATGCAAATTTCTCACTAGTCTATTTGGATAGACAATCAAAAAGCAAACATAGATGTACCTGGCACCCTGAACAGAAATAAATCCAGGAAACCTAGTAGCTCACAATTTCACATCTAAAAAAAAAAACCCAAACCCAAAAAACAGTGACCAGCTTTTTTTTTTTTTTTAATTTTAAACTACCTCTTTATGATTTGTGAAGGTAAAAAAAAAAAAAAGCTTTGAGCCACATTTGTACACACAGTTAAGAAAACCAGTGCTGAGATTTTTTTCATAAATTTGCAGGCTTCCTCCTACTCAATTAGTTTCTGTTTGCAGCCAGTATGAAATATGCTTTCATTCTTGTTGAAAATATGACAAACTACCCTTTAAACTGAAAAAGGCAGTGTATTAAGCATACTGCTAGTGAAATGAATAGCAGTAAGAATATCTGTCAAGCAGAAAATACAGAATAATATTACAAAAATAAAAAAGGGATAGGAGGAATAAGTCTATACAATCATCAAAACAATTTTGGTGACAATGTTTTATATATATAAATTAAAATGCAAATCAGTGTTAAGGATTTGTTCCTCCACTATACTTCTACTAGATTTCCACTTCATGTGTGACATTCATGTTTACTGATGATGATGATGGCACTAACTTACTAGTCAAACTGTATTTTAAAATGTGTGCTCAATATAACAGAAATACAGAGTTAATGTCTTTTAATATGCATAGAAATCTCCCAATATAAAGGTTAACAGACTAATTTTATTTTTCATGGAAAATACTGAAAAATTATTATCCAGTTTCTTAAGTACACTGCTGCAACTAACAGGATACAAACCAATGAACACTACTAAACAAAAATTTGTCACAACAGTTTCAGCCATTGAGAAAAAAACCACCATGCGACTTTCATTGAAATTGCAAGAGACTAACCCACAGTATGTTTTCACTATTTCATACTTGTAATTAGGAGATCCATTTGCATACATTAATTTTATGTCATTAGAATGGATGCCATAACACATATTTCTTCCCCATTTTGGCTTCAGTTCAGTACTGTAATTCAAGAACATGCTTACGTCTATCCCATTTTTTTGCAGCTACGGCAAGTAACAGTTCTGGTGAATTTGCCCAGAATTTCATGATTTGGTTAAAACCTCTCACCTAAGTAGCAAACAATTGCTGACTTACACTGAAATTTCACCGAGTGCTCTAGACAACACCTCAGGGGTTTTTGTTTAATTATTATTATTTCAGTGATAGTGCCAATCCAGTAAACAAGTGGAGCACATCATCTATATGGACTGTATACCAGGCCATGTATTTTTGCCAGAATCCAGCTGGGCAGCATGCTCCCTGAACAATGTTGGGTTTGTATTTAAAAAAAAAAAAAAAAATCCAAAACAAAACACTATTTTAGTTATATTTTTAAAAAAACACCAAAACAAACAGTTCTACACTGGTATCTTTAAGATCTTGGGCACTGCATCGACAGAAAACTAGAGCACCAAGCTTTTAAGATACTCTTATTTATTCATTTTAAAACAATGCCTAAGGGAACAACCCAGCTGAGGTAAGCTTCACCGCTCGCCACACGGACCTGACCATGTAACAATATATGGCAACAGCCCTTTTCTGGTGAACTATCAGAAATAATCCCCTAAGATCTAAAAGCTGATGGGATACTTTTTGTTCATGTTTTGCAACAGTTCCTTTAAATATGGGCAAATCACTTTATTTTTAAATGAAAGCTTACATATTACTGGTAAAGAATAAGAAGATGTAAAAGTTTATCATCTACAGTTTATAAATATACCACGTCTTTATCACAAAGCATGCATGTCAATGAGAGTTGTGCAGGTGTAGCTCCAGAGCCTGCAGTGGACATGAACAAGACTTATTTCCCCAACACGTGCGAGAAACATTCTAGCCATTTACTTATATATTTACCGAAGGAGTAAGCCATACAAACAGCAGCATGCACTCACTTGCCTAGATCATATAGGCAGACTTCTTTGCTGCTAGCACATATTTGTCAGATTAGCAGCACATCTTTTATTACTTTGCAGCTGCCATTTGGACTCCTCTCCTGCGCTAGCCTGAGTAACCTCACATTTCCTTTCTCCCTCCTCTTTCTTGGGAGAGTAGGCAGAACTGGCTGATAAAAGGCCTTTTATCTGTACAAAACTGAACAAGTCAACTACTGTGTATGTAGGGTCTTATACTGAATAATCATTTACAGCAGATTTGACTTAAAATATTCTCTCTCTGGTTTTGGTTTTTTTTTAGCTGTCAACACATTCTGGTTTGTGCAGGTCTGAACGCATAACTTTCAAGGTTGAAAAGGGGAAGAAGGGAGTATAGTTTTTAAAAATAGTTAAGAACACATCTACTGTGCCCTTTAAAGTAATCCTCGGTCTAAGACAAACCGCTTTAGTAGCCAAGAAGGTCTGCCCAGTTTATCTTACATCCATAAAACCATAACTGGTAAGTGTCAAGCATAAAATCTGATCACTAGGGTCAGGGACTGCTCTAGAACTGAAAGGATGACAGGCTGCTCCTGTAAAACTATGTTCAGGCATTTTTACAGCATACATAGGAATTTATGTATTTTAATTGTTGCACAGTGGGTTAACTGAGCTTTTTTTTTTTTTTTTTTTAAAACCAACAGAGACCTTATCCTCAGTAAAATTAAGGTAATATGATTTGAGAAATATGAAAAGTAAGAATAACTTCTCAGAAACATCACTACCTAAAATACATGGAATCATACATAGTCCAAAAAACACTCTAGTTACTGTGCAGAAGGTGCAATCAAACATTTCCTTTAAGTCTCACAGAAGAAAGGGAGTAACTATTATGAATTACCTTTGCCTGCCTAACATCTGAAAACCAGATGAACTAGTTGAATTGCAGAAAAATTAATCAGCTGAATTAACTAGCTGAACTTCAGGATAAAACAAAGAATGAAACTCTACATAGCTTTATTTCTGCATGGATTATTTTTTTAAACAAACATTTTCTTTTTAATTACACTTTCCAGAGGACCATTCTCAGGCTATTCAGTGTTTGCTGGTTTTCCCTAAATTATGGCCTTTTGATTGTAACAGAGAACATGTTCATTAGGTAAAGAAGCAGTGTTGTGTTGGAATACAAAGGATTTTTTTTTTTTTTTAATTGAAGGCTCCAGAACAAATGCAGGGCTGAGAAAGTGCATAAATGCAAACAGAAGACAAGAGAAAGTTGAGACAAATGGCTTCTGACTTGTTTATAGTGTGCTAGAAAATATAAGGAAGAGATGATAGGTGATGCTCATCCACCAAATATTTGCCTTCTTACGTAGAGAAATGTTGGGGATTTAAAAAAAGAAAAAAAACCACCACACCACCAAAAAAACCAAAAAAATGAACCCCACAACACACATCCAGAGCATTCACAGGCATCTTGACAGTTTATAGATCTCTGCACAGAAATCTCCATCAGTGGTTTGCAAACCAGGATGCATTTCCCACCCCTGAGGAAATGATAACAGCCCAAAAGCTGAGAACAAGGACAGGAGCAGAACAAAGCGTGGAAAGGAAGGCACAGCCATTACCAGGGGACTGTGAAAAAGGAGGGGGGTAAAAGGCCAAAGAGGTGGCTCGGGTAGGACCTGGGCTATCAAACAGCCGTGAGAATGAGGACACATTTTTCACGAGGGCTGTTGAATGCTGGAACACCCTACGGAGGTTTGGGAATCTCCATGCTTTAAGATTTTCCAAACTTAAAAAGGATGAGGGCCTCACCAACCTCACTGAACTTTAAAGTCAGCCCAGGTTTGACCAGGAGGTTGGACCAGATTACCTCCAGGAATCTCTTCCACCCAAAGTTATCCTGATTCTAAAATTAAGAGTAGAAATAAAGCTCCATTACTCAGCAAAGGTCCCAAGAAAGGAAGAGGCAGTCACGAATGACTGAATTAAGGCAATGATACCACTTTCATTCCTGACCTACGGACTGCCTAACCCACCACCACTGCCTGCTCTCCATTCCAATTTTTCTCAAGAGTGTTCTCACTACGTACTTGACCCAGACACCTTGTTCCAATCCATTTTCTGGTCCATTTTCCCTTGTCTTTCCCCTCTTCAGCCATCTCCTCTCCTACTGCACTCCAGAAACATGGCAGGGATAATCCTGCCACCTATCCCCTTGGATGTAAGGACTAGTTTTTGATCAACGGAAGGAAGGGCATGAGAACTAGGATGAAACAAACGGCCATTAAAATATGGTTACAATAATTTTTTTCTTTTTTTCTTCCCCCCCCCCCCCATGCAAAATATGAATAGGATGGGGGCTCTTTTACTGTAAACTGTATGCCTCACCTTAGTGGTAATTTTTCACGTTTCAAAATGTAGCATAAGCGTATCACACTCCTTTCTCCCAAGTCATTGCTAAGGTTTAAAAGAAATAGGTCCAAATTATTTGTATTAGGAGGGTGACATAAAGCCAGACGTCGATAACTTTGAGACGAATATGTGATGTGTATGAGGCATAGTGGTATGGAAAGCTAGGAAGTAAAAAAAGAGCCTTCCTCTTGTATAACTAGGACAAGGTATGTGAAAACACACGCATGAAAAAGGAATCCAAACAGAGGTGGAAAAGACTAGGTAGCATATTGCTGGTATGGACTTATGACTCAGTGTTGGTATTGCTACTACCTTGGAGGCTCAATGTTTCCACTTTGTTTATTTTTAAAGCATTGAGTTGTGACTAGCCTGCCCTCTTAAATAACAGGAAAGAGAAAAGCAGGTATTGGGAAGGATGACTGTCTGGATTTAATGTGTTAAGAAAAAAACAAAACACACACACACACACAACCTACAGTAGAGGAAACAGTGATACGCAGAGAAGCAGCTCACAGATAACTCCACAGACAAAGATATACTGCCAGGTTCACTAAAACCGAAAGACCCAAGTAAAAATGAACAGCTTGTAAGAATAAAGTTTTTCATCTGAAAGTAGAGCACTTACATGTATCAAAATTCCAGGCAGTGCATGCTTGTGAGCACAGTAATTGGAAAGAAAAATAACAGCTAAAAGCAGGCTAAGAGAAATTTGCTTGCATCAGTTCAGCAAAAAATGTAGTTTCTTTATGAAGGGCTTTCTTTGTAGAAACAGTGTAATTCTAAGCTTAGCAACCCCTTTATAAGGAACTAGATGTTTTCACTGAAAATAGAAGCTGACAGTCCACTTCTGTTCTTAAAGAAATATTATTTTAACCTAAGAATTCCATAAAAACTGTAGCAGATAGCTTAGCATTTTTAAAAGGCTGCCATTTAAAATTCTTTTTAAATGGACAAATATTTCAGTATAAGGCATATTACTTTTTCGTCTAACAGAACAGAACAGACAGTGAGACAAAGACCTAAATCAGATACCTGACTTTTTTCCCCACTTTAAGTGCTGACATGTTTCTTGGAGAAGAAAAAGTACACGAATGACTGACTGCGATATCTACATAAAAAGAGAAGGTCACCGATAATATTGTTTGGATCGTCACACGCAGACCCACCGTCTTCGTTCCATGCGAAGTATATTATATTAAATGTTAAACGGACATTTAATATAGAGAATTCTAAAGAGCTTCTTGTTTTGCAGTAAAAAGGGAAATGTGCACTAAGAGGTTGAACTGTGACAAGTGCAGAATAGTATCAATAATCCCATTACAACACTTGATTTGTCAAACTTGTCTCTACAAGTTATTCTAAAATTCACAATAGTGTTCTTAACCATTTATGAAATGGAGCAGATCATGTCTTTGTAGCTTTCACGGCCACTGATTCTCCATGCTTTGTTGGAAAGAATGGCATGAATAGCTACTAAGTCTTACACTTCATTTTCTTCAACCTCTTACTGGTATCCTGGTGTTTTGAATGGTGTTCGACTGTAGGAGAATACAATACAAAGGTAGTATCAAGCAGGTGTTTTCTTTCTGGAACCAGTAAGTTCTGTTGATGTATTATGCAGCATCGTGGCTTAACAGACCAAACCAGGTCATCCATATGCATGGTCTCCGCATCAGGCAGTGAACAGGAAGCGGTACGGATCCTTTCCTGAAAAATGGAAAATCTGTCGAGCTGAGATTTAAGACAAACCAACAGAACAGTCCAGGATCCAGGTGTATCTGAAATCATGTGCGTACACACGTTCCACACCAAATACGAGATTTTTCAGGAAAACGGCAAGGAATAAAGACAGTTATTTAGAGTGATTACCCATTAATAAATATATCTTTCTCATAATCCAGGTTGAAAAACAGGTTTTCCTCTTAGTTTTGTACCTTAACTGAATGAATCCAGAGCTCTTTTAGACATCACCACAGATTATCCAGAAGAAATATCATAAACTAAATGATGGCATAGAATAAAGAAAACTTATTTTGCAAAGGAGATACTTGAAAGAAACCTTTTTCCTGGTAAAAAAATTCTTCCAGAAAAATGTTTTTGGAGCTATTACCAATTGCAGGACACCTCTAGAAAGTAAAACATGAGAAGGTTCTTAAATGATAAGGTTACTTTTTAAACAGAAAATTAAAGCATACATCAAGACAACTATTTAGACTTCCACTTAGACAAAGATTATTAAGTTCTTGGATTGGAAGGTGGGGATGCCTTATAGATCACTGATTTTAACCTGATTAAGTTGTGTAAGCAGAGGAAGTCTCAAAAAGACATGCAACAATTCTCTCTAGCTCTTTAAAAGAAACTAATTACTCCAAAATACGAAAAATGAGCAAAACTAACAATAAGCAAAAATTTAGATAGACTGGGACAAATAAATGTGTCAGGTAACTAAACAAAAGTCACAATTCGTGTAGAAAACTTTAAGAAAAAAACATACACAACATGGAAAAAGAGGAGAGAGAGGCTACTGAGAAATTTAAACTGGGAAGGACGAACTGCTGTTGGCTGATGGAATGATGGACAGTGAATTGGAATGAGCAGTAATACAGGCCCACTATCAGGTGCAGAGGTTAAATTTATAAATGGACTTTGAAAAAGCAAAACACAATCAACATTCTGTATTTGGAAAGCAGCAGTTTGCTTATGTTTCTAACACAAATGAGCGTGTTACTACCATGGAGAATGTGTGACATTAACGAGGAGAAAGACCTTCTAATCAACACACCCATAAACCTCACATCTTAAGAGAAAACTTTTGACCCACTGATGTTCATTTTTATAAATACTGGAATATCAGAAGACAAGATAAATATATGAGGAAAAGCAACTCCATGTACAAGAAAACATTATTTAATAAACATTTGGACCAACTGGATTCTGCTTTTTGCAAAAATAAAATGGGTAATATTTTCATGAGAACCACTCTTGAACATTTCCCACCATTTTTTCCACTTGATTCACATGTCAGTGTGTCATAGCGAATGGACTCGTAGGTCAGTATGTGAAGACTGTTAATCTATTACGCATTAATGAGGCAGATGCAACACATTTTCATGAAGCATTTGTCTTAGTACCTAATGAAATATTAATTTAAAAAACAACATAAGATACCAGTAACTAGGCTTCAAAACACAATTGTCAAAAGAATCATTGATCTAAGCCATGTTCGGCTGAGTTTTCCAAGCACCTGCACAAGGCCCTTTTAGTATTTTGTGCTTTCATCAACCAAAGACAACAAAAATCAGCAAAGGAATAACTAACCAAGAGAACAAAATAATCACAAAAAAGAACGTGAGTCGCTCAGTAAACTAGCAAAGTTCAAACAAAATGCATCCTTTAGGCTTGCATCAAGCATGCATGTAGAAAAGTGCTTCAGGAGTAACGGATGCCCACAGGCAGGACCGCTGGAGCAGGAGAATGAGAACTCTCACAGGTTGTCCTGTGCTTCAGTGCCAGTGGTGACATGGAGGTCAACCAAAGACATTATAGAATCATAGAACTGCTTAGATTGGAAAAGACCTATAAGATCATCTAGTCCAATCATTTAACCTAGCACTGACAA
>JAVKLA010000026.1:25442918-25476236 GCA_034782735.1 Sagittarius serpentarius
TTTCCTGTGCCCCTCCAGCCTTCTTGCTGGCTGGGCAGGAGAAGCTGAAAAGTCCTTGACTGAGTCTAAACACGATTTAGCAACAACCGAAAACATCAGGGTGTTATCAACATTCTTCTCATACTAAACCCAAAAAACAGCGCTGTACCAGCTACTAGGAAGACAATTAACTCTATCCCAGCCGAAACCAGGACAGTAACTTACGGAAAGGATAAATGAAAAAATATACACTGTGGAAAATTTGCTCATGATTAAATTACCTCAAGAGAACAACGCCATAGACATTAAAATTATTCCAGAACCTACCTGTGCATATTCTTTCTCAATTGCAGCCCTTTTCTGACTGAATGCTCTGAAAGAGGAAAAAAAAAAAAAAAATCCATTAATACATATAGCAAAATACTATAAATTCCATAATTTACTTAAAAGGATTTTCTGCTAGACAGTCTTTATAGTTAAACGAGCAATAAAAAAGCAAAACTGTTTGACAACTGTGTATCAGTAGCCTAGCAACTAGCGCATGTGGACTTCACATATGTGATGTTCAAATTTCCAAAGGGGAAGAATGTGGTAGCACAGAACGGGATTTAGCTTTATGCATCTAGATGGACTTTACTTTTTCTTAAAAAAAAAAAAAAGAAATAGAATGTAACAGCAACTGAACATACTAGATTCATAGCTGTAGTCACAAGACTAACAGCCTTTCTTGAAACCCATGCAGTCCCACAGCAGTATCCTGATTTACCCATTAATGTAGCTATATCACGTTAGACCCACTTAACTCTGTCGTGCCAATCGTAGCATGTCATTCCACATTAACATCAGTGCTGCACTCACACGCAGGGGCTCAAGATGTACCATCTCAATGTATTTTAAAATAGAAGGTTTCAACACTTATCACCATTACAACAGGAAGAAGGTTCAAATACCTAGACGTGTCAAGGCTCTTTTTTCAATAGCTTAAGCCATTCCCTCTTTAGCCCTTGAACAAAGCAGAGACATTTTCTTCAAGCTATGCTATAAACTACTAAGCTTAAGGCTACGCCACCAGCAACAGAAAATCTAATTCTATTTAAATTAGTTACACAATAATTATGGTGACATGTTAATAAAAAAATCCTCAGGAACATCCTATAATAAGGTTAACTCAATAAACACAAACAAAAAGCGCTCTGAACAGGCTCTTTCTACTCCTGTCTACTCCATTTCACCCATGAAGAGCATCCACACGCTGATAGGGCGTTACAGGCTCAGTCTGCTCAACAGGATGTAAAACAAAAGTCTAAACGCATCGTGATTGCTTAAAATTCTTTCCAGATTAATGATAGCGCTGAAGATCTGGCCATATTCCAACTCCAATAATTACATCCCATCTTCCTAAATCCCCCTCATGTAGCTCAGGTGGGTACAAAGGGCCGCATGACTGTGCCATATGAAACACCTCTATATGAATACATAAAATTGTCTGAGATGCTTGTAAATCAATCTACTTTGTAAAGCATTCAAGATATTTAATCTAATGTTACGAAACAATTTCTTTTAGGCTCTCCTCTTCCAAAGTCCAATATCCCAGTCAGTTTAGCAAACATCTAAAAACCACAATATCCTTCTAAAAGATCTTGCTTTTCTTTTAAAAGTATGAATATCTGCAGAAGTAACTACTAGGAATAACTGAAATGTTTTATCAGTATTGAAAAGGTAAAAGAAAACAAGCAGCTGTCTTTGAAAGGTAAGTCTGGCAAGACTTAGGCAGTTATTTTCCAATTCTCAGCTAATCTTATTTGAAAAAGTAAAATCAGAGCTAAATGTTAAGGATACTCAGTTTACATAAAACCTGGATATGGAGCTGTATATTTCACCATGAGGGTTTTTTCCCCATACAGAACAAATTCCACTTAAACTAATTGCATAACAAAATTGTGACAAGCTGGAAGCCTAAGATATCCCCTAAAAAACCTTCTACATTAAAAAGTTTACACTAGAGAAGAAAAACAAAAGCATTCAACTGGCCCTACTGTAGAATTACAAAATACCATACAAATTGAATTTACTCGCAAAACCAACAGAAATCTTGGACTTCGAATGACTGCAAGATCCAGCATGAAGAACATGTATTGTACAGTAGCACCTCCCTAAATGAGAAACATTTTAGAGTAGTTTTAGATTTTGTTCTGTATTTTAAATGGAGTCTTACAAAAAAGTTGGCAGGACACCACGTAATTCAATTTATACAATACTTAAATTTGTGTTTGATCTGTGTTTTGGTGAATGAAGAAAATGGAAAGTACTGAAAGACTGGCAGGATCGGCCGCCTGCATTCCTTGAAGCTGCTGTTCTCTGCTGCTTTGTGACTGCATTTCCCTCAGTCAGTGAAACACAAAGCTGTTTTTAACCTCAGGACAGTTTATACAGGAACCCCTTTATGACAACCATAAACATATTACAAAACATGACGAAATATGAGACTGAAGTAGACAAATTTCCCAGGAGAAAATTATTTTGAGCAAGAGAAAGAAAAATAAAAGTCTGACTAATAAATGCATCATAGTTTCTTAACTTGGGAAACCTATAAACTTTGATGTGTGTATCCTGGTTTATGTGCAAAGCTGGGATATTCTTAACCTTACTGTCATTCAAGATGGAATTTCAAGTTCATTCACATAAGGAAGCATTTGGTTCCATAAGCTAATAAAATGTTCTCTAACTGTTACTGAAAAGTTTTTAAAAAACTAATTAGTGTGTCTGCAAGAAAGCAGGAACATTATTTAGGGTTTCTTTAAACTAGGAAGTATCTGCTATTACATCTTTTTCTCAAATTAACAATTAAGTGCAAGAAACACCAGAACTGCACACCTAAAAAAGTATCTTAGCTTTTGTTTCTGGACAGTAATTCTTAAATATCATCTCCATCTTGCAAACGTTAATTCATGCAATACGCTTATTCCCTTTGCCCCACTAAAAATCATTCAAAAGCATTTAAAGTCTTCAACAGTTTAAAAAGAGGCTGAGAAAGAATAAATCCAAAGAAATTCAACAATATCTGATGCATATAATCAATCTACAACCATTTTCCATTTTAAGTACGATACTTGCCACAATCCTCACATTGCAGGAAAGTCCTGACTTAGTCTCCAAAAAAAGAAAATCAGTTAAAAAAAAAAAAGTATTACGCTCACCATCAGGACATGCCACCGCCATTTATAAAAAAAACACTATTTTATTACACGTCGAGAGTGTGACCAGGTGCCTGCCTTTAAAAGAGCTTGCTGCTAGGGAAGACTGCTGCAAGCCCAAAGGAAAAGTCACACTCAGGAAAATTACTTCAATGGTTGCAACATACATCATTTAACATCGAGAGGCAATGCCAGCCACCCACAGCATTTCTTCACATGCTGCTGCCTACAGCCCCTTCCATGGCTTACAGCTCCGTATGACTAGAATGAACCTAATCCTGGAGGGATTACAAAGGAATGTTCTTTTCAAAGCACAAATAGCTAGAGAAGCTCTGCAGAGAAGGTTTGTCTTCCTTTGAAATGTCAGCAATTGGCCAAGTCTGGTCGAAAACAGAGCAGTGGGGTTAGAGAACAGTTGCTCCTATTGTCATTAGCACAATAAGGGCTAAATGTGGGGTTGGAAAGGACTTCTCTCTAAAAACTAGTAAGACCATCTGAAGAGGAGGAGGGT
Organism: Sagittarius serpentarius; assembly: GCA_034782735.1. NCBI lineage: Eukaryota > Metazoa > Chordata > Aves > Accipitriformes > Sagittariidae > Sagittarius > Sagittarius serpentarius. Next base: position 25,446,603 of record JAVKLA010000026.1, read on the forward strand.
GGAGACTTTTCTGCTGAGTAGCAGGACTCCTCCCACCTACATCTTCTCCTTAAATGCCTCATTGGGCTTCTGACCTGGGATAACACACGCCAAGGTGCACCACAAGGCTGAGCTGGTCGCTTTGTTTCCTGAGGAAGAAAATTCTTTGGTCTTAATTCATAGGAACTTTATGTGACGAAAAATATCTGGATGAAACGTAATGATCTGTGGTATTAAAGACATAGATTATGCAATCTAACTTTCCCTTGGGCTCTGTGAAACAGTGGAACTGTAAGGGAGCAGGGGAAAGAAAACTATGCTTACTGTCACCCCCACTTTGCCAATACTACTTTTATTAGTGCCAAACCTCACTGTCACCGGAAATTCCCAAACACGAATTTCACCAACTGCCAGGTATTTAAATTACTCATATCAATTTAAGGTAAGAGATGCTATGAAATATTCAGGTATATTTTTTAAATTTTCATTGTAAGTAATCATAACAATGTGAAGTAAGGAGTCAGGTCAGTGGAGAATATTTCAAGAGCTCTTCCTGTAGAGAAACAGATGGGCTCAACCTGGTACACGGATGTCTACTCGGGCTGGAAATGTCTAAAGCTTCCACTTTCACGAAAAATCAGTATATTAACATTAAAATATACATTAGTGTTACATAAAACAATGTTGTATTCGCCAAGATTACCAGTCATACAAATCTAAGGATGAAAGTCATAGCTTGCACAGTAAAAACAGTTAAACACAGTGACACCCTGAAAATCAGAAAGTGAATTACTCTCTGTATTGAAAAACTGATTTAACTATATCTAGAGAGCTATGCAAAAATGTAAACAGACACTTCCTGTACAGGTCTCTTGAATAAAAGAAGGAGCTAAATTTGCATAGGTGAATGTATTTCCATTTAAAGGTTGAGAAATTCAACAACGAGCCAAGCAGGGGGCTGAATCACTTTTGGAAAGAGTCCCCATACAAGATCACGATAATGGTCAAAAATCAGATGCATTAACTGGCAAATTGGTACAATTCACCTCGCACTAGCAGTTTGTGTTAACACAATTTTTTGGCTGTGGACATTGAGATAAATTGTTTAGAAATTGTAATGAAAAAAAAGTCCTTACAATTTATACAACTATGCGAAGCACCAGAAAAATGTACAAATTAGTATCACATCCGAAACATCCAAAAATGTAAGACTAAAGAAATGCACCTGTTTTAACTGACCATGACCTAAGGGAGTCCCCAACTGCTACACTAACAAAAGCAAGGAGCAGCAAATGAGAAAATAACGTGTCCAGCTCTACGGAGACTGGACTGCCCAGATCAGCAGAACAGAGCAACAGAATTGACGCTTTCAGTACCATCTATCTGAAAGATGATGGGGGCGATTACACATGCACACACTGCATGGTGATGGTAACTCTGCAAAACGTTTTTTTAACCCTTTTAATACAGGCTACTGTATCCCTACAGAATCAAAACAACAAAGTCAGTATCATTTTCTTTTTGCTTTACCAACTGTGGATCTCCCCAAGTCGACAAAAAGTGAAACCCACATTAAGTGATGCAGATCAACAGAGTAGATCTGTAAAGCCCCAATACAGTGAGAAAAGGAATGGAAAAAATGGTGGAGGAATAAAAGATTTTCCATTGTTTTCATTTTATGAGGTATTAAGGCAATTTTGAAATTCAGTTTAAAAATGAATTCATCCCATCCAAAATTCTTGAAGTATATCTACTTAGGAATGGTAGAGCACATTGCAAATAATTTTAAACTGACTCAATCCACCAACACTGAGGGAGGTGAATCAGGGAATTATGAAACACCCATAAATTTCCAGCTTCCCAAAAAGTACATCAAGAATAATTCATGACATCTAGAACATATGCCAGTGGAAAATTATGACTTTGCGACTTCCACTTATAATGTACACTGGTAGCACAAACACTCAGTGTGCAGTGATGTCCAAACTAATACTATACTGGTTTTCTTTTTTAAAAAGCAAGTACACACTGACTCCAAAACTTTCCATTAAAAGGACAGCTCTCATTTAAAAAAATAAAAGGAAAAAAAAAAAAAGGGGGGGGGGCAACTCCAGAAAACTCAAAAGCCAGTATTATGTGTCAAGGTAGAATTACGCAGCTGGCTTTGTTCATTCTTTTTGTCCCATTCAGAGACAAAAATCACTACTGAACAATCTAAAAAACACCTGTCTAACAGTGAATACATGCATGAACACAGTCTTAGCCCCCTCCACCCCGAAAAAAATCCCAATCTACCTTTAAACAAAAAAAACCAAACAAACCACAACCTGCACGCAGCAAGTTAAAATACAGCATTAAATATCAATTCCCTATCTGTCTTAACTGACAAACAGATCTCGAATGCCTTTTACAGGAATGAGATGTATTTATTCTAAGCAAGGAAACAGATCCTAATACATGAGCAATAGGGGAGGAACCCCAATGTTGAACTACACACACTTGAAATATTTATGGACAAGATGGCATTGAAATTTCCAGCTGGCTGCCCCAGCCTGGCCTGTTGCTCAAGGCCGGCATGTCCCAGGGGTAGGACTTGGCATTTGCCTTTGTTGACCTTCACGAGGTTCCTGCCACCCTGTCACCCATCTGTCAAGGTCAGTCTGAACACAGCCCTGCCTCCAGCCTATCAACCATTCTCCCCCAATTTGAAACCCTTCATCAACTTGCTGAGAGCACACTCCGTCCAATCATCCAAGCTGTTACTGGAGTCATTAAAGAGTATTGATCCAGTATTGACCTCTGAGGGATACCCAGCTGCCAAGTGGACTTCGCACTGCTCTCCACCACTTTGAGCAGTCCAGCCAACTTTCCACTCACTTATCAGTCCATATGTCCCCGTTGTGGCTATAAAGGTACCACAGCAAAGTGTGTCAAAGGCCTCACTAAAGTCAACACATACAACATACACTGCTGTCACCTTGCCCGTATTGCCAGCCTTCCCAGAAGTCAATCAGGCACAATTTGCCCTTGGTAAGTCCATGCTGGCTGCTCCCAATCACCTTCTTGCCCCTTTAAGAAATGGCTTCTTGGAAAAGAAGCCTTGGAAATAGCTTCTACGAGGTTTTGCTCCATCATCTTCCCAGGAACTAAGGTAAAGCTGAACAACCTGCTGTTCCCCAGATCCTCCTTTCAGCTGTCTTTGAAAACGGGTATGGCATTTGCCTTTTTCAAGTCATCAGGAACCTCTCCTGATTGCCTTGACCTTTCAAAGATGACAGCAAGCAAACACTCTTAACCACACCTCTGTAGTCCCAATAAGCTCACAGCTCTGCAACTGCACATGCATTTTTAATTCCTCCTGTTTGTTTCCCAGCTGCACAGGATCATGAACAGGCACCTGTGACAGATCTCCAGTCATACTGGGGAAAGCTTCGTCCAGGACACTGTCCCCCAGACATTTCTTCATTAGACCCAACGCCTTTGCTTTAGGTTATGGTAACTCTCCCTTAGCAGACCTAGTTTACAGCCTTCCTCACCAGGTCTAGCTGTTGGCAAAGGTGCTTGTGCCCCACCTTGTCAGACGGACCCCACTCCTCCTCAGCAGTCTGTGTTTCAAAGGGGCTCTCACATTTGTAAGATTCAAAGCCCTGTCTGCAACATCAGCTGCACAGGCAGCTGCTGACCTGCTGGATGTGTGCACTCCTGCCCAAGCCCTTCAGCTTCACAGAAAGGACTAAGAACACCCCCAAGGTCCCCCTACCCTTCACACTTGTCCCCAGGGTTCTGCCATCACTCTTTACACATTCAAGGTCACCTCTAGCAGCATCCTAGGTGCCCACATGGGGTAACAGTCCTCATGTAGGATGAGCCTTTGTAGTTGTTCTGCAGTATCCTGGATCTAACTCCCCAGCAAACAACAAACCTCTCAAGATATCAAGTCAGCTCAGCACATGGATGCTTCTGTTTCCTGTAAGAGGGAGTCTCCAGTGACCACCACCTGCCTCTGATGGTACGCAGTCTATTCACTTCCTTCCAGAGCTCCTTTACTTGGTGGCACCTCGGTGCTTTATCAGAGCACATCTCCCACAGGGGAGGCCAGTGTTGACCCCAGCCCCAGGGAGAGGCACCACGGACAACTTGCAGCCCAAGATCTGGACAGCAGCATCCTCTATCTGTTGTGCCAGGGGCAGTTGCTCCCATTGGTGCTCCCAACACCATCACTGCTCAATTTCAAGCAATTCCACACGTTAAGCAGAGTCTTTGGTCCACCTTGTGTTCCTGCTGTGCCACCTGCTACCTGTCAGCTGTACTCCAGGCTAGCAGCTATATAGCCACTCTCTAAACATCTGTTGAAGAGTCACTTGACAGTCCCTGGTCAGTCTGCTGAAGACAAAAGGTTTAAGTACTCCCCTGTCAGTAAACAGCCAAGAGAAGCTGTCTGCTAGAGCCAGCATCAGCAAGCCAACTGCGGTAGCCAGAAAGTGATTGCTGAAGCAGCAGCCTGAAACATGCTGCACCAACTGCTACGTCAAGGAGCAAACTCTGCTGCACTGCCTTGCCAATGCCAAGGGAAACCTCACTGGAAGCACATGCATATGTAAGCAAAAGGCACAGCGTACCAGCAGAAACATCTTAACACTTCAAAGGTAAAACAGCTAATGTTTAATAGACGGATAGTTACATTTGATATGGTCACAGTTGAATTAAAACATTTTTTGTAATTCCAGCTGCCACTACAAAATCAAAAGGGGAGCAATCCTGGAATACTTGGGGGGAGGGAGGGGACCAAAACATTTTCCCCTCTCATACGAAAACAGGATTTCTTTAGGAATGCTGATGTTCTTGTTTGAAGGTTTTAATTCACTGCTTTTATCTGGATGCCTCATCCCACTTTCCCCAGTAACATGAAAAATGCACCATAATGAATCAGTATCGTACAACTGAACAGAGTGCTTTTACCTAGTATTTAATTTAAGGACAGGCGTGTCACTAACAAAGGCACGGGTGTATTCAAAAGTACTTCAGCTAACGTAAATCACCACCATAGCTCAGTTTAGACCAGTGGTTGGCAATAAATGCTGAGATAACACAGCACACTAGCAGCTGCAGTCCTAATTAAGTACTTCAGGAACACCCATATATGCAGGGACAGACTGCATTAATATTCCCCTTCCATGTCCAGCAGAGACAAAGACAACATACCTGGAGCAATAATTAATCTACAGAAATTATTCATCATGACAAGACTCTCAAACGTGGCATGTAATAGGCTCCTCTTCATGTCCTTCTGTTTACGCTGAACAGAATTACCACTACCAAAGCATTTAAAGAGCTATGCATAAAATTCTTCAGTGTCTGAGGTATAAATTATTTTACAGAAAAGCACTGATTTCTAAAGTTATCTATATACAGGCTTCAGAAGCCATAGCAGCAGCCGGAGCACAACAACCCAGATTATTAAAATTAGAAAGACAATTCTGGTAAGAAGGGGTCTCCTGTTAGCAACTTTCCACCAGGTAAGCACACATGTGGTTCTTCAAAGAAAAGAGCGAGCAATGCGCCACTTCAAAGAGGCAATTTAAAACACTACATACAACGGAGGCAGAACGATCAGGAGCAATTTTCATCCATGGCTTCAAATTCAGAGACTTTTGTAGGTTGGAGAGTTCACGTAATTACATGAAAGACTGGCTTTCCCTTTTCCAAGCAAAACTCCTCTGAACACAGAAAATGCTGTCGTCTTAAGGCAATGCAATAGCCTTGCCTGGAATACAGTAACAGAACCATTTCACTGTCTACAGCATCTAAACAATCACTGTCAGCTTTGTGATTCGACACAAGTATCTGACAGACAACTAGAAAGCTCTCTAAGCTTCTTCAGGTTTATATAAAGTTCAAACATTGCATTACCATGGAAAAAGTATCAGAAGATAAGGACCCTTCTTTCCCTTACCACCCAGCTAAAGGTAAGCTGAAGCAAGTTCACGGCTGTTGCACTTTCAAAGTTGTATCTACTGCAAAACAGGAAACCAAAACAAGTACAGTGGGAGTGGGTTAAGTGGCCTTACAGAGTGAATTCTGGACTCTTAAACAACTGAAGTTATACTAGCATTAATTTTTGGATAAGGCTTTGTGCTACCAGTGAAAGTGGTAGCGCAGTCCTCTTTTTCTCTCCTCAACAGTGTACTTCCCTGCCTCTTGAGACAGCCCTAACAGTTATGCAGCTGCAAAGTCATCAGGCTACCTGCTTTTCAAATAAAGAACTCTAACTTGAAAATTCATACAGCACTGGTTGTTTTTTCTGATTTTTTTCTTCAGTTTTAAGGTGCTCCTTTTATTTATAACTGATACGAAAATCACAAAAGACTGATCCAGTGATGAACATCAAAAAAAGTTATTCAACATGCATACATACAAAAGTTTGAGAAAGTAGCATTAGTGACCATGTACAGTTTATTTTAATCTTTTCTACCCATAGCATGTTTCCTGGCACAAATTTTACTTGCCCACCGTGCCTACATTGATTATTGAACACCACTAATGGTATTTTACTTACACATCAAGAAACTCACCTAGGACAAAGCATGCAAACTTAATTCTACAGCAAAGCTTTTATCACGACAAACAGTCCGCTTTTTCGCACTAAGTTTCAGCCAGCATGTCCATTCAGTATTACTTTATTTGTGATGCTAGAACAATAGCATCTTTTAAAATCTGTTAAGTCTAACTCAAATTTAACTTCTACGTTGACAGACAGCTATAAATACACCACAAAAAACAAAGCAAGTGACTTGGAAAGCAGCACAATTCAGAGCAAGACGGGCACAGTGCATGTCCCAAGCGTCACAGGCAGGCCCGTACACCTGGTACAAATCTGACGGTTCCTCTGGTTATGGTCCAAGCTGGCTGAACCTCCAACATCTCTGATCTGGATTTTCCACACCCAGCAGACCTGCCAGCTCTGAGAATAGGGCAAAGGAGCTTATACATCTGCATCCATCTAGACAGCCATGCCCAATCTTGGGAAAGTAAAGATAAACCTGTTTTAAGTATTGTCTACTAGTTACTGGAAAAGTTTTCTTATCCAAGCAGGCAAATAGGACATCTCCTCCCTGAATCAGCCTGAGAAAGGGCAGAGGTACAGAGATACCCGCAAAGGAGCAGTTCCAAGGCTCTTCAGGCAAAATAAGGCATAGCATTCCTCTTTCAGCACCCATAGGCAAGATGAAGTCTCACCTTCATCAGCACATGTAAAAGAATTAACCCCTTTATTACAACTCTTTCTACTGTCAGACCACCTGAAAGTCATTGACAACCAAAGATATCTCACCAGGGAGGGCGATGCCTCCAATCACTTTCTGGCTAGTTGGATTCAATCTAAACATCCCTGTATTTCAGTCAAACCAATATTGCCTCTCTAAGACTAGATCTCATGCCCTTGCTCTCACAAAAAGGCAACTGCAGAAATTAAGAAGTTGTAAGCAAGTAGAAACTCACTTCCATTTCATTTAAGACCGTACTCTCCACTGCCACAGAGTACTTTAGCTTCCTTTTCAGTCACTCAGGAAAAAAAAAATAAAAAAAAATCACCAGATGCTGTTACAGCAAATAGCCTTTATGCTTGTTTTAAAAATAACAAACTGTTTTGTTCAATGATTTTATATCATCTGCATGAAACAGATCTCTTCTTAGAAAGGTGACTATTTTATATGCACAGTTACTTCCCAGATTTATGTGATAAAAAATAAGCAATTCACCAGCATTTTTATCTAGGAGCAAAAGTCTGGATCTCTCCATGCACACACTTCCTATTCCATGTCAGGTTTGAATAATACCAGCACTACTACTATTGCCTTTCCTGCTGAAGACTTTGTTCCACCTATTAAGTAAACTCTGCAATAAGTTACTGTACTGTGTTGAACATTCAATAGCACTGGTCAAACACAGTTCTGCTGCTTAGATTTTCAGTTGGCTTTATTTGTCTGCTCTCCAGCTAAGCTTGCTGTCTCATACATTAGCACAAGATCATCATCCATGCCCTTCTGCGTGAAGATACACATGTGCAATTTTTCCCCCAGGTCTTACAGAAAGTTGTTCATCAGCATTCATATCAGAGCATTATCATGGCTCTTCTTTCGAAATTATATGTTAAGCACTTAAATCTAGGTAAAGATTTTGCCTGCAAAGACTGATGGGAAGAAAATTAAAAATGTTGAGTACTGCGGTCTCCTCCCTAGAGGCCATCACTAGGCTGTCTCCCCTGTTGCCTCTGAAAATGTCTTGTTGCTACCATTCTTGTAGCACCCCCTTTATTGCTCTTCATGTCCATGACCAGCTGTAGATGTAACTGCTAATGGTCCTTCAGCAGCCAAGCAAAGCTTTAATACTCCTCCTTTACTGCCCACCATTTTCCCTTGTTGTATGCTGTCCTTTAGCTCCTTCCTCAGCCTTGAGGGGCTTCTGCTGAAATTCCTGGTCTTTGCACACAACGGGATAGTTTGCTCCTTAGCTTTCTGGAAGTCTTCCTCAGAAAAACTAAGCTAAAAGCATCAATCCAGGCATATTTCCCCTTCCTGGCTGCTTCCCAGGAGATTCTGCCCACCAACTGCATGAACAAGCTGAATTCTGCTCTCATGACAGTTTATCTCCAGGTCCTGAAGTCCATTTGTGGCCACAGAAGCCCAAGCCGTCACTACTGGGGACAGGACTCCTAACAGAAAGTTACGAATACCAGCCTTCCTCCCACGACAAGTATGGACAATTTGCAGTTCTTATACCACAAGCATCTCAACGCAGTGTGAATGTGGCCTCCAGGCCAAGACTTCTAACAAGCATTCTAATATGATCATTGCTGGGTAGGCCAAGTTCCCGTCAGCTGTGAAAGCATGCAAGCCAGAAGAGCAAACTCAAAACCACCCTCACGAGGTCACCCACAGCCTAAACTTTTGCCCACAATGAAGCTTTATGACCCACCACGAGAAGCCAGTGACATTTCCTGCTTGTGAATCAACTCGAGGTCTGCCTGATCTCAGCAGATGTGTGAAGGACATCTTTACAACTCTTAAAGCACAAATATTTGTAAAATCAAGAAATTATTTGCTTGCTGAGTCAAGAAATTCAGCTATCCTCCCTGTAAGGCAGTGTTCTTGCAGCTCACTGGCAAGTCATCCTTCACTTTTTCTACTTACCTCAGTTTACTTTTCCAGTTATCTGGCAATTATAAAAGAACAAAAAAAAAAAAAAAAAAAAGAAAAGAAAGTGGACTTTTTTGAAGCTTGATTTTAATACACATACTCTCTGTACTATCTCCTCTTTAGTCTTAATCTTAGAATAGTCAGCTTTTCCAAATACAGTTTCATAAGCTCCTGCAGAAACGTATTAATTGACAATTCAAACATCCTGCAACATATCAAAGCTCTTCTCTCCTCTATAAATTCCTTACTACAACACGTATCACTGTTTTCAAACAGTAGTTTTCCCCACGCAAATAAAAGCTACAACATCCACCCCATCCCTTTTATAGCCAAGTACACAGCAATCCCTTGTTGATTCAGCTACTACAGAACATTTTACCACCCTGAGTGGTCCTGCCACATCCTTCTACCCTTGTTCTGCTACACAGAGGATTTACAGTAACTCACCAACTGCGTCCAATTCAACATCTCAATGCTGCAATTAGAAGTACATTCTTCCTGCCACTAAAACTAACCATCCCAGGCAGCTTTGCTACAATTTGTCCCTTGGAATGTTTACTCTTTAAATATCCACTTATTCTCAACTAAGATAAACTTCACTAAAGGAAAATTCTCTTGAATGTAAACAGCGGTATTAAAGCAGAAAACATTTCAACCAGTTTGCAGAAAATCTGCTTGTAACTTAAACAGTATACAGCAAACTATGTAACAAAGATCCTCCTCAATCAAGGAATCAAAGTTGTGCATGGTACCTTTGTGTCAAAAGCAGTCTTCTGCCTTTCCTGCTGGGATTCATCTACAATTGTTTTACTAGAGTTTTTACACGCCATTTTCAGTATCTAGATCATCCTCTTGCCCTCCCCTCAAGCAACTCTCTGAAATGGAAAAAAAGATTTTTTTTTATGCATTGATTCCAGAGGAATTGGAAAAACCTAGAAGAGAGGCAGAGCTAGAAATGATCTGCCTCTGCTCCGTTATCACTGAACTCCACCCCTTCACATGAAGTACAGCTATTTCTAAACACAACTACAGGTCTTCATCATCATTCTTCTGGATGCATGAGAAGCTTATTCTAATTTGGACGCAGAGGTAACTAAACCAGAGACGGATTAACCTCCTATAAGAAACAAGTGGCAGCATGCTTCCAAGCCTGAATTTCTCTCAACCTTTTTACTATGAAACAGGTCTTAATAAGTATTGGATGTTACTTGGTTTTCTCTATCTTCTGTAGATAGAAACCCTCCAGTTGACCCTAGGCTCTTAACGGTTGGGTACTGCCACGCCATCACAAAATTCCAGACACTCAGATCTGTCATTACCTTTCAGTCATTGCACTGGCACACAGGGTTAAAAAAAAAGATCTACTGTTTTATTTTTGGCAATCTACACACTACTGTTCTCCTAATCCCACTCAGTTGAAAGGAATAAAAACCTAATTTGCTTTCCATGCCCACAGACAGAGAGCAGATAAACGAGATCTTGCTTTGAAACACAAAATTCAGACAGTTTAACTTCGAATTTCTCGACTTCAGAAGTCCTCGCACATGAATGATTTCCTGCTGTTTAAAAGATATCCCTCCCTAAAAAGCTCGTTTATATTTTAAAGATTACATTGCTTACTCAGAATAGTTTAACTGATATACTTAAAATCTACAGCTTCCCCATACAATGTGTTATGGGGTCACCATTTTTACCAGGACATTCAGAGGTCAATCACAACTAGCACAGGCCAGCAGGTGCAAGTTTAGGTGCTCTTTATAACACACATATCTTGGTAAACATAACACAAGCTTTTTAATGCCATATGTAAAACACGCTCAGAAAGAGTTTTCTGATTTAAAGAAAAATTTTAACATATATGCAAAATACTTAGTGTGATAGTACAAACTCAAAAGCAAACTGGAGTTTAAACAGGAGATGTTTGTGATTTTTATCAGCACAAGCTTCTCCTTAATACACCTATCAAGGATGACACAGCAATTTTCTCCCAAGTTTCAGTTTTAAGTATGCTTCTGAACTAAGATTTTATTCATCATTTTAAATGTTCTAATCCACACAACCTACGATAAACAACTCTTCTGTAAACCATGAAATATCTTTACCTCGTGCCTGAACAATGACCCTCTAGCAATGCACACAGAAAAAATTTCCAGACAACATTAAACAGCGAGCAATGTACTCACCATAAATCACATTACTGTACAGTTTGGGATTAGGATGAGTTGCCACTAGCAACAGAGCCAAAAAAATAAATTCTGTCACTATATGTAGAAAATTCTTGTAGCCTCAAACATACTCAATGTTTTCAGCAATTTGTCTCAGAAGAGTATTAGCAGTCCAGCATGTGATCAGAGAAACATGACAACCAGACATAAAACAATGCTAAAACAATAGAGTTTTCCCTTTAGTAGAACAAATAAGAAAACAAAAAGAAAAACCAGAAAGCTGCTGGTGAGCATAAACATCTCATTCACCCTTTTCAAAATAAAAGCACGCCATCTTTATAGCATTAGCATTTACAACAAATATGAAGACTGGTTTTAGAGCTTAAGCGTATTTAAAATGATCACTAAGGACTTTTTGTTTTGAATGGGAAATGAAGCAGAGAAAGATACAATTTAGACAAATACAAAGCTTTTTCATAGCTTACCCAAACCTGATTCGTCATATTCAAGACATTTCCTATGTAGAAAAAACACTAGCATAATTCACAGTCTACTAGGAGTTCTTAGAAAACAGGAATATGAGGAGTTTCTTTGATCCCCATTTGCTTAACAGCTCTCTGAAGAAGCCAAGACACATTTCATCATTCAAGCAGCTTATTTTATCTTGGATCTGCAAAATGTTTTGTAGCAGGCAACAACCACCTTAAGAGTTTTTACCTTACTCATTTGTCACATTTTAGGAATCTTGACAGTGCTACCCAAGTTCGTTACAAAGATTTTTCTCATTTCTTTACCTACATTTGCAATACAGGCACTTCATTTTTAAATGATGCCCTTCACAAGGTTTCTTTGTCATTAACATTGACATAAGTCAAATTCCGTATTTTAATGTATTCCACAAGTAATAGTAATTACCATAATGTTTTTTTTTCTTCAAAGCACAACTGCCTTGTGTTATAAGAATACGGTACACGGGCTGTTATTTTTTAAGTCAGTAAGATTTAATAGCTCACTGAAAATGAGGTCCAATTTCTAAACTGTATCTGTAGGCAATATTCACACGCTACTTGCACCCCAATCATACCGCTCTGTGTGCTAACCCATCTGTACCTTCACAAAAAGCTGTTGTTGCTTAAGAAACAGCTGCTATTTGTTGTACATCTCTCCTAGACGCTACCACACATACAGCAGTCGTCATGGAATGTGCCCACACCTCAGCCACTTCAGTGTTAAGTCTCATAACTTTGCCAAAGAAAGTGGGTTTAAGATGTTTAAGGACATCCCACAAGCCAGGTGAACCAACCTAACTGCTACCCACAGCTGGATACGCTACTCTGTATACTGATGTCGTAACAAGACAGCACATCCCTGCTCACCATATAGCTTTCTGTAAACAATACCGTTCAGAGTTTTCCTTCAAAGGGTATTTAAGCTGGCCTGTACCTCAGATGCAGGAATCAGATCTGTCAGTCACCGAGAACTGCGAAATGCACGCTTCCTCCTAACCCCATCTTCTCATTTCCCTGCCAGAATAATTCAATGCTACATCACTATTACAGGTTGTGGTCCACATACTATGTAAAAATAACTATCCCTACCACCACAAATGCCTGTTCTAAATAAGCACTGGAAAGGTTGCTCAGTTCCCCGCTATTCAGCTCATGTATGTTATCCCTGTGCCAGATGGGACTCAGAGGAAGCAACAGGAGAGACACTGAAATGGAATTATGCTTTCTGAATTTGGTGTCATCGTTGAAATAATGAGAAATGGAGGGAGGCAGCTAAAAGAAAGACCCTAGCATTTTCTTACTAATGCCACTTGCCACCAGGCCTGGCAGGGCACTGCCTATCCTTGAACTGTTTCTTTTCCAGTTCAGCTCATCTCCTTTTCTGGAACGGTGGCATTCTTTACCTCTGCCCATTTCACCTGGGAAGGTTCTTCTGAGTACAACCAGTCATTTCCAATCTGCTTTGATCATTCCCTACCCCAGGGGAAAGACAAGCCAGAGACCCACGCCATCCTTTTTCCAAAAAGCAGAAACTTAACTCAAGTGTACTGCCAACTAGCCTCCTGGAAAAGATATTTGAAACAGTATGAGAAGCCTTTTCTTCTTGCCACTGGCTTTCCTTGATCTTGCTTACTACCTGCAGTAGCATCAGCTGCTACAAACACCTCAGAACAGAAAGCCCAACAGAGGATAATCTTCCCCAAGGGCAAACAGAGCTCCGGTGCTTAACTGTGAATTAAGAATCAGTTTTTAATATAACTATATTGGAAATTCATTTATGAAAACAGCAGGGGGGAGCATCATATAGTTACACTATTTTTCCTGAATGAAAAGCTACAGTAAAACCAGAACACAGATGCTAATACAGGTTGCCTCTGCGCTGGCAGTTCTCCAGCACAGCTACACGAAGGTAAGGCAGAACGTGTCTCAAACATCTAGCTAGCTATGTCAACGAAACAGGGCCCAGCCCTACTCTAGAACAATATTGAACTAACCTGCTAAATTTAGAAAGAAAAAAAAAATTCAAAACTTGAACAGAAAAACTTCTAAAGCAGGGAGATCTGTTTGCTCACTTGACAGCAGAAAAGTGTTTGGATGCATCTGGACTTAAAATAACATCACTTCGGCTGAAAAGATCTGGTCTCAGTTATTAACTGGACAGCAGCATTGCACAGTGCACCTCCATGTGCAGGACTTGGCATTAATCAGCCTCAGCAAGCAGAGAGCATCAAAGCACCCTGCTAAGTAAAACAAACTTTTCGGCGAAGACCAAAATTCAACACGCTCCACAATCTAGGCCCGGGGTGTTTAAAAGACTACCCCAAACTCCAGAACAAAGAGCACTGTCGACAGTCACATTCCTCTGGCACAGCAGAGCTCTGCAGTAGTGGTAAACCTTGGCTGCAGGACACAGAACGCAACCGGTCAGAAGTCCAAGTCTCCCCAGGAAATCAGGAATAACAACATCACCATCCTTGATTTCAAATAAAAGAAACATACCTTCATTCCTACTTGCACACACGCACATTTGTAAAGATGAAAAGGAAGAGAGCAACCTCTTACCAAAAGAAAAGGGAGCACAAATGGGAAGTACGTGCCAAAGAAAGAATTAAAGAACATTTTTATCAGGCTTCAGCAACACACTAGATGATGCTCAAACTCTTTATGTAGATTTTCATACTATTCCTTGAGTACCTAATGCCCAGTAGCTGCTACAGAAGCAATAGAAACAGAGAGGGTTTAATTCCCCTGGCATTAGAGATGTCCAGGTCACTTCTCCCCCAGCAACAGGCAGACTGGAATACCGACTTCAACAAGTCTTTGGATATCGGCATCAAAATTTTGCAGATTTCCAAATGAAAGACTCATGTAACAACAAAGATTACATTTCACCTCCTCAGCAGAAAAGCCTAAGCTTCAAACACTTCGCAAAACTAGAGTACACGGCTTGCTTTGTTTTCTACATGACTGATTAGCTCATAGTAACTAAACAAAATCTGCTTTCACACAGATTAATAGAAATACAGATTAACATTTTTTCAAGTTTGTTTTTTTGCTGGTTGGTGGTTTTTTAACCTATTTGAACATAATGCACATAATTTAAACTCTGCATACATTTTGATAGATCAGAGGTTTTTAGGCAGACGCTACCCTGAAAGCCTGCACATTAGTCACCGCATCATATTAAGTGCTTCTGCACTTTTACACAGCAAGCACAGGGAAAAAATTCAGATGCCCAAAGAGAACCAGTGCACTTCCCAAGTCCATCACTATATACAGAGGTAGCGATTCAAAAGACTCAACACCTCCCAGATCATTACACTTTTGAGCTCTTCACTTGTACTTGAAACACACAGAAAATAGCTAAGCAGACACAAACTAGTCTTACTGCAACTGCTCAAAAACTGCATAAATTACTTTTCTTTCATCTCTTTTCTACCATGGGGTGGAAAATGTGGAATACAAGGAATAGCTGTAACTCCAGCTAAAAGACCAAAGATACTAGTTACACAAAATAATTCAGTACCCCCAAAATATTAATGTTTGCTATACAGAGATCTATGTGTTCTTTTAACTGCAAAGAAAAGATGAGATTGCTCAAAGATCTAGAGAGGAAATCAAATCACGAGCCTTCAGTCTTTTTGCTGACAAACGCACATATCTTTCTGTTATCCTCCTTAGGCATATCTGAAAAAAGATAACTATTTTCTCCAATCCAGCAGCAGGAAGGACAAACTACAACTGTTACTCCCCATATGCCAAATTGTAAAGCAGTGCTACATGCAAGCATAGAGTGGCAAAACATCAAACGGATGCAGCAAGACCAACTGCTGCATGCAATTTCATTTCCTCACCTAAGCAGAAAACAGCTGGTTCTGTTAAGGCAATAGTGGCAGCATAGAATGAAGGTGTGGCAGCATTTGAAATTCTTACTGGTTAGTCACCCCAGGGGAGATACCTTGGAGGCACATCTATTTTTTAAGAGCACGTATGTATTCTGGTATTGCCAGTATAGTGAATTAACTTAAGTTTATCATCTTAGACCAATACCACAGGAGCTGGTGAAATAAATTTATTAAAATTCGAAGGTCTGGGCCTTGTTACGATTTGTTAAAGAAAAAGACAACAAAACAAAAAACCACCTTGTGATGGTCCTCTTAAGTTGTTTCTTCCCTGTCTTGTAATTTGGATGGAACTGAATCCTGAAAGTAATACTAGCATTTCCAGAAATGGCTTGGTTTCCTCCAACTATACAAACATACAAATACTGTAGCAGATCTTGTACAGGAAATGTGAACACTTTACCGGTGTACTATGTCTCTCACACAACTACATGGACTAACAGCATTGAGAAGAAGAGGGGAAGAATGAGAAGGCAAATAGGAAATTCAAAAGCAGGACCTACTTCTAATTAGGTGTTACTAGGCAGCTATATTTACTTGTCCTCTTATTTAGTCAGCTTAGATCACACAGAGATAATTAGAAACAATCACACAAAACCAATTAACATGAAAGAAAACTTAATAAATAACAAGCACATTAAAATAACATGTAAAGCCACTGCCATCTACACCCTTTTCCACTAGTGGCAACACAGCTGATGAAGAGCAAAGTACATTTAGAGATAAGATAGCCTAACACCAGGCAGGGTAGACACCAACAGCAGGAAAAGCAGCTGCTAGAAATCAAGACACTGTAATACTGGCTGTTATTGCCTTTCTGATTTTTTTTTTTTTTTTTAAATTCACAAGTCATTCTAGCCTCTCTCTCCTCTGTCTCTGCCTGGTTTTAGGATGGACAGATACTGATTTTTAAATCAAACATTAACAGAAATTCAGCAGCCTAACATATGGTAATGCTTCAAGATAAAAATTCACAATTATGTCAAGATAATACAACTAATTTACTACGCTGCTGAAAGTCTGAAAAGTGTTTGGGTCAATTTTATTTCTTTTTTTAAAAAATTCAGGCCCTCACCTCTGCCATTCTCAAACTCTGAATTAAAACCAAAGTACTTCTGCCTTTTATAACTGTAGAAAATAATTTTAAGTAATTTCTCAAATTGCCAGCCTTTCCAAATATTGCCAGGAATGTCTCACAAAATGTACAAACTTATTTATTCTTATATTCAAACTTCTTTAAATGCACTTTTGATCTGAGATCATCTTAGAGTATCATTCCCTCAAGAAAAATTGTGGCTTGTTTGGGGTTTTTGCCTCCTTTTTTTTCTCTTCTCCAAATATGCATACAGAATACAGCAGAGCCAAAAAAATAACTTATTTATGCACGGTATTCTATGTATTTAAACATGGTCACAAGTGCCAAAATTTTCTTCACTAACACTGGCTCGCATCTGGCACACAAGCTAGAAATAACTATACTTAGTGGCTTCAGCACAATAAATCTTCGAAAGTCTTCTGCATGGCTGAGTTCTCATAAAATTAGACACCAACACATTTTGTCTTTCTCATTAAAAGGATGCTTGCTGGAGAAGGCGCAGGAGGATAGAGATCTGTGAACAACCTTCTAGGAGCCACTGGAGATTGGACCCAACTGCATTCTCACAGGCACAAAGAAAGGAGCACTTAAAATAACTCAAAAGGCTGTTACAAGGAACATCTCTGAGCATTAAGAACAACTTTTAAAAATCTAAGAATAAAATCTACATGCTTACAATAGCACACAGGAAAAAAAACTAGATTTCAATAGTTTTTGGTTTTGTTTTTTAGTTACTGTTACTCTCTTTCCTTAAGTTATAACTGGAAATATTGTGTTTATTTCAGAAATAAACACAACCAAACACTACAAACATTAATTCAATAAAACGCCTCTAACTTAACGTATTCCTACGATGCATTTTGGAAAAATGTTATTAAAATTTTAAAACCTACTATAAAAAACAAACAGAAAAACACTACTTTGAGCTATTATAAACCAGTTTTCGTTTACTCCAAATATTTGACTGGAAAAACTTTGTTTTGATTAGGTTTTGCCCTTTTTTACAGCCCATTTTTAAAAATACGAACGCAGAACACCTTTTTTGCGTGCTTTCATACTGCAGTTAAGCGACTAAGAATGTTAAACAAGCTCACTGACTTTACTAAGACAAAAAAAAAAAAAAACAAAAAAACCAAGATGCATACTTATCAGAAAATGAAAATCACCAACTGCAATATAAGATAATAGCTAGGTTAAAAGACCACTAGGAGCAGGAGAAGCTGATCTCAATGACCAGCTGGGGATGGCAAGCAAAGTAACATGGTACCGAGTTCTCTGCAGTCAGGATAACCACACTACGTTGGCCCCTACCTGAAGAAAAAAAGAAAAATCTCTCTTTACACCTCTGCCTCCCCTGTGAAGGGTATTTACATGAGGTATGATCTGATAATATCGTTTCTGTCATTTGTCAGGACAAGCTTCCCACTCACTAGCATTGAAAAGTCACAGGGTTTTCAAGATCTCCTGACAGGAGACGAGACCAGCCATTCTCTTTTGATTCCAAAGCTGGACTTGACCTGAATCCACTAACTCAAACATTAAAAAGAAATCCACATAATGCACCATCAGGAGACTGGCCAAACAGGTCTATAACACAAATTCTGTACATTTCTTAAGAGGTTCTTCAGCATCCTTTATATAAAAGGCCAACTAGCCTTTATGAGACACACAGGTTCCTGGTATAACTTCCATTAAAAACATAAAAACCACTTCAGATACAGCAACAAGTATCAGATTCTCTGAGTCATATCAGCTTCTATGAAAAGTGGTATCTTTATTTAGAAACACCAACCTGTGAGACTGTTTGCATTAGGGACTGTGGACAAGGTTTTACTTTCTGATTAACTCCAGTTCTGTGCCACAAACACTGGCATTGCCAAGAATCAGTGTTCACAACGTGCTAGCGGGTATTTTCAGCGTGACAAAAATTGAACTTGTTCTGAGCCAGCTTGACACACTGTCAAAAACACTTAAGTGAAGCCAGTTCTGGTGGTGTAATACTGTCTCCTGCTATTCACCACACCCTTCTCGCAGAGGAAAGAGACAAGAATCTGTGCCCGCAAGACAGATAATATAATGGACCATAAACTGGACTAACACGACATCAGCTTCACTAGCTGATGCACATCTCCATGTTCACCTGTGAAGGTCTAAAATAACTTCCAGAGGAAAGACAAGGCTGGCGTGGAGAGGAGGTGAAGAAAAAACACCTTCAGCCACAAAGCTAGATGAAAAGGATGGAGGGCCCTCTATCAACAGCTTCGATGTCCCAAGCCACAGCAGGTATTGTTTACAAAAGTCTTCGTGTAGGTTATGCTAAAAAGGCTGAAAGCACTGTCTGCAAAAGACGCTAAAAGCACTATTGGCAAAGGATGCAAAACCTGCAAAATAAACCTTTTCCCACCAAACAAGATGAAACAAACATAACAGAACACCATAGGAAATTAAGCCAGGCTACACTAATTGTGTCTGGAATGATAAGAATGCTATTCCTCTTTCCAATACGGCTTATCATGACATTTGTGGTCTGTCCTTAACATCTTCAATTCCTTTTACAAACAGGGTTTTGGAAGTAAGAGTTGGGATTAAAAATACTTACAGCCTCAAAGGGAAAGCCTTCCTTACTGAATCAGGCTTGGGTTCGATCAAGTGAATCAAAGGAAGAGCGTTTTGTTCCTTCAAAAGTATCCTGTACCATATATTCTAATATACATACCTAACTTGGTCAATTTTCAGCTACACCTTGCAATCGTCACCATAAAAATCTGTTGCATCGTAACTGTTGGTCTTCTAGACCTCTGCCAAGTAACACTGTGGTGAAAAATGATAGCTCCAGGAAAGGCCATACTCAGATAAAATTCAGAAAAAAAAACCCAACACAACTTTCTGCAAGCTAAAGAATACATTATTAAAAAGGAGGGCACTGCGTGAAAACTGAAAATGCAACCTTTGGCAAAGAATGCATGTGTTGTACTTAGTACCAGAATCACCTTTTTACTGTCTTCCAAGACAAACGCACACTGAAGGCACAGTGCTCACCAGCTAATATAACAAGCCTGAATTCTCCTGAAGGCTTCTAAGGAAACACAAGCCCTTAAAAATCAGAGTGTTGGAATTGCTTTAATAAACAAAAGCTCATTCAAATGCAAACCTTAAAGCTAAAATGGAGGAAAAAAACTAATTTTCTTTCCGATGTGAGAAATGGTTTGTTGGTTTTTTACACTATTACTTCTGCTATTAAAAAAAAGCCCAAGGAATCATCTCTTGACGATTTAACCTTTATCAGTTAACCAAAAACTGTAAAGCTACTTAGAAAGACTAAAACAAGAGATCCATTACTTTTTGTATGTCAGGGATAAAAAAGAAGGAGTATGGTCCATTTTTCAATTTCACTGTGCCAAGGCAGGCCTGAATCATTACACTGTGGCTATGTTTATACTGAAACTTTTTTTTTTTTTGCTCAAAACTTGGACTTCCACACCCAGTAGGCAAGTTTTTTTAAGAACATTCCAAGCTTCCCTCAAACAGTTCCAGTCAAAACATCACCAGATTTTAATTCCGTCAAGAATGCGAGCATCTCATTAAAGGACTGCCTAATTATAGGTAACATGCCCAGACCACAGATTCTGTGGTATCTTTATATGGAATATTATTCAGAAGTAACACCACCAACCTTTCTCAAAAATTCTGAAATTTCTGCATATTTAGTGTTATAGCAAAGAATTATGCTGTGTGTCCTCAACTAATTAACAAAGCTGGGGGGGGGGGGGGGAATAAAAAATGAACTCACAATACTCACTAATGGTAAGAAAGATCAACCCAAGAGGAAAGAAATGCCATCAACTCCTAAGAATTGCAAGCTTTAAAGAAAAAAATAGTTAAGCCTCTAGATCCACTAGTTGCACAAGTAAAGCCTGTTCAAGTACGAGTCAAACCCAGACTAAAACAATACTGTGCATACGATTTTCATGAGTTTTTCTAATTCTTCTGTTGTTTTCCACTTTGGCAGGTTGCAGATTTCAGAACCTGTAAGCACAGAAAATCACTCTGCTCCTACTTAAATAAAACCATGAACACCAGAGGCAATCTGCTGAATGGAGTGAATGACCTTGAAGGAAAAAGGAAAGGTGGCAATGAGGGACAAATTTCTGAGCAGTATAAAGGAAAAAAGATGACCTCCTTATGAAAAGAAAGGAATTTAAAAAGAAGCCCTTAGATACCCACTAGCCAGAGGCAAACATGCTCTGGAGCCCAATACAGGGTTCAAGAATATTCAAGCAAATTGCATTCCCTGCAGCTGAAGACTGGAAAGAAGAGTAAGAAAGGTAAACTCCTCACTACCACTTTGCCTCAGGACAGGAAAAGTAAAGCTTTCTCATAATTTTTCAGAATCTCTTATGGCATCGTAATATATATGGCTACATACACACATAAATACATACTCTTTTACAGTTTTCCAATTACTTATCCTTGTGCAGCGCTACCCATGCTGTGACGAGGCTTTTCCCTAACACAGTATCTGTTAAGTGATCTGCGTTGTAGCTGCTATATTAGACTTGCTGTTTTAAAACTGCAACTGCAGTTAGCTTCTACTTCAGTAGCTTGACTCACAGCCAAAGTTGCCGTAAACCTTATCACAAACCTACCAACATAATCAGTGAGATTACAAAAGTGCAGTCAAATTCCACCAGAGTGTACAAAGTATATTCACAGCAAAAGGTTACATGTAACTTTAAGTGGAGCATAATTCAATACATAAAACGACATGTTAAAACTAGCAGCAACTAGCTGTCTACAGATACATATTCATTCATACTTTCTTTTTTTTTTTTTTTTAAATATGTGTATTGTTCACTCAGGCTTGTTATGACACGAATGGGACACCAAGTTAGAGACATCAAAGAAGTACTCTGTCCTTGTACTGGGCACATAAACACTAATCCCCAGTAAATTCCTTCTTCCCTTCACCCACATACTCCACCTAGCATCTAACCTGCTATGTCTCAGCGGAGCAGATGCAGGTGACAGCCCAGCCGACTGGGTGACAGCATCCGAGACCAGAAAGGGCTCTGATTGTTAAGGAAGGCCCACAAGAAGATCGCCCCACTTAGCAAGTAAACACAGGGGCTTAACAAACCTAGCAGGTGTAAGCAGTACTGCTGAACATTAAATACAAAAGCATCTCAGAAATAGAGGTGATGCCCAAGAACTAACTAAAATTCACAAGCTCAGAATTTGATAAAGAAAGGACTAGAGG
Source organism: Sagittarius serpentarius (assembly GCA_034782735.1). Taxonomy (NCBI): domain Eukaryota; kingdom Metazoa; phylum Chordata; class Aves; order Accipitriformes; family Sagittariidae; genus Sagittarius; species Sagittarius serpentarius. Next base: position 25,468,705 of record JAVKLA010000026.1, read on the forward strand.
AAAGATGAAGTTTCTGGGAGGAAAACCAAAAAATAAGTTGACAAAGTGGAAGAAGGGAACAGTCTTCAGAGGGCAGAGGTTTGGTTAAGAGCATGGAAGATAGAAAATACCACACAAAGGCAAGGCAGCAGCAGGAGAAAGGCAAATGACACAGAAATAGAGAGAGAGGGGAGCGTAGCTTTATTAAAAAAAAAAAAAAGTTGAATGAATTCATAGGATACATTATACTGTGATATACGCTAGACTGAACAATGAGAAGATATTTTAAATAAGAAAAAGAAAGGAGGGAGAAACCACAAGGACAGAAGAGGAAAACAGAAGGAGGTATCTGTAGACATATTTGCATCCATATCAGGAGCGCACAAAGATTATAAGCCTACGATTTTGGCAGTTCCTTTTATACTACGAATTTAGTTCAAAGTGATGAAAAACTAAATTCAGGACCCAACATATAGAAGGACTGTATTGCTATTCCGTTTCAGCCAGAAATCATACAATCCTTGCATCTATTTTCAAAACACTGTACAGTAAACTGACTTTAAGACGACGAAGCAACATAGGATCAACACATTCAGACAGCAGAAAATTAGCTAAGACTTAAATAAGGTGGCCTTTCCAGCTCTGTAATTCACAAAGCAGCAGCTGTGCCTTCTACAGGAGCATTAGGCTGCAGTTACACAGTGACTTTAATCCCACATGAACCTGGGTTGCTTAAAGCAGTCTTGCTTTCCCTCTCCTTCCCCAGGTACTCATTCCTCCCACCTCTCATGCTAGCAGCAACACCTGTGCAGCCATGCAGGAAGCTGGATCAGGAAATGGATTTATCCAAAAATTCTCTCTCTTTGGGAGAAGAGCCCGGGAAAGTTTGATTTTAGGTGGGTAAATTCCCCAATCCACATGCTTCACCCATCCTTGTGCTCCCACAGGGAGACAGCAGAAAGAGTTGGCAAGTGGAGCTGGCCCTTCAGCAGCAGTCCAGACTTTAGAACAGATTAAAACAGCTATGTAACCACAGCTTCATTCCCACTGGCAAAACATGAAAGCGAAGAAGCTTTAAAAAAGACATTTTAGAATACATTAGCAAAAACTGTAAAGGCATATAAAGTTCTTTTGAAAAGCAGGCCTTGAGATAACGTTCAAGGTAAAGCAACTATCACCTAACAAGTTTATAAAGTCTTAGCATATACATACACTACAGAAATACCAAATTGAATTAGAAAGTGGATCATACAGAGTTCTTTACAATTTTGCAGACACGTGCACACACACAAAAGGAATGTATGCCCATGTCCCAGCAAACTAAGGGCAGTTTCGGACTACTACACGTGACTTATTCACTACCGCCAATCAAATAAGGCACCCTTTAAAACCAAAATAAAATACATGAAAATTGCCAACACCTCTGATAAATTCAGCCATTCATAACCCAGTTGGCCCCTGGGAAGAAAAAAAAAAAAAACCAAGGAAAAAAAAAACCAAACTTGCTGCCTAAAAGCAGCCAGCAGTGGACAGAGTGAAGAAGTACTTCTAGCCATTGAGAAACTCCAACAGTTTTCTGGTTTGCACAGCAACAAAGCCTACATTTACCTTCCAGGGGGAAAAAAAACCCTCTTCTCCATCACAGTTGCAGAAAGACAATCTTTTTATAGTAATGCCAGCACAGATCTACCACATGAAAGGATATGGTAGCTTTAGTGAGCTACAGAAGATAAACATATGTCATGCCTAAAACTGAGCCAATGATCCAAAAAGCATCCTGAATCACTTGTTCCACAAATTCCCCAATCACTAAGTATGAAGAAACGTAACACGAAGAGCCAAATAGAGATTCTAAACACAGAAATGTATTTTTAAGCCTATTTGCTAACACATTTCAAAACACATTTTTTATTATAGTCTTGTCAAGCCATGAAAAGATACTTTAGCTTTACTGCTACTAAGCTTCCACAGAGAAGCAACGGATATTTGATTTTTTTTATTTTAATAGATACTAGAATTTTACATTCTGTCGGAAGTTGCCCAACTCCCAGGGAAGTTTTCCACTCAACTACCAGCACGTAGTTTTGTCAAATCCCAGGTATGCTTTCCACAAGCAAAACACGCTGCCTTTTCTTCCCAGCCTCCAGGACCTGCATCTACATCCTTGCATACAAAACACTGTATTATCACTCAAAAATATGACATATTTCAGATTTAAATAAACACAGTGGTTTTGTTTATGCACAGCCCTCAATAAGATTAAGTATCTGCAGAGGGGCTGGAGAAGAGGTAGTTACACCTACAAGCCTCAACCCTGACCAAGAAGATTCCCATTTGGAATAAATGGTAGTTCAGTCTTTGTCCTCTCCAAACGACATAGTTTAAGCCTTCAAACTACAAACATTTAAAGCAGGGCTCAGTTTTGCATAAAGATATCAAAGCTATTGGAATGGCAAGTATGCTTATGATCTGGTAGGCTGCCAAAAAAAAATCTGCTAATATACTAAACAATAGATGTATTCTGCTAGAACTCCTAAGAGAACTTTCTGATCTTTTCCTTGTATCACTTTTTTTTAGTTGTATACAAAACTGAACTGAAATGATATAAAAAAATGTAATTAAGAGTTTTAAATCCTATACAAATACTATGGTTTATAAGTATTACATATGTGATTTGAATGCTTGCATTTATATGCTAACAAATACAGTAATTATTTGTAATAATTTAACATTTTAAAATATGCATTCTTAATCACTAGCTTGCAAGCCATGTATTCAGAGTTCCTTGTTGCCACTGCAGCAGTTAAGTTTGTAGAATTCAGAGCAGCATAAAACAAGACCACGAAATTGTACTCTTGCAGTGCCTGAAAGTTCCGACAGTGCTACGGAAGAACCCAAACTCTTTCAAGTCTTGATAAACAAATAACATTCCGTTAAAATTTAATACTTTTGGATAACAGCAGGGTGCTTTCTATAAAAATAATTATTCGTTCCAGAGACAGAAAGATCCTGTGTGTGGTTCCAGTAAGTATTGCTTTCTGGAACTCTCCGGAATCACGATGGCTGCATATCCTGAATACAGTCATAAATACACAAGTAATGGGATGACGAGGTTGACACCCAACTTCTCACACGATTGTCACACACTGACCGGTGCAGTACCAAGACTACCAAGTCTTCAAAGCCCAGTTTCTCCTCCACAGCTAGATGCAATTAAAAGGCCTCTGCATCACAACCCAAGATCAGGGTTTTTTTCAGCAAATGTTTTTAAGCAAAAATTCTCTTGTTTTCTCTTATTGTTATCTGATATTTGAACAAATCCTTGACACGATGGAGCTGTCATATCCTATCACATCATTCCATGTTTAAAGAATGTTTAATCTGTAAATCCACGCAGTGATTCTGCAAATGCAGATTGCTTGCAACAAGAATGCTGAACAGAGACTATGTATGTTTAGGGACCGTGTTAGTGAATTAAACATATTAACCCAGTTTCTTAATCCATAACGTTAAAATTTACAAATTAACTCTAGAAATTAAATTACATTAAAGAAAAATATTTTAAGCCGGCATTTTCATGTTTTCCTGGTTTTGTATCCACAGGCTAATGATGCTTATGACATCTTTCAGAAGAATACCGACTGACATGATTATAAGCTCCTGAAAAATAGGAAATGGTAACAAAACCTGGACTAGAGCAGCAGTACCTGGCCTAGATGTTCTAAAAATAAGTTTCTATCCAGGGGAAAAAAATTCCTTGGAATTCCAGTCTGTTACTTATTACTCAGCATTTGCTAGTTAAATACTGCACAGCCACTAATTTTAATCTAAGGAAATGAATGCTGTCATCTCTCCCATATAAAAGAGTGTTTCAACACCCACAGAAGAAAAACAGAGGAGAGAAGGCTCAAGCCTCGACATTCTGATTTATGAATAGAGGACACTGTGAGAGTAAGACAAACAGTACGTCATCTGTCAAAGTTAACACATTTGCATTTTTTATACAAATATAAAGCAAGAAATCTCATTTAAATAATTAACGGGTAGACTATAGACTGCCAAAAAGAGCAGGACTTACTGCTGCATATCTTACAAAAGAACCATCCTAGAAACTGGTCCTCTCCATATGGAATGATTAATCCTCTATATAATGCCAGGTACCCACTACCACCGTATTTTGATAAAAGCAAACTTTTAACTTCAAGACAAGCAATCACATTAGGTAAAATGAATATTAAAACCCCCACAATTGAGGTCATGTAGCTTTACCCTATTGATCTGAACCTGTACAGAGTTTTAAATTATAAATGCAAATATCCTCTTCTAAGTTTCTGGTAAAAAAAAGCTTTCTATTTAAAAGTCCTGTTCAAAGCTATCTCTAGCAAGACATAAATCATCAGTGGTTTTAAAATATTTTAATAATTTTAGCAGTCTCACAACCAGTAAATCAAAGTCTTAGTCTATTATAGAGAAATATCGCTAAAAAGACCATTGCTTTTTGTATGTTGTTTGTAACTTTTTTTAACATTTCCCCCATTGAAGAGAAGAAAAAATGGTTTGCATTGTGTTAGCTCCAGTTATAATTTCCAGCTGTGTCAAAACTTTAACAGCCTAAAAGCAGGAAATCCAAAGAGGAAATTCCATCGTCAGTTCCTGAAGTTTTGTAACTCAAATGTTCTTCCAAAAACTGGATCTTAAAGGAATTTTGGTAGCATTTTCTGTAACCTTACCTGATATCTTCAAGTAGCTCACATTCTGCCTGATGCTTGGCCTGAAGTTTTGTCATCTGCTCAACCTGAATGTTTTTTAGCTCTTGTGTAACTTTCACCTACAAAAAAAAAAACACAGACCACACACATTTTCTGGAGAGTTTAAGTCAAATTTCAACAAGAAAAAAAGCAATTCATGTCCTTCATCTATTTTGAAATTGTACATTTCAGTGGTTAAAGAGTGTAGTTTAACCTTACACAACATTCATAAAGGCTGATTTCAGTAAGTGCTGTCACCCCAGCAGGCTTACAGTGCACATGGCAAGAACGTCATGCTTACGCCCAACCATTAACGAAAGTGCAATTTTATTTCAAAACCTGGGAGAATAGCTTGTGTACCACAAGAGTTTTGCATACCAAAAAAGAAAAAGCAGGCCACAGGAGAAAAAATTAAATTATAGCGTATACATTTGGCACTTCAGTGCAAGTCACACAATTCATTAAACTGTCCTACAATTGCTATCATTTAAAGATAGCGGAAACATCAAATTGTTTCTTGACTGTGCATGAGATCAAAAGAGCGCCCTATAAAAGGCTGCAGAAGGTTGGCCTTATGTTCTTAGTATTGGTGTAATTTTCCTTCAAACCTTGTGATCATGAAGCTGAAATTTCAATACTTTGGGAACCTACTTGGTAACTGGCAGATAGCACCATTGGCACAGGTATCAGGAATGATTTGATTTTGGGAGGGAACCTTGGGGTTGCTTTGTTCTTGTTTTTATAAAACAAGAGGTCTTGGCATTTAAGCCCTCTAGTGATCACAGGGAATCCATGTATCGGTCTAAAAAATTATCAACAGCATATCTGAGGACATTATGCATTCATGAGGACAGAAATGCCAAACAGTCACTGTAATGGGGGAAGAGATGAAAAATTAAGAGAGCAAGAAGACACGCATCTCCCTCTTCTTCATTAGTCAGGCAAAAAAACCACTAGATCTCATCAGCTAGAAAAAGCCTCCTCAATTTTAACTCTGAAAATAATCCCCCAAAAACAAGCACCCTTTAATCACAACACTATATAAAGACAAGTTTTTTACATGATACCAAAAAAAAAAAAAACCCACATGTATGCCCCTGACTTTAAGCAGAAAAACTATTTTTAACATGAACTTTCAGCATTTTCATTTCTATCTGTATATGAAAAAAACCCTACTCAAAATAAACAAACCCACACAAGATGACCCATGTAATGGAAATAATCTCAAATGAAATAATATAGGCAAAGAATGACACATATGTAATATAAATAAGCCGCCAAATGCAAACAAAAATAGAAATAAGAACTGTTTAACAAAAGCAGAGTCCACCCACAAAAAAAAGAGGTCGAGAGGCAGGAATGAACCAAGGAGAGACCTTCACTGCAGCTGCCTGCCAGAGCTACTGGGGAGCTCGGGGGATGACAAGGGATTTCTGTTTATGCTCCCTCTCAAGTCTTCCTCCCCTCCCAATCTCTCCCAGTCACTATTATACAGTTGTCCACCCAGCAAACCCCTGCAATCTCCTCTCCTCATCGAGAAATCTCAACATCACATATGAAATCTCGAACATCTACGGCGAGCTAAGACAATCAGACTGTAAACGGTTACAGCCCAAACCACCCTAATCGGGCAGCATCGCAAAGAATATGTAACACGCACAAATCTCAAAACCACAAAACTCCTTTCCACAGTGCCTGTGAAGGAGCAGCCTCTCCATCCTGAGACCTGCTTCACTGTCTCTAGCTCCCCCTTTCTCCCCACACACCGACCATCGCATACAACCATCAAAATAACTAGCCAATAAATCTCCATGTATCAGTACTTACATACAGACCCCACTACAGCTCAAGCCTCCCAGGTAACAACCTGCCTACACAGACAAGGCACACCAGGAACAGCCTTTTTTCCAAATTTACATTCCTTCTTACATCTCTTCCCACACCAGCCCCCGCTAATGCAAAGCACCCCATATTCCCATGGACCGCACGGACACAAAAAAAGTGTCCCTGGTGCATTTGCAGATTGTTCCCATCACACATATGTTGCACATTTTTGGCTGTTCCTGTTCGCCCGCTCTCCTGATACATGCCGGGATAGCCTGCATCCTTGCATCAACTCCAGACGTGACCTTCTGCTCCAAGACAACCAAGCCATCGCTGTTGGCATCAACCCACCGTAGCACCCGAATGCAGCTGAGCACCCAAAATACAGCTGGGAGCACCCCACAACCAGTACAGACTGTCTCAACACCTCTGTGCAGCACAAGCCCGCTGCAGTCCTTGACCCCCTTCCAGCCCTACCCAGCCATTGCTCTCCTTCATTTGGAGAACCTCCACTGGGTACGGGGATCGCCCGGCCACAGCCACCCCAAAACCCACTAACCAAACATTGTCCCCCCTGCACCTCTTTCCTCACCAGCCCTCCCCCATGCTCTGTCCTGCCTCCAGAGCTCTCACCTCCCACACCTGACCCATCCCACACCCCCACCACCCACGGCCCCCGACGTCCAGTTTCCAACTCCCCCAACCCCGACATTTTCCCCTTACCCACCTTGCATGGCCACTCTCACTAAGGCCCCACCACCCCCAATTCACCCCTCCACCCCCCTTTCCCTCCTCACACTTGCTCTCCCTCTCCTAACCTGCCTCCAGACTCCACCACTGCACAGCCCACCCGGCGCCCAACCTGCTGTTCCCGCTCCCCCCCCGCCGTGCCCTCAGACCCCCTCATCCACTCCCCACATACCCCACCCCCAGGCCCCACCACCCTGCCCCAAACCTACCCCATCCCAGTTAGCCCCACCA
>JAVKLA010000026.1:25483350-25503260 GCA_034782735.1 Sagittarius serpentarius
TTCCTTTCCTTTCCTTTCCTTTCCTTTCCTTTCCTTTCCTTTCCTTTCCTTTCCTTTCCTTTCCTTTCCTTTCCTTGGAAAGAGGGTACAGAATGTGGTCCCAAAGAGATACATAATGCCCAGGGAACCCCAACAGAGATGAGACATAAAGGCTGGAAACCCCAAGAGCCAAATACCGGCTGATGGTGACAACCCACAGCTGAAAATAGTGGTGTATTCCCTCAACAACAACAACAAAGAATATGGCCATAAAAGCAAAATATGGAGACGAACCCCAAGGAGTGGAGGCTCACTCGACTTCCATCCTCACGCAGCTCCCTCGGTGTTAAAGGCATCGCTTTGGAGTCGGGTTCCCAAGCGGCCTCTTAGCCATGTGCCTCTTTATTCTTCACATCTGAATTTAATCCCTGAAGGGGTTTTAACCTTTTTAAGCACAAAAAGCTCGCAGCGAGCGAGGAAAACGCTTTGCATTTAAGGACTCTTGGCTGCAAGGATGCGCTTCGGAGCAAAAACCGGCATGTTTTAACCCACGCTGCAGGCAGGGTGATTAACGCATGAGGCAGCTTTGGCTGCGAAAGCCTCGGCGGAGAAACATTTCCACCAGCAAATCCAAGCAGTTGCTGATAAAGCAGATTTTGCCTGCTGAACCGGCAGGAGTTTTCCTGGCAGCAGGATTTGCTCGCCAACGGAAACCGCGGCGGGAGGGGGCTGCCGATGCAGCAGTTGCTGGTCTGCGAGGTCCCCCCTGTCCTGGGGAGATGATACGGGAACTGCTTCCTCCGGGGAAGTCAGCTTTTGGTATTCAACGTGAATATATAGGACTATATAGAAATCTGCATTTTTTATGTTAGATAGGAATATGTAGGAATATGTATTTTTATATTAAATAGGAATATATAGGAATATATACTTTATATTAAATAGGAATACATAAGAAATAAAAAGCTTAATGGATATTATAGATAGATTGACAGATAAATAGCTGGATAGGTAGACAGATACATAGATGATAGATGTATAAATGGATAGACAGATAGATAAGAACAAAAGAATGACAAAATGAAAAGGAAAAAAATGAATGAAACTATTAAAAAAAAAGAAGGAAAGAACAAAATTATCTTTAATAATTAACCATGATCTATATCCTGGGGGATGGCACAGCCGTTCCCTTCCCCGCCTGTCTTTGCCAGTGTGAGAGCCAACTGCTCCAAGGAGGAGGTAAAGCCAGAAATAGAGCTTGGGATTATCTGACAGCCACAGTTTTGTTCTGAGTATTTCTCCAAGGGCTTCAAAGGTCATGGTGGCACCGAACCAGATGTTTCCAGCCTCCAGATGTTGTGCCTCCAGATGTTTCCAGCTCCTCCTTTCTCCTCCTGCCTTTGCCACTGCTCCGATAATATGGAGATAGGTTTTTGGAGGCCATGGAGATGCTGTGCCATGTGCACGTCTCAGGCTGGGGGTATCCCAGCATCTGTTGTAGGGGCTCCTCGCACCTCTCTGCTTCCTGGGATGTGGTGAAACACGAGGGATGATGGGTCCTGGTCCCACCGTGGTTGTTCAAAGCAACCCATGAGCTCAAGCGATGATGCTGGCATGCACCTTGCACTGCCCCAGCAGAGGTTTCCCAGCACAGCGTCTGTTTTCCCTGGATTTCCCCTAATTAATTATTTGATTTTTATTGCCACCTCTTCATTCTTTCACCCAGAAGGCTTTGCACATCCATCAGAAGGGCAATGTCAGGCGGGTGATGGAGCCTCCGGGCTTTCCCCACGTGGGGGTGCCATGCGGATGCGAATCGGAGTGGTGCGCATGTCCTACAGCCCTGGCAAGGCAAAAGGTGACACCTAAGCAGCTGAGACCACTCCTTTTTTTTGCCATTAAAAAAAAAAATAATACATGGATTGAGAACAATAAGATGCACAAAGCAAGCAAAAACCAAGAAATTGTACGGATGGGGAAAAATAAGATTCAGAAAGCGTGCTTTAAGCATCCGTACAATTTCTTGCTTTTTGCATGCTTTGGCATTCCCCAGCAGAGGAAAAAAATCCTTCTTTGGAGCTTGCTGTAACCCGGTGCGAACTGAAGAAACCTTGAAGTGGCTCTTCAGGAGCCCAGGGGATGATTCAGCCTCCTCCAGGTTAAACTGGGGCAGAACAACTCATCCTGCAGCCGAGATGGCTGCGGGGGGATAGAAGTCCGGCCGAGCAGGAAAAGAGCCCGTACGGCCCTGCCGCGTCCTGCTTGGGCCTGTTCCACCGCATTTCGGTGAAGGCTGGTGCACCCAAACAGCTTTGTTCCCCATGCTCTGCTGTCCTGGCCTCTCCCCATTCCTCACTTGTAATGTTTACCATACCTGGAGGGGTGAGACTGGGATTAATTTCCATGAGAACACGTTGAAAGAGTAAATATCTCTGAGCAGGGACGCTTGGCAGGTTTATGGGGGTTGTTTTTCTCCAAGAATTGGCAGCTTTCCTGCTCTTTTTCTCATTGCTTGTGACCGGACATGAACATCAGGGGCCATGGACACAGGAGGCATCTGCCCATCTGGAACAGGACTGAGTCTCTGCCCTTTGTCCCATCCCAGCGTGGGACCATAACTGTTTCCAAGTCTATCCAGGAGGTAGTTCTTGGTGCTTTCAAATGGAGGTGACCTCTCTGCTGGTGTAAATCAGGTAAGACCTAGGACAGCCTCCTCCTTACACTGCTGTTATCTCCCATCCTGCGAGCTGGGAGCAGATGGGGGAGATAAAGAGAGGAGATGAGGGTTATGTCCAGTGACGGGTTTTAGCCCTTGGGTGGGATGAATCTGTGGGGCTGCTATGGTCTGGTGTAGGAGTGGGACCCACAAAGCACAGCCCCACGGGGTCACATCAAACCCTCATCAGTTGCTTTTCTGATGCGGAGCTGCGCTATACCAGCAGCACCTCAGGAGCAGGAGGCTGGCGGTCACCAATACTACTGGAGTAGAGGAAACATAAGAAGAGTCTCCAAGAGCCATCCAACAACGCTCCTGAGGTTTGGGAGTATTTTGACAGCAGGCACAGCTCCATGGGCTCACGTGGATTACATTACCCCTGGGACGTGGGCACCCAGAGATGGGTGCAGGGCCTTCTGCCAAGAGCTGGCCCCCCATGTTCACCATCTCTGGGTGTAACTCCAGGAACCCACATCTGCATTCAACCAGGAGTGGTCACCATCACTTCTGTGGAGCTGGGATGGGATCTGAGGTGTTATTGCCACCAGCCTTCCTCCTGAGGGTCATCTACAAGGTCCAGCAAGCCTCCACCAGCCTCTTTCCTCCAAATTCTTCCACATGACATGGACATGGACATCCCAGTGAGCAGCAAGAACACCTGAAGACCTGTTCAGGGTCCTCAAGGTTGGGACACACCTGCTGAGCTGCTCCTGAGAGGCAGTTGTTGAATTTGTCTTCAGGAAGGTGGCCTTCACCTTCCCGAAGGTGATCTTGAAGGGGCTGACATAACCATCAGGAAATTATGGCAGTAAGGAAGGGTGGGACAGTAAGAAAAAGGGATGAAAGAAAAGGCAATAGCTCTGAGGGGACAAGAGACAAGAGGAGACAGCAAGAGGAGGCTCGGACCAGGGAAGAAGAGAAAGGACATCGAGACACGAGACAGGTTGTAAAGACAAGGGAGGAACACTGGAGTTGCAAAGAGTTGAGGTGTGTGGGAGCAAATATAAAGATGATGATGCTACTTGGCTCTTTATAAAGCACCAGAAGGACCCCGGGGTCTTGTGGCAGATTTCCGCACTGCAAGAGCCTTCCATGCTTGCTTGGTACATGCGGGAGGACAAGGCTGCGGGAACACTTACTGGATCAGAGCTACAAATCCCCAAAAGTTGTTGCTGCATGTTCAGGGCTCTCCCAGAACCGATGTCCCGGTTTGGTTTCACCTGGGAAGAGCCAAGGCTGTGTGCTCCGGAGCTGTGTTTCCAGGGCAAACCAACGTGCAGTAGGTGGGACAATCTGGGCAGTCACTGCAAAACTGCTTGTTGCTCCAGATTAAAAGATTGCCTTTGAGTCCTATGTGCTCAGCAGTGCAGACCTCCTCTGTGCTGCCCCACCGCACGGTCCATAGCAGGAAATACGCCTTCGACGGTGGAGGAGGCATCACACCATCTCCATTCTGTAAAGGTTACCACGTCTGTGCCTGTACGTCCTCCAAGATGTGTCCCCTTTTCAATAGAGGGTGATTTGGGGAGAAGGATGGTTGCATGCACAATGGTCACGGAAAGAAGAAGTCTGACGGACACGTGGGAGACCCCTTCCCCGTGGTGGAGCCCAGAGCCAAGTTCATGTGTCTGGCTGTCTCCAGGTAGTGTGTTCTCAAGTCAAGGAGGTGTGGATTTCTCCGAGTTGCCTGGCTTTGTTGTGAGAAAAGTCAGGAAAGGATGAGGGTGGTTGCAATGTAATAAGGCAGACTTGCAGGCATGCTCAGCAATGATGAAACTGGACCCCTGAAGCTGCTCAGAGGGTGGCTGTGAGATCCTGCTCTGAGATAAGGCTGAGCTGAGGGCCTCAGCAGGGTCCAAAAATGGAGGTGCTGCTCATGGATGGCAGATCTCCAGCTGGCTTTTATATCTTTAGCAATCAGTGCCTGTGTTGAGGTGCAAGGTCAGAGCTGTAAGAGCTTCTTCTCAGCTTTATGAGAACTCCTCCCTGTTTGGAGGTTTCTGACGCCTTCCTTGGAAGTACAAGCTGTTGTCAGACTGATGAACTCCTACTCGAAATTGACTCTGACCTGATGGACGTGGATCTGATCCCAAAAGCAGCGTTTGCCCTGCTTTCCTGGGCACACTCTCAGTGCCCCCAGCTCACAAAGACCTGCCGCTGCCAGCCCTGGCTTGTGCAGGAGCACATTGGGATGGGGCCGTCCCCACCATCGTCCCCTCTGTGTGAGCTGAGCAATGTGCATTCCTGCTATAAATTCCCGTGCCCATTCGTGCGTCACCGCTGCTCTCCCCTATTTCTTGTTAATGTGTAACTTGAAACTCGCTGGGGCACATTTCTGTGATCGCAAGGTTATCTGTTCCCGGCTGGACTCATCCCTGCCTGCTTGGACCAAGGGTATTTTTATCTGCGGGTAGACGGTATCACGTGAAGGGCAGTGGATGGGGAGGGCTGAGCATGCTGGAAGGGTTTCTTGGATCCCTCCAGGGCAGCCATGGAAAAGCCCTTCTCGGACAGAGGGTGAATAACCACCTGGAGAGAGGTTCTACAAAAATGTGTCTAAGAGCAGTGTTGGGCGACCAGGAGCTCCAGGCTGTTGTGTGGCTGGGAGAAGAGGTGGGAAGCCCTTCTCCTCCTTATTTGCCAGCTGCAGAGGGAAAGGGACTGTTGGACTGCTTTCTGTGTCCGTGGTGGATGTTTGGGAAGTACCTGGCACCTGCAGCACTGGATGGTTTTTAAAGCAGACACATGTTGATCAGGAGTGGTGTGGGTAGAGCTGGTTGACCCGCAGAGTGGGGGGACGGTGCTGATGCTGGCCGCTCGCTGCACCCTCCCGTGCTCTGCACCGAGGGCTCGGCTACACGGGGACCGTATCAGCCCGCGGCTGCCTGGGCTGGACGGAGACGGCCCATTTCCAGCATTCCTCGCTTGGTCACGTCCCAGTGCAGCCCTGGTTATCACCACCAGCCATCCCCACCACCCTGGCACCGACGTTTCTCCTCGTGCTTTTGCATGCAGACGCCTCCATTCACCCTGACCAGCCTCAATATCTCTGGTTCATCTCTCTGCCTCTCTTCCTACGGCCAGGGACAACTGAAGGGAGGAAGAAGCAGTGTCCTGCTGGGAGATAAGCCCCTTCCAACGCCAAACACTCCCACCTTTGAAGCCCAGGAGAACGGCTGTTGTTCAGCCAAGAGGAATTGCATGCCTTAGGATCTGGATGCAGGCTCAGATCCTGCAAGGACCTTATTCCAGCACCTTCTCCAAACAAAAGGTGACTCTGGCAAGTCTCTTCCCGACATTGTGGCCACGAGCCCAGTCCTACCTTCTCTTATGCTTCACGCTTTGCATGATGTTACCATCTCGACCACTGAAGTGATAGTTGGACCCAGAGAATTTCTTCCTTATAAATTTTTCTACTGCTTCTGACCACAGAACTTCCGTAGTGCAGCTCAGCAACATTCACATCCCTTCCTCTCTCATTTCTTGGAAACGTCACTGTGATTCCTTTTTCCTCTATTTCAGTCTTTCCCATGAAGAGGGTGAGACCCCAACACTGAATATTACATCCAGTGGTATGAGGTTTTGCTTGCTTGGGCAAGAGGCTGCAGGAGCCAAGAGCATCCTGAAAGGGCGGGATCCCATCACTGTTGGTTCATCCAAGGAAGGGCCTGTCCCTGGGTGCCAGTCGGCGAAAGAGAACAGAGATGAAGCTCCCAAGAAAACCCAAGGGGAACTGTGACCTTTGTGGGCATTGACTGGACTCTGCTCCAGAGGGAGCACCTGGAAGGAGACAGGAGGAGAGGGCATCAGGAGGTGGGTGGGTGGCCTTGGAGGTGCCCATCCACGGATGGGTGAGGATCTTGGAGTTACACATCCTCTGCCAGGCTTAGGAAGGAAGTGAAACTAGGTTTGAAGCTGCAAGTGTGGCGTGAGCCAAGTTTAGCATTTTATTCCCCATTTAGTGGAAGGGCCTGCCATGCTCCTTCTAGAGGGTGGGTGCGGGGGCGACATGGGCTTAGAGCTGGACCTTGGCAAGCAAGAGGGGAACTGAAACTTCCCCTGTGAAGGAGAAACGGTGGGAACAATGTGCTGATGTGTCTCTAGCTGCTTTGGTTTAATTCCTATTAAACTCTCCTCTACGAAGAGCTACATCTCTTTTACGGAGATGATGCTCCGTGGTCAAGCATTGTGCTCGCTAAAGCAAAGTGACTGCAAAGCACCGGCCTGAGAGCAAAAGTGGTTTATCCCTGCTGTAAATGAAGAGAGGCGCAGAGATCAGCCCCACTCCTGCCTGCTTTTCTCTTCTGCTGCTTGTTTTTGCCAGTGAAACGATCTTATTTGGAGGGCGAGGCTTTGAGACATGTGAAGAGATGAAAACCCCAATATGTGAAAGAAAACAAACCAAATGGCCCAAGAGATTTTTATTCTCCTGGAACAGAGCATGCACTGAGAAAAGAGATTGTGGCTGTAATTATCAGATCTAATCAAAGCGTTTTAACAGTCAGTAATTCCCATAATCTAACTTCCAAATGTAAAAATACAGATATGTTGAGTGTTTTGAGTTTTCTATGAGCACACTCGTCTTGCTGCTTTTAGCCTAAGCACCAGAAAGCAGCAATAAAACCCGTGCAAATACTAATTTCAGAACTGATTTCTCATTGGTACAAAAGGCAGAACAGCCTCACGTTGCTTTCCCAAAGCTGAGTTCATTCAACAACTTCCAGGCAGCACTAAGTAAACCTGGGCTCAGGTGTGCTGGCTGAAAGGCTGCTGGTTTTGTACATCACCTGCATAAAACCAGCCCCTCCACACTAGAAAGACCTGCCATTTTCTGGAGCAAATTGCTTTTGTTACTTTGAGCACATTGTTCACGCTCTGTGAAAGGTTTTTCTTCTCTGGGAATGGTTGATAGATTACAGTGGCAAACACTGTAAAATCCACTTACCAAGCCCACTCTTACACAATAGCCACCCCAGAGAGTGAGTTTTCATCTCTGAGTCATAAGGGAAATGAAACAAGAATTTATTTTGGTTTTTAACTGCATGAAATATTTAATCCATTTACTTTGCCCGTTCACAAATGCGGATCGTGAGTCCGGAAAGTCCCAGCATTTACAGGCATAAGCATGAGCTTAGCTAAGCCTTATCCTGGCCCTTCAGCACATAGAGAGAAGATGCACCTCTGGAAATGCATGGCTTAACAAAGCTCAGAAGAAGGGCTGGATCTGGCCAGCGTTTGCGTGAGCAAAATTGTGCCACGAAGCCCAAGACCTCACAGGTGTGCTCATGACATGGATGCATCTAAAACATGCAATATAAGGTTTTTCGTCCTTGCTCTCTGCTGCTGCCTTCACAGGCACATTTTGCTGCTGGTGTTTGCTTTTCTGCATGCCTAGACTCCCCAAAAATGTCATGCAGGACTGGCTGCGTTGCGGAGAATGTCTGACTCATTTGCTGTGCCCCGCTCGCTTGATGATCGTGGCAGGTCCCGACTCAGGCTGGGACACGATGGGGAGCCCTGCAACGCGGGAACGCCCTGAGCAGCCCTGTGCCATTAACAGCCCCAGCTCCTGGCTCCGGGATAGCATCTGGGTTATACATCAGTGGTTATAGGACATGAGTAGTCTCCATGGTTGCACAAGCCGAGATGAACTTTGTAGGCACAGAGCATCCCTGTGCCCTGGGTGAGACGGATTCGCCAGCCAAGGTCGGGAAGGAAACTCTGCCCGGGGTTGAAGGTTGCCCTTGCCAGTCACAAAAGGCGTTGCCCGGGGCTGGGCAGTCCCTTGGACCAACCTGCTTCTGATCTCACTGAGCCCTAAATGCAGCCCTTTGCCTTGCCCATATTTTTGTCAGCCCTCCGTGGCCTCCCCTTGTCCCACCCCTCCCTAAAGGTCCACTCATTCGTCACTGTCCTCTTGGGGTCACCTGGCTACAGCCCATGCATGGGGACCCCAGATGAGGGTGTCATTGGGTGGCGCAGGGACGTGGCCTAGATGCTGTCCTCTAAGAGCAGGACTAAATCTGGCCATGCAAGTGCTGCCATGTCTTGAGATGAGGTCCGTAAGAGCTGGATTTGAGCTGGAAGGCCCCTGTGTGTGTTTATAGAGATGGTCAAGGCTGGGGAATCCAGGACAGGGCATCCACAAAAATGGAGTGGGTGTGAGGGGCAGTGGTCATCCCCTACCCAAGTAATGCATCCATGTGGGATCTCCATGAAACGCTGGAAAAGCAGGAGACAGGGAGCATCGCCTAACCCCAACCCTAACCCTCACCCAAGCCCTAACTCTAACCCCAAACCTGGGGAGGGTCTGTGGGTGAATCCGTACTCCCCAAACCCTTACACATATCAGAGAAGAACTGTTTCCAAACAAGGAACATCCATCAGTATTTTCATGGGCACTGAACTAAAGCAGCAGGACAAGATGTCACCTCAACTGGAAAGGCGATGGGGTGGCGCTTGGGATGGGTGCGGGCAGGGAATGCGCAGTGCATAAGGGGGCGGGAGGCAGGAGGTTTCCGTGCTGGTGGGACAGGGCTCAGGGCCACCACCCTGTGAAGAGGGCCCTTTAGGTAAGGAGTTGGCAGCAGTAAGGCAGCCCCAAGTGCCAGGCAGTACCAAGCTGACCCCACAAGACCTTGACACCCATGCACGAGGAGCATGAAACTCCTCTTAAATCCCAGCATAAACAGCCGATGACTTTTCCTCTCTCTTGCCTGATGATGAAATGCCATGAACTCTTCGGGAAGCAAATCAGACAGCTGGGAGGAGAAGAGTTAACCTGATTTCTGCCTGCAGGCTGTCAATCCTGCAGACGCAATGTCCCACTGCAACTGCACTTCTGATACCCTCTCATGCACACTCCAGGGAGGGCTGGAGGACCAGGGCATGCTCAAGGACTCTTTTAACAACCTCCATCACTCTTGTAACCACCTGCATGATGGGATGGAGAGTGCTCAGTGAGTTTGGGAACACCACCAAGTTGGGGAGCATGGCTGACTTGCTGGAGGCAGGGCTGCTGCAGGGACCTGAAGAGATTCAACAAGGCCAAGTGCAGGGTCTTGCCTCCGGGACATGCCAGCCTAGTGCAACAGGCAAGGCTGGGGTGGCCAGCTGGAAACAACTGGTTGGCCATAAGTTGCCCCCAAATCAGTAGTGTGCATTTGCAGCAGCGAAGGTCAACCATGCCATGGGTGGCATTTGCAAGAGTACAGTCAGCAGGGCCAGCCCAGTGATTCCTGCTCTCTCTTTGGCACTGGTGAGACCGTGGCTGGGCAGTGGGTCCAGTTTGGGGCTCCCCAGTACCAGGCAGAGGGTGACAGATGGGCCCAGAGGGGTCACCGAGCTGGAGCTCGGGACATGGAAGGAAAGGCTGAGAGTTGGCTGTGCAGCGGAGAGGAAAAGGCCAAGGGGGATTTTATTGCTGCCTGCAGCTCCCTGCTGGGACAGTGCAGAGGAGATGGAGATGGAGGTGCCCAGTGATGGGACGAGAAGCAGTGTCACAAGTTGCAAAAAGGGAAACTTCCATTAGATATCAGAAAAAAATATCCCATAAGCGCCGTCCACCCTTGGAAGACAGCCCAGAGAGCAGGAAAATCTCCATCCTTGGAGACAGTCAAGTCTGTGCTTGACACAGCCTGACCTTGTTGAAGGTCAGGCTTGGAGCAGACTTGGAGCAGAGGAGCAGAAGGTCAGACTTGGAGAAGAGACCCCAGATGACCCCCAGGCTCAGTTATTTTGTGAGTCCCTCACGTTGCCAGAAGCTTGGGCTCACACGGAGAAGCCCTCCTGGCAGTAAGTCCCCAACAATGAGGAAGAAAGCCACCCAGGACCTGCTAACAGGGGAGCAGGGGTGGAGGACACAGGCATGCCCCCACCCTGAGCACCAAGGGACCCCCTGCTCTGTCCATGCCATGGCTCCCCAGCCTTCACCGGGCCTTTTGTTTTCTCCACCAAAAGCCAAGTGATGTCTCATTTCCTCCACTTGGCAGCAAGTTGATTCCTCCATAGTCAACAGGCTCTGAAGCCAACAAATTTCTCATTTGACATATCCCTCAGGGGGCCTTTGGAGACCTGCACCCATCTCCATTGGGAAACCCCCTCCACCTCCTCCGAAGTACCCACTGTCCCTTGGGCCCTCACAGGCTCTTGATGGAGGGGGACAGGGAGATGTGGTCACCAGCACCTCCATCTTCCCTGTAGAACATCTCCTGGGGCTCACAGGGGAAACAACGGCAGTACCCGGACCAGACCAGAGTCTCGGTCCTGCTGCTGTCACCCCATTTCTTAGGTTGGTCCTCGAAAGTGGAGAGGAGGCCCCAGAGCTGAAACCAAGACAGCAAAATGTGATAACATGCAAAATGATTCCCTGGCTATTGTAAACAATGGGAAAATAACATGGAAATGTAATTAGCTAAGGCAATTAAATTGTTCCGCTTCATTCCACTGGCATAGTTTTGGTTTAGGCTCTTGAGGAGGTGTGGAGGTGTAATACTTGCTCCATACTCACCTTTAACAGATGGGGAAACTGAGGCACAGGCTTTCCCTGGTGGTGAGTAACCAGAGTGGCCAGCGAGCATGCATAGGCCTGATGACAGGACCAAGAATATTGCTGGCTGCCCCAGCCCTGAGTCCCAGAGCAAAGACACCCTCCTCTTGCGCAATCCCTCCGCCCATGGTGCTGCTCCCCATCCATTACGGAGCTCATGGGAGGAGGTCAAAGCTTGGTGCAGAGCTCGTGCCCCACTTGCTGGGGAGGCTGGTCCCACACTCCTGCCCTTTCACCCCGTCACATTGTCCAGCTGGGTTTTAGGGTTACTTTGGGAGCTGATTTTCAGAGCAGAGGACACCCACCAGCCTGGCAGGAGGTCACCCAGATGCCCTAAAACCATGTCAGTGTGAGATGACCACGTCCCACCTCCTCATGGCCCATGGAAGATGACCACAGATCCCTCACCCCGGCCTTTGTGGGGCCATACGGAGGTTGCCCTGGGCTCCAGGGCTCTGCCGAGCTGCTTAGCACGAGCAGTGAGCCTTGCCCGGAGTTGCCCATCAGCTTTTCCCACTGGTCCAAGCTGTTGCCATCACCCCATAGCCATGGTGGGACAGGGAGCCAGAGTGATATGGAGGATCTCCACTATGCCGGGGATTCCCCAGCCCATGCTGTTGGCCCTGGGAGACATGGGAAGAAGCGGGGCATTGTATCCCAAAATAGCTGCCTTGTTACAAAGGAAAGGTCGGTGGAGAGCCAAAATGTAGGTTTTCCTCCTGCCACAGGAAGGTGAGTGACTCACTCCTATGGAAACCGGAGGGACGGGGGAGAGGCAATCCCTCTCCCTGGTGGTTATGTATCTGGAGATAAATCTCCATCCACTTCCCTTGCAAATACCTGCTCCTGAAAATATCTATTCCTGGGTTTTTCTTATCAGATGGTCTATTTATTCTGAAAATCATAGAGCCCCAAGGGTCCTTGCTGCAGCTCCAAACACATCCCAAGGCTTTGCCATGGCCACCCCATGAATGACGCATTGATAGGGAGAACCTGGCCTGTCCCCACGCCTGGAAACACCAGGAAACACCTGCAAGCACTTAGCTAAGGGAAGGGTCTTCCTCATGGTGTTTTCTAACCAGGAAGATGTAGATCCCGGTGACGATGAGACGGTCTGTTGTTTCTACACGAGACTGTGGTTCAGTTTTAATGACAGCTACCAGCTTGAGGGTAATGGTGGGTTCATGGTCCAGACCATGTCCAGGGTGTCCTTCAACCTGCTAATGTGTGAACTGTGCGCTGTGCCCCAGTCCCTGTCCAGGCTACACCACGACAGGTGGTAGAAATCTTGACAGGGAGCAAAGTCATCATCTATTTTCCGCGGGTACCTTGTCCATGGTCCATCTTTCGCTGTAAACCCATGGCTTTCCCCTTGACTTGAAACAGGCTGGGAAGTGTTTGCTGGTGACCACCCTCCACCCGTTCACTTTGCAGCTGAGAAAAGGCCAGCTCAGCTTCTCCTTTCCAAAAAGATCTGCCCAAACTGCTAAAAGGAAGATCAAGACCTGGCTTGCACGACACGAGGCCCTATGTTGTGTGTCAAAGGGCCCTTTGGTCACGAGATGTCTAAGCCAGACACATGCTTATATTAAAGAAGGCACAAAATGTTAATACATAGGGAAGAGACTGTGGGAAAGAAGCAGTGTTAAACGAGAAGACCATTTTGGCAAGAGGCAGTGGGGTCTCTCCATGGATGTCCCCAGCACAAGATGCGATGCCTTCCTAACAGAGATCAACCCAAGCACTGGTTACTGGCTTTCTCTTTGCAAAGGATACACTACAGGTCCCACTATCCTTCCTCCCCCATCTTCTGTGTCACAGACTTTCTCTTTCCTTGGGGATAATGGCATCATCATTTCACTTCCCCTTCCCTCTCTCCTTGCCTACACATCTGCTGCTTCTTAGGCGCAATTTATCTTTTCATTTCGAGATGGCCTAACCGATATACCCACTTCATTAAGCACTCAATTGCTCTCTGCTTGTATTTAGCTTCGAAACCCATTCCTTTGATTCCAGCACTTGCCTGGGCAAAAACCAAGCACAGGACCAACCGTACGAGTAGGTCAAATAAACAGTTACCTCCAAAGCTTGTTTTGCAAATCTGGACTTCCAGGACTGTTCAGCCGAGGGCTAGAAGCAGATTTACAAGGAAATAACCATTTGACATGGAGGAATTGGCTTCTGTTAGCAAAGTCTTGATGATAGCTACAGTCCCAGCTCACTGAGGACATTGAACCTGGCGCTGGTGACAAGCCCGCTCCTGGCCCAGGGGATCTCCAGCACTGGGAGCGCACACCCAGCACCGCGTTGCTCTCGCTCTGCATTGGTCCCATCAGTGATCCCAAGCCAAGGAGCCAGCCTGAGAGACTCCGGATTAATCCCTGGAATGTGACCTTTAAATGCTGGGAGTGGTGGGAGAGTTATTATAGCTGTGGTGGCAAAGATCCAAATAAGAAACACCAGCCAGGCCCTAGATAACAATATTGGACTCCTGACAAGGACACCAGTTAGGACGGAGAGTTTGGGCTGGTCTCCCTCCTGAGGAGTGGGTTATTGTGGGGTAGACATGGGGAAGCAAGTGCCTCCTATCTCACCTAGTTAGAGGTTGAAAAAAAAGCCACATCCATGATGGAGCACCCAACCATCAGCCTGTGTTTCCCCAGGAGAAATCCATGTGGACCCAATTTCCCACCTCCCCAGTTGCTCTGACCCCGCTCCAGCCATGGCCAAGGAAACAGGTGCAGGTTGCAGAGCACTGTGCTCTGCAGGGTAGGCTTTGTAAGCCCAGTTTGGGTTTAATTGGTGTTTTAAATGAGAAAATATGGGAAAATGCAAGAAAATTAATCTTGATGATAAGAGGGGTTTTAAAATGGAGGAGCTGAATTGCACCCATCCTCTGCAGGGAGGTTTTCCTGCCCAGGGAAGCGGTTGACTCACCATCCCTGAAGGTATTTAAAAGATGTGTAGATGTGGCGCTTAGGGACATGGTTTAGTGTTGGACCTGGCAGTGTTAGGTTTACAGTTGGACTCAACGACCTTAAAGGTCTTTTCCAACCTGAATGATTCTACGATTTTTATTGAGAATTGAAGTGGACCTAATGTTGGTCTGCTTCAAATGGGGTTTGTATCCATGGGGAAGTGCCTAAGGGATGACTTGGGTGCAGGAGGATGCCACCAACCTTTTTCCAAAGGGCAGGAGGCACGATGGGTCCCCAAGAAGGGTTGTTGGGGTATTGTGAAGACGTAATGCTGCACTTCCCATCCTCACCCACTCATCAAACCAGGGTGTGTTCGATTTGGGGTCTAAAGAGGGACTCAGTGAGGTTCTTTCACCCATTTGAAACATTAATTTGGGTGGACATCTCCAAGGGACCCTGCACGGGCTGGACTCATCCTGGCATAGCTTGTGTGTGTGCTCTCCCAGCCCTGCCTGGGCAGTCTGGGGCTGAGCAAAACTCTTGTTTTCTGGGCTGAGCTCGGCAAGGAGCATCCCTCACCGCATGGCATCCACAGGGACCTGTGGCTTTCTGGGGTCCACGCCTCCATCTGCTCTCCCAGCACCGTGCCCTGGGTCGTCTCAGCGTGAATCTCCCTGAGAACACAAAGGTTATTTTGGAGCTGGAGGGGAAGGAAGTGAATTCAAAAGCCCTGTATTGAGAACAAGTATTTTTTTGGAAACAAAGGGATTCCAGGGTGGGACCCTGTGCTGGTCCCCGCCATCTCGCTGCTTGGAGCTGAGAACAAGACAAATGACCCAGAAAACTACTGCAAAATGCTTTTTCCCCAATCACGGATGGGAACTTACTCCTGAGCATCTCTCCGGCTCTTGTCTGCTGGGTCCTTCATGAGGAATAAATAAAAAATGGGAGACACGGGATGCTATGGGGGTCCTACCACCCCCATTCCATAAACCCACCTCCCGCTGGACGAGCCAGAGCGCTGTGGTACCAGGCTGTGCTTCCACTGTCAGGCTGAGCTGCTGGCAGGTCAGTCAAGCAGTGACTCCACAAAATTTGGGGGGTAACCAGACCCCACGATCTAGCTGCCCATGCCCACTGTGTCCCACCATGCTGGTACAAGGGGTCCATGCATGGTTGGACCCACACCCGCCTGGCTCTTCACCAGCTCTGCAAATAAAGAAATGAGCCTTTTTTAGGGTAGCCTCTCCCTGAGAACTATTTTAGGCTTGGACCATTATGTGGATGGATCACTGCTGCTGTTTTTAGGAAGACTTGGTTTCAGGACATGTGCTTCCCTGCTCTCTTGGACACCAGGATCAGTGCACAACCCCTTCCAGCAGCACCAGCCATGCTCAGGGCAACATCTCTCCTCCCGGCCTCCTCTTGCAGCACCTCCTGTTGTTGCAACTCACACAAAGCCCCCAAAACCCAGCTCTTGAATAAGATCACCTTTTTTTTTTTTTTTTTTTTTTAAATCTCAGTATCATTTACTATTTTCCGGGCAGTCCCAGAGGAACATGCAGAAAAGGAAGCAGCAAAGACCGTTTTGGCAGAAAACTCACCAACTCCACTTCTAAGAAAGCCATCGGTGGGATCAGCAGCAGCAGAGCTGAGGATGACACCCGCCGGGAAGGAAGGCTAACCCCACCAGCCCGCGGGGTCTCATGGCATAGTTGTGACCCCCCTCCCTCCCTCCCTCCCTCCCTCCACTAGCCGCGGTGCAGAACCACGTCCGCCGCCGCCGCACGCCTACTGGGAACCAGCCTGCGCTGCCCGCAGCACACGTAGCCCAAGCCGATGGGTTAATTTTAACACGCCTGCCTTGGTACGTTGTGTTTATTTAAGGTCTTTATAGAAGCAACACTGTCAGCCACAACGGGGTCCTTGTGCTTCGGGGCCCAGCAGCTGGCTCCGACCACCTGGGAGGTCGTGGCAGCACCCGAATCGCTCTCTGCAGGGAGGGGGAATGCACTTGGAGTTTGCAAACACCTCCAAAAAAGCTGGCTTATGTAGGAGCTTGGAGGAAAAGTAAGCGGCTCGAAGCCAGGTACCTCCATCACCCTCCTGCTCTGAAGATCCGCGGTCGGTGGAGGAGGAGGGCTGGGGCATCACAGGCACTCGGTGGGGAGGAAATGAAAGCCGCGCTAAAAAAACCCCCAACGGCTGCTGGAGAATAAAAAATAGACACCCAGATGGCTAAAGCCACAGACCAAAGCCCTCTGTGCACTGAAGCCGCGTGGAAAAGATCAAGTCTCGCTGCTTCCAGCTGCTTGCTCCAGCGAGCATCAAGTGCATCAGGTCTCCTCCAAGCGCCCCCCTCACCAAGCCGTACCAGCTGGATGCGGCCCCAGACCGCAAATGTCCCCTGTGCCCCATCTGCTCCTGCTTGTTGGTTCTTGGTGCAGGGATGGAAAAAGAGTGGAAAAAGGGTGGAGGGTGCCATTCTGTGCTCAGCACCCGCCCGCCCACCGCCATGGTTGTATCTCTTGGGTGCTGCTCCCTGAAGGGCCATCAGCCTCGGGGGTGGCAGGAGGAGATTCATACAGGAGCTCATGTGTGTGACGGATGGACAGAGGGACTGGTTCGTGGTGCTTTTCTAGCCCCAACTCCCACCTCCAACACCTCTTTCTCTAGTCAGCCCTGCTTTGGAGTTTGTTTGGCTTCTGGGAAGGTCCTCCCCTGTCTCCAAAGCACCCAGTGGGTACCAAGCCCACCTGACCTCGTCCCCTGCACACCCCGTTGGCGTTCGCCACCATGAACAGACGCTTCATCCTCCAGCTGGATTGCTATTTACTGCCTCTTATATACCCTTAAAAGTTGCTGATGGTCCTGAGTTAGAGCATCCTGGAAGGAAATTGCAGCCACCCTGGGGAGCTGCAAAATCAGATGTGCTCTCATGGGATGTCCCTCCCGCTCCTGTGGGATGTCCCTCCTGCATGCCTGGTCACACAGCGCACATTTCTGCCTCCCAGTTAGGAGGCTGAACATCTTATCAGCCAAGAGACCACGAGAAGTGATCAAATGCCCATGGCCAGGTTGGATCAGGGCATCATAGAGTCATAGAACACCAGGTTGGAAGGGACCTCAAGGATCATCTGGTCCAACCTTTCTTGGCAAAAGCACGGTCTAGACAAGACAGCCCAGCACCTTGTCCAGCCAAATCTGAAAAGTGCCCGATGTTTGGGACTCCACCACTTCCCTGGGGAGATTATTCCAATGGGTGATTGTTCTCACTGTGAAAAATTTTCCTCTCCTCCGAGAACCTTCATGCTATCAGTCAAAATAAGGAAAACTTCAGGGATCTTTGCTTGCAGTCTCTCTAGCTTCTGAATGTACCTTTTGCATATTGACTGAGTCTCATAACTTTTAACTGAATAGAATTAATTCTCTGCTAACTATACTCATTTATTGAGTTTGCAGAAACATATAAAGGCACAGTCATATGCTTTATGATTAGTGCTTCTTGATGCCATGAGCATCCCTGAGTCAAGTTTTTCTATCTTTGGTAATAGAAGCTTGTATGATACAGTCAGCAAAACTTGGATATTTGTTGTATAAATTTAGTGACAAGATGAGTGTTCATGACCCTTTCCTTTCCCAACAAACGCGAGGCTGGTCTGTAGGCTCAACCCTACACGAATGCAAACCTTCCTCCTTGCTTCCACTAAGGCTTTAAAAAAAAGCAAGACAAAGAAATCTGATACATCCCAACTTGTCTCAAGTGCTTCTGCTGGTGTCCCCCTGCCCACGTCGCAGGTTTAAGCTGCACCCATGGGTGCAGCACAGGGCTCTGCTGTGGCCACCCTGACCTTCCTGGTTCTCCTGTTCATGTATCGCATTCCTTCCTGCTAGACAACATGGAAATGTTTTGAAAGCGTCTTAGAAACCTGCATTGCTGCCAAAACGGTTGAAAAATGAAGCCGTGAAGGGAAACGCGAGGCTACTTTCCAGCTCTGCTTGAACGGGTATTGCCTCTCGTCTCCCTCTTCTGCGCTGCAGCTGCACAAATCATTCACTTCTCAACTGGATTTAAAACATCTGCCCCTTTCTTTGGCTTGTTTGAGCTGCTTTGGAGCTGCATAATGGAAATTTTGGGGGATGGAGGTTCTTGGTGTGTGTCCCCTGGGCAACGGGAGACCATCCCCTGCATGAAGGATGGAAATGAGTAAGGTGGGTTAAGGTGGACATCAGAGGGTAACAACCCTCCTCCCATTTCCCTCGCACCCAAATGAGTGGAGAGAGGAGAGAAAATGCAAAAGAAGGGGAAGGAAAGGCTTTTTCTTGCAGTGGGCAGTGAATTTGGGAAGCTCCTGCTTGCTGGAAGCTGCTGGGACTTCATTCAGGCTTGGAAAAGGTCTGATGGGAAGAGGACTCTCCAGGGGACCACTTCCCTGCTCCAAATAAGCTTTCAGAAATACATCTCCCATGGCTTGCTCACGCATCCAGCAGCGAGCTGCCGACCAAACCTCTTAGCCAGTCGTGGCCATAATTAATCACCCCTTGACATGAAAAAGCTGCCTGCCTCTTGTCTTGAGTTGTTTGGCTTTATCTTGCAGTGGAAATGCTGCGGGTGTTCAGATCTCAGAGGATCAGACTGGGGAAAACGGCACCGAGCAAGGGCTGCTGAGCAGCAACGATCGCCCCATGGGCCAGAGCTCATGCAAGGACAAAAAACAAGTCTCTGGACATCACCCACAACTCCATCCATCATCTCTGGACATCATCCCTCCTTCAGAGGGAACCAGGGCGAAGGATTTGGAGGATAAATCCAGGGTCCTATGGTCCCGTTAACCCAACCCTTGCCTAAGAAGTGTTTCCAAATCCCAGAGAGATGGGCTTAACTTGGCACCACGCTGGCATCCCAGCCGCGTCCTCCTGGCTCCAGCGATCTCTTCCCTGGATGAAAAGTCCCAACGCTGGGATGCAAGAGGTGCAGCATCCCCTTTCCGAAGGGTTTATCTGTATCCCCAAGGAAGAAGCATTTTGCTGGCACATGGGTCCCAGGAAAATGAGAGTGGAGCCAGAGAAGCTGAGATAAATCAGGCGCCCAAATGTACTCTAAAATAAATTCCCCACTCCAGGGGGGTTGATGGCAAGGCAGCTCGTTTTGACTTCACAGCTCACTGACTGGCTGGTGGGAACGGGTCCTGAGAGCTAAAATTAGAACCGAAATTGGCCTCAAAGTCCCTTTACGATCTCATGACCCCCATCCCTCTGCTTCCCTCGGAAATGAAGCTGGCTTGCGGCAAGGGATGTGCTGCGGAGCATCACCTGAGGTGCATTGGTACCCTCCCTGGGCTCGATGGGGCACAGCTTAGTGTCACCCACGGTGGGACAGTGTCCCACACCAGGGTGACCGTGGCAGGAGCCCCAAGTCGGGCTCATCCACCTGGTTCAGAGGCATTTCTTCCCTTCCAGGGCTGGTCCTGGGACCCCCCCCCCCTTACCCCTGTGTGGCTGCTCCATGCCCCGGGTAAGGGACTGTGGGCTCTGCCACCGGGGCAAGCTCCAGCAGCAGGGCAGCCCGGGATGCAGGGTGGGGGGTCTCCAGGACACTCCCGGGGGGAGGCAGCTCTCTGGGATCCCTGGGGACACTACGGATTGGGGGAGGTTGGGTGCAATGGGGGTGACAGCCCAGGTCCCAGCCCTGATCCCACCCATGGTCCTATTCCCGGAGGTGGTCGGGGGGGGGGGGGTCCGGGCCGCG
>JAVKLA010000026.1:25503980-25541319 GCA_034782735.1 Sagittarius serpentarius
CCCCCCCCCCCCCCCGTACACGCACACACACACTCAGGGGGGTGGCACTTGGTGCTGGGGTGGGTGACATGGGTGATAGAGGGTCCCCACCCACCCAAAGCCTGGAGCGGAGCAGTACAAGGGCAGAGCCGAACCCCAATTCTCCTCCTCGGGGGGGGGACGGGACGACATACTGCGCACACTGCCACTAAAAGTGCCCCAGACCCCCCCAAAGTGACCCAAAGACGAGGCGGTGGGAGCAGCGGCGGGCGGTGCGCCGCTGGCCTGGGCCGCTGCTGGCGTGAACGGGCCAAGCCGGGCAGTCGAGGAAGGCTCCTGGGCTCCCTTTGCTCCTTTTTGCCTGAATTATTTGAGTGTTTATGCATTAATTCCCAATAATCCCTTTTGCCGCTCGGTTTCTCCCTTCCCAGGGGAATTCGCTGGCTGTTTATCAGGGGTTTCCTGTACACACCTCTGGTAAAAGCCGTGGAGCTGACTCCCTGCTTTATTCCGGCTTGTGTTTTTCCACCTCTTTGCATGCTGAGGTCCCTGTGTAATGTATTTGGGAGTGTTTTAATTTGCACTGGGATCGGTGAGACTCTGGTTTCGAACCTTTTGACTCCTTTTAATAACTCCTAACCCCCAAAACGCCTTTTTCCCCAGAGCTGGGTGCTGGGTGGCATCACTGCAGGAGCAACTTCAAGGGTGAAACATCTTATTTCTCTTCCTGTTCCAGTTTTCTTATCGGCTTATTGCAAAACCCATTTGGCAACCTGCTGCTTTGCTGTGCATGAAGCAGGGAGCAGCAGACCCTGCTCCCACGGAGCCGCCGGTGCTGGGGAATGGTGCCCCTGGCACAGGGTTCATGGCTGCTGAAATTGGGCCATTTTGTTACCACCGGGCATGTGCCCCGAGTTCCTCTTCCTCTTCCTCATTTATACCCTAGCAAAGGGAACTTGGTGGCTGGTGGGCTAAGGAGCTCCAGTGCAAAGGGGGAGACCCCTAAATACGCTGCTGAGCCCTGGAGCGCGGCTGCATCCTGGGGCTTAGTGGGTTATAAAACCCCGAGAAATATTTTTGACTGTCCTGGCACCGAGTGGCTTTAGCCTATCTCTGCCCAATGTGATTTTTATCTCTGGTTATTGACATAAAGCCAAAGCTGTGAATAGTTCGCTGGCAGCGGAGCGTGCTGCCGGCCACGCCGTCGTCCCTCCTTAATTCTGAACGTCCCCTGTTAAAGCCTTAACGGGAACTGGTCCATGAAGAAAAGACCCTTTTGCTCCACAGGATGCTCCTTATGGAGGAACAAATTATCCCCCAAAAGTCCGCCTCGTGTAGGTTTTTCTGGGATTCGGTGCTGCTTTGGCTTTGCAGTAACTGCTGGTGCTGTGGTCGAGCCCCAAAATTGCGTTATCCCTAGTTTTGGATGCTGGTTATCACCCAGATGGGCAGAGTGCATTTGGTTTGCTGGAGGGGTTGTGCTGTTATGGGTGACTCCTTTGCTTTAGGCAGGAGGCTGTTAGGTCTCTGTGGAAATGTCATTTCTCCCAGATACGGGGCTTACAGGGTGGAACAGTTACCAAAAGCAGGTGATCGACCAGAAACTCTTCTCCAGGTCCAACCGTTGCTTCCTCCAGTGAGCACCAGAAAATCGTGGCGGGCAAAACCAAAGTCCAATTCCTGGTATAAAAACCAGCACAGGGCTCCTTTCTGTCTCCAGGAGGCCTAAAGGATGCGAGCGCCCCGTTTTCCCCCCCTGCAATAAATAAAAATCAAGGCTTGGGGGCTCAAATAGGATCTGCCCCCAACCCGGTGGGATGCTGCAAGGTCTCCCGGAGGGCAGGTGATGTAGGGCTGTAGGGGAAAAACACGCAGGGAGCATCACCTTTGCTGTAGCAGGAAGGGAAATGTTGATGAAGAGATTAAATATTGGCCAGGGTGATATTTGCTTCCAGCGGGATCTGTCCCCAGAGACCTGCCGTGCTGGGAATCAAGTCAGGTTCAACCGAATGAAGGCGGCTTTAATTATGCATGAGCACCGGCACCGATGGGCTTAATCTAATTTGCTCTAAAGCCACAGCTTTGGCTAATCCAGATTGACTTCCCATGGTGTGGACGAAGGCAGGAGGTTTTGGTACTGCCTGGGAAGTGGAGGCTCGAAGGGGGATTGATTCAGGAAGGAATTCAGGGAGTTTCTTGGGGGAAACCAGAAATTCCCAGAAAAAGTCATTTGGCTTAAAGCAAAACATTTTATCTGACCTACAAAGCCACAAAGTTCTTTTTAAGACGTTATATCTTTTATCCAAATTCCCTCTCCCCTTTCTAGCTTGGGTCAAGTTACTGAAAAACCCTCTAGGAAACCGAAAGTCCCCCAGAAAAACATTTTTCATGGAGAAAACAAATTCAACTCTGCTGCTTCTCAGCCTGGAGGCAGGAGGGGAAACTGAGGCACGGGGCCACTTCAGTGGAGCAGCTCCATTTCTGCCAGCTGGAGCGGAGCTGCCCAGTGCCCTCCAAGGTGCTTTGTTGGGGGGGGGCGGGGGAAGAAGAGAAACATAGATTCTTTGCAAGCTTATTTTGGGAGGGATGAGGTTTTCTGGCTATTTTTGAGATTGGGGTAGGGGTAGGTCAGACCCATGGGGGATAAAAGAGGGACATTGCCTGGGGCTCTGGGCAAGGAGATGGGTAAAGCCCCTTAAGCTGCTTAAAGCTTGCTTTTGGGTACCTTGGCAATGTATCTTGGAGGTATATCTTGCCTTGGGAGGCTGGAGAGAAGCGCCAGGGAGCGATGCAGATGGTGGGACGGGGATGGCTGGGGATGTCCTCAGCCCACGCTGGTGGCCGGAGCCAGCCTGGACGAGAAAGGCGCTGAAGGTCGCCACGGCAGAAAGGAGCCAAATGGAAAGGGCAGATGAAAACCAGGCGGTTTGGCCAGGCTCAAATTTCAGCCTGGACCCATCTCACATTTCCCAACCAGACAGGCTTGGTAGCATCCGAATGCGCCGCCTGTTTGCTTTTGGTTGCGGAGAGTTTCAACCACAGTCCCAAAGGAGAGAAAAACGATACCAGGTTGTTTGCTTCCCAGAGTCTCGAGTAGTTCCTGATCTGGAGTGAGGATTTTGATGAGTCTACTAAATGCCTATAAATTAGGGCAGGGAAAACACCCACGCTCTCCTTGCGTCTGTTGCAAAGGAGTCGGTGGGGAAGATGCGGTAAATGGATCATGGTTTTGACCTCCGGCATAAAACGATGGGAGCTGTGGTCGCAGTCAGTGCGTCCGCACCGCGCGGGTTTGATTTCCCAGAGCCTCGCACCAGCAGAACGAAGGGCAGCGTCTGTGAGGTCCTGCCGGTTAATTAATCCACATTAATTATTTGGGAAGGTCAGTTAAACCTCATCAGCTCCCCCCTGTGAAAATGCATTCATCGCAGCCGTGATTCGGTTGCGCTTTGTTTGCTTTTGTGACTTTGCTTCTGCTGGCAGGTTCCCAAGCACAAAACACCGCGGGATGGATGGTGACCCCTGGGATGGCACCGGGAATGCTGAAAAATGGGGCAGAAACCAGGATTAAAGCCCCTTGCTCAGTGATTCAGCGTCCAACCTGTGGTCCCCCTTTGCTGCCCCTGGGTGTTGCTCATCACTCGACTGCCCATGACCTTCTCCAGTGACAGCCCCCTCCTTCCCCGTCTTGACTCATCTAAATATCCCCTGCCCGGCCATGGTAGATACAGTTACGGGAGCGTTTTGGGATGCTGGCATCACATGCGCATGCCTGTGGGTGTATATATTTGAGGGCATGTGGCTGCCGGGATTGTAACGCCGATCTGCCTGTGCTCCTCTCATCACAGGGCCCCTCTCCCATGCTGTCTTCATCCGCTACAGCTGATGGTACCTGTTTTCTGGGGAGGAAAAAAACCCCACATCCCAGGGGTTAAACAGGTCCGTGGCCACGCTGCAAAGCAGAGACGGTCCAGCCGTTGCAGCCAGGTTCATCCAGACCCAACAGATGGGCCAGCACGGAGGAGGAAGCTGGCTGGGGCGATGCCCGTGCTGTGCACGGGTGGCTGGAGGGCACCTAAAAAGCTGTGCATGGTCACCTGCATTCAACGCCAGAGAAAAAAATACTCCTGCCATAACCCCGGGAAGGACTGGGAGAGCCGGTGAAGCAGATGCAGGTGGTCCTCACCAAAGCACCGTGGTGGGTTTGCTTTAGGTAGTCACAGAAGTATTTATCCTGCTTGGCATCCTCAGGGATCGCTGTTGCTTTCTCCCTCCCCTCGTCCCCCCCCCGGGGGCTCGATGCATCACTGCAAGAGCTGGCGTTCGTGCCATCCGGCCCGTAGGCAGAGGAAAGGGCAGCTGCCAGCTTTTGTGCCTTCACACGCCTTGGCTGGCTGTGTCCTCTCCGGCTCGCTTGCTGCGGATGCCGCGGGGCCAGGGACGAGGGGGTGGACTGCAGCCACAGCCCCGACAGACACAGCAGGTTTTGTCCTAGCGATTCTGGACAAAAGTAGGGAAAAAAAGAAAAAAGAAAGGCTTTTGCATTTCCAAAAGGAAAAGGAGGGAGAGCACGACGGCAAGGACAAGGCTGCCTTGTGAGCGGGGTTTTGTCTCCGTGATTACCCCGTCCAAGCCAACCAGAGAGCCCTGTTTGCTCCTTGTCCTGAAGATGGAGATGTGCATCTTGGCAGATCCGTGGCTGCAGCGTGGCCTGGGCCACCCCGTGCTGCCCTGCACGCTGGAGGCAATTCCCCACCTTGGCTTACGGGTGGATTTC
Organism: Sagittarius serpentarius; assembly: GCA_034782735.1. Classification (NCBI taxonomy): domain Eukaryota; kingdom Metazoa; phylum Chordata; class Aves; order Accipitriformes; family Sagittariidae; genus Sagittarius; species Sagittarius serpentarius. The sequence continues at coordinate 25,508,737 of JAVKLA010000026.1, forward strand.
AAATGCCTTGTTGGGTTTTCTAGCTGGGGCCGCAGGAGCCTGTGGGGAGGTGGGCTGGAAGATGGGGTGTCCTTGCCCCCATCAGTGCTTCAGAGGTGGGTGACGGGTTGTCTGCAGGGGACAGAGGGGATGCAGATGTACAGGGGTGGAGAAACCACATGCAAGGCTGAAGTCTCTGGAGCTCTGTAACCCTTCCCTGTGCCTTCGAGGGTGCCTTGTGTGGCTTCTCTCGGTCGCGGTGGCCTGCCCAACCCATTTAATCGGCTGCCAGGTCTGCGGGCAACCTCTGTCTCGTTGGCTGCAGATCTGCAAAGCTCAGAGGGAAGGAAGAAGTTGGGGAGAAGAGAAGCTGGAAAGTGTTTTCTCATCTGCCCGAGCACTGTCAGTCCTCTTCATCTGCAGGGAAAAACCCTGTTGCTGAGGGCTTGAGGGAAGCAGGATGAAGGGTGATGGGACCAAAGCTGAACCAGGCACAGGAAAAGCAAAACCCTGGGGCCAGGACAGAGCAAGATCGGTCCTGGCTCCTCGTGTTCATTGCAGAGTGCTTCCCAAAGTTATATTTGGGTTTTAGCAGATGTTGCAGATTAGTCAGGGAGTGAGCGTGTGTGGTGTGTGCCCACGTCCTTGGGAAGCGTGAGCCTCGGCCAGCGCGGCTTGTGGTCTGCTCCAAGGGGAAAAGCAGCGGAATGGGGGAAACATCATCAGGGACCATGTCTGTGCCACATCTGGACGGGTGGTTCGATCCAGTCCCTGGAGCAAGGACTGGACTTACCCCCATGTGATGGGCTAGAGGCTTCACTTTACCCCCTTCTCCATCAGCTATGAGTTGTCAAGGTGCTTTTTAATGCCGCAGCGCTTCGCTTCGGTGAGAGATCATCCAGGTTGGCAACTTCTAGGAGACCCTCATTGCCTGCAAGATCTGAATTGGCGGTAGGTGCAGGATAGCTCTAGGTCAAAATGGTGCTTGTTTGAAAGAGAAGGCATGCCCACACTGTCCTGCAGCACGGTGTCATCAGGTTAGAGCTGAACCGTTCAGCTGGGAAGGCTGGTATTGCTCTTTTCCACCTAAAATCATGGCGAGATTTGGATCAGGGCACATCCCACATACTCATTCAAAGGGTGCATTTACTCAAACCTTTTCTCCTGCAGTAGCTCCCAGTCCCTGAGCTCCTGCGCTGGATTCATCTCCCTATAACCCCATTTCCGCGGGCTCCCCGTGAATGGATACAGCAGTGAGATCAAACGGGCTTGTTTTACGGGAAGGGAGGCAAATGCATTTTAATTTGATTCCTGGCTGATGGGCTTGCTGAGCGATCGTGTGTCAGCTGGGTCGTGGGCTGTCCCTGACACACAGAAGGGCCTTTGTCCCTCCTGAAACAGTCGGTGCCAGACTCTGTGTGTCTGCAGAGACTCTTTCGAGTCTATTTTTCTCGTCTCAGCTGGCCATTCCCATGCATAAACCAGCTTTGCACAAGCATGGGCAGACTTTCTGGTGGGGGTGATGCTGAAGGAGCAAGTGTCAAGGCCAGGAAGCAGGACCAGCGAGATGGCCACCATCGACCCAATGCTAAACCCATTAAAACCCCATCATCATCATCATCATCAACCAGCCCAGGCAGAGCCCCTGTGGTGGTGAACACGCTCCTTTTGGCAAGGTTTGATTACAGGGTCCTCCAGATGTTGTGGTGATGTTTGCTCTAGCAGAAGGAGCTGAGGACCTCTGAAATCAGGGCCCTGCCAGTCACGAGGATTGCTCGCTGAAGAGCACGGTTCCCTTTTCTTCCCCTTTCTGCCTGGGGTTTAGTAGGACCCACCTTCATGGTGCTCAGCTGAGTCACTTCTTGTGGATGGTTAAACACAGAACGGAGCATCTTTCCTGTTCTGTCGGAGACCAAAATCCTGCATGAACCTGGTGGGAAGGGTGGACTGGGACATTGAACTGGGCTGCAGGAGATCTGAGTTGGACTCCCAGGTGTGGCCTGGGATTTGTTGGTGACTTCAGAGCAGCTTAGTTCCTCCTCTGTTCTCCAGATGCAAAATGAGGATAAATAAAACTCCCTTTATCTGCTTTACTGTAAGTCCTCCACGCTAGGCACTACCTCGGTTTTTTTCAATACCCAACTCAATGAGGTCATCGTCTTCGTGGGTATGCGATGTGCTGGCAGGAGGCCTGCACTGCCACCTCTCGCGTCACTGTCACCTGCACTGAGATGGCGAGCCGTGCTTGAGGGTAGCTTTTGGATAGACACAGCTAAGCGCTGATGGCAACCTCGACAGGAGGAGAAGGGAAGGGTATAGTAGTAGTATGTAGTAATAATGACAGCACGGACCACGCAACATGTCACAGCATTGTGGCACTGGGGTTTTCTCATCTATCCCACCTCTTCCAGGAAATCCTTACCTCCGTGTCCTTACAGCCTCTTTCCTTTCCCCCCAGGGTGATGGCGAGCCGAACAACTCCTCCAGCATGGACCAGAGTTATCAACAGCTCCTTAGACCCAGGTGGTGCCCGAAACAATGCCTACAAGTGCATATTTGATGAGGACTTCAAGTATGTTCTGCTGCCTGTCTCCTACGGCATCGTGTGCGTGGTGGGGCTCTTTCTCAACCTGCTGGCCCTCTACGTCTTCATCTTCAGGATCAAGACCTGGAATGCCTCCACCACGTACATGTTCAACCTGGCCGTGTCTGACACGCTCTACGTGGTCTCCCTGCCCCTCCTGGTGTATTATTATGCCATGGGGGACAACTGGCCCTTCAGCGTGGGCTTGTGTAAGATAGTCCGCTTCTTGTTTTACACCAACCTCTACTGCAGCATCCTTTTCCTCCTCTGTATCAGCATCCATCGATTCCTGGGCATCTGCTTCCCACTGAAGTCACTGCAGTGGGGACACGTTCGTTACGCCCGGAGGGTGTCAGTCATCGTGTGGGTGGTGACCGTCGTGTGCCAGTCGCCCGTGCTCTTCTTCGTCACCACCAGCGTGAAGCGTGACACCATCACCTGCCATGATACATCCAGCAAGGACCTCTTTGGCCAGTTTGTCATTTACAGCTCGGTGATGCTGGTGCTGCTCTTCTGCATCCCCTTCCTCATCATCATCGTCTGCTACTGCCTAATGGCCCGGAGGCTGCTGCAGCCCACACGGGGGATCTCCCGGCTGTCCCGATCCAAAAAGAAGTCGGTCAAGATGATAATCATCGTCTTGGTGGTCTTCATCGTTTGTTTTCTTCCTTTCCATGTCACTCGTACCTTGTACTACTCCTTCCGGAGCTGGGATTTGAGCTGTCAGACCCTCAATGCTATCAATTTAGTCTATAAGGTGACTCGTCCCCTAGCTAGCACTAACAGCTGCTTGGATCCCATTTTGTATTTCTTAGCAGGACAACGATTTATGAAGTTTGCGGGTAACAAAATGCCGGGGAAGCCTCAAAATGAAATGGCACTGGGCATCATGCCGAACAGTCACCTGGGAACCAGCAATGACACAGACACGTTATCCAAGGATGTGAAATCCTAGCTCTGCTCCGGCATGGCCAGCACCATCTCTGCGACAGAAGCTTTTATCCCAGCTGTGAAGGGAGGTCAGGATGCTTTGGGGCCCAAGGCTTTTGGTGTTTGCGGTGCCTTGGCTTGCAGCCACTTCAGCACGGTCCGTGTTAAATGCGGTCCTCTGCTTGTTGCTGTTTCAAATGTATTTTTTCAGGAAAATGCTGCTGTGGTTATACACACAAACTCCGTATCTCTGCCTCTTCGTCCAAGCCTGCCTCTCTGTTCAACGCTGAATGGCATCTCTCTACCAGTAAGGCTGGGTGACCTCTATCATGGTGGCCAAATCTGCTTAAAAAAATCATGCCCTGAATGTCTTAGATCCTTTTCTAAAGCAGAAACATTGTGCGCAAAAGGTCTTCCTAAAGAAATCCATCTGCCTTTCTCCAGATTCCCTGGCAGAGAGGTAGCAAGAGTTTCTGTGTGCCTTGGCAAGGGAGGAAAGGCTTTTGGTCGATGAGGAGAGTCAGCTGTGGTTCTGCTAAATGGGTCGATAAAAATGTCAAGCGCAAATACCACCCGCAGCAGGAAAGAGTCTCCCACAGCTTTGCATCCCTGAAGAAATGCTCTCCCAGCTTCAAGCCCTGGCATCTGCTGGCAGAGCCGGGAAGGGACTCCTAGCTCCTGTCCAAGGGCTGGCTTCCCATTAGAAAGGGTGCTGGTGGACCTTCCACCCCACTGGAGTATGCTGGTACCATCAAGAAGGTCCCCTCTAGGTTTCTCCAGTGGGGTCAACATCTTCCCAACAGCAATGGTCACGCATGACAAACTTTCAGGAACCCATAGCTTTCTTTCAGCTGCTGACTTTAATAATCATCTCCAGCTCACTGAAATTTAGGGTGAGCTCTTCAGGTCTTGTTTTTAACCCCTTTACTAGTGACTCATGTTTCTAGAAAGAAGCGAAGACCGTTGCTCATCCCCTTGGCTGAGTGCTGCCACATCCTCGTTGCTGCTCAGAGGTGTCAGCCCTCTGGGACCTTTAGCAGCTTGCTGTGACCCAAAATGCTGCTCAGATGTTGCTATCTGGTCTCCTCATAATCCCAGTAAGCCCAGTGCTCCACTGAAGGCAGTCAGCATATCCCTTACTGACAGTGTGGACCTTCCCTGGGAAATTTGGCAGCGTGAAACCCTGGGTTTAGGAGCCATACCAATAAATGTGGTGCTAAGCTTAACCCCAGTCCTGTCTGGATTTGGCCTTGCATCCCCCAACAGCCAGGACAGTTCAAAGTAAACTGGAGAAAATATCCACAAAACACTTCACCAGAAGGTCCACTTGGTCTTTCTTTTGGTAATTGTTGGGTTAGAGAGCCAAGAGCCCAGGTCCATGGTTTCCTTGCCCAGCCTTGCCACGAGGATGCTGATTCCTCACCCCAAAAATGAAAATTGCTTGTGCTGCAGCACTGGACGAGTCATATTTTGTAAAAGCAGCCCCAGCTCTATTTTAGGATTAGGCAAACACATTTGATGCTGGTTTAGACCAATTCCTCAGACATCTTCTTAATTTCTCCCATCCCTCCTTCTTATGAAGTGGCTTGGTGGAGATAAAGACATGCCGCGATGTAACCAGCTGAGTTCAGTCAAGGGTGACTGGGACCGTCCGGGGTTAACTGGGAGGTTCCTGTGGTCCCGGCTCAGTGGAGCCGTGGTCCCATGGAGGGCTCTTGGCCCAACCAACAATGTCACAACCACAAGAGGCAAAGGAGGGGACTATTTCAGCTCTGAGCACAGTCCGCAAAGAAAAATAGGACGTTTGTAGGGTGGTTTGTCTCATCCTTGGCTGAACTTTTAGGACAGGGTTGGGTTAAGATAGGACTTGCGCCGTGGCAGCACCTTTTTTTCCTTGTACCTGTGAAGGAAGCTTGGCTTTATGGGGAGGGTCATGGCGTAGTCACCAGGGTGAGACAAATCATTGGGAGAAATTAATTCAACTGAAGCACTGAACTGGTACAAATGTTACTCCAGGCCAGGTCTTGCCTGGTCTCCCACACTTGCCAAAAAGCAGCATGAACACCAAGTTACGTGCTCTGAATAATTCAACAAAAATGTGCTCAAAGTTCACTCCTGCTTGGTCATCCCACCTTTCTCCAAGCTGGCATCAACCGGCTTCAAGCCACCACCTTGGGGAACACTGCCAGTCCCATCAGGGGTGTCCCTCTGTGATCCTGATCCCGCACAAGCTAGCAGCACTGTTCAGATGCAGAGCGGTTGGAGAGGTACCAACTGGAAATTTATATATAGAATTTTTTTTGTTTGTAAAAGCACTAACTTATACTAAAAAAAAAAAGTGGGTTTTGTGACAATGACTGTACATTTTTATTTTTGTAACATGCAAACACAGATTTCTTATAGTAAATCAATTTATTTCTACTATGAGTGCTCTTCTGCCGTCTCCTCTGATATGTACGGAGGGGATACTGGGGATAGAAACTGGGTTGTTGAATGTCATAGATGTGTTTCAAGCTCCAGACACAGCTGTGCGCACATGGGCTCCACAGTAGCTACCTCCAGCATCTGAACTCCTGTAGAAGTCTGTGGAGGAGGTGGTCTCCTCAAGAGACAGGTCTTCTCATCCTTGCTCGAGGTCCGATGGAGCTGAGATGGAAAGGGCTGCTGGAGCACCCCCAAACCCAACAGCTTATTGGGGAGGGTTTTGCTTTACCTTACTGCTGCCTCCCCTTTTCCAGAAAGCCCAGTAACACCAGTGCTCGTCCCGCATCCTTGCTTCTCGGAGGTGGGAAGACCCAGGGGAGCAACTCAACTGTCTCAGATGAGAATTTGCTGCGGAGACAGGTTGGAGCATCCTAGTACGCTCCAGGAAGGCTCCTTATAGCTGGTCAGAGCAAACCTCTGGACCTCAAAAGCCTCCGAGCAGGTCTTCAGTCCTCTCTCTAACCCATCCGCAGTGGGGTCCTGCATCTCCTTGCAGTGGGCCCACGGGCGTTGCACTGCAGACCCTTACAGCACTGCCCTGTAACTGCAGCGGGCTGACCTGAAACCTCTGATTTGCCCTTTCAAGGTCTGGCAAAGATTCAGGCAGGGTAGAAAATGCCCCAGAAGAGACTGCTGCTCCTGGAGTCCATCTGCCAAGCAAAACCTTCTCTGTGAATCTTGACCTCCACCTAATGTCTCTTGAATTCAGTGCTTGCAGAGGGCTGATACCACCAGTTCTGGCAAAACTCAGGTGCAGAGACAGCTATATGGTCACGGCAGGGCTTTACAAGGGCCAAAAACCCTGGCAGCATGATGAATTCAATAGCCAATCTTTTTGGTTGTATCTCCATGGACTTGGCGGGTAGCTTCTGCTATGCTTCTCCTGTTGAAGACCGGAAAAAACCTGCTAGATTAAGTAATCAGTTAATGAATCTCTAACGAATTGATCTCCCATCCCATAGACCACGTTTTTTTCTGGTTCACCCAGCAGCTCACAGAGCCACCAACCCAAGAGGTTTCACTCCACGTGCTAAAACCTCTTGTTCTCAAAGGCTTCTCTCCTTCCCCTACAGACACCAGGAGAACAAGGTTTCCTGAGCCTAACCACAGTTCCCATGGAAAAATACATTTTGTTTTCCATTGCAATTTATCTGCCGCTTGCTCCCTAGCCCGGCTTTTGCTGCGCCTTTCTCTGCCAATGAAAAGAGACTTTTAGGACACACCGATCTCCACTGATGAATTTATTACAAACCGTCATCAAGTCACCTTCACATCTGCTTGGCGATAATCTGAGCAGCTCAAATTCCTGCGCTCTCATCCCAAAGTCGATTTCTACAGCCGTCGAATTAGTTTACACCTGATGTCCCAGCCGTATCTTTAAGATGCAGACAGTAACTGCCCGTCTCCTGGCGGCGTGGGACGGAAGCACTTCATAGTCCCCTGCGCCATGGGAGAAAGTTCCACCTTGGTTACTCTTTTTAAGAACTTTCTAGCCCTTACAGTTGCCAAAACACAAAGACTCAAAAGCATAAAGACAAAGAAATAGCTGCAAGCCCCCAAATTGCTAAATTAGACATCTCAAAATACACTCTCTGAGAAACGCCTCTTGATTTTCAGCTTGGGTTTTGGAGTCCCACCCCAGGGTGAATGCGATGCGGACGAAGGGCTCGCATGTGAACAGCTTTGTGGAACAGTGGATTTTACAGCATCACACCCAAGTTTTTCCTGCAACAGCTTCTGTACAGCTCATGCCAGCCCTGACTCGTGTGAGTCACTCAAACCCAAGAATGAGAATTAAGCAAGAATAATATCCATTGACGGGGAACACAGAGGTTGTGCCGTTACTTCAAAGGAACAAACAAAAAAAACCCAAAACCCCAAACCACTTTTTCTAAACATCTCTTAGCACTGGGAACAGAAAGAGAATGTTAAAGAGCATTGATGGTTTCCTGCCAAGCACACAAATCTGCCACGTCGGCTGGAGGGATGCACACTTCTGCTAGACCTCCCCAGCATCCAGTACAGGGCTTTTCCTTCTCAGTCATGCCTTTCTAGGAAGCAGGCCCTTAATCTGGCAGAGGCAGGCAGCGGGTCATGTTGTTACTGTAAGCCACTTGGAACATCCACTTCTGTTTCAGGTAGTGAGCCTTGGTTTCATTTTTCTTCTGGTTTTCTTCCTCGGGGCTTGATTTTCTAAGGAACAAGCCTGTCTGCCCCTCCAAGGCATTTCTGAACTCGCTGGCCAGTTCAATAGAGGGACAAAGTCTCTGCGCTGTTGAGCTCCTACAAGTTTCATAGAAAACAGCTTGCCACGCAAAGGAGAAAGAGCCAAAGGAGCCCTCACCCAACAGCTCAACCTTTATATTAGACACCAGAGAATCCATGCCCACTTTCCCTCATGCTACAGCCTATGGTGGCTTGGGAAGGTGTTCAGCGCATCATCAATGATGAGCGAGGAAAGGTAACAGATGGTGCCCCAAAGCAATCCAGGAGACCAACGTTGGGTTCGAACAAAGGGAGGAGATTCCCAAATCCCGCAAACTAATCATATTATTGCAGAAAATGGATGGGCCAAGGCAGCATTTTCTTTGGAAGAAACCAAACCAGTGGGTGTTTGAAATAACACGCCAATCATCCAGCTTTGTGAGGAGTTTATTTTAAGGCTTTCACGGGTTTAGTACCACTTATTGCAGACTCCTTGGCAAATAAATGAGGCTCAGGAAAGACTGAAAGTTTAAAATATCCTTTCCTTGTTTTTCTTTCTCCCCAAATACCTGCAGTTTTAAGCGCTGGCTAAACACCAACATCTTGGTGCGTGTTTTGGGGAGCAGCTGGACTGTCACTCTGTGAATGCAGACATATACGCATACATGCATATATATATAAGTAAATATATGCCCACAAAGCATCCTTCCCACGCTCCAGGAGAGGAGAAGGGTTTGAGCCCTCGTGCCTGAGCCCTGCCCGGTGTCTGCCCTCCCAAAGGCATGGGAAAACATGCAAGATGGCCCTCTGTACCCCAAAACCTCCTGGTTTATACAAGAACAGCAACTCTTCAAATTCTCCCAGTGAGCTGAAAGCTGCCTGGCTGTGGATCATCACCCATGAATTGAATTGCAAGATATCAGCTTGGTGCTGGAGGCTCCCACCTTTGCAGGAAAGGATGTGCTACAGCAGCTCCCCCCCCCCCCCCAAAAAACCAAACCATCTTGACTGAGTGGGTTTTGCAGCCCCATTTGATGCTGCAGAAGATCCTCCAGCAGATCCTGCTCCTCTGCTTATAACACTCACTGTGAAAAGGCAACATGTCACAACACCATTTCCAGTGTGTGTGTCCCCCTAAATCCTGGGGTAGCCCTGAGATGCCCTCAAACCACCAAGCTCCCCCTCTTGAACTTGGAAAGAAAGGGGTGGGGGGCTTCCGGCTGAAGTCCCAGCCGGTGGGATGACCAGTGGGAGACCTTGGAAGACGGTGGAAGATGCATGAAAGACTGCGGACCCCATGGTGCAAAAACCAGGTCAGCGTCCTGCGCTGATTTTTCATAGGGAAACCATTTAGCTGAATAGGCTGAACCCTGCTGCAGCAGAGTCCTCTGCTGGTGCTAAGGGGATGTGGCAGCAAGGAGCAAGGGGTCCCCACGTTCACCCCAGGGAGAAATGGGGTCCCCTATGGGAGCACTAACAGTGCCCTAGGAACACTCCGGGACCACACCAAGGGATGGGAGCAGACTCCCAGGCTAGTGGTAGGACCATGGGGGTGCCAGCAGTGGGTCCCTGTCCCCATGCCAGGGTTTCCACCCAGGCCCACACGGCCACGCAAGGCAGGGTCCTGGTTTTCATCCATGGGACTTTCCAAGAGGAGGAGATGTTTTCTATTTGCTTCGAAGTTGCCCTTGCGTGAGCTGAGCCGCAGCACGCGAGACAGCCAGGCAATCAGCCTCTCCTCCCGTGACCTATGGTTTTAAGGGCAAGGAAAGAGCCTGGTCACCACCTGCCTTTCGTCCAGCTGCCCACCCGCCACTCCAGCTCCATTCCTGCCCATGCGTAAAGGCTCAGTGCTCCTTTGACCACCTTTCATCCTTTTCTCATCAAAACTGGGGCAAGCGGGTTGGAAACCAGCTGGCCATCATTGGGAAAGGAGCGGAAGTGCAAGCCCAAGTGCATGGATGGAGGTGGAGGCCATTTGGGACCCATGTTGTGAAGGACCTTGGTACGTGTCCTTCATGATGGGATTTGCCATCATCTCTGCATTTGGAAACAGGTTTATCTTGGGAGGACGTCCCTGATCAGAGGTTCACCTGGGCCGTGAACCTCTCTGCCCAACCTCATCCTTGACCAGACTGCTGGACCAGCCACCCTGGTCCCCTGAGCACTCCTGCCATGCCGTTAGCGAAGCCGTGAGCCCAGCACCGGGATGTGAGATGCAAGCCAAGTGCTGGCAGGTGCCTGCAAACCTCCTCTGCTAGGATGGGAGAGGATGCAATGCCTTTCTTAAGACCTTTTTTAGGTGAAGCAGCTCCACCACCCCGAGGCAGATGCAGTTCTTCTGCTCCTGCTTCGTGGCTGAGTGCATTTTGCAGCCTGGCAGCAGGACAAGATGCCGCATGGGTGCCAGCAGAGCCTGTTTGCAGATAAGGTGTGGGTGCAATGCCCCGGCACAGCGGCTGTTCTTCATGGCCTGTTGAACGAGTCCATCTAGTCCCAAAGGAGGAAATGGGCCTGAGCAACTTGGGATGGGGTTGCAAAGCAGGTCGTTAACTCCTGGGGGGTGGCCAGCTCTTCGGTATGATCCTGTCACTGCACACTGCAATTTGCTGGGCCAAGTAGAAATGTTGCAAGAAGGGGAAGGTGCTCAGGGGATGACCAAGATCCGTTAGCAGAGCTTCTGGTCCTCCTTGGGCAAAGGATTCGATGACCTCAGCCTCCGTGCTAGGAGAAAGGGACGTTGCTGTGGCTTTCAGGGAGCAGTTGGACAACCCAGAGCCTGCTGCGTGTCCTTGTCCCCCTGTGCAGAACCCAAGATCACAAGGAGAGGATGCATTTCCTACTGTCCAGGTCCCCAGGGGTACGTGCCCCACCTGAGCGGATCTCCAAGCATCAGTGGAGGGCACAGGAGACCAGCTGCCCCTCTGCCAGCTCTACGGGAAAGCAGGGGACCTACTTTGGCAAAGCCACCTGCATTGGTGGCATCTCCATTGAGGTAACTGCCTGGAGTCCATCAGGATAGGATCAGGCAGGATCTAGGAAAGGGATCCATGGAGGTCTTAGGTGCAATGCCCTGCTCAGAACAGGGCTGGTTCCAAAATCAGAGCATCCTGGACATGACTCAACATACCCCAGAGCTGCATCTCAAGGGGGTCCATGGGTACATGACCCAGAAATGCCTTTTCCTCTCCACTGGCTTTCAAGAAAGCCTAGAGGACCAGCTGGGAGTTGTTAAATGACACAAATTGGCCCTAAAGAGCTTCTGCAGCACTGCTGGGACCTTGTGCTCAGCAAGATGCCAGTACTCCGATGTCTCACCCCTCCAGCATCCTCCTAGGATTAGCTCGCAGGGCTGAGAGTTAAAAATAACCTAACAGGGGCAGTGGGTGGGTAGGCTGTCATGGCACCATCACTAACGTCAGCTTCCCCAAAACCATCTGCACGCCAGTGCCGGCCACGAACCCCGTCCAGCATGCCGCGGCTGTGTGAAGGCATCCGAGAAACCACAGGGGTTTGCCAAGAAGGTATCGAAAGCCCTGGAGCAGCCTCCCTGCTGATGCCTCCCCATCTGCTCTTCGTTAGGCAAATAAGCTGTGGGCTCCTGGCTGGGTGGTCTGGGCTTGGGGACCCTTCTGTGGTCGGCTCCTGGGGTGATGCACCAGCGGCAGGGAGCAATGACAGTGCTGGGGCGGGGGGTAATTTTTGGGACTGTGGGCCTGGATCGAGCAGCATCCATATGGATGATGCCTCTAGCCAGGGCTGTGGGCAGCGGCGCGCGCCTGTGTCCCATGGCCCCGGTTCCAGATGGTGATTAATACCTTACTGTCCTGAGCCTCATCCAGACTTTCTGGGATCATTTCCTAGAAATTCATCGTCCCTTCCCAGGCAATAATTCCCAGATGTTGCAGCCCATCTCTGCGTTTCACCATATGGCTGGTGATGCGAGGCTCTCCTCTCTGCAGCATGAAGCCTGGAGGAAGAGCAGCTCTTTATGACAACCCCTTGTAACATCAAAATCCCCCTCATCTCCAAAATATTTCCATTTTTTGTCTCAATTACCAAAGGACTCCCAAGTTATGGTAATTCCTCAAGCATCTCCAGAAGGCAGCTGGGTTGAAACATGATGTAAAAATTAATTTGTAGCAGCTGTTCTTCCTCCTAGTTGCCCATAGATGGAGGAAGAGAGCTTCACCCCTTTGGATTCCCTCCTTCAGAGATCTGGTTGATGAGGTTGCATGGTGTTTTGGAGCTCTCCTCCTCTCTGCTTTGGCCCATCAGATTCTTGGTTTGGGTGATTTAACGCCTGTCCTGGGAAAGACATTGTCCATTACCTGCACAAGACCCGGCTGCCTGATGCCATGCGAACCCACAAGGAAGAGATGGTCCCTCCAGGAGCCCACATACCCTCTTGAGATGCTCGAGGTGCTGCATGAAATGTGGCCCCAGGATAAGCAACGGTGCCAGGATAAGCAAACACAGCTCCTCCTGGCTGTGGCTGTGCTGGTCCGTGAGACGATCCAGGACCCATCTTCTGGGTACACATCCCACAGGGTTACTCCCTCACCACCCTGACCCAGGTGGCCACATCCAACCCACTGGTGGGCACCCCGTAAAAGAGCTGCTTTGGAGGACTCCAATTCTAAATGATGCCAGTGATGGTGCAATGATTAATTTGGACACTCACAGCCCAGGGGCATGGATCCGGCCAACGATGTTGAAGGAGGCCGAGTCATGCCAGGCGAGCACCACAGAGAACCAGGGTTTGATGGAGAGAAAGCTTTCCCTCAAAGAGTTGTTCAGCTGCTCAGAGACCAACATTAGTTGAGGATGGAGATATTTGGGGGGAATAACTCAACTCCCAGAACATGTCATATTTTTTTGAGATTTTAATTCTTTTCTTCCAAAATGTGGCGGTTTGTTCGGGACACGTGGAAGCATTCCCCTTCCCCCTTTTCTGATATAAAGCACTTGACTTTTCACTTTAAAAAGACAATTTTTCAACAAAAAAATGACTCATCTTCTTTTAAGCAAGCAAACCAAAATAGGCAAGGGTTAAAAAAAAACCAACAGAAACTATTCTCTTTGACCTCCCTTTGACCGGAATCATGTTTTCCTCCAAAATTTTGGTTCAACCACCCAGTTGAAAAATGCCTCCTGCCCCAGCCTCGCTGCTCAGGCCGGCTTTGTGGGTTTTGTCCGGTTGTGAGTTAATGGGATTATTGTGAAACTGGTGGATGCATGCTTGACGTCGACCCTGTGTGGGAGGAGGAATCAGTTAGAAGACTGTAAGAGACCTGATTTAGTAGGAAAAGAGCAAGAGAGAGACTTTGTTGCTTCATTACCCCGCAGATAAAGCATTCACAAAAGCAGAGAAAGATAAAGCAATCCTTTTCCAGTAAGAGCAAATGTTTACCCTGCGTGGTGCAAACTGACCCCAGGTAATCTCAGGTTTAACGACATGGTTTATACCACCAAAAAGGGCCTCTTTTGTATTTCTCAGGCTGCCATCCGGAGATGTCCTACCCACCGGGGGATTTCCTACAGGTGTCTGAAGATATCCTGGTAACAACAGTGACACTTTTTAAACATGTTGTGAAACGTGTTATGTATAAATATATAGATCTTTTTTTAAAAAATGTGTTGTGCATTTTTTTTATATATATATTTACATAAGCGCCAGTGCCCCATCGCTGGCAGAGGCCACTGGGAAAAGGACAGGGGTAAGGAATGAGCAACATGATACCTGCTCTGAATCACACCCTGCTTTTGTGGCTGCAGGATGTTGTGAGACGGAGGTGGGGTTAGCGTGCTCAATAATCTCCAGAAAATTTCCCTGCCTCAGAAACTTTCCCGCTTTTATAACTTCCACGCGTCGCCCTGCCTCCTCCAGGTAGGACAGCGGGTGGGTGATGGAGGATGAGCCGCAGCGGCTGTCACCACTCCATCTCTTGGTGATGGCAAACTGGGTCTTGGACAGGTCTTTTACAACCATGAGGAACTGAATAATTACTGGGGGAGATCTTCATCCCCGCCCTGGGGCTTGTTACAGCTCCAGCCCATCTCCCTGTGGGACAGCAGGCCAGGGACAGCTCACGGGAGATGCTGGCACTTCCTCGCCACCGTGCAATTCAGCACAACGAATTTTATTCAACACCATGAAGCTCTGCAGCTCTTCGCTGTGGGCTTTGGTTCTTGTTAAGTCATTTTTCAGCTTTTAGCAAGTTGTTCCCCAAAATCTTCCATGCACACTTGGGTGGGTTTTTGCATTCAGCTTTCCATGTTCGTGACCTCTTCCATGCCTCCCCCTTTGGACGTGGCGTGGACGTTCTGCAGATTTTCTTTCTCCTAATGACATTTTTCACCCTGCTGTTTAGCTCTGGCTGCCCGGGGGAACCTTTTTACGGCCTTTTTGAATCAATGCTTTGCATTTGCATCCTCAGTCCGCTTCCACTCCTTCTGCAAACATTTCATCCTTGTGTTCAGCTGCTTAATTCTGAGGAGCTTCCTCATTTCTCTGTAATTTCCCTTTTTGCAGTCAAACACTGCAGTAATAGCTTTTTTTCACTGCAAATACCTTACGGTCACTGAACCTCCTCTGCTAAATCCATACTACTTGCTAACCATGGCCAGGCAGGGGTTTAGCCCGTGCCAACTCAAACCCATCAAGATAATGCCCAAGCACGGCCAGCCCTACAGGCTGGCCCTACAGTTGTGCTTTCCAAGGATGGAGCACACGCTCGGGCCTAGATCAGGAGGGATTTCATGACCTGAGAGCTTTCAAGGCTTTTGCAGAGGTTGAACTGTTGTGGACCTCCGCAAGGAAAGGCTGAGAGCATCTTGCAGCAAACACCTCCAGTGGACCAGCTCTACTTGTGACTGTCCCAGTAAGAGAGAGGAAATTATAGTGTCTCAAAAGCAAATGTTGTTGCAGAAAATGCCTTTTTCAGATATATCATGGTCTAGGCCAGGGTCCAGGGGATCTCACCACCACCACCACCTTCCCAGGGCAAGGCTGGTGGAGATAGTGAGAGCCTGGCTGAACTGGTCACCCTGGGGGACCCTCCCTGACGCACACGAAGTTCTGGGACAACCAGATCTGGTGGGAACCAAAGGGTGCTTCAGACAGGAGCACATTTCCATGGACATGGCTAGTCTGGGGCTTGGGTTTTTGCCGAGTAAAGACGGTGTGGTCGCCCTGCTTCGGGATGACAGTGCCCTCTGACCACACTCCTCCAAGCACAACCTCTCCGGACCTCTGCTCCAGCCAGCAGACTCTGGGCAGGCCGTGACTTTCCCGACACGTAGCCTCAGTCTAATTAGTCTAAGAGGAATATTTGTTCTGGCTTTGCCCAGAGCAGCTGGCTGTGGGCCAGGGCATTTTAACTTCCCAGCCTGAGCCCTGGACAGCCGCCGGTCAGACTGTCACAGCATAACAAATACCTTGCCCTGACTCTGTCCATCACAGCTTGGCTGCTCAGAGCTCGGCGGCAGCACCAGGAGCTCGTGCTTGGCTGCTACAGAAAAGAAAAAGCTAAGGAGAAGCATCCTCAACTTCTAGTGGTGCTGGACCTACAAAATGCCTCGGCTTGACAGTATATCTGCACCCCTAAGCCAAGTTATAGCCCTTTTTTCCCAGGGAAGCTCAAAATCTGAAAATTCACGGAAGGGAGTAAAAGCACTGTCTCTTGCAGCTACACCAAAGACCCTCTTCTTGGTGCAAAAAAGTTACGGGGAACTGCAGATGCCCCTGATATGCAGCCTGCCCCCTTTTTCCAAGCAGAATGGTGTATAACTCCTTGCCTGGCTGAGAACACATCAGGAGAGAAAAATCCCATGTGGATATCCCTTGTGGATCCTCAAAGATGAACCCCCTTCCTAACCCCTTGGCCTTCTGATTTCATGGAGAACAGAGGACGGGGGCATCTCCTTTCTGCCCTAAATACCGTTCCCTGCCACCAGCCTGCCTCTTTGCTGTTGTTCTGTGTGGCCTGAGGTTTTGAACGTAATCCAGAGAGAAAGCAAAAATGGAAACTCCCCAGGGCACAGAGGGAAGGAGGATGGAGAGGGAACGGTTTCTGATCTCGTGGCAGCTGCGAGGTGGCTCCTTCCCCCTGGCTCTGGAGCAGGCAGCCTGGGCTCTGCCGGCCGGGAAGCCGCAGGGACCACCAGGACACGAAGGCCAGGGCAGGCTGACCTGGCGGGTCACATCTCACCAGGCTTTGCTCCTCAAGCGAGGTCATCACAGGTGCAGGGGTGGAAAGGGGCTGAAGTGACATGCCTGAGGTCGTAGAGTGGCAGAGTCAGGGTGAGACCCTGGGTCCCTGATCCAGCATCTTAAGGACATGACCATGGGCAACCAGGAGAAGGAGAACAAGGACTGTGGGGTCTCTGTCTGGCTGTGCTGGGCGGGGGGCAGGGAGGCACGTGCCTTCCCGCAATGCCCAGTTCAAGTGCTCCCTGTGGAGCTGGAGAAGCTGGAGGCTTTATCAGAAGAGGATTCTCTGAGGTCTAACAGGGGTTTGTCCCTGCCTTGTCCCCCATCGAGGGGTCATTCAGGGTCTGGCTCCTTCCTCTTCTACGTGCTGGTGGGAACATCACCATCTCAGAGCTTTCCACCTTCCTCCAGGTGTGATCAAATGGAGTGTCAGGCTCAGAAGTAATTCATCACAAAGAAACCCACTCCAGTGTGCTGATGAGCACCCGTTTTCTTAGAAAAGCCACCGTCAGGCCCCTCCAAAATCAAGTACAGGCTGCCTTCAAGAAGACAAGAGCTTTTAATACATGTTCTATTATTGGGTTCTCTCTATTTATCTTCTCATCCCAGAGTTTTTCAAGTATTTTCTAGGCATCCCTTGTCCTCCCAGGGCCCAGAAAGCTGAGACGTCAGGAACCAGCACTTCCCAGTCTGTGAACTGGGACAAACCCGCCAAAGCCAGCATCTCCTCTCCACCCAGCGGATGGATACCCGTCGTTACAAATGCCGGTGAAGCACCAGCTCTGCTTCTTTCCAAGCCCCTTGGTGGGCACAGCGGAGAATTCTGATCCACATTTCATCATTTCTTGCTCGTATCTGGCATCGTGACCCAAGCACAAACGCAGTGAAATGTCCCAACTAAATTGCCGCTGGCTGCAGTGGGAAACGTGGCAGGTATCAGCCATACGCAGTAACGCTTAGTTAAAATAATGCATTAAAACCGGCAAGGGAGAAGACTTGGTGTCCTAGGAAACCTCGCAAAGAGGAGTTGCATTCACTGTTCAGGATCTGGCTAAAATGCTGGTGCTGGTCGTTTGCCCCTGTTATTATTTCCCCGTCAACCTGCTGCCGTCCAGCCTCTCTTCCCCTCTGCATTTTCCCCTTTCCTCCCTTTCGTCCCAGTTTAGGGCCAGGATAGCTCCGCTTTCTGCAGGAGAAACCCTCCTCGGGGGAGCCTGAAAGGACAAATACTTGGCTTTGCATGTGTTGTTTGCGTTCTTGCGTGCACTATTTCTAAGGCACTGGTATTTCCCCAGCGCTCCCACCGTCGCCGATCGTGGGAGGTCACTGTAATTCAGCGGTAGGCAGCAAAGAGCTCTGCATAATCCCAAGCCTTGTCCCCAAATATTCAGAAATCGCTAGCTGATGCCCTTTGTGGCATTAAGTGCTTGTGTTGTCCTTTGAAAACAAGCCTCAGCGTTGGGTGAATGGATAAACCAAGCAAGATCCTTCCTGAGCCAAAGGGAAAGGGAACCAGGCATAGCGTCAGGGACGCTTAGACCTGCTCAGCACACATCGACCAGGGTGCGAAAAGCAATGTTGAAAACAAAAGAGATGGGGATGGAGGGAGGAGAGAAATGCTTGCAGCACGTTGGACCAAGCAGAAGGACTTGGGGCAGCTGACCTCCAAGCATCAAGAGAAAGGCCAAGGGAAGGGAAATAATACCCAGTGCCAGGGAAACAACCCTGAGCTTGGCATTGTCTCCAACCACAGTGCCATGGAGAACCAGAGAAGGAGCCCCCCCACACACAGGGGGAAGGGCAGGGCTGTATTGGTCTCTCCTGCCCATGTGTGCATGTTCAAACACAGGCAGCAATTGAACAGCCAGCTCAAAGACACTGTAGGGAGGTGGAGAAACACATCCAAGCAGGTCATGGAGACCTGCCTCCACTGTCTGGAGCAGTGACCACTTCCATCTCTCTCTAGATGAGGACAGAGGAGATATTTCTGGTCCATGGATGGATTTTCTGGCCAGCTGTGCTGCTGGGATAGCCTCATGACTTCCTCCAAGGAGAACCCTCCCCTCCTGCAATGCACTTGGCTCCAAGGACTACGAAATCAGTAGGACCCATATGAGAGCTGCGGTCCCGGTGGCTGGGTGATCAGTGCCAACGTGCAGGGCACGGCAGGTCCCACACGTGCTGCTGACCTGCTTGGAAAAGCAACCAGCCCTGCTGAAGGGCCGTTTTTGCCCTTTCTGACCTCTTTACACCACTTGATCCCAATTCCCATCAGCCCCTGAGTCCTGCCTGGACTACGGTGCCAATGGATGCTCAGTTATAGTTATTTATAGCAGTGATTTTTAACCCCAGGGATGCAAAGGGCAGCAGATCAAAGCAATCTAGTTTGAACACACATGATTTTGGATCTAGTCCCAGAGGGGCAGGATGTGTCCATGCCCCCAAGGCTGGCAGCGCGTGTCCCTCTCCTATCTCTGGTGCAGTCCAGGGTCTCTTGGCCCTGGATGCAGCTCCGGGGAGCTGAAACATTTCCATGCTTTGCAGCCTGGCAGGGGGTTGCCGATGGCTGTTCTCCTACACGTTATCTCAGCCCAGCTCCCTGTGTCTGCACTAGCCCTTATCTCTTCCCAAACACGCTCCCCGTGCTTATAAACTGGCAGCAGTTATAAACTGGGAGGACTTTTGAACTGGGAGCACGTCCCTTCCCTGCCAGCTAGTTTTGCAGGCTCAGTGAACACGGTGGCATGAAGCGGGGATTTGAGGCAGTAAATATGTGGTTGCACCCTTTTTTCCTCTACTTTTTCGTCTTTTCTCTTCAACTTGTAGCTTCGGTTCTCAAACTGGGAGCCAGTTTGCCCCAGCCTGGATGCAGTGGGAGGGATGGAAAAGGCATGCCAGGCAGTAATGCTGGAGGAGAGGGACCTCCAGCTCCCCGAGCACGGAGCGGTGCCTTATCCGTGGTGGGTGAAAGGTGCAAGACGCCCCCGAAGGCGCTGAGCCAGGCAGCCCTAGAGGGCAAACACAGGCTGGAGCCAGCGACCGGTGGGAACGACATTGTTTGGGCTAAGGGAGAGGCTGATTAGAGCTGCTCAAGGCCCTCAGAAAGCCGACCTCGCTGCAGCAGCAAGGGTGAGGAGCTGGAGCAGAGGCCCTGGCTTGCACATCCCACCACACGTGGGACCTGCTCTGCCCCGATTGCTGAGGTCAAGCAGCCCAGCGTCCTTTTCAGCTGCGATTTCTGGAGACATAGCGATTTTAGGGCTTTTGTGGTTGTCTGAGACCCCCTCCAAACTTTGGTCAGCAATGCTTTTTGGGAAGCAGGTGACTGGCGGGCCTCTGCATGCCCCAAAACTGCCTGGGGCCCCCCAGAGCACCACTGCTTGAGCACTGGTGGCACTTTGTGCCCTGAGCCACATGGCTCACGACCATCAGACCTCTTCTGAACACCTCCCAGGAAAGCATCGAGCTTCAGCCCTTTGACTCTCCCATCTGGGGCAACCTTCGCTGCCCTGCTCCCTTCTTCTCTCCATGTCCATGGTGTTGATGAGGTGTGAGATGCCTGTTTTGGACAGAAAAGAGTGGCAGAAAGTAGAAAGTGGGGCAGAAAGTAGAAAGTGGGGCAGAAAGTAGGTGCTTCTTCGTGCTACAAATCCTTCTCCAACCTTCACTTAACTGAGTAATTTCTCATCAGCCCGGTATTTTACTTGCTTTTTCCCCAAAACATATGCGACCTTGGCTCTTTGTGCTCAGCCTTTCATTTAAGCCACCAGCCTCCAAACTCAGGGATTCCCTTAGTCCAGCCAAGGAGGACAATTGCCATCAATGGCAGCAGACACAGAGATGCCATAGCCTAGGGAGGAAATATCTAAAGCGAAGTAGGTGTGAGAGGCATTTCTGCGCTGTGTACAGGTCTGTGTATCACACCCACCCTTCCAGCTCCATCCTCATCCTCATCCTCATCCTCATCTTTATCCTCATCCTCATCCTCACCTTCATCTTACTTTCTATGATTGTGAGATGTTCTGAGTAAATGTTCTCCAGAACATTATTTATGGGAACTGGGACTTGATTCTCTCAAAAGCCTCAAGGCTGATGTTTTCCACAGCCTGGAGGACATCTTTAAGGTGACTGGGATGGTGAACGTGGCTTGGCAGAGCACCTGGATAAGTCTGGATCCCTCTCCTGGGGGAAGTGGGCTTCATCTGTCCTGGTTTCAGCAGGTAAATGTCACCATGGGAGGGTGAGCTGTGTCTCCAGCATCAGTGAGAAGGATACTTCCAAAAGATAGCTGGTGCCACCTCCAGAGATGGAAGGTGAATTGTCCTCTGGAGGTAGCTGCTTCTTCTCATGAGCTATAGAAGCAAGCTCGAGACTCAGACATGGACCTTTTAAAACACATCTGGACCCATCAGACCAAAATTAGGCATTTAGGATGGATGTCTACCCGGTGTAGCTAACCGGCCTCTGTCAGGAGGGATGTAGGTGCTTCCTGGTGCTGTTCATCTCCAGCTGTGCCTGTGCTGCCTCTCCAAACCAGTTGGAAAAGGGCCCATCTCCAAGTGGAGCGGGTCAAGCAGCTGCTGTGCCCAGATGTTTCTCCAGGAGCAGACCCCTCCCTCACCTAACAAGAGCGCTGACATCTCTGCCAGCTGTGCTAACATCCGGACTTTGCTATCCTGCAGGAGCACCCACTTTGGAGGACAGAAGTTCATCTGCTTGATCCAGAGCTTTTATCTCTGATCTAATGACAAACCCATGGTGCTCGTCCTTCGAAGGGCACCTGGAGGCTGGGTAGGATTTACTGAGGGGGGAGGAGGAGGATGACAAGCTCACCGCGTCCTAACAAGGCCACTGCATGGGGCAAAGCAGGCCTGCCTGCGCTCCTGATGTGCGCTATGGTGGGTGGGAGACAGCCTCGTATAAGGGCTTGGAAAGGGCAGCCCCTCCACCTTGGAAAGGAATAGACAGAGGCTGGGACAGGCACGTCCTCGTTACACCAAACTGTGGCTTCAAGGACTTCCCTGGTCACCTCCCCGGCACAGGAGAGGCTCCCACCTTCCCACACAAGTGGACAGGGTTTATTTCCTAACGGTGTCCTCTCCTCCCTTCCCTTCCCCGGGATGGCTGAGGCTGGCAGGGACCTCTGGAGACCGTCTAGTCCAACCATGTGCTCAAGCAGGGTGGCAGGGAGCGGGTTGTCCGGGGCCATGTCAAGGTGGGTTTTGAGCACCTCCAAGGACAGAGACTCCACCACCTCAACTGGCAACCTGTGCCGGTCCTTGACCACCCTCAGAGTAGCAAAATCATTTTCTTACGTTTAAACAAGATTTCTTGTGTTTCAGTTTGTGCCCGTTACCTCCTGTCCTGTCACAGGGCACCACTCAGAAGACCCTGGCTCCATTTTCTTTATTCCCACCCCATCAGGTGTTTCATAAGTTCCCCCCAAGTCTCCTTGTCTCCAGGCTGAACAGTCCCAGCTCTCTCAGTCTTTCTCATACAAAAGATGGTTCAGTCTCTTCTTCATCTTTATGGCCCTTCACTGGACCTAATCGAGTATGTTCATGTCCTTCTCATGCTGGGGAGCCCCAGAAGCCCACCAGGACACCCAAATCCTGCTCTGCAGAACTTCTTTCCAGCCGCTCAGCACCCAACCTCTGCTGGTGCCTGGGGTTAGTCCTCCCCAGGGACAAGACTTTCCATTTCCATTGACTGAACTCCATGAGGTTCCTCTCTGCCCCTCTCTCCAGCTTGGCCAGGTCCCTCCGGACAGCAGCACGTCCATCGAGCGTGTCAGCCACTCCTCCCAGTTCTGTATCACTCTTCCCTTTGTCAGGGCTTCCTAAAGGACAGGGAACCACGGGCACCCCTGGGCTGACAGGGTAGGGGACTTTCTTAAGCCAGGACCCATCCCACCATCCCCAGGAGAGGTGAGTAGGGCAGAACTGGTGAGGGGACAAGCAGCGGAAGCTCCCAGCCCAGGGCACCAAGGAATTTTGTGGTGATGAGGCAGGTCTGAGGCCAAGCCAGGGTATCAATCCATGGGAGCCCATGTCTCCATGGCTGGAGACATCTACAGCATCCCTGGGGCAGGGACTGATGGCCCGGGGCTGAGCTGAAATGGGGGTTCTGGGCCCATGGGCAGGGCAGGGAGAGGCCCCAGGGGAGGCTGGACAGGACAATTAGAGTGAATTAGTGTCCCCAGCAGCCACCTCTTCTCTCTCAAGTGGGAGGACTGATCACAAGGAGAAGGGAGCAGACAGGATGGATGGTGCAGGATGGACATGGACATGGTACGGGTCTGTTGAAGATGTAGCTAGTGAGCATTAGTTGTGTGCTTAAGATCATAGCAGCTGAGAGTTTGGAGGGGGTTCAAGAAGAGATTTTTTCCTCCTGGTTTGGGCCGTGGAAAGTTTCACAGAGGCTATGACTGAGTTTCTCCCCTCCCACAACACCAGCTCCGGCTGAGATGAGAGGGGCTCCATGCAAAAAGACCCCATGGCACAAGGAGATGGAGGTCTCGTTTCTGCTAAGGCTTTTCCATTTTCTTTAGACCTTTCTCTTGCAAGCAAGCATGGGAGACACTTCCCCCCTTAGCACGTGGTTGGCACCATCAGAGCGAAAGACCCATCTCAGCCAGGACCTTGGGGTGGTCTCACCCTGTCTGGTCTCCAGCCGTGACACTTGGGGGGGCTCTGGGCAGGCTATGAGGGATGAAAGCGGTTTCATTCCCCATTGTCCTTGTATGGGAATTTGGACGGAAACAAATGTGTAAGAAGCTAGCCAAAAGGAAATACTCTGCGAAAGATGTCAAAGCAGATTTTAATAACTGTAAACAAACCACCCAGCAGCCAAGAGCGGGAATAAAGAGGGAAATAACTATAGAAAAGGACAGGTTTACTATTTAAATCTCCCTGAATCATTCCTACCCAAAAGAACAATCAACTCTTACTCATTTTACTCAAAAACAGAGACCACTGGGAATGTGCAGGATAGGGCTGCATCATCCTGCACCGGAGCAGGCGAGACATGTGGCATGTGGAAGAGGGACCTTCCCAAATCTGGGATGGGGTCTGTGTCCCTGTGGTACCCATGTGCTTCTCAGGGACAAGGTTTTTTCTTCTTGGTGGCATCCCTCCGCAGTGGGGATGTCCTGCTAACACCTCTCTGCTTGGGGAGCAGAGGTCCTAGGCACCAGAGCTGGGGGAGGGAGAAGTTTTTCACCTGCTCCAGCTGAATTTAGAGAGGAGACCTATCCAATGTCTTCTCCAGGACCATGTGGATTTTAACACTGAACAATTCCCAAAGCTCGGCTGAGGCCTCTGCTTTTGTGCTCGCCTTGGCACAGGGCCATCGCATGAGTCATAGAGTGCTCGCTGTTTGTTTAATGTACCAATTCCAGCTCAGTCGAATCTCTAAGAGGGAAGTTAATTCATAAGCCCAATCGATATTAACTGCCTCAGGAGGAGGAGGAGGAGAAAGAGAAGGAGAAACCAGTCAGTTCGGCGTTACCACCACACCAGTCCAGTGAGCAGTTTCTCTTTGCCTGCTGGTGTGAACACGTCTTCCTCACTCAACGGTCCTAGGATAATGTGACAGTCCTAGGACCTATGTGGCAGTCTTAGGACCTACGTGGACATTGTTGTCCTCTCCTGGCTCTGCGTGATGCCTACAAAGACTTTCTGGGGAGGTAGGGGAGGAACGCAACCCCTCCGGAGACATCTGCTTGGAAGATGCCCAAAGAAATGAGCTCGTCTCCACACAGGTCCCAACACCCTGAAGAACGAGTTGGTGACGTCTCTGATACCTAGGAGCTCTCCTGTGGTAATGCCTGGCAAGCAATGGGCATGCAGAGGAGGGAGGAGCAGGGCCAGTCTGCTGAAATGCAGAGCAAGGATGAGGGAGAAGAGCCAACGGAGGAACGCGTCCAGGAGCCGGCAGGGTGGGATCCAAGCCCTTGAGCTGTCCTGGTTGTTTGCAGGCATAAAAACCTTGTGCACACATGAACACTACAGAGGTAAGTGCTGTCTCTGGAGGTGGAGGTTGTGAACTACCAACCTGGGAACGGCCAAAACAAATCATTGCTGCGTTGACCCACGGGCCACATGGTACCTCTAAAGTACCAGAGATCGGGGCGTATGGACACTCACCCAGGAGGAGATCAACCACATAGGATGCAGCTCAGCCCTTGCACTCGGACTGAGCCGAGAGGCACGTTCAGGCGTGCGAAGGTGAGATGAGACCGCAAGGCGTGTCATGCCCAAACGTCTTGGTTAGCCAAGAGCTGTTTGCACCTGCTCTTATCCCAGTGGAGAAAACCAGCATTCCCTCTTATGTCTGTGTTAAAAACCAGATGTCAAGGTGCCCGGAAAAAAGAGATTTAATGATGGGCTTAATTGTAGCCGCCTGGTTGCAGCCTGTCCCCTTGGCCTCTGGAAGACAAGGTCCTGTTGACCGCTAATACTTTGTTCTCCGAGGCGTGTGTCTCGGGGATGGAGTCCACCACAAAACATTTTAGAGAAGATCCCATGGCTTTTGCTCCAACCACCCTGCTGAGATGAGCCAGTTTGGACCAAAGAGGTCCAAGCCCACCACCTGCTGCAATTGCAGTTGGTCTTGAAGGCAACGCAGCACCTTCATCTCCCGCTCCAGTGGAGATTCAGAGTATGGCACAGTCACATCCCCATGGGAGAGATCCTTCTCAAGCCTTCCCGGAAGCCCAGCCAGGTTCTCGTCCATCATTCCCGTTATTTTTCTGGTTTTATTTTAACCTCATGTTTGTTATTGTTCAGTTTTCCTTTGAATAAATTTTTCTGAGTATCCAAGAATAGAAGATCATGTCAGATAATAATAGGAAGGAAGTGAGAATACCTAGGATTACTGGATATATTAAATTAAACCTATTTCACAAGGTTTTTCTGTTTATGTTAAAGACTTGTCTGGGCCTTTATCCCTAAAGTTTATGTTAGAGCAGCTGCCACCCTGCTGAGATCAAGGCTCTCGGTTTGACGTGCACGGGAAGAGAGGCACCCAGCCACTGGCAGCTCCCAGCCTGAATAAAGGGGTCTGTCTTTCCCTGAGCCTGGAGCTGGGTCTAAGCTGTCTGGCAGTGTCCGGGGCGGGGGGGAGAGAATAAATTAGAATAGAATAGAATAGAATAGAATAGAATAGAATAGAATAGAATAGAATAGAATAGACTAGAATGAACTAAAATAACATTTAATAAAATAAAATATAGTAAAATAAAACCAAACTTTACTTGCAGGAAGAAGGATTTAAAAAAATATACACATTAGAGAGGCTGATACCCTGCCAAAAGGGTAACGCACAGCACGCCGGAGCAGTGTTACCAGTGAAGTCACCCGCTGCTGCCTGCGCTGCCTGCCAGCACACGCAAGTGCGAGGGGAACGAGCTGATCTTGTTTGCTGCCTAATTCCCCTCCTCCCTCCCCGCCGATGTGCAGAACTTCGCTGCCGCCTTGGTTTTGCAACACATCCCCAACGGGAATGACCTGCTTGAACATTTTTGGCTTGGGCAAGTCTCGGGCGTCCCGGGTGGCACAGGACGGGCAGGTTGAGGGCAGGAGGGCCCCGCCTGCTGATCAATGAGGCTTCAGCCGTAGCAAACATGGGGTACACCCTCCATTTGAGGGTCCTGGAGTGTTTTCTAAGTGTTAGCTGGAAGCTGGGCATTCACTCTTTTGTGCAACTGGGGAAACTGAGGCACAGATTGAGGTCATCACAGCATTGCCCCAGGAGCTACCCGGTCCACCCTCCTGCTCCCAGCAGGGATGGGCGCAGATCTCCTTGCTCAGGATGGTCTTACAGCCCCCCAAGGATGCACCTGACCTCCACATCAGCACCTCCTGAGCATCCGTGAGCGCCTCCTGGCCAAGCTCCTGTGCCGGACAGGCACTGAAATACCACCCTCCCTTCCGGCAGCACCCAAAACCCCAAACACGGTGCTGGAAGCCACCCCGACGAAACAGAATAAGCAGCAACCGTGCCCGGTTTTGCCCAAACCCAGACAACTGATGGCCAGGACCGCCCAGGATTGTATTTTCCTTGTTATATTTTCACCCCAGTGTTTGTACAAAACGTCTGGGCACTGGCTCTGCTCTGAAGATTGTTTAGAAGACACTGCCAAGGGTAACACTGCTCGCAGCACCGTCGCATGAAGACCATGTCCCTGCAAAACTTGAATCCATCCTGGGAAGTTATTCCTGTCCCCCTCCTTATCCTGGGCACCGAGCTGGCCCCGGACCCCTATGTCTTGCTCCTATATGGGTAATGTTGCCCATAACCCAAAGCAAACCCTATAGCAAGCGCCGAGTGGGTTTGCTGGAGCTTTGAGCTTGCAAAAAAGGGGATGTGAGGGGTTTCCTGATGGATTAGGTGGGGAGAAAAAGATGGGAATCATCCCCATTTGAGGATGGAGGATGTGAAAAGGTCCCTCTGCAGGGATACTCCTAGTAAAGCGTCCAGCAAGTCACGTTTCAGTCATCACCCAGCAAACAGTGCAGAATAACCTGTTATCCATAAATCAAGGAGTATTAATATCAGGGATATCTCTCAAATCTTCCTGTAAAATGTTACCATCACATTTGGTTTAGCTGAGTCAAAACCTCAAGCACTGCTGGGGTTTTGCCCACCTGTAAGTGGCGGAAGAGAAAACGTGTCTAAATTTTGCCTTGTTTCTGTAATTCTGTTCTTTTCCAGAAAAAAAAGCAGTTGCTTTCATATAAGAAAAAGGCAAATTCTTGGAATAAAAAAAAAAACACTTGGGACGCAGCTTCCCCTTTCACCCTTTTCAAGGGCACAGCATGATCTTCTGAGAAGCGGAAGTGAAAGCAAGAAGCAAGGACACGTGAGCTGCTCCACACAGAAAACTTCATCAACGATGCTGGAGATGAAACAGATGTTTTTTCCCAAAATAAATGTCTGGTTTGGTCACCTTTGCAATGGAAAGAACAGGACACTGTGGCTTGAATATTTGCCCAGTGGATGGGTGTGACGGACTCACCTGCAGGCAAAGGAGAACCAGCCCAAGAGCAGGTCCCTGGATACTCCTGGGAAGCAAATGGTCCATGGTCTGAGTTTTAATTCCTGGAAAGTTTTGGTCCCTGTGGGACATGCCTCAACCTTGAGTGTTATTTTGGCTGCTCAGGAGTCCCCAAGGTCCCCACTGCACCCTCACAGCCCTTGGCTAGGGGATAGAATTACAGAATCACAGAACGGTTTGGGTTGGAAGGGACCTTAAAGACCATCTCGTTCCAACCCCCCTGCCACGGGCAGGGACACCTTCCACTAGCCCAGGTGGCTCAGAGCCCCGTCCAGCCTGGCCTTGGACACTGCCAGGGATGGGGCACCCACAGCCTCTCTGGGCAGCCTGGGCCAGCGCCTCACCGCCCTCTCGGGGAAGGATTTCTTCCTTATATCTAGTCTACATCTGCCCTCTTTCAGTTTAAAGCCATTAGCCCTTGTCCTCTCGGGGATGGACACCCTGAGTCAACAGCACTGCATTTAATGGTGTTAACAAGTAAAAAGAGCAGTGAAGGACTTAAAATTCCCATTACAGAAAGGCACAGAGTAATTGCACAGACTAAAAATTGCATGTCCATCCAGATGGGAGACTTGAGCCGTGGCTTGGGAGTCCCAAGTGAACTCATCACGTGCAAAAATCCCTTATCGCTTGCTGCAGGAGCAGTATAGGATTCCTGGGGAAGCAACAAGAGGTTGCACCAACAAGTAGTTTTTAAGGCAAAACATTAAATTTGCAGTGCACAGAATTGCTGGGTCCCTGGTGACTCACACGGAGTCGGGTGAGAAATTTGCCTGTCTCATCCTCGTACTGCCTCAGCCCATCCCTAAGACCCAAGTGTTCCGTGGCCACCAGGTAAGTGACAATCTGTGCTCCTGCAGCAGCACATAGTGGCAAGCTGGGACACTTGTGTTTGGCCCTGGTTTACGGTGACGGGCCATGATCCCGAAGCCCTTCAGGTTGACTCATACCTGAGATGCTGCTTTTCAACCTTAAAATAGCTATTTTCACCCTACGGATGCACCTGGGTGTGTGGTCCTGCTGCGATGGTGGCACCCCAGAAGCAGGTACCTTCATCAACATTTCCACCCTTTGTCCCTGGTTGTAATTGGGGGGCAATCGTTTCCCAGAGAAAACTCTCCAGCTGGAGAACAGCCTCTGGTCCAACAGCCAAAGCAAACAAGCTACCAAGGAAACAGCGACGAGGCCAGGGAAGTTATTTTAAAACTTTCCCGGATGGGAAATACCAAAGGTACCTGCAGGTCTCATGTGCTTTGACCTCCTTATTCCTCCCTGCTGATGCAGTCCGGAAAGCGGAGGAGCCTGGACATGGTGAGCCAAAGGGACGCGGTGTGCTCCTCCATCACCCCCTGGGCAGCTGGCAGCATGGCCAGATCCTGCAGGTCCCCATGGGGATCTGAACCTGCTTTTGGACACCCTTTTATTGTCACCTGATACCTGGATCCTTCCTTGGGGCTGCTTCCCCTGGATTCTTCCTTGGGGAAGAGCACAGTTCTCCCAGCACGGCGATGGTGGAGCTGCACCTCTGCTCCATACCATGGTCTCCCATCATGGGGGATGGGGACGATGGGTGTTCATGAAGACGTGTGTTGGTGAGAAGATCAAGATGGCCATCGCTGTGCGGACCCTCGGGAGCTTGAGGCTCTCCCAGGGTGGGAAGAGCCACAGAGGGGTGAGAACTCAAAAGGGCTGGGTGATCTGCTGGCATGGGAAGGAGCTGAAGGAGGGATTGTGGCCAGCCTGGAGGCGTTTGATTTCCACTCGGCCATGCAAAGTTCAGAGATGTCCCCGTCCCAGACCCTACCTCTGTCCTTGAAAGGAGAAAGTGCAATTATTTGTGAGGATGAGGCAGGGAGAGCCGATGACTTCCCTCTTTGCAGAGCCTCCTAGCAGTGGGGGTGGAGAAGACCTCTCGAAGGTGGCCACAAAGTGTGAAGGCCCACCTCGGAAACCTCCACCATGAGACCCCCGTGTGCCCCAAGCCCTGGGATTTCCTGCCTGCAAAGACCCACAGATGTGAGCCCCAAAATCTCCTTTCCCAACCTGCTTCACCTGCATATGGACGAGGTCTTCTGCACCAAGGCCGCCTCCCAAACACCCACCACTTTCCTTCTGCTGAAGTCACGGATGAAACTGGAGCCTAAGGCACCACCCATGCCTGGATCTTCATGCTCCGCTCTGCTTCTCGAGGATTCCTGAGCAAAGAAAAGTGATGAGCGGAAGCGACCTTGAGTCCCCGAGGCACATCGGGGTGTGCCGGCGAGAGGAAAGGAAGCCTGTGAAGATGAAGGCGTTAATCATCTACGTGCTGGGGGAGGAGAGGCTCAGAAAACCCTTCCTCCCCTGCTGACGTCTGTGGGGCTCTAGGAAAGCAGATTGGAGAGGAAAACATACTTCTTGAGAAACACTGAGGCATAGGAACAGCGGGCCAGCTCCCACCTGGAGCAAAGCCAAGGCTTTTTTCTCTGAATTCCCATCAAAGCCAAGGTTTCCCGGCGCTCCCGCGGAGGCCGGGCAGAACGGATGCTTTGGGCTCATAGGCCGCCACTGGGACTTCGTCATCTCCAGAAGGAAATTTGAGCTGAATGGCCAGAAACGTGCGCCTAGGACCCATCATGGCCATGGAGGTTGACCAGTTTCTCCAACATAGAAGTCCATCAGCAAGAAGATTTGTCTTCTTCTGTTGGGGCTTTCAGCCCAAGTAGCTGCACTGGTTTGACTGCGGTGAATGTTGATTGCAGCAAGAGGATGGAGGGCACCATCAGAGAGGACCTCAAGGGATGAGACTTTCTCCACCAAACACTTTCTCTGCCAAAACTTTGAGGACTCAAAGGCAGGTGCTGGGGTAGCAGATGTCTGCGGGTGAGCCCGGGGTGACCACCTCCTCTGAGCTGGTTAAAAAAGAGAAAGTTGCCATCAAATGTCACCTCCTCATGACCGAGCTCAGCCAGGCCCACCACCCTGGCAGGCTGGTGTTGTCAGAAGGACACGAGAAATTAACTCCGTTTCTGTTATAAATAGCTTTTAGATGTAATGAAATTTTTCATGCAAGACGTCTCCGGTCTGGTGAGCTGGAGCGGATCCCGAGGCAGAAGGGACCGAGCCTTCATCCCTGGTACGTCTGTGTTGGCGGAGAACCTGAAAGCCCTGTAGGACCCACCCCCCACGGGGACATCCAGCGTCTGGTGGTGGGGACGTCCCAGCCCTGAGGCTGTCACAAAGCGTCAGCATTTGAAAAACGCTGCTCTTCGCCTGCAACAAGAGTTTTGCGTCGGTTGGAGGAGCACGGTCCCAGCTCCCGGCTGCCTCCCTGGCCTTGACCACAGATGCTCCTCTCTCTATCCGCACCATCTTGCGACCCACCAGCGAATGGAAACCTGGAGCCTGGTGGGAAGGTGCAATTACCCTGGGCAGCAGCGGCAAAGGTCACCTGCAATCAGCTGCTAACGGGATTACTGGCAACATCCAGCCGGAGGAACAGAAACTAGGCGGCCAAAGGGTCTCATGAGGCCAAATCCAGCCACCGTGCCAGGCCTTTTTGCCAAGGATCAATTCAATCGGTGAGACTCCAAGAGGAACCCAGGCTATTCCCTTTCCCCAATTACTTTCCCCAATGAGCTTCATCTGCCTTTTACATGGATAAAGAAAGGCATAAGACCAATGCCTTGCTTGAAAGCTCTTTTTTAGCCTTGCCGCTGCCTCCAAATTTGCCTCTCCTATCGCTGCTCAACCCCCAAAACATCGTTTTTTGGGGGGTTCCCATTTATTCCAGGTGCTGTAGGGCCAGGCTTGAGGCTACAGGTCTGGCTGCTGGGCTCAGTGGAGGCAGTGGGGGCTGGCAGCAGCCAGGAGCCTCTATTTTATTTTCTTTTTTTAACACTCCCTCCACTATTCACAGTGTCCCCAGAGCAGGACAGCTGGCTACAAGGCATTCACCTTGGGGACCTGCAAGGACACCCGCCATGCCAGGAGGGAGGAGGACACCAGCTCTTTTTCACCAGCTCGGAGCTTGACTTGAAGACTGAGGCAGCACTGGAGGTGGGATAAGTGCTCTTGCTGGTGGCTCATCGGAGAAGTGAGTTGTGTCCATTCTCAGCTGCATTCCCTGGATGCTTGCGGAAAGCCCTGGGCTCCCCATCACAGGCTGCTGGGCTTATTTGCACAAGGCATGGTTTCTGCTCTACTCCGGGGAAAGACACTTTTTCCCCCAGTTTCCGTCTCCCCGTGGCGGCTGAGGGAACAGGGAATTTCACAAGGGCACCGAGCCATCGCCAACCCAACCCCACAAGCCCGGGCAGCCCCAGGACGAGGGTGATGGCTCCAGCCTGGCTGTGGTTGCAAATATTCACGGCTGCTCCTGCCAGAGCCCATCTCCCCCGTGGCCCCGCTACCCGGCTTGGCCGCGGGCTCGCGCCAGGATCGATGAAAGCCCGTCTTGTCCGCCCTAGTGCAGGCGCCGGCGGGATCCAGACGGGCTGCGGCACCTCGTTCCACCTCCCCGTCCCGCACCACGCAGCCCAGCCCCTGCCCAAAACCCCTCGCCTCATATTTGGGTGCCAGCTCTTAGGGGGGGGCATACCTCAACGAGGCAATGCCGGGGAGCCCCCCGCATGGTCCTCCGTCATCCAGGCGATGCCCATTGGCACCACCTCACGCTCCGCCTCTACCCTACCCATCACAAAACCCTAAAAAAGAAGGAGGGGAATAATTTTGGAGGGCAAACTGGGCTTCCAGGGAAAGGAAGGGCCAAGCCCGTCATCGCGCATAAACCCGGCATCCCGGGGCTGTTCATGCATCGGCCCTTTCATGCCCAACACGTCCCCCCCGGGGATCCTTTCCTTATTGCTCTTTAATAGCCCTGCTCAGGAAGCATGGAGGCTTGACCGCCTGGTTAATGAGTACCGAAGCCGCTGACCCCTTCGGCCGAGAGCCGGTGCCGCGGGGAGACCCTGTCCCCGACACCCAGGGCTCCGGCAGCTCCCAGCCTCCGGCCAGGACAATCCAGCTGTTAGCGGGTCCATGAGCATCCCGCCCCGTCAGTCCCACTTTTGGGGTTATTGGAAGCCCCCACCCCCCACCCCACCCCCTCTTCAATACAGATGTTTGCCTACGATGTCACGCCAGATG
>JAVKLA010000026.1:25575973-25588536 GCA_034782735.1 Sagittarius serpentarius
AGCCCCTTTGTAGTGCTTCCACACCCAAAACTTTTGGGGTATCACTGTAGCCAGGGCCCTGGGAGCATCTCGCACCCAAAACTTTTGGGGTGTCTCTGCACTCAGAGCCTTTGGAGCATCTCTGCACCCAAAACTTTTGGGGTGTCTCACACCCTGGGCTCTGGAGCATCTCGCCCCCAGGCTGAGCTGCAGGGGCGTCCCCCTGGGTGCCGCTTGCAAGGGTGGTCTCCGAGCCCCACAACCAAGAAGACCAAGACCCCAACCCATCTACTTCCCAAGGCTGACGGACCACACCACACCACCACCTCCCTGTACCCCCCACCACCCCGTTAATCCCCCCTCCTGTGGGGCCACAGCCCAGTGCCGGGGTGCCCAGAGTGCCGGGCGGGAGGCGAATTCCTACGGGACTGCTCCAAGCGGAGCCGCCGGAGAGACGGAGGGCGCCGGGACCGACCCATGTAGGGCTGTGAGATCCAGGGCGGGCTCCTGACGCGGCCGCGGAGGAAACCAGGCGTCTCTGTGCGCTCGGTGTCATGTACTTCCTAATCCTCCCGGATTCCTCCATCGGGGTGGAGAGGGAGCGGAGGGGAGCTGGACGCCAGCCGGGCTCCTCCGGCGTTCAGCCTCCCCGGCAAGCCCCCGCGCCGGCACCGACACCCGCCACGTAGCTCCCCTCCATTGTGTCACCCCAAAACTCATCTTGTCTTTCTTTCCACCCGGGCAGGACATGAGGAAACACGTCATCATGACACTGCTGGACACGGAACAATCCTACGTGGAGTCCCTGCGCACCTTGATGCAGGTAACGCGGCACGGTCAGGGACGTGACACCCCAAACCATGTCACGGCATGACTGGCCCTTGCTTGTCACTGTCCCCGGGACCCCAAGTCGGACCCTCAGCTGCGGGTGCTCTACCAGCACCGGCGCGGCACAGGGGGTGGATTGGGGACGGGTGGCAGTGAAGATGTTGGGGACAGCGGGGCCGATGTGGGAGCAGCATGGCAATAGTGTCAAGAACGGGTTGTGGGGGTCACCTCTGTCCCCCAAATCAAGCCCGTAACTTTCCTCGTGGGTTGTCACCTGGCAGGTTGACACCTGTCCCTGAGCCCCTTCCCGTGCTTGCCCCCCAAAAGCTCTTCCTCCTGTCGCACCCCATCTCCTGGGCTGGTGGCCATCCCATGGCGGGGGGGCCCTTACACCCCCGTTCCCATGTCCCCGTGTTTTCTGCTCAGCGTCATCACCTGCAGCCATGGGCCGAGGGTTTTCCTTAGTTCTGTTTTTTTACTGAGCTGGTTCCAACGCCCCTGGAGCAGCCTGGCCGGAGGGTCCACCCCACGTTTCAGATGTTAATGAAGGTGTTTCAGAAGGTTAATGGTGGTCAACGCCCTGGAGACTAGGTCACGCTGGTGTAGGTGTGGGTTGTCCAACCACATCGCTGTAGGTGGAAACACGAAAAAAATCAGAGCTCTGCTCTGCTCGAGACGAAGCAGTGCCTGTAGGACATCTGCTGGGCATGTCCATGCGGGCACGGGGCACCCATCGTCCCAACACCCAGCCGGGCTTTTCCCATAAATCTCCTGCAAAGATGCCCCCATAGTGGACCCAGATGTGCTCTGCCAGATGTTGCTGCAGGAGGGAAGGGCCATTTGAGGCTGCTCCTAGTGCAGATGTTGTCTTGGAGGGGCGAGAGGACCCTGGCTCTGGGACTTATTTTGGGGGAAGCCGTATGGAGTTCAGGGTCGGGTGGTGTCCCTGCCGGTCTCGGCATGGACGGAGGCTGTCCCCTGGGCTGTGCCCTCCTCTGAGGTGGGACAGGAGGTTGGTTGGCAAGGACAGCCGTGCTAGGGCTCACCAGTTCCCCACTGGAGGGACTGGTTGGACACGGGTGGGAGCCACGGGGCATTAGTGTCTGAGTTCTTGCCCGTGGGACACATCCTGGCACAGTGCAGCCAAGGGGATGTGGCTTTCTGGGGGGGCTGGTCACAGGGCTCCAGGTGCCCCCTGCTCCCCATCTCAGCAGCAACAAGGTGCTTGGATCCGTGATGTGGCCCGGTGGCACGTAGCGTGGTGGCTGCCAGGGAGAAGGACCACCTTGGAGCATCATCTTCCAGCCAAGGCAGATGGTGCATGGGCAAGCCCTGCCTGCTTTCCCTCTGCCGAGGCAGGGGCTGTCTCCATGCTCCTCTTCCCCACCTGGTCCTTGTTCCCCCAGTTCCATGGCGGGTGGGAAGCACGGCACGGCACAGCCCAGCCCAGTGCCTGCTGGAGGTGTTGGCCACCGTAGGGCAGGTGAAGTGGGTTAGGAGCCTCAGGAAGGATTTGGCCCATCTGACTTGGGTCTCCAAGAGATCTCCACCATCAGCTTGAGAAACCTCATCCTTGGGGGAATGACTCCTCCTTCACCAGCTTGGATGGAGATGTCTGAAGCTGCTCGAGGCGGGTCCTGTCCTCACCGCTCAGCTCCGTGGTCCTCCCAGCATCCTGAAGGACACCAGCACCCCATACCTGTCAGGCTGAGGAGGCAGCAAGGCTTGAGAAGACTTTCCTCATCCTGCATCCCTTGCAAATCCAGCTCTCCCGTTCCCAGGGGCACTGGCGGGACGAGAAGGGTTTCATAGCAGAGCCGCCCACCCAGCCCTGCAGAGGACCTGCTTTTCCTGCTGGCCCTGAGCATCGCTCGTTGGCCATTGCCCAAGAGCGGCTGCTGGGCGAAGTGGTCCGGGGCTTGATCCAGTGCATCCACCCTGCTGGCTCCAGCTCCTCTTGGTCCCAAACACCCTACATCCCACCAGGAAGGCACCAGCTTTTGGATCCCAGGGTCATGCTACCACGATTTCCCAGCTGGGTCAGGCTCTGTAGCAGATGGAGGTGACCAAGGCTCATGACAGCAAAGCTTTGGAGCCTCTCAAGGCTGTGGCTGGGGGACAGAGGACGCCGTGCCTTGGGGGTTCCTCGTGCAGACCTGTCCTACTCCCCACGCTGCCATGGGGATGCACTGGGTGGGGTGGGACTCAGGGAGGCCGGGGTGCAAAACCTGCTGAGACCCAGCGCTGTCTGGTCCTTCTGGTGGGTCCCACAACCCAGTGTTCACTGGGGGAACGCCCTGCTGCAGGATGCCACCGATCCCCGTATTTAAATGGGTTGAAAAATTCGTACTGGGAGGGGTTTGGGAAAAGAAATCTATGGGGATTCCAGTGCCTTTGCTTCCCCGCAGGGTTACATGAAGCCACTGAAGCAGCCGGAGAACTCGCTGCTGTGCGACCCATCGCTGGTGGACGAGATCTTCGACCAGATCCCTGAGCTCCTGGAGCACCACGAGCAGTTCCTGGAGCAGATCCACGACTGCGTGCAGAACTGGCATGAGAAGCAGAAAGTGGGCGACCTCCTCGTGCAATCGGTAGGTCCTCGTGGGGTAGATTTCCCCCGGGGAACCCAGGCGTGCCCGCTCTCCGGCACGGCCCCAGCAGGGGAGGTTTCGGAGCAGGAGGCAAGGGAGTGATTAAAGGACAGGCCAAACACGCCTGAGATGGAGAACAGGAGACGATCTCCAGGCCCGCGGTCTGCTTAGCGTAACGGCGGGGTGTTGCGGCGACCAGCTGGGTCTGCAGCTCCTTGTTTCTGCCTCGGGAGCAGAAATGTCAGGGCTGAAAAATTGAGGGGGGCGGGTGGTGAGCCCTCCCCGCGCCAGCCCAGAGCCAGGATTAACCCTTGGGGCAGCTTCTCTCAGGCGTGCCCAGGAGGTGCGCGTTGGACCTATCCCCTTTTTTCCCCCCCTCTTTTCCCCTCCCAGTTCTCCAAGGATGTGCTGGTGAACATCTACTCTGCCTACATCGATAACTTCCTCAACGCCAAGGATGCTGTCAGGATCGCCAAGGAAGCCCGGCCGGCGTTCATGAAGTTCTTGGAGGTGGGTCCTGGTTCCTCTCCCCATAGATGCTGGCCAGGGTCCAGAGCCACCAGTAAGGCTGCCTGTGGGGCAGGGTGGGGTTAATGGGAGTAAACTGGTAACCTATGGTCAGACTGGGATTTCCCCACCACCACCACCTTCTTCTTGGTTTTATTGCAAAGAGGCTAGGTTGGGATGAACCAGAGTCACTCCGGATGGTGTAAAAAGGAGTCACCCTGATCCCAAATAGGTGTTGCTCCAGGTCCTGGGCTGGTGGGATGCTGGGTCCCTGCCGGGTCCCACTTAATGGGGCCACTCTTGTCCCCCACTGGTGTTTTGCAGCAAAGCATGCGGGAGAACAAGGAGAAGCAGGCTCTGTCCGACCTGATGATCAAGCCGGTGCAGAGGATCCCACGATACGAGCTGCTGGTGAAGGTGGGTGCGGGCAGCTGGGTGCGGGCAGCTGGGTGCAGGCAGGAGGCCATTTGTGCCGTGCCAGCAGCGGGTGAGACCATGGCACCTCCTCACCTCCATGTAATGGGAGCTTTTAGGGGTCTCACGTCTCTCCTGGCCCTTTTCCCATCCCTTGACACAAAGCTGGCATCCCTGGGCATGCGTGCGGCTCTGCCCTCCTGGGTATGGTCACCGTGAGGACTGTCACCCCGCTGCCCCTTCCAGCATGTCCCTACGGGTGTGCAGTCCCCTTCCCTTCTCCCTTTCTGCTGGGAGGTTGGACATTGCGGTGCCGTTTTGGGACCGGTTGCACTGCCACCCACTCTGTGCCTCAGTTTCCCTGTGCCAGGGCCACTCTCCCTGGCGCTGAGGCTGGTGGGGATATGCTTTCATAGAATCACAGAATGGCTTGGGTTGGAAGGGACCTTCAGAGGTCATCTAGTCCAAGCCCCCTGCCGTGGGCAGGGATATCTTGACTAGATCAGGTTGCTCAAAGCCCCATCCAACCTCACCTTGAACACTTCCAGTGATGAATTTCGGGTGCCCGTGCAAGGCGATGATGTACATTCAGGAGCTGGTGGCCTCTTTAGAGGTGGCAAAGACCAGGCTGGTGGTGACCAAAGCTCAAGGCTTCGTTTCTTTGCAAAACCTTTCCTGCACGGGGCTGGTTTCCATTCCCAGCAGGAGAGCAGCGCGGTAGGGGCTTTTGCTTGGGAGTGTCACGGCATCGCCAATGCCCAGGCTTTACCCGTGGTGACACCCCGACTGTGTCCCTGTGGCAGGACCTGCTGAAGCACACACCAGAGGACCACCCCGACCACCCTTTCCTCATCGACGCCCAGCGCAACATCAAACAAGTGGCCGAGAGGATCAACAAGGGCATGAAGAGCGCGGAGGAGGTGGAGAGGAACGCCCGGATTGTGCAGGAGATAGAGTCCCACATCGAAGGGATGGAGGACGTATGTACAGGGGTCTTACATGGGGTCAGTCTTTCCTTCCCCCCCCAGAATAGAACCATTTCTGTTGTTTCTGGGCCACCCCAGGCTGGGCCACTTGTTTTCTCCTCTGGGTGTCTTGCTTTGCCCAACATCACTTGGCCTTGGTGGGCTCCTGGGCATTTGGGAAGGGGCTGGGGTGTCAGTTCTGAGCCAGGGGGTCGCAGGGGCAGGGACAATGCCCACGAGGGTCCCCCCGCACCAGGGTTCCCCGCTCACAAGCCTCCTTGTCCCCACAGCTCCAGGCCCCGCTTCGCAGGTTCCTGCGCCAGGAGATGGTCGTGGAAGTGGTAAGAGCCGGGAAGTCCCTTGCCGCCATCAGGGCCGTGGGACCGCACACCGGATGGGGCAGTGGGAGGCTCCGATTTTGGGTCACGGGATGCCTGTGTGCTGGTGGAGGTCTACAGATGGCTGGCTGGCTGGCTGGAAGCTGCATCCGGGGAAGTTCAGATTGGACATTAGGAAAAGATTCTTCACTGAGAGGGTGGCCGGTCCCTGGAACAGGCTCCCCAGGGAAGTGTTCGTGGCACCAAAGCTGGCAGAGTTCAAGGAGTGTCTGGACAACGCTCTTAGTCGTGTAGTTTAGTGTTAGGTAGTCCTGCAAGGAGCAGGGAGTTGGACTCGATGATCCTTATGGGTCCCTTCCAACTCAAGGTATTCTGTGATTCTGTAAGGGTGGACAGATGGATGGAAGGATGGATGGAAGAACAGAAGGACAGATGGGTGGATGGATGAATGGTTGGACGGATGGATGAATTGGTGGATGGATGGATGGATGGATGGATGGATGGATGGATGGATGGATGGATGGATGGAAAGAACAGACAGATGGAAGGTGCATGGAAGGATGGAAGAATGGATGGATGGCTGGATGGATGGAAAGAACAGACAGATGGAAGGTGCATGGAAGGATGGAAGAATGGATGGAAGGATGGACAGATGGATTGACGACAGATCGATGGGGACAATATACAATTCCCCAAGTGCAGGGGAAGGTAAGATGAGTTTGGGAGCAGGCAGGAGGCAGGAAGATCCTACAGCAGCCCCTGGCCAGGGGTAGATAGGGAGGCTGGAGGTGGAGACCACAGGGGTCCTGATGAGCCCATGCCTGATGTTCCCATGGTCCTGGTGCTTCCCTGTGAGTGGGACCCCATGGCTTTGCCTACACGGCCATGGCACCCATGTCCCCTTCCACCTTCGCGAGGATCCATCCCACCCCGCAGCCTCCCTACGCCAAGGCTGCACGTGGGGAAACTGAGGCAGGGACCGCTCCCAGCGCCGGCAGCGGCGGGGGGGAACGGACATTAACCCCTTGGCGTCTCCCACCACTCCGCAGAAGGCGGTGGGTGGGAAGAAGGACCGCTCCTTCTTCCTCTTCACGGACCTGCTGGTGTGCACCACGTTGAAACGCAAGTCGGGCTCCCTCCGCCGCAGCTCCATGAGCCTGTGAGTACCACCTGGGGGGGCACCCACCAGGATTAACCCATGGTGTTAGGGCTGTCCTCACTGGCTGGGCTGGCTTTAGGGTGCTGGGGACACGGGTGCAGCTCAGCCACCCCACCCCCCCCCAACCTCACAGGTATACGGCGGCCAGCGTGATTGACACCGCCAGCAAGTACAAACTGCTCTGGAAGCTGCCACTGGAGGACGTGGACATTGTCAAAGGTCTGTCACTGCCTGATGGAGTGTCCCATCCCACCCCACCCCAAAAGCCATCGCTCACCCCTGGCTGGCGGGGAGAAGGTTCCCTTGTGCAGTGCCAGGGAGGAAGGGGTTAATGCCACGCACATGTCCCCGCGCAGGTGCTTCGCAAGCCACCAACCGGGAGAGCATCCAGAAAAGCATCTGCCGCCTGGATGAAGACCTCAGCACGTTGGGGCAAGTCAGCAAGCTGTCGGAGACCCTCAGCTTCCCCCACCAGGTATGGGGATGACGGCCCTCATGCCGTCCCCTGGCTGGACACGTTCCCCATAGGACCGATGGGGGTGTCCTCGGTGGGAGGGAGAACCTGTGGAAGGGCTGGTGGCCATAAGGGTCCTCTAAGGGCCCAGATGCCACCAGCCCCAAAGCCACAATGGGGTTGGGGCAGCCTCTGAAGGATGCTTGGGGATGGACGGGGGCTTCATCATTCAAGTGGCTGGGGGTGGCCTGTCCCTGAGACCTGAAGCGTTGTCCCCGTCCCCAGAGCCTGGACGATGTGATCAAGGACCTGATGGCCGCCATCCACCGGGAGCTGGCGGAGAAGCAATCCCTGTCCTTCAGCATGGCCTTCCCCCCCAACAAGGTAGAGCTCAGCACTACCAAAGCCGACGGCACCGAGTCCTTCGTCTTTGAGTTCCCCAACCCCGACGCCCGGCTCGGCTTTGAGCAGGCCTTCGAGGACGCCAAGAAAAAGCTGGGTAACACCAGGGACCGGGGAGCTGGATGCGGGTGGTGGGCTCAGCGTAACACCCCCGCTTTGGTAGACCCCTTTCCTCTATCACGTCTTCATCCTCCAATTTGATTTTCCCAGCTTCCAGCAAAAACTGCCTGGACCCAGAGTTTCTCAAGGCCATCCCCATCATGAAGACACGGAGCGGGATGCAGGTACTTGGAGGCTGGGTTCAAGCATCCCGCAGGAGCTGTGGTCCTCTCCATCCCGGTGGGCTTGCTGCCGGATGCCGAGAGCTCCTGCATCATTCTCGAATGACCCAACTCATCCCATCTTCTGCTCCCTTGCAGTTTTCTTGTGCTTCTCCCAGCCACGGCAGCCCGGAAAGCTCCCACGAGGTTTGGGTTTGCAACAGCGATGGCTACGTGGGGCAGGTTTGTTTGCTCAGCATCCGTAAGGAGCCCACGGTGGAGGCGTGCATCGCCGTCTGCTCTGCCAGGATCCTCTGCATCGCCTCCGTGCCCGGTCTCAAGCGGGTGTATAGGTAGGACATTCCCACTGGCACCGCGGAGCCGGCGGGCACGGGGCGATGCTGGAGCTGCTTCTTTCCCCCCTCCCCTCATCGCGGCAGGGAGCGTGCCGAGCCGGTGGGCAGCCCCTCCTCGGAGCCGATGCCGGCGCAGCCGGAGGATGCGGGGCCGCAGCCGTGCCTGCACATCTCCATCTCGGGTTCGTCGCTGGAGCTCTCGGAGCCCGTCGACGGCGGCAACAGGGAGCTGGTGCCCTTTGATAGCGACGACACGGATGATGAGTCCTCGCCCAGTCCCTCCGGGACGCTGCAGAGCCAAGCCAGCCACTCTACCATCTCCTCCAGCTTCGGCAGTGAGTCCTCCCCTGCCCCTGCTTAGCGAAAAAAACACTTTTTTGCCCCAAAATGAAGGGCAGCTCCATTGTTTTGGCTGCTCTGCCTTGCATTCCTTGGGGAAATCTGCAGGTGAAGGCTTTTGAGCCAAGGAAATCTTGGGAAAAGAGATGTTGGGGGGCGTCAGCCCAACACCGTGGTGCTGGGATGGGGCTGGCGGCTTTGGGTAAAACCTGGTGGGTTTTGGGGCTCAGCGTCCCTCCGTCCTCCCCCGGGCTTGCCATCGCAAGGGGACCCATTGTCTCTTCCCCATCACTTTGGTGGGTGTCGGGTGGTCCTGGTCTGACCCATTCCTTCCTCCTCCTCCTCCTCTGCAGATGAAGAGATCCCGAGCTGCAAGGAGGCAACGGCAGAGACGACGAGCTCAGAGGAAGAGCAAGAACCCGGCTTCATGCCCATCACCGGCGCCTACGGCCAAAACCGGCACGGCGAGAGCCCCACCGACGGGCGAGCCCTGCGCCGCTCCAGCCGCGGCTCCTTCACCCGGGGCAGCCTCGAGGACCTCCTCAGCCTTGACCCTGAAGCCCATCAGAGCTCCATGTGGTTGGGCACTGAGGATGGCTGGTACGTCCCCAGGATGGGGGGACACACACGTGGGGTGGACCCCGATCCCAGGTGAGCCTCAAGCTTTTCTCTTCTCCCGCAGCATCCATGTGTACCAGTCCTCGGACAACATCCGTAACAGGAAGAACAGCATGAAGATGCAACACGCCGC
Source organism: Sagittarius serpentarius (assembly GCA_034782735.1). NCBI lineage: Eukaryota > Metazoa > Chordata > Aves > Accipitriformes > Sagittariidae > Sagittarius > Sagittarius serpentarius. The sequence continues at coordinate 25,585,317 of JAVKLA010000026.1, forward strand.
TGCCGTCATGTGCATCTTGTAAGTGGGGAGGGGGGATATTCGGCTCTGGGATGTCCATAGCAGGGTGGGTGGGGGTGGCTGAGCAGGGCTCTGCGGCTGGTTGTCAAAGAGTTTTTTTCTCCCCGCAGGTACCTGGATAACCAGGTTTTCGTGTCATTGGCCAATGGGGAGCTCGTTGTGTACCAGCGGGAGGCAGGTGAGGCTGGATCTGGGACATCAGAAGGCACTGGTGGGGTTAAATGCAGCCCCAAAGTGGCGGCTCTTGGGTGGGTGGCTTGGGCTGCCCCCCAGGGAGGGGTGCTTGGGGTGCTGGTGGCTACCCTGCCTCCACAGGAAGGGAAGGGACATCCCTCGAGGGATGCTGGAGACCCCAAAATCGGAGCCAGGTGGAAGTGTGCGTCCTCCTCCTGGTCCCCACCTGCTGCTGGCATCCCTTGGGGACATCAGCTCGTGTCCCCTATAACGGGGGACCTGAAGATGGGTATCTCCAGCCACCACATCCCATCAGCTGGGTCAAGATGGGGTTTTTGGGGGATGCTTTAACTACCCACCGCACTCCCACCACCTTCACAGGCCGCTTCTGGGACCCCCAAAACTCCAAGTCCCTGTCCCTGGGCTCACCGGGGAGCCCCATCACCAAGATGGTGGCGGTGGCAGGGAAGCTCTGGTGCGGCTGCCAAAACCGCGTTATCGTCCTCAACACCACCACGTTGGCACAAGAGGTACCGTGGGCGATGGCAGGAGGTCGGGGGGACGATGATGGGCATCGTTGGTGGCATCGTTGGTGGCATCGCTGTGTCTCTGTCGCCCGCAGCACACGCTCCAGGTGGGACAGGACAGCGGGCGCAGCGTCACCTGCATGGTGAGCGCAGGGACCGGCGTGTGGGTCGCGCTGCAGAGCAGCGCCCAGGTCCGGCTTTACCACGCCACCAGCTACGAGCAGTTGGCCGAAGCGGATATCACCCCCCCGGTACACAAGATGCTCGCCGGTAGGTCCCACCGGTGGGCAGCTCTCTGGTGGGTGCCCATCGCTGTCTCCAGTGGGTACCCGTACCCATCGTCTGCCTTGAAAATGAGATGCCCTGCAGCATCCGGCGCTGGGAAATTTAATATCTCCTGTGTCCCCACCGGCTTTGGGGAAGGAAACCGGACTAGTCACACTCGTGGGGTTCATCCTCGGTGTTACGCAGCTGCGTAATCCCACGGGGAAAGAGGGCAGCCCCTGGGCAGGTGGATAATCCCGTGCAGAAACAGGGTATCCCTTGGGGGGCTGCGTAATCCCACGGGGAGATAGAGCAGCCCCTGGGCATCGGCGTAATCCCACAGGGTGACAGGGCACCCCCCCGCCGGGTGACTCCATAATCCCACGCAGGAATAAGGCACCCCTGGGCGTGCGTATGATCCCCTGCAGAAACAGGGCAGCCTCTAGGCATCAGTATAATCCCACAGGGTAAGAGGGAATCCCGTGGAGGGCTTCATAATCCCCCACAAAAATCGGGCAGTTTCTGGACATCTTCATAATCCCAGGCAGAAATCAGGCAGCCCCTGGGTGGCTGCGTAATCCCGCAATCGGGCAGCCCCATCTGACAGCACCCCGGGGTGCCTTATACCAGCCAGGGGGGTTGTGGGGTCCCTTCCCCATGTCCCACGTGCCACAGATAGCCCCCGGAATGGAGAGCGGTGGCATCGGCGGGGTTCACGACCCCGTGCCGGGCAGGGTGAGATGCTGATGGCTGGGATGCTCGACAGGCTCGGATGCCATTATCCGGCAGCACAAGGCAGCTTGCCTGCGGATCACGGCTCTCCTGGCGTGCAAGGACTTGCTGTGGATCGGGACCAGTGCCGGCGTGGTGCTGACCCTCGCCGTCTCGGCCAAGGCGGCCCCGGCGTTGGTGGGGCTCTCCCAGGGTCACACCGGCCACGTCCGCTTCCTCACCGCCATCGAGCTGCCCGATGGCTTCGACGTCCTCTTCCCATTGCCAAGGGAGACAGGTAGGTGGGATGATTGGGGGGGGGGGGGGCAATCCTGACCCACTCTGGGAGGAGCGGGTGGTTTTTACGGGGCCGGGAACGCCGTCCTGCTGGCAGATAACTGGGAATAGCCTTGAAATGCGGTCACCGGAGTCCCCGCTCCATCCTCACCTTGTTAAAATCCAGGGAGAGAAATTAGGGTGGGGGGAAATTGGGCACTAACCCCCCCCCCCAGGGCTTGGGGGATCGCTTGAGTGACCCCAGATTTCCCTAGGAGGCCCTAATTCCCATGGGGAAAAGCCAATGGAAAGCCATGTGCTTAGTCTCACCCAAACTGACCCCAAAGTTGGGGTGGGATGGGGAGGAGGTCATCTGGGAGGGGAGGAGGGGCTAATTGGGGTGGGAGGAGCTATTGGGGGTGGGAGGGGCTCTTTGGGGATGGGGGCGGGGTTTTGGGGGCCAAGCTGTGGCGCCTGGGAAAGCGGTGGTGATGCTGGGAGGATGCTGGTGGTGGGAGGGTGCTGCTGGGATGGTGCTGCTGGGGAAGAGGGGAGCCCCGGGGGTGATCTGACAGCACGCTGGGGGTCTGCACTTGGCAGGGGCTGAGAAGCCGAGCGAGGCAGAGAAGCGAGACCCGTCGCGCCCCCGCGCCCCCGCCCTCACCCTCTCCAAACCCAAGATGCTGGTGATCAGCGGGGGGGACGGCTACGAGGATTTCCGCCTGACCAGCAGCAGCGAGACGGTGGGCCGGGACGACAGCACCAACCACCTCCTCCTCTGGAGAGCCTGAACGGCCGTGGCCCCCCCGCCCCCGGGGCCATCCCGGCAAGGAAAGGGGGGGTGCTGGCCCCCCTCTATGCAGAGGGGGTTGGTCCTGACACACCCCCCCCCATCCCCTCCACCCCCCGCCCCAGCGCCTCTCATCTCCAACCCGGCTGCTCTCTGTGTGCTCGGGGTTGGGGGGGATGAGCCCCGGTCCCCCCACTGTGCCCCCGGCCACCAAACTGGACTGGGGGGGGGGGGCGGCCATGACACACACCGCTTTCGGGGCGTGGAGAAGATAGGGAGGGGGGTGCGTTCGCTTGGGAAGGCGCTAACGAAGGAGGAAGGTGTTAACGAGCATCCCTGGGGACCGGCCGGAGGATGCCGTACAGCCAGGAACCTGCCTTGCTCTCCGGTTTTGTGTGTGCCTGCTTTGGGGCAGGAGGGGGTCACGGCGCTGTCACCTCCCCCCCGCCCCCGGGGCCCC
>JAVKLA010000026.1:25597932-25611465 GCA_034782735.1 Sagittarius serpentarius
CAGGCCATAGCCAGGTTTGCATTTCCTGGGGAGTGGGATGGTCGGCGAGGCCTCTCACACCCCCCCCACCCCAGAGACGTGCACACATGCGCCCGTTCACACGCCGCCGCCCATCTACACACATGTATGCATGGACAAATTGCATAAATGCACATGCAAACCCACCTCTGTGTGCATACACGTGTGCGTATGCGCCTATGTACACGCACACGTGTATGCAGTCACACATGCATGCAAACACACCCGCACTTGCATATAGAGCTTTCTAAGGGTGCGCACACAGAGGGGTGTGCGCACATGCACCCGTTCACACACAGCTGCACATGCACTCACATATGCACGGGTGAGCATGTGCATAAATGCAGATGCAAACCCACCTCTGCGCGCATATGTGTGTACATGTATGTACACGCACACACGCGGCTGCATTCCTACACGCAGGCAAGCATGCACACGGAGCTCTGTAGGTGTGCGTGCACACGGAGCTCTGTAGGTGTGCGTACACACACACACACAGAGCTGCTGTGCACGTGACACCTGTTTGCACACGGCTGCACATACAAACATACGCATGGATGAACATGTGCAAACCCCCGTCTGCATGCATACACGTGTGCACAGGCACATACGTACATGCACGTGTGCAGTCACACACGCATGCGGACACCCCCACACTTGCACACGGAGCTCTGTAAGTGTGCACACGCACACACACACGCGCAGCACCCCACCCCACGTTCCCTCCCAGGCACCCCTCCATGGCCCCGTTTATGCCCACCCCCCACCCCGGAGCTGGGTGCAGCACCCACGGGTGCCCACCCCCCCAGGCGCTGCACCCCGCCGAGGCCGCTGACGACCTGCCAGCCCACGGGGACACGAGGTCACCCCGGCAGGCAGCTGCCTGCCCTGCCTTCACTTCTGCCTAGCTGAGCCCACCCAGCTCGTGACAGTGATGCTCAGTGTTACTGCAACAACACCCCCCCCCCCCCGCCCCCGCCCCAGCACCCTCAGGAGCTGTCCCCCGACACCATGTCCCCTGCAGCCTCCGTCACCCTGGGCTGTCCCCAACCATCTGGGGACACCTTGACCCTGCTGAGCCCGTGGCCAAATCCTGCAGGGCCTCAGCATCCTTATGGGGGGCCTGGACCAGCTCCTGTGGGTGGGGACACCTGGGGGCGTGGGGACAATGCGGGCAGCTGCCTTTTGCGGGAGGAGTCAGTCCCTCCAATGTGGCCTATCCATGGGCAGTGACAGCCACCGTGGACGTTGGCCCAGGGAGTGACACCGAGTGGCTCCTGCCACCTTGGGTGGTGCAAAGGGCCCAATCCAGCTTCACCCGGCGACGTGGTCCATCCCTTGTCCTCCACAGGTAGCACCTGGCCAGGGGGCTGCCTCAGGGGGACGGTGACACCCACAAAGACCCCATGGCGGGGACGGAGGACGTTGGGCACCGTGTGAGAGCCAGTCCCGCTTGGAGCCACGAAGTGCTGGGGAGGTGGCAGCTTGGCTTCTGCTCTTGCCACCAAGGTGTCCACCGGCAGCACGGCAAATCCAACATCTTGCCCAGCTGGTGAGCAGGATTTCCCCGTCCCCGCGGTCCGGTAGTGGCCACAGCATGATGGCCTGATGGAGAGCATCGCCAGGAGCTGTGACGCTGATGGTGGTGGCCATGGTGTGGTAGCCTGGTGGAGAGCATCTCTGGGAGCCGCAACACCAGAGCGCCGCTCCATTGGAGGCACCATGCAACGGAGGACGTCGCGCGGCCAGGATGCCATTTCATGGTCACCTTCTGGGTCTGTTGATCTGAAGCCTCTCCGGGAATATCATAAGCTTTTGATTTCCCTCCACCACCAGGTGCCAGCGCTTAACATCGCAAGCTAATGACAGTCTCTGGATGATGGGACAACTCCCACCTTACAAACAACCCAACCGGGGCATGGGTTGCTCTGGCCAAAGGTGGTCTCCTGCATCTACATCTCCTCTCTCCAAACTCTCCACCAGCCCAGGAGACCACGGTGGTGATGCTCTGCTCACCGTGAAGATCCACACTCCACTTTCCATGGGAGCTGTTCCTATAGGATCACATTGGTTTGGCCATGTTGGGGTCAGTGGGACAACCCACCCGAGCTTGGGTTGGAGACCATCAAGCTCCACCACCAACCTAGAAATGGGTTTATGGCTGGTCCCATTCACTTCTCCACCACATCACTGCGCCAAAAAACCAACCACCAAACCCTCTCGGGCTCTTTTATTTATTTTTTTTTTTTTGGAAACATTTTAATAGTTATCGAATGTTCTACATCTTACAGTAAATATCGTACAGTTACAAACTCTTGGCTGAAATCTGTCAGGGAGATCACAACCTGATCTTCAGAACCAAAACCAGAACAGAAAACAAATGGGGGGGGGGGGGGGGAACAACAGAAAAACAACAACCCAAATTTACACTTCAGATGGACAAACCGAGGCTGTGGGGCTTTCCAGGGCATCAGTTCAAGGCCATGTTCCCTACACACCTTTGAGACTTAGACTTGGAAGACATGGTTACTCTTGGTTTTAGATTTTTTTTTTCATGGTGGTTTGTTTTTTATTTATTTATTTATTTATTTATTTATTTATTTTTGCTTAAGAGGTCCAATAATGTTTAAAAATGAGCTGGCCTGGTGGTCAAAATGAATTAAAAAATTAATTACATAGAAAGAGGGGTAGGAGTGCGGCACGGGTTTGCTCCGTGCTATGGGAATGGGAGGGTTTGGGTGCAATCCTGCACCCCGCTGTCTCATTTTCCCTTCCTTGCTGTGCTTCCTGATGGCTGCCGACCCTACAAATCTCCCCCCACCCATCCTGAACCTGCTTCGCCCCGGGAAAAACCCAGCTCCCCCAGCTCCATTCCTTGCAGGAAGATGCAGCGATGCTGCAGGTGGTTGCGTCGCATCAGGACTTTTCCCTACAAACAGCAGAACTGAGCATTTCTAACTGGGAATTGCTACCGTTAAACCACGTATTTTGCTATTTCTGCTTTGCAAATATCCCTGTAACAGGTTATTTTACCCAATTACCAGTGAGGCTGTGAGTGCCACGGTGCGAAATGCTGGAAAAACGTCTTTTTCCAAGCTCTCCTCCCTCCCAAGCTCCTTAACAGGCTTTATTTTCCTTTTTTCCCTATGGGAATGCTAGCACATGGCAGAGAAAATATCATCTGGAGCCTGATCCGGCCGGCAGCCCAATGGGCTCAGGAGCCAGCCCGGCACTTGTAGCAAAGCAAAGGGAAGATGGGCAGAGGGTCACCGTGTTTCGGGGATGATTGACAGATGGAGGGCCTGAAAATATTGACAATTGGAAAAAAAAACCGCCAAACCAAAAAACCCTGGATTTATGGGTATCCAGCGGCTCTTATTGCTATTGTCGGCTGGTTGGGTTTTCCTATCGAAAATAAACTCCCAAATGTGTTTTTTTCTCCCTCGAAGAAAGCAAGACCCGATTTCACGCCCTCTGGCCGGGGACCACATCATCCCAAAGCCCCTGCGGGGATGTATCCGCCGCCGGGATGCAGGAGGGGAGGCAGGGGATGGCAAAGAGGTGGGGGGGGCTGTCTCTCCAGGAAGGACCACATTCAACAAGAGGCCGGCAGCTGGGGGAAAACCTGATACTCTGAAACATCCATCATTAAAACAAACCCCTTAAATAACACTTCACGGTAATTATATCTTGAAACTGCAGAAAAAGAAGCTGGACTGGGTAATTATTATTCATAAAATACAGGAACAAATCCTCACCCGGAGGGTGCAGCCGCTTGGAGGTGTGACGGGAACAGGCTCCAAGGGGCTCGCTCGTGTTGGGGGCCACCACCACTATTAATATGCCTTCCCCCTCCTCCCCCAGATCTTGCATTACAGCTCGTGTTTTAAAGCAACGAGAACGGCAGGGATGGGTTAATGGTCATAACAGCGGTTTGAGAGTTATTTTCCTTCTTCTTCAGCTGGAATTTTAATCTCTGAGATGCTTTGCCAGCTGGTTAAGGGTGGTTTAACCCCTCCTGCTCTTCCTCACTAATGCCTGGTATGATCCTTCACCATGGGAAACCCTTTTCCTTAACCAATGTCAGCAAAGCTTTGCTGGAGTGAAATATTTGAGAAGCTGGTGGCCCCCATCAGTGTTCACCCCCCCCACAAGGGAGTCCCCCACCAGGCTGCGTCCTCTCCAGGGCCTTCACTTAAGCCATGACTTGGGCAAGGAAAGGGCTTGGGATCATCCTTCCACCTATCCAAAAAACCATATCCCTCCAAAGTGAAGGGAACAGGGCTACAAGTCACTGCTGGCATGAGCTGGGGGCGGGCATCAAGCCCCACATCCCCGCGTGGTGGCAGGGAGCATCTCCCCACCACCACCGCCCCAAGAAGCCATCTTGGGAAGGAGCTACCCGAGCCTGGAGCCTTGTGGTGGCCCCAGAGCCATGTGGTGGCCCTGGAGCCATGCAGTGGGCCAAGCCTAAACCCAATACCGGTTGCCAAATGTGCTCACCAAAGCTTCTCGCCCAACAGACGGTGAATATTTCACCTCTTCGCACCCTGGTTTGAGTTAATGAGTATTTCTGCCTGGGCATAATGGGATGAAGATCATCAGAGCTGCTATTGATCCAAGCGAAGGAATTAAAACTAAACCGCCCCACGTCAGATCTCATTAGTGGTAACACTGAGCGATCCTCCAGGCTCAGCTCCTGGAGCTTTCTACCCCACCTTTAGTGTTTTCTTTCCTTTCAGGAGAAAGCCTAGCACCTCCTTCCTAGCCGTGGGCCAAAATTTTAGCAGTTGTTCCTAAAGCAGTTAAGGGTGAAGGGTGTCTAGGCCAGTGGTAGGACAGTGTCTGCTGGGAAAGGTCCTCCTCTGCAGAGCCCAGGCTGTGACAACGAAGATCGTTAGACCCTGCAGGTCGTAGAGCCGTTACGTTGGCTAGAACTTACTCTATCCTACATGTTCCAACGCTCATAGACAGCTCCTAATACATAACAAAGTCAACTCTGAGAGCCAAAAAGAGTATTTGACACGTCTTCAGTTCCTGTGATCTACTGGGGGCTTTTTTTGGCCCAGGTTTAACTGTAGCGTGCTACAAACAGTGGATGGATGATGTAATATCGTTATTTCCAAATGTTCCGTTGCTCTTTACGTGCTAACCCTTGGCTTCGCCAAGCCGAACGGGGCAACCTTCTAATTATTTACTTCTTTTTTTTTGTCTTTTCTTTTCCTTTTATACAAACCCAAAGTGCAACTCAAAGTACTACATGGGAGAAAACCACCTTCCCCACCCCACAGCACCGGTGTTCAGTCTTCACCCACTTTGTTCCCCTTGAGGTTTGAAGCTCAGCCAGAGCTTTGCTACATTTGCTTTAAAACCAGCAGAACCAATCAAATGACCCCCATACAGAAGCGTTGGTGCAGAGACCTGACAAACCACCGTGGACCAACCAGCAGTAGAAAGAGTTCTCTTGGGTCCCTAAGCTTGTTTCTCCCCATTTGAACCATGCTCATGGGAAGGAGCTCCACTAGCTCCTCCCAACGGCCGCAGAAGCCAAGCTGGGAGACGCCGCCGAGAGCAAGGAGGTCTCACTCAGGTGCCAACAACTGGTCACCTTGCTCAGACCCTCCAGCCTGACCTCTACACCACCATGTCCTGGTCAAGGTGACCCTCTAGTATTGGTCTCCGCTGCCCTCACCTCCATCTGGAGATGTGATCCAGGTGTGATCAAAGCAGAGCAACCAACAGAGACATCTGGGCACTGACTCAACACCATGCATGGGTTGGAAACCCATGCCAGGCAATGCCAGGGATTCCCATCCACATCTCCTAACCTGAACTCTTTATAGGCTCTGGATTTGGTCCGTTGTGACGTGAGAGTTGCAAACATGCTGCCAAGTGAATGTAACTCTTTTGGCACACTTGAGGGAAAGATCAAAACCCAACGATGTTTTTGTCTTAGGAAAAAAAAAAGAAGAAAAACCTTGTTTCTATGCTGGGCTTAGTGATAAGGATTTAAAAATAAACTGGCCGCAAGCACTGTCTGCAAATACAAACTCTCTTTCTGCTGCCCTTGAGAAAACTTACTGCTTTACTTGGACATCCCGAGGTGGGATGTCACCAGCTGCAGTTGGCTTCACATCCTTGCACCCTTGGGTAAGCCAAAACCCCCCGACATTACCCCTATGCCCACAGCCTCTGCGTGCCCGTTGTCTCCCAGCCTGGTCCACGTCAACTGTGGATCACCTTCCTTGCTCTCACCTTTTCTCAGGTGCCTTCCCGTGAGGAAGGCGACATGTTTATTGCTATTGCTTCCCCTTCCCCTCACTCGCCAAGCAGAGCAGCCAGACATCATCCCCCCTCTCCGGCCTTTCTCTATGGTGCCGGGATTTGTGCTTGGCTGAACATTTCTCCTGGAAGTCTCCAAGCCTAGCTGTAACCCAAAGAATGGGGGGACACCTCGTTTGCCACAGAGGTGTCGCAGTTTGGTCTCAGCTCTGCCAATGACACGGGTGCAAGGTGAAGCCACCTATTTTCCCCCTCGCCCTGCCTCAAAGACTCTTCTCCATCAACCAGCCACCCTCCTTCCCCACATCACCAGACTCTGGAGAAGCTCTTCAGACCAACCGCTGGACCTGGAGAAGCTCTTCAGACCAACTCTTGGACACCTCCTTGCTTCCTTCAACCGCCGCCCGGCACATCTCTGCCTGCAAATGGTAGCCATGCAAGGAAGGAGCTGCCTTCTCCCTCACGCAGCACCAGGACGTGGCTGATGGGGAGCACCTCGTTTTCCCAGGAGGTGCAAGATGCTACCAGGGCACGTGTCTCTCCGCTGCTCTCTTCCCATCACACAAGATCCGTTTGCCCAGTTGGAAAAAGCAGACCAAAGACCCGATGGTGACCAGTCCTCCTACTTCCTAAGACAAGTGTGTTACATCGCTAATTATATTTATATTCTCTTACTCCTACAAAAGAAGGGATGAGTTCAGAATTTCACTGCAGATAATGCATTTATAATCTATCACGACAGCTATCTGGAAGACACCAATTTTCTTGTAATATGTTATGGAAGATTAAATAATTTATATTATTCAACTAAAAATACCCAAACCAAATCGGAATAAGCCTGCCTACCAGCGCTGTGCTTTTCACATAGTACCCTGAACATCAACCACTCTTACTAGCCAAAGAAAATCTAGGCTTTCGTCAACAACAACGACAACAGAAAAATAACGAAAAGAACCCAAACAAACAAGAAGTGGGGGATCTTTGCACCACTTAGCTGGGCAATGCTGGAAAAGTGAATATTCTGAGCTTTCAAATGACAGGACCAAAGAGAGAACTTTACTATTGCTCAGTGTCAGTATGTGTGTTACACAATTTATGTGGGTTGGGGAGGAGGAAGGGGGAGAGGAAAAAAAAAATAGGCAGAAGATTAGAAAAAGCAGCTTTTACAAAAACCACTAAAGAATGCATAAAGTGACCCTTGCACTTTTTTTTTTTCTTTTGTTCTTGCAAACAGACGAGGTGCTGCAGTACAGCGGCCACAGCACCGATGTAAGACTTGTGTAGTTGCATACAATGTTTGACTCCGGATCTAGAAGAGAGCAAACATTAAAACCAAGGAGTTAGAAGCAAGCGGTGCAGGATCAGACAGGGCTGTTCTCCTCTCGTCTCCACCCCTGCACTGCGTGCAGCATGTACAGCTGATGCATATGGGATTTAACCATCCCTCGCGCCGCTCTGCGGGCTATTTCTTGGGCACGGAGCTGAGAAAGCAGCAGCTCACTGGTGGTATCCAATGCACAGGATTAAAAATATGCAGATGGGATGCTCTCTGCTAATTGCACGACAATTTGTCATGGGCAGGATCAGCCCAGTGTAATGTATGCAGCAAGGAGAGATTTCAGATAACCCCCTGGGCTGGATGAGATCTACGCTGCCTCCCCATGCAGAATCATGTGTTCCCATCAGCTGCGTTGCCCGTTAATTGGGCATGATGGACCAAGGGCTCCAGCAACACGCAGAGGGGGTTTAAACAAGCAGCTGGAATTTCTGGGATCCCTAGCAGGACACAAACCTGCAGCTGGTAGCAGGCAGCTGCCTGTAACCCCAGTGCTAATGAACAGGCAGGGTACAGGCAGCTGCCCGCAACCCCAGTGCTAATGAACAGGACAATCTCCCAGCGTGTTTTAGCAGGGGAAAAAAACATATTCAAGTGATACGAAAGATGGGGAGGACTCTTTATTGGGAAGCGTAGTGATAGGACAAGGATAACGGGTTTAAACTGAACGAGGGTAGATGTAGACTAGATATAAGGAAGAAATTCTTCCCTGTGAGGGCGGCGAGGCGCTGGCCCAGGCTGCCCAGAGAGGCTGTGGGTGCCCCATCCCTGGCAGTGTCCAAGGCCAGGCTGGACGGGGCTCTGAGCCACCTGGGCTAGTGGAAGGTGTCCCTGCCCATGGCGGGGGGGTTGGAACGAGGTGGTCTTTAAGGTCCCTTCCAAGCCAAACCGTTCTGTGAAAGAATGTGATACATCCAAAACCTTAAAAGCATGAAAATTTCCACCCTCACAGTGCCCGACTGCACTCAAAGCGGCTTGATGCCACTGAGGTCACTGGTAAAGCCTTGCACGCACCAAGCAGCAAGATGTAAGGTCAAGGTATGCCACGCTTTGCCAACACCCTCCGCAGCCCCGTGCCAGCAGGCTGTGCAGCCAGCCTGGCCGGGGAGCAGTGCTAAATGGCTCTTCTGGAGTCAAAGCATCACCCGGACAAAGAGATTCAGCAGCTTTGTAGGAAGGAGAGAAGCCATGGCAGCGCCCAGTGGCTAATTATCAACAAGGGCAGAGCAAGACCTGCAAAAGCAGCACTTACATGAATTGGCCAGTGGGTTTACCAGTGTGGAGGTACGTAGCTGTAGGTGGGGGTTCCTTGAGCCCTGTACGTTGGCACGGAAACTGGATGTGCTCCGATGGCGGTGTGTTGTGGGGTGGTCAACAAGGTTCCTGCAACGGCACGGAGAAACATTTAGCAAGGAGGAGAGCTCCACTGGGGGAGCGGTAGCCCAAGGGTACGGTGCTGCAGACTGCATCCGAGGGGCAGGCACAGCATCAGCTGCCTTTTTTTTCTTCGTCAGTTCTCCCAAATATTATTCTCCCTGTGAGACCTGAATCAAAGGCGTTTAACTCATGCGGTTGGTATCAGCCAGCACCATAAACGGAATAAACCCACCTGAAGCTCCAGCACATTTTCCACGCTACTTCTGGCCCTTAACTCATCTTTTTCCAATATTCCTTGTCCCTAAAGACCAACAGCAGAGCTAGGCCACTAACCTGCTGACGTCTTCCACTTGCTGAAGGCACAGGGCTAAATTGCAACAGCAGATCACTGCAGCGATCTGAAACATCTAAGGACCAAACTGGAAGGGATGAGGGTTGCAAAAGGAGATGAGAAAAAAAAAAGACCTCGCAGGGAAAATTAAGATGAGCTTTACCACTCATCCCCCAAGGGCAGTGGAGCTCTTTTGCTTCATTTAAACCCACAAAGCTGAGAGCCTTGGGATGCAGCAGAAGGAGCAATCTTCTCCCTGCCATGAAGCAAAGGGACTGCCTGGTGCAGCCTCTCTTCTTTTAGTCTGCAGCTGATACGCAGAGGGATTTTAGGTGAGAATCCGCACGGTGCCTTCAGCAAACATGGGGAGGGAGAATACAGCCCCAAACTACTCTGTTCTGGGAGTAACTGGGTGCTTGCAACAACTCAGTTTCTGGGTATCTCTCTACAAATGCTACTAATGAAATTTTAAGACATCCCACATGCATTAATTACATCTATCCGCTTCTCAGTATAAGCAACAGTAAATCCCTCAGAGTGGTTCTTGTCATACCTAGGCTGCAGTATCTCTGCTTGCACCAGGGACTGCATCCCCTAACAGAGTCCTATTTCACAGCTAATGCAGATGCAAAAGGATGAATGATGCATTTCTTGGCATAATTCAATATACAATCCTAAGAATTGTTAATGAGAGAGATACAGGCTTTGGAAAAAATAAAACCAGCCCATATCCTTGCTTAATGTGCTATCAATTAATTGCAGTTTGAAGCAATCCTGCACATAAAATGCAGAGGATTTGGGATATATAAACCAAGGTTAATGTTCACTTCGTCAAATGAAAGCAAGACTGTAAGTATCCTAAAAAAGGAACTTGAGGATAGAAATACAACAGCATTTGTAGATAGACAAACCTGGTTAATCCTCTACTTACGAAACAGAAAAAAGAATAATGTATTTAAGGATGCAAGAGTGCATCGCTCTAGAGTGAGCCAAACGAAAGGTCTCCTCTGCTAACCTAAAAACGGAATTAGATCAGTATCAGGAGCAAATTAATTTACTTTTGCCTGCAAAGGAGTAGTAAACAGCAAGCAAAACTAGCAGACGAAGCTGCAATTAGCTGCGTGCAAGGTGCTTCTGCAGCCACTTGCCAGATACACCCTGCAAGCACGTGGGATGCATGGCGAGTTTTTTGTCCAGGACTAGTCTCCTGCACAGGTTCCAGAGATGAAACTATGGCTCAGGACATGGAAAAATTTTCCTTCTTACCTGCTGACATTGCCATGGTGGTTCCAGCGACCATCCCCATGGCCACACCGTTGGTCCTGGGCGCAGCGACCGGGGCCGGATAGATGGCCGATGGGATGCTGTTGGGCTGAACCACGGTGGTGTGATGGATAACGTGAGGCTGTGCCGCGTACACTGGCTGGGTATAATAAGCTCCCTGTTTGAGAAGGGAAAAAAACTACCATCGTCTTTGTCACTCGACTGAAAGCACAAGCCAAAGCAGTGACTTGAAGCCCAGTATTTTATTTAGAGGCAATCACCAGCGCAGTCTGCAGTGCGTGTCAGCCCGGTAACACAGACTGTGCTGTCAGCATGGAGTTACATCAGCTGCGACTGTAGATCCTGCTGTGGAGTGACAAGTGATGCTCTCGGGGCCTGTCCTGCCGGTTGCAGCAGCACAGCCCCACACCTACCCCCTGCGCCAGATGGGACGTAGGAGGTTCCCAAACCCAGCCTGGGGCGGCTCCACTGTGACAGTCCTTCACTTTGAGACTTCAAGCACTCAGCTCCTCCAGATGTGTTGCAGAAGCAATATTAAGACAAGTAGGCGTCATGCATAGCTGCTGGTACAAAGAGCTGCCCATGGGACATCATTCAAGCGCTGCCAAAGGGCTGGTCCTTCCCATGAGCAAGCTCCTGTGCCTGGAAACCTGGATAAGCAAGGACAAAGCTGGACCTGTGGACATGCGAGATGGTCCGCGGGATCTCTGTTTGGTGGGATGTAATGGGGCCTGGACCCAAAAGACTTTGGCTGCTGGCGCAGAAAATGAACAAGAGATGGAAGAAGAGGAGAAGCCATGGCTCTCGGCTGATCCCAAGGTGCTTGCTTGGGTCCAGGAAGCACGTCGTCTTCTTCAGTTTCCGATGGGAGACAGAGGGGCTTCGAAATCCAGGCTGCTGAGACCCGTGGGGTTTTGAAACAAGGTGGGAAGGACAGGTGGGAATAAAAGAAAGGAGCCAACAGGAAAAGCTCCACATCCAAAATAATGAAGGGCCTGAAGTGCAAAGGAGAGAACTGCCATCCCTGGGACAGGCAGGGACACCAACGGTACGTGCAAACCAGGGACGGTTGGAAAGGTTAGAGGGTTTAAAACAACGAAGGGAGATTTTATCGTGCATTGGTGAAAGCTGCTAGAGAACCTCTGAAGGTATGGATTAAGGGCAGAAGGAGATGCAGGTGAACTATTAAATTACTTTCTTTCAGGAGCTACAAAGGCTGATAGAACAAATTGCAGATGCTGAAAGGCATTTCCTTAGAGAATGAGGACAGGCTAAGATAAATTAGGCCCATGAAGAAAAGGTGACTGAGAAATCAGCTGTGGAGAAGAAGCATCCCAGGTGGTGAGTGCTGCAATTGCAACATGCTGAAAGGATCTACCAAAGCATCTCCTTCTCGCCATCGTTCCCTTCAAGGCTGTCAAAACTCTTATTTGCCGGTCCCTGGGAAGCAGAGATGAGGAAACGGCATCTGCAAACCCTGCTCCATCTCAGGCTTGCTGGTGGGCACTGCTAGCAGATGCCAACCTCCTGCTGTGGCCGGGATCAGAGAGGAACGAGCAGGCAGGGATGGGTTTGGTCCCCAGCAGTTTATGCAACGCTCAGTTAATGGAAGGAGAAGTGACGGTGGACAAAATCAGCAAGAGGCGATGTGCTGGTCTCAGCAAGGCATGGAGAAACCATTCCATGAGGTTGTAGCTGCTGGAGAAGTTGGTAATTTGACATTAAAGAGGAGGGGGAAAGCTAGGGAAGCCATAGGGCCAGATTGCTCTGAGGACCTCATGATCCTCAGTGGGAAGGGGCATCAAGGTGATTTTCGGAGGACATCTGCGCTAAATTGCATCCCTGTGGAGGATCTTGGCCCCAGCACATAGCTGGAGGCGGTGGCAATGCAGGAGCAGAGAAGATGGTACTGGAAACCCATCCAGGTGCTCAGGCAGGAGCTCTTCTATGAGGACACGAATCTGGGTCATGCCTGAAGCAGCTTGTGCTGGTGAAGGTCACACAGGGGCTTTTCCATGGGAGGCGGTAGGAGGGCGATGCAAGTCGAGTGAGATGCCAATGGCCACTAGCAAGGGGACCTTGTGGTGACCCAGACTCATCTGTGGCCCTGGGGAAGAGCAGCACTGAAAGCTGGGGAGGGCAGGGAGAGGTGGGTGCAGGGACCACCCTGGAGCCAGCCGGCCCTGGCAGTCAGGCGTGTGATTGTGGGGGAAGGGACCTGATTCCCAACCACAGGGATGCCACTGTGTTGACTCTGCTGCACACCGACAACCACACAAGACCACGTCTCATCCAGAGGATCCAAAGAAGGAGGCAGGAGAGAGACCCCAGCATCCCGGAGACCCACCAAGCCCCCACCATGAACACCTCCATCACGCCAGGACATGGGTGCTCAGCCCTGACAGCCAAGGACAAAGCCTTGCAGGAACCTCGGGCTGTATTTACATGCCACTGAGTGAGGCGGTGAGCTGCTGCGGCAGCTGCTGAGGCACCTACCTGGGTGTACAGGTTCTGCTGTGGATAGGCACTTCTGATGGGGTACATAGCGGTTTGGTATGGATTCGGAGACGGCGAGTAGGGAGGAGGTGCGTTGTTACTCTGGGTCGGTGGGACCTTGTAGGGAGTCCCCGCAGTGTACCCTGGCAAAGACAAGAGTAGTTCAAGTTAGGCTGAGGCTTTACAGCTGCAATGCCGGTCCAGCTGGCACATGAGCAACCTGAGCCGCTGTTCATGATGCACCGGCTGCTCGCTGGGCATCACTCAGCGTGGAGAAGACGTACTGAGATGCACCAGCACCTACTGACGTCCCATGAAACCCCTCCACTCCACTCTGGTGAGACCCCACCTGGAGTACTGTGTCCAGCTCTGGAGTCCTCAGTTCAAGAAAGACATGGGCCTGCTGGAG
>JAVKLA010000026.1:25615508-25640292 GCA_034782735.1 Sagittarius serpentarius
CGGGCCCAGGGGAGGCCACGGAGACGATCCGAGGGCTGGAACAGCTCTGCTGTGGGGACGGGCTGAGGGAGTTGGGGTTGTCCAGCCTGGAGAAGAGAAGGCTCCGGGGACATCTTAGGGCGGCCTTCCAATATATAAAGGGGGCTTACAAGAAAGCTTGTAGATTGGACATAAGGAAGAAATTTCTTACGATGAGGGTGGTGAGACACTGGCACAGGTTGCCCAGAGAAGCTGTGGATGCCCCATCATTGGAAGTGTTCAAGGCCAGGTTGGACGGGGTTTTGAGCAACCGGATCTAGTGAAAGATGTCCCTGTCCATGGCAGGGGGGGTTGGACTAGACGACCTTTGAAGGTCCCTTCCAACCCAAACCGTTCTGTGATTCTATAAAAACAGACGTGTGTTTTTTCAGTAAAGTCAAGCTGTGTCGAAGGAGGCTGCACTCGGCACACTCCCACCCCTGGGAGCAGAAGGCAGATCCCCTGAGGAAGACGCAGGGCAGAACCTGGGGCTCACGCCACGGCGGACTGTGGGCAGGAGTAAGCAGCCGCAAGCAGCTCTGGGAGGTCCTACGGGGTTGCGTGACCCAGTTGAGTCTGACTGGTTCTGGGTGTCTGGTTCTGCTTCTGCCACCGTCCTCCAGCTTGGCTCATCCTCCTCCAGCCTTTTTCCTGGCTTTACTGTCCATCCGCCTTCCCTGCAGCCAGAGGGCTGGAGGAACAGCTTTGCTTTGGAGTGGCGAGCATGGGGACATCACAGGGCATGATGCCATGGGGTGGATGCTGGCACAGGCGGCTGCCGGGCAGGCTTGCATAGCCTCTGCCAAAGTCCTCCCTGGCACATTGTCACTGCCACCACTATCCTCACCAGCCAGACAAAAGCAAACAGGAGGCTCCGGGGCAGAAATCACCATAAAAATCTATAACCTTGCTCACTACTGTGTGCAAAGCTTCGTGCCTATGACCCCCCGATCTCAACTGGAGCATCTAAGCAACGAAACAGAATACCTCAAGCAAAACCCAGCTTTGAAAACCCAGCATTAAAGGACAAAAAGCCAAAAGGCAAAGGCATGTCCCCACACTGTAGGCAAGGCCAGGATGAAGGCAGCTCTTACCCAGCCTTTAAGTTCATGCACGTCTTGCCATGGTCTTTCACTGCAGGTTCACAGCCCAATGGAGGCCTCAGCACCTTTTCTGTCTTACTGGTGCAGATGTGGGGAGGTACTGAGCAGCTATTGCACATTTACTCATTTTTACCCCTGTTCAGCATGCGGCTCCAGTCCATATTGGTGGGCACTCTTCACGCCCTGCACAGGACTCATCTCCCAGGCTTCTCCTTGGCTCTTCTCCATCCAGCTATGACACCTTGCTGATGCTCATGAGGAAGCTCTCACCCTTCTTGTGCCACCTGGGGAAGGCTGTTCTCCCAAGAACAAAACCTGGGCTAGGTGAGATCGAGCCGAAGGACAGAACTAATTTGGGCTGCCCAACCCGAAATGCTTCTCATTTTTCAGAGCCTGCGTGTGAGATGGCATCTCCCAGCAGAGCTCTGGCGAAGCCAACTACAGCTAAAAGCCTGAAGCATCTCTGCAAATCAAACCTCAAGGCTTTATCTATTAAATTTAATTTCCAAATTAAATATGCCCAAGCCAGTTCTCTGGAAACAAGGCCAGCCTGCATGGGTCTGGCTGGTGACTGTATTATTTGTCTCCTTTATCACCCACACGGGATGGCCACAGCCAAATTTTGCCCCCAGACCCTTTCCTACCCAGGTACCTGCTCTTGCCCTCTCTGATTTTGAGGGAGGAATCTCACTTGCAGCAGCCGGGAGGTGCAATGGGGAGGAGAAATCACATCAAGGCATGGGCTGAACTCCATGGGAATTTCGCTGAATAATATCTAGGTTTCTATTAATCAGAAGCTAAGATTTTTCCAAACACTTAGAACTCGGTCAAATTTGGTCTGGCATGAAATTAGGTGCGATACAAAGCCCATGCACCGTGTCAGGCATACTGCCTCTACCCCAGAATGGTAGGGACGTCCCTCTTCAAAGAGAAAGTCTCCTAAAGACTTTTAATAGGTTTATTTTTAATAATTCTTTTCATCAAAAAAGGAAACTATTTCTTCCTCTCATCTCATTCTGTAAATGATTTAATTTAGCACAAAAAAGGGAACGTGGAGCAGACAGACGGTGAGGAACACTTCAACCCACATGTTGCACGGGTGCAGGGGTCCCAGCCTTGCAAACAAGGCATGCCAAGAGTCACTTTAAGATACCTTATATTTTTTTCTCTAAATACAACTGGGAGTTTCTCCAGGTCTCAGGGGTGTTTGGAAGGTTAATTTTGCATTTTGAACCTAGGAGCGGTCCCGCCTCACGCTTGCAGCACGCCCCATGCAAGCGATGCCCCAGCTTTAGCAGGCAGCATGAGGGCAAGAGCAGGCAAGAGCAGTTGGGCAGGGGCCAGAAGACACTTCACATGCTGGGGGAAGCTCCGGGGGCCTTATCAGGGGGCTTATCACCCCTCCTGGAGACACTATTTGGCCTCTTAGGGTATGAGATTACAAGGCTCAACCTGGAAAAGCCTGTTTGACTGCCATCCATAAGCAGCATCTCCTCCCCCACCTCTGCTCAGCCAGTCTGAGTTAAAAGGTGGGAATTTCATCCAGCTTCCTTGAAAATCATACTTTATTTTGGAATTGTCTCTTTCACTTTTAAGGGAATAAGAAATAATCTCCTTTTGGTTTTTCTACGCATACTGTTCTGCTCAGCCACAGAGCATCACCACTACAGATGTACATGTGCAAACAACCTCGGGTTGCTCCTGGGGACCAAAAGCTCAGCTAAAAGAGAGGCCTTCACCCTTCTCCACTTGACTTCCTCCTCCGAAGGAGCGCTAGGAGGGTCGGTGCTCTCCTTTTCATGCTCCTTCATGGTTTTAACACATACGAATGGAAAGGAGCAGGGATGCTACCTCATTTTCAGAAGACAAAAACCCAAGAGCTCTGCAAAATTTCATCCCAGAAGCGAATTGCTGCAGCAACACAACGTGCCCACTGGGCAGCTCTGGCAGCAGCAGGTGACAGATCTGCTCCATGGTGCCAGCAAGCACCCCCAGGACCTGCAGCACCCTCACCTGTGTCAGGGCTCAGCACTCAGGGAAGGACACAGGGACATGAATGATCCCATCCGTTTGCTGATCCCAAATAACCCCATCACCAAATAACCCACAGGAGGGGAGGCAAATGGGCACAAAACAACCAAGTAAAACCCCAGAAGAAAAGGTTTATTTACTGAATGCTGCAGAAGAAGCCTGATAAGTTCTGTTCTCGGTCCCGGTGTCCACCGGGAGGTGGAAGGTGCCCTCCGTGGCACAGGAGGAAGAGGTCTGTGGCCAGGCTTGCTTCATCAGAAGTGTAGCTTGAATGGAGACAGAGAAGACGTGTCACACAGAGCAATGAAGATACAACTTTCCGCATTTATGTCACATTTGAACCACTTTCCTGCGTTCTTCCTTTCCCTCCCTCCTTTTAAGGACAACTACCCATAGGAATTCCACACCGTGGTTCCTCTGGCCCCACCTGCTCCCCATGGAGGGATGGTTTGCACAGTGCATTGCAGCAAACCAGTTACTAACCCCCAAACAACTGGTTTCCTGAGCTAAGTGACCTGCATGAAGATGTGCACCTGGGGAACGTGGCCAGCATCCCTCCCCAGATACCACTGGTCATCTTTGTGCATAGGGACCAGTAACAGCTGTCCTTGGCCTTGTGTTTCCCAGCTGGAAAACAGGCTGAGCCTGGTATGCAAGGCATTTTATTCACACTAAAACCCTTTGAGATGCTTGCATGGCAGGTACCACCAGTGGACAAGGTACTGGTTGCTGTGATCATCCCATCACAGCATTGGGTGGTCCTTAGAAACTCTGGAAAGGACAGTCAGCAGAAGCAGTGGCTTTGGGCAGGCCGCCCTGTATCCCAGTGTGCACAAAAGTATTTAGGAAGCCAAGATAATCCAGGAGAATCTCAAGAGCCAAATCTTATGGGATTTGAGAAGGGACCAACAGAATTCAGTCATTTTGCGGGTCTTAAATTTTCTGAAAGAGGAAAAGGTCTTATACTAACTGCCATAAAGCACCTCTGTATGATGAACCAGCAGTGGCTATACCTTTATCCTATATCCAAACACATTGCCAACGCTCATCTAAGGACTGCCATTACACCGAAGGCTTTCTGGAGTACATCTACGGAGAAGGCAGATCACCAACGCAAGCCTACAACGAGGCTCCTTCCCAAAGTGGGTGCCTCCAGGAAAGGCTTAACAGGTCTTTTTCTGGTTTTCTTGGGTTTTTTTCCCCTGAAACTATGAATCTGTCCTAACTTTTTGTTCCAGACTCCACCATCCTTGGTTTAAGTCCCACCACCTCCCAACAGAGTGCATGTATCTTTTGAAAGCCTCAGCCAGTTATGACAGCTTGCTGCTCACCAGCTTAACGAGCGGCTCTATTATAAAAGAAATAAAAGAAATAAGCTCCAGGTTTTCTATGTACCGCAGTATGTACTTCACACACCCAGCTACTAAGGAAAGAAAACCAAGCGAGAGCTGATCGATCCTCAGCAAGCCACTTAGTGATTAGACCTCGCTGTGAAGTTGTGGAGGATAAAGGAGGTAAAATGATGCAGCTGCTGGAATCAAAGAAAATCACCGATTTATGGCTTCTTTAAAGGTATGTTTTGTGAATGCAGAAGGTAGACTGTTGACACGCGCTCTCTCTCTCTCTCCACCAAATTCTGAATTTCCCAAGATCTCTGGAAGGTTGGAGGCCAGGGTATGTCCCCATTGTCCCCTTCTCCCTGCGCGGGTGGTATGAGGGACAGGTAGGATGTCCCCAGAGACGTGGTAAAGGCATTTTGGGTCAGATTCTGCCAACTCAAGAGACTTTTGGAGGAAAAAAGAAAAAAAGAACCTTTGGGCAAGAGAGGAACAACAGAGCTGTGATTTTGTAGGCAGGGAACAGTCTCCGATAGCAGAACCAGCCAAGCTCAGACAAAGCCATCTGGGGCAAAGAGTTGCTCTTTGGGAGGGACACCATGGCCCACAGGAGGAGGTGATGGGTTCCTTATACTCCCATCAGCCCCAAAGGCATCACGCATGAAGACATTTTTAAAGCTGCACTTCATAACTCCTTCTCCCAAGCAAGTTCCTGCCCCCGAGGGGCTCGGCGCTAAGCCCCACAGAAGGGACTTCATGACTTGGTCAGGACTTGTAAACCTTTCTGCAAAGGCAAGAGCAATGATGTTTCAAATCCCTCCAACACCTCCACGACTGCTCAGGCTCTTAATTAACCATCTCTGAAGACTGAACTGTCAATCTGGAGTGCCACAGGGCTGGAAGGTGGGGACGAGTGATTGAGGAGGTCAAGGAGGAATCAGCACTGGTGCCACAGCCCACACCAGCCGCAATGCAGGTCCTAATGGTGGGACACCACTGCCCAGAGAGAGCGGAGAAGCACTGCTGCAGGTCTGTTGGTCCACCAAAAACTCATGAGACCACGCTCCTGGTGTGGGACAGAAATACAGGAGCACAGAGAACACCCGGCAGTGACGCTTTACTGGACAGCATGGCAATCATCGACTGCGTGGAGATGTTTGTGGGTACAAGATCTGGCTGGATGGTGCTCTGCTGCTGGAGACATGGAAATGTGCTCCTCCCTCCTCACCTTCTTCCAGAGAAAACCAGGAGGTTTGTGGGAAGTGAGAGATTCAGAGTGAAATTTCTCCTCCACTTAAGCACTGATCACATTCTGCTCCGAGCCTGTGCCCCCTCCCAAAGGTTTGTGAGTTATTAAGGATTTCCAAACTGCCTTGCTTTATTTTCCATGGTACACTGCACTCCAGAACATCACACTGGAGAGCTAACTAACTCCCAGCGCTGAGACAGAAACACTCTTTCACTTACGCTTTTATTCAAAATCAGATTAATTTTTGCCTCTGCATTTCACAAAGGTTTTAATCTCCAAGACTGATGAGACAATTTATTTAGATGTTATATGAATCCTTCCTCTGCGGTTTCTCCTCTCCACATTAGACCTACGAAAAAATCAAGGTAACCTGGGTCGGAGATGGCTGGGAGCTTGCCATAGCTATGCATGTTCTGTACATTAAATCATGGATCCTCAGAGAATCCATCACTTAAAACTACACAAAAGGTGAACCAAGGAGGCTTCTAGAAAGATTAATATCGCCTGGTCCTTTGCAAGCGCTACAATTCACAGAGGTTACAATCCAGCCATGACTATCTAATATCATTTAAGGTTTATCTCCTACCAGTGTCTCCTGGAGAGACAAAGAGCTTTTATTTGTTATCCGTTGGACCCCTGGCAAATCTAATGGTGGGAATTGGGCAAGCAATGTGAACTCAGCATGGGTCCCCGCAGCGCTGGGACTGGTCTGTCTCCCTGCGAGGACCTCTAGCCAACATGGCAATGTTCAAGACATATTTTAAGTGGAAAAGAGAAAAATATGAACCAGACGTGCCTGAAGAAAATTCCATGAATTAACTGGAGTACAGAATCGCAATGAAAGGACGAAACAGATGATACAGTATATACGGTATATATATTTCTCGCTTCCCTCTGCCAACCTTATTTGTGATGGATATGTCCTGGAGCCTCGTACAAAGTTTGCAATAAGCTTAATTCCCCAGGCTGTCCCATTACTATGAGCCTGAGTGCCCCAAAACAGTGGGAGCATTTGTTCTTAGAAAGCCTTGCAAGGCTCTGCAGGATGTTCACCCCGCCAGACTCCAAGATACCCACCTTAGGGGATCCACTGATGTCCCTAAATAGTCGGTGGATGCCTACAGAGGATGGTTTAGAGCACTTACGTGGGGAAAGACGATGCCTATGCTTTCCCTCTGCAGAGCAATGTTTCCTCTGGGGAGGACCCAGAAGCAGGAATGGGGGATTGGAGCCTCTGTCCTGTCCCACAACTTCCCCACAGAGACCCCTAATTTCCGAGGCTGATTTTAGAAATATCTGTTCTGCTCTGTAAGGGCACTGAAGTAATGGATGCAAAGCATTATTCTCCCCTGCATTATTAATAAATGCAGTTAAAGCATAAGCCAGCCTCCATGCAAAAAGTGTGTGCCCTACTTTCAGGAAAATAAAAAGGCATGCTTTAATGAAGGAAGTTAAAACAAAACAACCATCTCAGGAAGACAGAATGCCTGGGAGGGAACATGCACCAGGCCTAATGAAGACATACATTATTATTTTTTTTTAAATTGGCGTGCCTCGTGTCTCTGCAGTAGAGTGATTTTAGGTGCTCATTTTTACATACCTGAAAGGAATTTTTTTTTTAAGAACACTGTCCTCAATAACCAGGCTTATTGCAAGGATCAGAGTTTGCAATGCTGGTGTTTTGTAGTCATCTTGTAGCCTGCCTTGTGTCTCTCCCTCTAACAAATATGGAAAAACGCAACAGGAAAATCACACAAGGCAGAAACTTGTGTTGTTTCAATGAATAGGGATGGAAAGAAATTAATTCCCTTGCTTGACGTAGGGCTCCTTTGGCTGAGCTTTGCAAGCAATGCAGTGGCTGGCTGTTACCTATGCCTTGGGAAGGGTTGCTTTGAAATACACTGGGGAAGATTTTGTCATCCCTGTGGTGCTCAAACATTAGCAAATATTCACCAGATACCTAACACTGAGAGAGGGAGGAATCAAGACTGGTTCCAGTTACCATTTTTCTTTCCTCACTTCTGCTGGACCTGCATGGACCAAGGGGACTCTAGAATTCTCCAAGCTCCTCCCCATGTCTCCTTATGCTTCTCAGATTGAGGCAATTACAAAGTTTGGGGTGCTAAATCATTTAGTTTTCCATGTGGATCCCAGAGTCTTGGGAACCATGAAGTCAAGAGAAGAGCACAAGCATCGCTGACTTCCAGCGTGGCATCAGGGACTGTTTGGTGGTTCATCTCCTGCTAAGATTTTGCATGGAAGCCAAGCAAAACTCATGACATTTGGGGCAGGAGATACATAATCAGAGAGAACCCGTCTGAGGAATGCCTTTAGGGTGAACAGGAGAGGGTGATCAAGCTCGTACAGAACAGTTTGTTTCAAGAATGACAGCTCGCTTCCAGTTACACCCCACAAATTCAGAAGTCACAAGCAAAGGATGCTCTTCCCACCCTTTTCAACCTCTATTCCAAGTAGTATTAAGGGTCACATTTGCCTGGTTAACCTACATACAGAGAATCAGATATCCAAACAGATGAAACTTTGGTTTGTGATTGCTTTTTTAATGAACCTGAAGGATTTCTGCCAGCAGGTACCACCCCCCTCCCAGCCCGGGAGGTTTGAAACAAGAACCTCGGCAGTGGATGGGATGCTTTTGAGAGCAGCAATTCTGCTGGGAACGTACAGCAGCTCTTTCTGCAGCGAGGCAGCTAACGGCTCAACATCTCAAATTCCTTGAAAATACATTTAGAATCTGCTGCTTCAGAATCAAAGCTTTTAAAAATAAAGCTGGTCCCCTCTGATTCCCAGTGTGTTTGATGGACGGCATGAACCCCAGCAGCATGTTCTTCTCCGCGGCGGGTTTATTTCCAGCCTCCTGTATGACAGCAGCTGATTCAATTGAGTAAACGCTCTCCATACCGATACAGACCACTGGTTTTTAACTCAGCCACTGAACCACAGTGTTACTTTAACTCAATCCCATTTAACACAGTTGAGGACGCTGCCCACTCTGTCACATGTACCCACTGCCAGAATATTTTATGGAGCTTATTTTGCATTATTTGTCTCTCAAAAATTCTTAATTTTTTTCCTTTAATTCTTTTTTCCATAGAGAAATGACCACTGACAGTGGGTGCAATGCTGGAAGGTCCCGAGCGGCAGAGCCCGCGCCTGCTTCCCGGAGTTGTGAATGTGGTGTCTTGCCTGCGGCAGGATCAGGATCTTAAAAAACATAATTCAATAAAAACTGGCAGGAAGTTGCAAGTAGCTTGAAAAAGCCTCTAAATTTAAGAAGGGTCCAAGCCAGGATTGCCTCTGTACCCTTTGCTCTGCCTCTAAAGATAATGTTGACAGATGCTGTCTTCAATCACAGCATCACACGGGCTTTTTTTCTCCACTAACTGGCGCTTGTGCATCCCTGGCTCCTGAGTCGCTGGTCTGAGCATAGCAGAGTCCACGAAAGCATCTTTCCCCCAGGCTGCACACGGACAAGCTGAGGGCTCTGAACCATGCCTCCTACGAGATAAATCTCCAAACAGTGGGGAAAAAAACCCTGCCGTGATATTAAATTGATTTCAAGAGCTGCATGATTGTTTATGGGGAGAATGGAGGTTTCTGCACAAGACGAGTTGGGTTGAGGAGCACCAATTTTAATCTTCACCATTTCCTCGCTAATTTAGTGCTTAGCTATGTTGCGTTACGCACTGGAAGATTTTTGCTCTCAATGCAAAATGACCCGTCAGCTTTCTGGACATCAGGAGATTTCTAATATGGAAATTATTAAAGGCATTTTTTAAGAATCGTAAACAGAGAAATGAAATGTAAATGTCGAGATGGCTGCGAAGGCTTTCTTGCTTGAGCATTAAGCTGCGTAACAAAAAGATCTGGCGAGGGGGGACAAAAATGATCAGAGGATTTTTTTTTTTAGAGAAAGCAAGTCAGTAAAGATTAGGATTGCACTTCAGAAGGGAGCATCAGAGGAATGAACAAAAGGCTGGCTGGCACAAAGAAGATTGACCAAGGCTTTCATTTCCCCTTTCACACCACGCAAATCTAAACCAACAGACAATTATCTGCAATGCTTTAAAAAAAATCAGTAATTCAAGCCTTAATTAATCTGCAGAACTGCTTGCTGCAAGGTATTGTAGCGATAAAATACAGCAAGAATCAAAGCACGGGGGAGGTTTAGCATCTTTTATGAAAGAGAGGACACCCACAGCCACCGCCCCCAGGACAAAGGCAGGGAAAAGTCAAAGTCTTCATGTTTTTGTGCTTATAAAAGCCGCTGACTAACAAGGTTTGGGGTGGATTATTCGATACCAAACAATCACAAGGAAACTTCTGAAGGTCGATCTGGCTGTTTTCAGGGAGGAGAGACCAGGGCGAATGGACAACCCGGCCCTCACTGAGCGTGAGGGCTCCTTTCTGCTGGGTGGAGGACACAGGCTGTAGAAAGCGCTGCAGGAACAATGGGGATCAAGATGGGGTGCCCAAGGGCTCGCTGCTGCCCACCTGTGTGAACCCCAATTTCCAGGGTTATCCCTGTGTTCCTTGTTCCTGCCTGGTCTTCTTGACTGTTTCTTCACTGTCTGGGTTGGGACATCCACTTCTTTCTTGTCTTTGTTGTGCGTGCAAGCAACTTCTTTGCTCGAGAGAAGGAGGCTTGTCCTCCAGCCCACTCCAGGACTTACGCTTTTACACACCAGACATCCCATTTCTCAATCTATTCCTACTATCCTAACCAGTGCCAAGAAAGCAATCCCATAAACCACCATCTTAGAGGTCTCCTCTGAGGGTATCTTGACTATGTATCAGAGTTACTTCAGAGAGCATCTACAAACCCCCCTTGGGTTCCTGTTGCTCATGAGCATGAAGAACATCCCAGGCAGGATTCATTCTGTCCTGGTAGGAGAGACAGGCACCCATGGGGAGTCTGTCCCCAAAGATCGGCTAAATGTTTCTCTGGGGAGGTCTCTCTTTGTCTCCACTGAATACAGAGGGACTTGGGCTAAAAGGATTGGAGACCTAAGGTCTATACAGCTAAAGGGAACCAAATCTTCCCTAAATGTGGCAATTGCTGCAGCTGTTTAAAATACTTGAAAATTTCCTAGTCTTTTTCTCTTTCTTTTTAATTTGGAAAATTAAACTGGGCTGAAATAAAAACTTTCCAGGGGAACGTGTGGATTTCATCAAGGTTTTGCAAAGAAAAGTATTTTGTTTGGATAGCGGCACAGCATTTCTGGGGGTTGTTTCAATTTGTTTTCTAATAGGAACTCCAGCTCCCAAGTATGGTGTTTGAGATGTACAAGAAGAAACACAGACCTCCCAAAAAATTCCTCGTCCTGCAGTGATTTGGTGCTCCCTCTCACTTGGGTGTCCCCTTGGCCATCTCCCCACTCCGTGGTGGAGCTCTTGCCTGCGCAAAGCACAGGCAGTGGCTGGGGATGAGAGACATTTTATAATGTCCACACCAATACGCAGGAACGCTGCTGTATTTACATCCCTGGCTGAGCAGGGAGGACGTTGCCAGCCTCTGGCAGGACAAGCCACTAATAAATTTGTGGGGTGTTTTTTATGCTGTAGAGCTCTTTTCACTTTACTCTTTCAGTGTTATATCCTTCAGGGGAGTTTGAGGGTGGCCAGCACACATCTAGGGGAACAAAACTTGTTTCGTATTACATATTAAGATTTTTAGTGGGAAGAAATGCAGCTAAAGACCCTACCAAAAGCACATAAAACCAAACAAAACAGAACAGTTCCCTTACAGAGTCATCCGCAGCAAACGGCTTTATTTAATAACCTTGCAAAATAACACTGAATTTAAACGGTGATGTTGAGAAGACAGGACCAAAAGTTTTTGGCAATGGAACGCTCATTCCTGCTTCATCAGCCTTGGAAAGCTCCCGAGCCTGGGGATCCACTGATTTTATGACAACTGGGAGACTGAAAACTTGGCAATTCAGAGGAAAAAGGATTTAGCAAGACTGCCACAAAGTCCAGCTTTGTGTTCATTACGCAAGCATCTATTTCACTCCGATGACTACTGAACGCTTAGCTGAAAAGACGGCTTTATTCAGAAGTTTTAAAATCCCGCAGCTCTTTTGAGGCGAAGCACTCAGAATAAACATCTCAGCCAACCGAAAAGCCATGAAGTCAAAATGAAGGGCAAGATATTCTTTTTCATCTCCAATGTGTGCTTGGAAATGGGTGAGCAAGAGATTTTTTCAGGCCTTTTTCATAAAAAACATGAAAAAAGGCACAGTCCTGATTTCAGAAGTGCTTTTCCAATCACAGTTCAGACACTGTCAATTCTTGCATTTGACCTATGTGAGCATACCCATTAAAGAAAACGCTCTGATAATGGTTTGGGTTGGAAGGGACCTTAAAGACCATCTAGTTCCAACCCCCCTGCCATGGGCAGGGACACCTTCCACTAGCCCAGGTTGCTCAAAGCCCCGTCCAACCTGGCCTTGGACACTGCCAGGGATGGGGCATCCACAGCCTCTCTGGGCAGCCTGTGCCAGTGTCTCACCTCTCTCACAGGAAAGAACTTCCTAATATCTAATCTAAATCTACCCTCTTCCAGTTTAATGCCATTACCCCTTGTTTTGTCTTCCACTAGATCAGGATGCTCAAAGCCCCATGCAACCTGACCTTGAACACTTCCAATGATGGGGCATCCACAGCTTCTCTGGGCAGCAAGACCTCAAGATTGCTATTAAATAGAAGATTTCCTTTTCTTATACTACCTTTCACTTAAATCACTCTGGGTAAGAGTTACATTTTGAAACTGCTACTTAGCCCTTCGGTTTCTACCACCCTTTCTCATGCCAAGAGGTTTCCATCCCCCAGGTAACTTGTCTGAAAGCAGAGAACTTAACCGTGCTTTAAAAACTCAAGGTCCCTTGGTCCTTCCAAAGGGCCGGTTTCAGTAAAGTACTTACATTTAAGTTTCACTTCAGTTAAATTATTTCCTGAGTGGAGCCTAAGAGAAGTCTTCAGCTCCAAAATGAAAAAGACTTCTATAAGCTTTCCAAGTTTGGGCTTGAAAGCATAAAAAAGCAAGTGATTGATTTAGCAGAGCAACTCAGATACTCCTCATTAAGCACAAAACCTCATTAGTCTGTGCTGTGGTGAAGACAACTTCTTGTGGACAGGTGGGAATTACTCCATGACTCCCTCTTTGGAGCAACTTCTCTGACTTTAAAATAGTGGAAGGTCCCCTTCTTCTGGAATAAGAAGTGTCCTTGCTACAAGCTATTTGACAGCAGCTCCTGTGATTAATTTACGTTTTTTCCTAATCTGCATGAATCTTCTGCCATTGGCAGCCCTTGGCTACTAAGCATTTCCCCCGTCTCCCCACCTCATGTAGATGAATGAGGTGTTCAACCTCAAAGTGATGGACAGGGGATGACTAGGTTTGTATTCATGCCACCCACATGCTTCGATGGCTTTCTCCTCTCCAGCTCTCTCCAGCCAGGCAGGAAGGTCCTGGTCGTGTGTGTGTCCTCCTCCATCCAGACCTTTCTGTGCATCCACAGAGCAATATAACCAGAGCCATGGGCTGGGTACGTGTTTGGCCAAGCGACAACAGCGGAAACCAGACAGAAGGGAGGTGTGGAGAGATGGTGCTCAACAGCAGGGAAGGGAAGGAGCTTGGCAGTCTAGTCATTGGTTTTTGTCAAAAAAAAAAATCATGGCTAATGGAGGAATTCAAATGAGAAAGGGCTTTGTGGGTGATAAGGGGAAGCCTCCTTCCAGAGAGAAGAGCAGAAGGGACAAGGGAGACGCTTGCTTGGAAAGGTAAGAGGTGAAGAGGACAGACTTTGTTGGCTGAGCCAAAAGAGCAGTAAGGCTCTGGACACCAAGAATAAATGGAGTGGGCGTCGTTTCTGTAAATAAGGGCAAGTAGCCTGTGCTAGGTATGAGTAAGAGGGAAGCAAAGAGGAGGATGACATGGTTAAAGCAGTGGGCTGGGAAAATTATTTTTGTACCAGCTCTCTGGAAGGATGGAGAAGAATTTGCCAAGATTGGAGACAGCAGAGAGAGCAGAGCTCCAGGGTAGGGGCTGAGCTATGGAGGATGAACGTTTTACCCATCAGCCTGGCTGGTAGGATGCTTCAGAGGAACTGCAAAGGAGGATGCAAAAGAGCATGTGGCTGGTGTGAAAAATGAAGACCTCCCTGAAAAATGAAGACCTTGTGTCTCCAAGTAAGGTTTCCCAGAGACAGATGGGGATTAGTGGAGAAAGGAATAAAGGACAGAGCCTGACTGAGCTTTCATGGAAAGCTGGAAGAGACAGATGACAAATACATCCCAACGGACTTGCCGCAGCAGAGGTAGAAAACAACTGGCCAAACTGGGAAACCCACGGGAAAACAAGATTTTATGGAGAAGAGTGCAGCTGGTGGTGTCGAAGATAACCAGCACACCAAGGCTAAGGCCGAATTGTTCCCGAGTTTGGCCAGGAAGAGCTTGCTGCATCTTTGGAAGAGCTCTTTTAGGGCAGTGTGAAGGGCAGGAGCTGGACAGAAGACACTAGGACAGACCCAGAATCCATCAGTGCCACAGGAAAATGGGGGACAGTAAAGACACAGCATGGAAGATCCAGAGACCAAACAGGACACAGTTGCTGACATTTCTGCATGGAAGGAGGAGAGAAGGACAAGCAGGGGGAAGGGGAAGGCAATCTCGGGGAGACAGCATGTGGTATTCAGAAAATATTAAAAGCCATCCGTGTGCAGGTAGCACAGCAATGAGGACTGTAAAATTCCTAGGATTAGTATTAAGATAAAATTCATGGCTCAAAAGTACTTTGCAACACAGACAAATATTCCCAATGGAGGGCGTGAAGTTAATGGCAGAGTTAGGAAAAGAAAAGCTTAATACAGGCTCCTTCCCTGGGAAGTATTTGCTGACAAGCACATGGAAACTGCTGGGTTTTGTAAGCTGAGCAGCAAAAAGTAAATCCTCTTGCATGTTTCAACATGCCCGATCTCATCTCCATACACAGATTTTTACCTGGGGCATAGCCGGGGCTGCTGGTTGGATACATGTTTGGGTTGTAGGCTGGCGCAGCGGTGGGATAGCCCGTTGGATAACCTGCAATGAGAAAAGAAGAGAAATTAACGCTTTTGTCAACAGGGAGACAGAAGAGGGCAGCATCCCTGGAAAGCAATAAAGTGTGAGCAAAGAGGCTATCGGCACAGCTGAGAGGTAAAGCATAGATGTATTTTCAGTTGGCCAGGGTATAGGAAGGACTATGAATGTGCTCTACAGACTTACATGTGACATCATCAGTATTTCATCTTTATTCCTCTAGAAAACAAGGACAATAACCAGAATGCAGAATGCAGGAATGTTCAGTGTGCTCTGAAGAAAACTACCGAGAAAATACACACACTGAATGCAGAACTCAGCTACAAAAACACACCAGCACAGCTGTATTTGAAAGGTTTTCCTTGGCTGCTTGCAGCCATCGTAGCTTGATCATCGAACAGCAAAGCTCAGCACCCAGCCCGCGTCATAGGTGCTTAGCACTTCCATTAACCAGAGCTTCTTGCTAAAGGGAAGGTAGATACATTGCATGAAAACATGCCAGCCCTTATATTCATGCATGGCTGCACAACTGCCAACCCTGGGAGGGACCCAATTACCTGCCAGGCCACCTGGAAGGAACATGCATGGCAGCTTGTACCCTTTGAAGCCTCATGAGGTTTTAATGGGCACTTCAGAAAAGGTTGCAGAGCATCTTCAGTTTTCATCATCTTCACTCAGATCGGTCATAGGGAGTTCAGGGGAAATAATTTAAACAGTCAGCTATGTGGAGGCCTGGAAATCACCATACACTGCAGACCCAAGTCCCTATGTGCACCCCCACACAGTGCAGATGCCTTGCACCAAACTCTTGCTTCATTAAAAGTTCTTGTCCTCCATGAAGACCACAGATGACAACCTCCGCACCTCGGTTTGCTCCATTTTGCTTTTGTTTACTGCCCTATTTCCATTTCTTGGAAGTCTTCCTGACCGAAAACAGTAACACTCGAATAACTCCACCCCTTCTTACGTGCTTCTGCGTAACTCCCTCCGACAGACCGAATGGGCTATGTTAATCTTCCTTTGCTAGTGGAGAGCTTGGCTTTGCTGTGCTTCACTGCCATGGCTGCCGCCCCGGTTTATCTGTGCATCTCTGTGCATCTTGTTGGCCATCGTCCCAGAGTAGAGCCAACCCAACAGCAGACAAAATGACCCTTGGAGAGTCTTTCCACGCCAAGCTCCACTGACGCTGTCTGCTGGTTGCCAGCAAAGGCTGGAAAGAGGTAATTAGCAGTCGATTCACACCCCAAGTTTTTTTTTTTCTTTATTAAATAAAAGCAAGTGTGGGTCTTTCCTCCCCCTTTCTGAGCAACAATACAAACACATCGCAATCTCTCCCTTCCATGCCCCGAAGCTCACTGCTTTTTGACCACATGCAGATTTCTAAAACCTGGCACCCAGCACACAGCCGACTACTGCGGCAAAATTTTGAGGTTCATTTGAATAAATCTAATTCAACAATCATGACCACTGTACTGGAATAAATGACTGTATGTTCTACCCTCTCATTTTCATCAGTGATATATTTGGCTTCTAAATCAGGTTAATTAAAAATTGCTGTAGTTAATGTTGGTTAAGCAGCAGTTTAACAGACTTTTTTTTTTTTTTTCGGCTACATAAAACTATGTTGTCATCTTACTCAGGAATATATACAGCCTTTTAGCAATCAAGAAGCTCCTCGGAAAGTTATTTGCAGATCCAGTGATTGGAAGCAGAACATTAATGATGAAGATCTTAAATCAGAAATATGCTTGCCTACTCTGTGCTTCATTAGAAGATAACCATTTCTTTTCCAGTATACTCATCGCTCCAGGGTCCTCCCGTTGCCTGCTCGAGCTCGATGATCCTGCTTTGCCTCCTGACCAGTCTGGCTAGGGCTGTTAAACCAACTCCAGCTCACTTCTTGACCACACCAAGCGTATTTTCCCTATAATTCTCTCAACCATGTTTCTACATGGGGTTTTACCTCCTTGGCACACAGTTTAGTAGCCAATGGCTGTGCGCACTTGCCATGGTGTTGGGAAGTCCCTTGCTCATCAACTAGGGATGGGATCTAGGTGATAGCTTTCTGGGGTACCAAGAGGTTCCTCTGGTCTTTGCTGCTGGTTAATCACCCCAAGTAAGTCCTGAATCCCATGAACCGCTGCAGTAGTCCTAAATAATAGTCCTTAACTAATAGTTCTTAAGTCAACAACCATGACAAACATAGTCCTGTGTGGCTACATGCAGCAAATGTTTCATCTGTGCCCTCTGAGATATCACCAGCAGTCACACACTATCAAATTAAGCACAAAACCCCTTCTCTTTTACCCGGACCAGAATTTTCAGCATTAGGTTTATAGGTAAAAACCAAGCCTGAAATAAATCAGACCACTTCCAGATCACAGGAAAAGTGTGGCATTGGGTAAGCTTTTCCATCCAGCCAATTATTGAAAGACTTCACGGTTATTTCAGGCAGATGGAGACAACCGTATATTTAGGTCTTCTTTCTCTTTTTTGGGGTTTAACTTCCGCTTGGTAGGACTTCATCTTGCTTACTGTGGTATCTTTTGTTG
This sequence comes from Sagittarius serpentarius, assembly GCA_034782735.1. Lineage (NCBI taxonomy): Eukaryota > Metazoa > Chordata > Aves > Accipitriformes > Sagittariidae > Sagittarius > Sagittarius serpentarius. The sequence continues at coordinate 25,632,898 of JAVKLA010000026.1, forward strand.
TTCTGAAAGAAAGTTATGGCCATTTTCAGAATAATTTCTTTTCAGATAAGTACCGTTTCTATCAAGGAAGCTTTAATAGCTTCAGATGCGAAAAGATGCAGCCAGCCCTGCTCTACTCTATCTTCCACTCTGATTTCATAAACTTTGATAAGTGCTGACCTCCAGCAAGAAAACTTGTCCTTTCTATTTCAAGGGGAAACAGAGATGCGAAAGGTGCAGGGAAATTAATGTGGTTTGCTCCTTTTTTTCACATACTGATAGATAAGGAAGTAGTAGAATCTGGGGCAATTTGTGCCAGGAGAAACACGCTTGAAAATTCCCAGCACTCAAAGCCCACTGGGTTTAAAAATACATGAGACAGTTTTAAACCTTATTGGTTTTTGAGCCATTAGGATTTATGTTCGTTGGCTCTTCTTCATCCCCCAAATGACCACAAACAAGCTTCCTCAGGAAAGCAAAAGCTGCAATCCCCATGATAGTCCCCATGTCTTACATCCCCTAGGGTATAAGACAAAGCCCAGATCTAACGACCGGAGACGAGCTCAGGAGAGGTGGCAGCACCAAAGCATCTGGTGTGCTGCTCTGATTTTCCCCCTGGACACCCTAAGAGACCTCCAGTAAATCCCTGTTCCTCCTGCTGACCCTGCTCCCCTCCTGCCACGTCTGTCTTGCTTCTTCACTTTGAATCAAAAATAACAGCAAGTGGGCCAAACACACTTGTTTTCTGTTGAGTGCTGCTAATCTTCATGGGCTTCCTGCTGGAGACATGAAAATGTCAGGGACAGAAAGAAAATATCCGTTACTTTCTACTTGTACAGATCTGCACATGATGGGACCCTGTCTCTGCTGGGGCTTGGGGCCTTATTACAGCAATGATGCAGAAGGAAAGAAAATGAGATGAAAACATATTGAACAAAATTTATTAGAGTCCTCACAGAAGAAATCAAAAGTTGTTTTCTTGCTTTATTTTAATTTAATATCATCTCCACAATCAATAGGAGTAGGAAAGCCAGTGTTCATTTAATGTTCTCCCCAAGGAAAATATACAGCACTCCGGCTCTGAGAAGCACTAACTGAACTGCTTTAAAAATTACGACTCAATAACTGTCTGTGCAAAGTGAAGAGCACACGGGGCTGCATCAAGTAAGAATTTTAAAGCCATCTTTAATTTTTCATGGATTTCTAAATGTTTCTATACCATTATTTCCAGCTCTGCTCACCCTTTGGTGCAATGCTGCTTTTGATTAATGGCTTTTAGGCTACAAGTCCCAGCTACCCATCTCCTCTTTTTACACGCACACCTTTAGGAGATGCACTAGGAAAGGCATTCATGAAATAAATTAAAGAAGAGTGGCATACAGAGCCTTCAAACGCATTTAACCACCAGCTTTGTTTAGTCCAGGCTCCTTCGTGATTATACTCAGAACACCCGTAATAAAGCAGTTGGCTTATATTTCCAGCTATATATATTTTACTGCCTACATGCAAGACAGATGCGTGTGTAACCGTATACACAAGCTCACTGCAGACCTCTTCTGTATGAGACAAGAAAGATTGGATGGGGCATTGAAGACAGCTCTTTCCATCCTGGCAGCCTTCTGGGATAGCTTATTCCTGGTACTGAGGTACCGAGCTCCTACACAGACACTGTGGTTGTTCTGTACGTTAGTAGAGCAAAAAATACTGAATTACTGGGGAGAAATGAAAGGGCAGGAGAAAAAAACCAGAGATGTCAGCAGGCAAAGGGCTGCCCTCAGAGGAAAGACTAGCAGCAGGGTGGGGAGGATTAAAGAATCGAACAGGCAGAGACAGAGGGGAAGGATTTATTTGGGTTCATTCAAGGATTAGATTTGTTACTCTCTTTCATTTGCTTCCGCATTTGAAATTCAGGGCGCTCATACCCAGCCCCAGGGGCAAACCAGCTCCGGCTCATCCTTCCCACGAGCCACTGGAAAAAACCTTGCGACACTCTGTAGGTCGGCACCACCAGGCTCCAGAGGACCACGCACAAGGGACAAAGTGACATTAAAACCCCATGGCAAAGGCACCTGTGGCAAGTTTTAGATGTGAAGTCCCAGTTCAAAGATCTCCTCATTTGTCTGCTTCCTCTAAAGAAGACTTCAGCAAACACTGCCATCCTCACCGTAAATGAGCAGCCTGCATCCACAGAATCACAGAATGGTTTAGGTTGGAAGGGACCTTCAAAGATCATCTAGTCCAAGCCCACTGCCGTAGGCAGGGACATCTTCAACTAGATCAGGTTGCTCAAAGCTCCATCCAACCTGGCCTTCGACACTTCCAATGCTGAGGCACCCACAACTCCTCTGGGCAACTTGTGCCAGTGTCTCACCTCCCTCATCTTAAAACATTTCTTCTTTATGTTCAATCTAAACCTGCCCTCTTTCAGTTTAAAACCATTGCCCCTCATCCTGTCACTGCAGGCCTCAGTAAAAAGCCTCTCTCCATCTTTCTTAGAGCCCCCTTTATATATTGAAAGGCCGCTCTAAGGTCTCCCCGGAGCCTTCTCTCCTCCAGGCTGAACAGCCCCAACTCCCTCAGCCCGTCCCCACAGCAGAGCTGTTCCAGCCCTCGGATCGTCTTCGTGGCCTCCCCTGGGCCCGCTCCAGCAGGTCCGTGTCCCTCCTGTGCTGAGGACCCCGGGGCTGGACGCAGCACTGCAGGGCGGGGGGGTCTCACCAGAGCGGAGCAGAGGGGCACCATCCCCTCCCTCGACCTGCTGGCCACACCGCTGGTGATGCAGCCCAGGACACGGTCAGCTTTCTGGGCTGTGAGCGCATATCACTGGCTCATGTCCAGTTTTCATCTACAAGTATCCTGAAGACCTTCTCCTTTATCCTTTATCACCCAGTCTGTATTGATACAGGGGACTACCCCAAACCAGGTGCAGGACCTTATACTTGGCCTTGTTGAACTTCATGAGGTTCACATGGACACACTCCTCAAGCCTGTGCAGGTCCCTCTAGTTGGCATCCCGTCCCTCTAGCATATCGCTCCAATCCAGATTTGAAAAAACTGAGTGAATTTACAAAAAGACAAAACTGCAGATGCATTATTACAATACTTCAACAGTGAAGAACCTCCTTAGGTTAACCAGTATCTTAGCCAGGCTGTCAGCCTGCCTCCATAAGCTTTAGGTCTGATCCTGGAGCTTTGGAGACACCAACATGTGGTACCAAGCAGGGATTAGGCCATGTTTCCCCCAAAATGTCATTAATGTGTCTAACTGTGTCACCTACCATGCGTATTCCTTATACCCATCTAACACAGCCTTCTGAAGGCATGCTATAAACCTCGATATAACATATGATTCATGCCCTCTTGTCCTCCTGTTTCTGGATTTGTGTTCTCCTCTGTGTACAAACATCACAAAAGCCATGTCCAAGAGACAGTGGGGTGCTCAGGAACCGCTGTGGACTTCAGGGGACTTTCCCTGGGGCTCTGCCACTCACTTCTCCCCCCCAGCCCTGCTGAAATGGAGACACAACTTGGTTGTCCACACACTCAGGGCACACAGATGTTAAAAAATGAAGCAGACAGAGCACTTGAGAATATTTAGAAAAGGAATCAATACAGTGATCTGAACCTGTCATGCTGAACCGGTTTGATTATCACATACCAAAGCCCTTCTCAAAAGGTGCTCGCCGGTTTTGAGCAGACCAAACTCAACACATGCACCCAATGTTTGGCATCTGCCAGCAGCGTCTACCATAATCTGTCCACCTGCAATTTCACGCCACGCATGGGTGAGCTTCCAGCTTCAGATCACAAGCAAAATTGTCAGGAGCATCTAAATAAGATACCAGCCAATGCAGCACTGAAAATCCACAAATGCTAGGTCTCGGCAGGAGTTAGGTATTCTTGAAACTCTTGAAAAAGAATTTGCTTCTCTTCGGCTAGAGAGCCGAGGTGTTTTGTCCGATGTTTCAGCCTACCACCAGTGACTGGGTAAATGAATTGTCACTTACAACACTGATTTCCAAAATGTGCCATTTAATTTTTCAAGAATAGTTCCTGTTGGCTATTATCTGATTAAGACTTAAATTGCTACAAGCAGCCTAAATTAATTTACAAGGCAAAATATTCTCCTTAATTCTTTTTCCTAGCAAGTCTCGAGCAGTGATACACTTCTAATAGCAGCCATCTGACAGGGATTTTTACAGGGACAGGTAATGAAGTCCCGTATCTAAGTGCAGGACAAGGCACTATAAAACCAACCGCACTTTGACTCGTTGAACCACTGCCACCAAGGACTCCAGCTCACTGTTGCCCTTACACTTGCTGCACTATCTCAAGAGCTCCTTAACTACCAATATTCAATGGACTAAAAAGCTGGGCAGCCACACAAAACTGTCCATATTGTGTCATTCATTGCTCCAAGGAGGATAAATTCAAGGGACCGTTCTACTAATTCTTCCTTTTAAACCCCTAAAACACTGTATGCCAGTTTGTTTCTGCTGAGCGATAGTTATGAAGCTGCAACAGGTCAAGGAATGTTTTGTCTTTACGATCACCTCTTCAGGTCAGCCATATGAAGCCAAAGTATTTTTACCTGAAAAATACTTTCATGTTATATTTTAAGCCCATCCACCATTTCTCATTCTTTACTGCCTAGACCTCAGAAACTCTTCAAAAACAGTATTTATGAGTACCTTCTCAGGACAGAAACCTGAGAAACTTTATGTCTTCAACTTCACGCCACTGTAAATCCATCCCCTTTAGACTGATTGGGAATTTATTCTTGCAAAAAGTCACATTCTGTGACACAAACGTGCAAATTTGGTACTTGAGGAATTATCCCAGAGCTGAGAAACTGAAAAGCAGACACTGTGTAGGCTTCCTGGCATAGCTCCGCCAAAGCCTCCACCAGCCAGACTTGACAGCAACGCTCTTGAACGTTGATTGCCGGTAGCAATGACACCAGACAGAATGCGCCTAATTATGTGATGATTGGGGGCACAGAGAAAATGGCTGAGAAGGACATCTGGGAACTAATTCTGCATTGGAAACCAAGCCTCCAGAGACGAAGAGCTACAGCATTTCGGAAATGACTTGCAGCAGAAATCTAAACAAACCTTGCTCTCCCATGGCATGAGCCTTTCTCTGTCCGGAAGGCTGTGTTTTCAGCCCGTCTTGCTCCTTGCACAGCCGCAGAACTCAAGAGCTTGGGCCACGCATCTCCTCCTGCCTTTTGGGGAGCTGTCCCTCAGGGAATATCCCTTGGTGCATGGGAGGGAAGGAGGCGACCTCTGAATGGCTTCTTACACGGGGCATTTTATAGACCTTTCCTGTTCTATGGGAACTATAAAACATCACTTACTTAAATCAAGGATTAACTGCTCCAGATTTATCCCACCTAAATTAGTGTGTAGCTGCCTTGATACAACACAGTTGCCTACCTGGTACACAGCAGCTATTCCTGCCCCATGGCTTTAGATGTTCATGGCCAGCCTGTTCATCCCGTTGCATAGGCCATGACCCAATGCTATCAGGCTGCTCCTTTTATGGGTCCAGCTGCCTTGGTGCTCACGGGGCTGCACCAAGGTCAACAGAAAGCAATGCTTCCAAGACCAAACACCTGATTTACCAGCCAGGAGCGCTTTGTCAGAAATGACTTACAGACTAAGGGCTCTTAGGATGCTACAAGTATGATCAAATGATTGTACATTAGATTGTCAGTGTGTTTTAAGATGTTACCGTCCTTCAGCTGGAACTCGGGTCTAACTCAGTACTAAAACATCAAGACACATCTCATCCATTAGATTCTACTTACGCCCAGCTTAATTCAGCCTCATGCGCTTTAAAAGGCAAATCTGTACTACTGGAACTCCTTTTATAGCTCAAAATGTACATTCCCCAGTTCACAGTTTTCCAAATCAAATTTAAGCCTAGAAGCAGTCTCCAACTCAGGAGGACAGAGCTGAAACCCTCCTAAACTGATTTCTATTTTGTTTTACGCTTAACATTTTAAATTATATGAATCTAAGTGAATCCTGTTTTGCCAGCTTACAAATGCAACTACAACAGGAAGGATGACATAAGCTTTTCTTTCTTCCCTAATCACGCAGAACCATTTAACAGCTGAACCAAGTACAGCAACTGCACACATTTCCATGTCAAGCTCTACCCAAACCTCTCCCATGCGCTGGTCCTTGGGCATTACAAAGGACGAGCACTCAGATCTGATGCTGCAGGGAGCCCAGAGGCTGGGCCAGGTTTCGTTTTACACTAATCGTCCACGTTACCGCGAGTATCCCATCACTCACTCGCCGCCTTGCCATGAAGCTATTTCAGCCCACTCATGCTAAATGGATGTAAAAACAGAGGAAAAGCTGAAAGCAAGGGTGGAACCGTTCTGAAGAGCAAGTTAATGGATGGTGGAGAACCCAGCATTTCTGAAGTCTCTGAGGATAATAAATACATTAATTCCCATGAAAAAGTGCCACCCCCTTATTACTGTTTCAAGCCTCATCAGCCCAAGAGCAGAGCAGTCAAATGAACATGTATTCAGCAGACAGAGCAACTGTTTTAAAAAAAGATTTGCTCTAGCATTTGACAACCTGCTCGCTTTCCTGGAGACCTTTTACAGTTGGTTCTTTTTTCACCTGAAAGGTCATTTCCTTTATATAAGCAGCAACTTATTTCTTGCTTGTTACCCACGGCCATGCAAAACCAATCTTCATGTGGACTGTAAAGGCACCCACAGCATTGCTGGTACTATTGTTCTCCCTTTTTTAAACACCGATGTCCATACAGACCAGCAGGTGCTGACCACAAGTTGCTGACTCAGGCTGAGACTCTGCACTGGACACGTTATCGCAGAGCTGGAAAACCAAATCTCACACTCGCTGCTGTTAAGACTGTAAGCCGGCACTGCCATCTGATCCTATGAAAATTAAAGGACTTTAATTAAATGGGGTAGTCATTGTATCTGCTGTGCAAGGGTTGCCCTTGTGCATTCGTGCTGAGAGACCTCATGATGAACAGCAGACAGACAGCCAAGCCCCCGCAGCCCGCAGAGGAGCAGCAGTGGGGAGGGATCTGCGGGCTTATGCTGAAGGCAGCGGGGCTCTTGCTGGAGCGGGGTATGTCCTCCCCATCAATACAAAGTGCTTTGTGCCATCTCTCTTCCCAAGGCATTCACAGCAATCACAGAATGGTTTGGGTTGGAAGAGACCTTCAAAGATCATTGTCCTGGTTTCAGCTGAGAAAGGGTTAACTGTCTTCCTAGTAGCTGGTACAGCGCTGTATTTTGGGTTTAATGTGAGAAAAATGTTGGTAACACACGGATGTTTTCGGTTGTTGCTCAGTCCTGTTTAGACTCAGTCAAGGACTTTTCAGCTTCTCGTGCCCAGCCAGCAAGAAGGCTGGAGGGGC
>JAVKLA010000026.1:25640392-25673389 GCA_034782735.1 Sagittarius serpentarius
TGCAACCTCGCTGCCACGGGCAGGGACGCCTTCCACTAGATCAGGCTGCTCAAAGCCCAGTCCAACCTGACCTTCAACACTTCCAATGATGGGGCATCCACAACTTCTCTGGGCAACCTGCTCCAGTGTCTCACTATATTCACTATAAAAATTTTCCTCCCTATGTCCAATCTAAACCCACCCTCTTTCAGTTGAAAACCATTGCCCCTTGTCCTGTCACTACAGACCTTGGTAAAAACTCTCCATCTTTCTTACAAGCCCCATTTATATATTGAAAGGCTGCATTAAGGTCTCCCCGGAGCCTTCTCTTCTCCAGGCTGAAGAACCCCAACTCCCTCAGCCTTTCTCCACAGGAGAGGTGTTCCGGCTCTCTGACCATTTTCTTGGCCCTCCTCTGCACCTGCTCTAACAGGTCCTTGTCTTCCCCGCGCTGGGAACGTCATAGTACCCTAGGTGGGGTCTCTCAAGAGGGAAGTAAAGGGGACAACCACTTCCCTCAACCAGGATATGATTGGCTTTCTGGGCTGCAAGCACACATTGTCAGCTCATGTCCAATTTTTGCATGAAGCAAGGGAGTAACGGAGCCTCACTGCCTTGTGAGTCCCTCTGGCTTCACTCCAGCTCCACATTTCCAGGACTGTGAAGATGTTACATGGGGTAGGCAGGCTCCCCAGGAGGGGAGGCAGCTCTGGACCTGCAGAGTAGAAGATGAGGATCGAAGACTGCAGGTCCTCTAGTGTGAAACTTCTGAAACTCCTTCCCTCTCCTTCATCTCCCTCCCCAGGATCACAGCTTGACCCAAAGGGCGGTGAACTCCACTTGTGTGAAAGCACACACTCTTTGAAGAAGGACTTTTTCTCATGGGTCATCCACATCTTACATGATAAGCACAATGCTTGAAGACTATACAGATAGGAGCTCTACAGGCGTCACAGATAACACAACTGTGCCTCTGTAACCTTCCATATAAATGCACCCCCAGAAAAAACCCTGACAAAAAATACATGAATCTGGCAAAAAAATATTTTCTTTTTACGACCATTTCCTTTATATTGTACAGACTTATAAAACAGCACTATTGAAAGTCATGGGAGTGGCAGAGGTGCCTTTGGCATGAAAGGTGATGGAGAGAAAACCTTCAGTTGATGGCATGGGCATGTGGTACGGTCTATTTGTCTCCATTTCACAGGGTCACAACGTTGACACAAGGAGGTCCTTCCTGCCTGGAAGGGATTTTCCCAGCTGGAGGTCAAAGACAGGGGATGGCTGCTGGGGCCTCCCTGCCCTGCGGAGCTGGAGAATCCCAGTTTTTTGGGAATTAGGCAGGAAAAGCAGTGGATTTGCACAGAGCTCTGAGCAATTCCACGGGACTTTGTGGCTGCACCATGCAATATGTCAGCTTGAAGCTGTTGCCCTCAGCATGCCAGGGAATTAAGAGACTTTACAAGACCAAAAAGATATGAAGAAAATGACAGCAGCACTGTTTCGTGCGTACGTTGCCTTCATTATCTCTCACTCAGCGAAAATTTGCTTTCAGACCATTTTTTAAGGTTCAATATGGTTGCAAGCTGTTGGCCAAAAGAGACGATTCCCATTTCCATTCTTATTTCAGTTCCATCTCAGTTTTACTTCCCACCTATGTCCAAAAGAAACCTCCTAGGCTTTACTGCAGCTGTCTGGGTTCAGGATGCATTTGTATGAGCAAAACTCATCTTGAAAACTAGGAGCAACTGTCCAAAAATATTAGGGAGATACTTTGATTATTTAAGGCACATACTATAAATAAACCATAGTGACAGGACTTGACAGACTGTCAATCAGTATAACTTCTGGGCAAGAGACATCTGTCATATCCTTTCCTATGATGAGACATGTCTCTATGGGAAAGAAGTTCCAGAAAACTGTTTAAGTCATGCAATATTAATCTTCCCTGCAATTATTTACTTCATTCTGTATTTGACTAAACCAAAGCAAGATATGAACAGCCTCTAATGGTAAAACAAAACTGTTTGTTGCTCCAAAGAAAGCGTAAGCCCTAGATAAAGAAGCCATTACAGTTTTTCTTAAACACTGAACTGCAGCTCCACCTTATCCAATAATGTTCCCGAGGGAAATACTTAGCTGGAAGGATTAAAATAAATTATTATAGCAGAATACTGCTAAACCTGAAGCAGACCAAGTAGTATTCCTCCTATTCTCCCTAAGATAAGCCCTGAAGAATAATGATTTTCATTCTTCCTCAAAGGAATCCCAGTCATGGTGAAAACCAGCTTGCCTTCGGTCTGCAGCTAAAGCCAGACATCCACAACAGTGCTGGGTAACCACTAATATGCCTGTCCAGAGCCAAGCAGAAAAGACTAATGAGGCCAGAGCTGCTGGAAGAGGACAGATCTTTTATTAGAGAAGCTGACATAACTGCAAAAAAAGCAAACTTTTTCAGGCACAGAAGTCCATCTGCAGCTCTCTCTCAGGAGAACTTAGAATCATAGAATCATAGAATTGCTTAGATTGGAAAAGACCTATAAAATCACCTAGTCCAGTCGTTTAACCTAACCTCGTCACCATTTAGTTTCTTGTGCAGAAGACCTCGTAGTGCAGGAAAAGAAAAGTGAGTTTCAGAAGTAAATGTTGATATTCCCTGCAGTGCTTTAGCCCTGACGGGCTCTGGATGTAAGCAAGAGGACAGACCATGCCGCCGGAACAGTGGGAGCTGTACCGTCCCATCACATAATCAAGCACAGCCTTGCACAGGATGGTACTGCGGAAGAGCAAGAGGTGAATGTACCAATGAAAGGCCCATAGCTGGAGAGAAAGATGAATTAAGGTGGTTATTATTTACCAATAAGCTGAGCTGAGCACAAACACCAGGGGATATTGCTTGGACACTAGCAATTCGTTCGAAGGATGTTGCTGAGGTTCCAGCTGGGCTTCAGGAAGGGCCTCTTCAGCTTAACGAAGGACATTAACCTACCAGCAGCTGATGACTGCATCGCTGTCCTAGATCTGCCTGTAAACCTTTCCTCTTCTGAATCACCCACCAGAGGAATAACGCAAGGCATAAGTGTGCGTCGTCAAGACCTCAGTAGCTTTGGTAGGGTCATCCCCAGCCCTTGTGGAGATCCCACAGCAGTGATGTGATGGTCAAAGCTGACATTCCTTCTGAGAAGCTCTGCACACGTTCAATTTAAAATGTAATGCCTGTTTCCTCCCCAGAAAAATTATCTCAGCTAACAGTGTTTCTCTCGCTCAGGCAAACAAAACTGTTCCTAAATTCTTCCATAAGGACTCATAACAGATGGCTGTCAGGCCCTCAGATTAGTTGTAGGGACAGGGCATGGACCAAGAATGAAAAGGCAAGGACTCTGCAAAACCTCCTTCCTAAAGCGGAGCAGGTCGCGCTGGGGTGCATTGTAGGCTGCAGAAAGGTCAGCCACAAAGAGATGAACCACCGGTACAGCCAAGGTGGGAGAATACTGCCATCGGCCAGGTCACGCCAAGCCCCTTCCCTGCAGAACCGCTCTCTTGGGATGCGACCTGTAATAGACGCTCTGCTGTAAAAGAGGATGCTACTGATAAAAGTGTCATGGTTTAGTAGCCAAGGTGAGAACCGTAAAGCCAAATTGCAGGTGTGTAAAAGGCAAATACCATCTTTTTATGGATATGAATGAACACTAAGACTCACAGAAATGAAGACAATTTCTGCCCGGAGGGTCAACGCCAGAACTTGGATGAGGACCTGAGATCCCAAACTCCTAGACTGGTGGCATACCCGATGCTCAGCACTTCTTAACCTCTCAGCCAAGCTACCAGGAAAAACCAAAGCAGGGCAAAGCATGCCCCATCCCAAGTCTCTCATCATGATGAGGCACAACAAATTCTTACTCTACTGACGTGAGGTGTGGGCTATAGAGACTGGGACAACACGTACAAGCAGCTGTACTGGATCAAACTAAAGGTCTGTCTAGCCCAGTACCCTGCCTCTGACAGTGGCCAGAACTACACCTAAGATGTGTGAGGAAGAGCATAGGAAAAATAAATGTTTATGATTTCCCCCCAATACACTCCCAGCCTACAAGCATTTAGAGTTTGGGCAGTTCCTGTGCTAGATATTATTTTCACTACATTTATAATTTATAATTTTTTATTTATTACTCATTATTTATTATTTCTCTCTTAGTGGATTTCTCTTCCATGGTCTGGTCAAGTCTTCCCTTGAACTATATAAGCTTTCAGCCTTGGATCTCCACAGCCCAAGTACTTGTTGAAGAAGCTTCATCTTTGGTTTGCTGCAAACATTTCACTTTCCTTCATTTGACTGCTCCTAGTTTTTGTACTACAGAAACGGGGAATGACTTATTTTTAGCAGCCATGTCACCCATGGCTCTATTGACCTGTCTCATATTCCCCTTGCTCATGTCTTTCTTAGGCTGCAGCTTTCCAGGTTACTCAGTTGCTCCCCTTATGGAAGCCTTTCCAGACCTTTATTTGCCCTCATTGTCCTCCTCTGTATCTCTTCCAGTTCTCCTAAAGCCTTTCTGAGACGGGGGCCAAAACCACCCAGAGTGTTCCAGAGGTGGGTGAACCAGGGAGATGCCCAGAGCTGTACTGGCAAGCTCTGGTCTTCAACTCCTTTCCTGATTAATTCCTACCATAATATTTGCCTTTTTGGACAGGTGCTGAGCACTGAGCTGATGGTTTCATGGCACTGTCTGTCATGGTCCAGGACGCTCCTCCTGAGTGGGAATGGTCAGCTCAGAACCCAGCATTTTACATGCAAGATTAAGACTCCTTTTCCTCACATGCATCATTTCACATTCACCTATACTGAATTTCATCTTTACTCAAGTCTCACGAGAGGCTACTGCAAACCTTCACACTCAGCCCTCATCTTTTATTGGCCTGATTAATTTAAAATTAGCACTCCTCAGCACTCCTTCCCTTTCCCAGGTCACTTCTGAAAGTGCTGAACAAACCCAGCTCCCGCCACCAACCTCTGCAAAATGCTAGGACCCCTTCACCAGAAAAGCCTGTTACTCACTCCAACCCCCTTTTTTTATCTTTTAATAAATAACTTATCCTGGAAAGGACCTTCCCTTTCCTCCCATGGTGCTTAGTTTCTCCACAGATCTTTGCCAAGGGACCTTGTGGAACCCATTGGAAATGCCACCTCCTTCCTGCAGGGGCTTGTTGACATCCTTGGAGAACGGCAGTAGGTTTGTGAGGCTTTGGCACATACTGCCCTAAGACTAAGCTACTTCTTTCCTTCTTAATCTTTGTTATTTTCAAAATCTTCAAGTCAAAAGACAATGAAATATGTTTTTCTTTTCTGCAGAGTAATGAGGATGAAGCACAACTTCATCAGGCCCTTAGCTCAGCCAGTATCTTAAATTTAAAGGAAAATAGAGTAACTGTTCCTCTTCTTGCTCACAGTGACTATACATAGATCATTTTTCATCCTGTCCAGAGGTTTCTACCTCTGTCTTTTCTTGAATATTGTAGAAAGCATTTTCCGGGGCTGTTATAACATTTAGAAGGTCAGCACGGGTGCACAGCAGGTGAGGATATGCCACAGCAGGGCATCTGAGATGGCAGCTGAACTGATCCAGAATGACAAACTAAAGTGAGGTTACAGTCAGAAAAGTGACGGGGTTGCCTTTTTTTTCTGAAAAATTCTGCTTTCCCGTGTGTACTTGGTGTCAAATCTGCTTGTTTCACCAGCAGAAGTCGCCTTCTGCTCTCACTGGCTTATAGATGCGATGTGGTTCGAGGAAAGTGAGCTGGAGCCTTGCTCAATCCGTGTTTCTTTAATGGAATAATTACTTATATTCTCAATACTGAATATACATTTCTTTGTCCGAACTGAAATCTGCACAGAAATGCAGAGGTTGGAAGGAAAAAAAGCTGCAGTAAACTGAAATTTGGGGAGATGTACGTGAAGAGAAGGAAAGTAAGGACATCATGTTCCTGGTACTGTTTTCCACCTTCAGGTGCAGGTTGCCTGGTGCAACTCTGATGCAGAGAAGGCTCCACCGTGGTGAATTTTAAGCATCGGATCGTCCTTGAGAACCTTCCTTAACCAAGGAGGAGACAGAGCATCCTTACCGCCCCAGAGACATCCCTTCTCCTCCAGCAACCGGGGAGTCCAACCCACAAACACCCGCAAGTTGCTCCAGTTTCATACACGACGCTACAGAAGCGCAAATGCTTTTCAATCACGAATTCGCCGTCTCCCTGCAATCTTGCGGAGGGCGAGGCGAGCCTCACGCTTTCAGAAGCGGGCGCTCCGGATCCCCTTCTGCTCTGGCAGAGTTTCTATGGCAACTCTAGACGGGTCTTGAAGGGAGGATTTCTGGTAGGCTCTTTCTGGAGGAGTTTGTCATGTAAATGCAGGCAGGCACGAGAGCAAGCCCGCACTCTCCGTGCCCTCAGGTTATAGGTTATGGCAGGGTATTTACAATTACTGCTCAGAAAATAACCCTTTGTGATTTCTAAAATGCACTTGTTCATCTGACTAATTTTCAGTTCATCCTTTTCAGCTCTGCTCCCAAGCCAGGAGGGGAAAAAAATTAATTTCAAGCCTTGGCCTTTTGCTCCAGATGTAAGTTCAGCTTCAGTGTGCATCTCTGATGCTTTTTTAGACTTTGGAATCGGGAATTTGCTTCATATCTGGAAACAACCTGGAATTGTTTCACATCTATCATAATTCCTTTCTTCTGCCTGGTTGGTGTTTACAATACCTGGTTCCAAAATACTCCTTGTTTCAATGACAGCAGCATCCGGAAAGGGCTTCCTGTGTGCTAGATACCTGCAGATGTGTCAGAATCGGTCTGTTCCCGCAACTTTGCAACGTGAAGAACTTTGCAATGTGAAGAAATGGTTGAAAAGGCTGGAAGAAGGAAAGCAAATCCCAGTTTCACAGCCAGAGATGTCGACATGCCGAGGAACAAGCTAGCTTGCTGCGAGTCACCCAGAAACTGCGAGCTGAGCAGAAGACGACCCTGTTTTGTCTGTTTGGCACAAGACTATCCTCCCACTTCATTTGTCATCACTCAGTATTGTAGAGACACAGTTTGAATGTTTTCTGGGACAAGTCGCCATTTTCTGCATAGGAGGGCTTGCTGCTACAGACCTCATGGGACCAGCGCCTCATCTATTGGAGGAGTTAAATGTTGAGTAACAGGTGTCAGACACGCTTTTTCAGACTGTAATTTTACAGGACAAACAGCAAGGCTTTTGCTTGGAAGAGAAGTGATGGTAGAAAGCTCCTTACCTAGCCATGCATTACTTTTAGCTTTTCTTACTCAAGATGCCTGAATTTAATTTGCTAGTGTTGGACCTACCTTAAAAATGGTATTCCAGGTGTGCTGCCAAAGCCAGGTCCCCAGCGCTGCTGGTTTGGCGTGCCCTGGGCAACCCCAGAGCATGATCAAGGATTAATGCGAAAAAATCTGCCCAGTAATTAAGTCTCTCCTATAGGACAAGCATTGTCCTGCTTCCTAGCTCTGCTTTTTACACTCCATATTCTCCTCTGACATTGGCAGCGTCCTCCTGATTTCACCAGAGCTAGTCTTCATTCACACTCTTAAACAAGATCTCTGGGGACACTGAATTTCCTATTTCAGCTAATTCTAGTAATAGGCAATTCCAGGATGATCACAACAATGTTGCAGAATCAAATTATTGCCCAAAAGGGCCAGTTTTAAAGGATGGACCAAGCGATTTTCATTTGTGAGGTTCAGCAAAGATAAAAATTCAAAACGCTAAAATATTTGGAGTTGCAAGAATAGGCCAAGTTTGAGTTAAACTCAGGAAGACCGAGGGTTTAGGGATCACAACATCCTTAATTTGGATATTGAATTTTAAAATGCTAATTAACTTTAAAATGTCCATATGGTATTTTGGACATTTTGGACTTAGACCAGCGAAGTGAATTGCTCTCAAATACATTAGCTTTAGACAAACACAGCAGCAGATGGAGCACACACAGAATATTAACAAAACCAGGTTTTGGGTGTTAAAAGGCTTAATGGGTCTCTCGCATGTATTTGGGCCAGGAGATTAGATTCAAATTGTGCTTGGGGGAAGCTGAGAATACATAATATTTGAACTGGCAAAACTCCACAGCAGTATTTAAAAAAAGGGTCTAGTGAAAATAAAATCTAATTTCATCAGCTTGAAAGTGGAAAGGTTCTCTCGGAAAGAGAGGAGAAATACACTGATCCGACACAGACTTCTTATCCCGAGGTCTTTATTATTCATCTTCCAGCCAAGAGCTGGGACGAGATCCCCTGACCACCAGACCAGACCCTAGAGAAACCCACCAGCAGATGCAGCTCCTGCCCAACCCACCGAAAACCAGGGAGGAAGAGCAACAGCACTGAAATCATGGGGTTATGCAGCATTTCCTACTTCTGGTTTGTAAACTGAATCTTTCAATCCTGTTACTTGCTAAAGAAGCGTATATAAACCATCTTCTTGCCCTATAATCCCTCTCCTAAAAAAAAGAAATTCATTTTGGGAAATCTTTTCATTAGAGCTATGTTTTTGCACCAGCTGTTCTGGTAGAGCTTCTCTTCAGAAAACTTTAGAAGAAAAAAAAATATGAAAAAGCAAATAAAAATCCCTCCCCCCCATCTTGTAAATATTTTATTCCTTACAAACAGACTTCTGCCCAGAAGAAACTACAAATGTATTAAAAACCACAGCTGAGGGGTGACAGCCCAGGGATGTTTTAGCACATTTGCTTGCCATAAAACAATTATTTCTATGATGGTTCAACTTGGCAAAGCAATTACAGCTAATTAAGTAGATTACATTTTATGGTTGAGGTGCATTCTCCTGGTTGCTCAAGCAGATGTGATAAATTTGTGGCAGCTCCTCTTTTGCTTGTTTTTGTCACAGGGAAGCAGTCAGGCTTGTTTAAAAAAATCCCAAGACTCGCGTGATATTACCCAAGTGCACTATTTTATGTGGATAAGTGGGGGATGTCTGCGACTCTCAGGATGGATGGTGGATGTAGAGTCGGGGAGGAGGACAGAAGGACCTTCTCCAGCATCACACTCCAAACCCATGACCTTGGCCAACAAGATTGGGAGATGCTACCTGACAAACTAAAAGCTCATGGAAAAACCCCAGCGCTCGCTTCCTGGGATCTAATCACTGGATCGGCAGTTCCTGTGCCTGCACGCCAGAACAGCCCCACGGCTCAGAAGGGAGCCACGCACTTACCCGTGCTTCTCCCTTCCACCACTGCCAACAAAGTGCTGGAGGAAGCTCGAGTGGATGGTTGACATGAGACTAAAGGTACAAGGAAAGATAAAACACAAAATGCTTCGTATGTGATTTATCAGCTGGAGATGCAGAGGAGGAAAGTGCCGGCAGCACTTTCCAATTCACACAGGCGACCGAAGGCCCGTAGGTGGGCTGCAGACCAGTAAAAGCTATGGCATGAAATCAGGCCTGCCTGTCCACGTGGAAGAACAGGAGGGATTTTAGTAACACATCTTGAAATATTTATAATGTTAGATACAAAACAAACTCTCAAAAAATGCATAATATATGTGTGGGCGCTGCAGAGGTGGTGGATGTGTATTCATGATGCACGCAAGCCCAACAGCTCAAACCAAAAAGACAGCAAGCAAGTATTAAGCAAATAGGTATTGTGGCTACACAGTCATATGTTGTTGATGTTTTTGCTGTCCTTTGACACGCAAGCCCAAATCTCAAAGGACCAAAAGCAGTCCCCAGTGTCCAGATTTAATTAGGTATAACTTACTTCCCCCTATATGTGTCCTGAGTTAGACTGAAAGCTCACTGAAGAAAGACGATCTTTTCATGCTTCATAAAGCAGCGTGTATAGATCCAGCACACCAAAGCTATGTATCCCATTCCCACCCAAACGGGGTTTTACAGACAGGGTTTCTTCCTGATTTAAAGCTGAAGCACAGTTCTTCAGGATCAGGGTCCCTCCTTTAGTGACAGAACAGGTCACCCAGAGAAGCTGTGGATGCCCCATCATTGGAAGTGTTCAAGATGAGGTTGGATGGGGCTTTGAGCAACCTGGTCTAGTGGAAGATGTCACTGCCCATGGGAAAGGTCCCTTTCAACCCAAACCATTCTGTAATGGCTCAGGAACACAAGGCACCATGAACACCTCTCTGCAGATGGGAGGAAACCAGAAAAGCATCCCAACACAACCTCCCAACATGTTCATCCCAATGTCCTAACGCAGCTGGTTCTCCTCTTGGTTTCCTACAATCACCCACTGCAGAGCAAATAGAACTCTACCAAAGAAGAAATACCAGAATGCATGAAATATTTAAACCTGCAGACTTAGGTTTTCAGAAAAGGTATAAAACTGTAATAAGGAACATTGCTGTGTTCCCCCATTAAATCATCCTCCTCAGGCATCACTCTTCCCCTACAAATCCAAGGCTTGCTGCAGCCAAACCCCCATAATTTCCTCTGCCCCAGGAGGTGGCTCCCAACATGAAGCCAAGGTCCTTGGGTCACTCCATGCCCCCTAATTTTAGAAGGGCAGATGGTTGTGTTGTGTTTAGGGAAGATTCTGTGACTTTAACATCCTTAAAGGATTTGGAAATGTTATGCTGCGCTTCTAACTATCCTCTCAAGAATAAAATCCAGAAGTCGACTTCTTGGCAAAAATGTAGGGGACTTCGCAAATTTGTAATGAGTCATCGCGCCACAGGTAGTGAGGCTGGCTTAAAAATAACACATCCACCAGCGTGTCTGGGAAACAGAAAAAAGAGTCACTGGTTCCCTCCAGGAACAGCAAATTATAGTAATGGACGGGGATGAAAAAGGGGGAGGAAAAAAGAGAAAACCTCAGAAGTTAGAGGAGTGAAAGGCATTATGTCGAGCAAAATAAAAATCAGATGGTTCCCATCAGCCTCCTCCTGTACTGTGAGCTGCTGAGTAGATAAATTAGCTTAAAAAAAGGAAACGACTAGTTATGGTTTGGGATTCAAAATAGCAGCACACTTCAGCTTTACCAGCAGAACCTGAGGATTTTAAATGAGGAGCATAGATAAGGAGAGGAAAGAGCTGTCCAGAGGAATCTCTCAGATGGTATTACAAATTGTTACCAAAAAAGCCAACAGTCGAAAACTGCTATTAATTCATTGCACCAAAACACACTTCATAAGAGATAATTTAAGGCACTTGAAACTAAAAAAATAGCAATATTTCTCCATAATTATGAATTTTTCCTACACTACTTCATGTGGGAAAAGTCTCTTTCCTACGAAATGCCCGAAGCACGAATGCTTTCACACATGCCCCTGCCCACACCTCCGCCTTGGTGAGGACCATCCCAAACCATGGATTTGGATGATGGACTGTGGTCCATCATCACTGACTCTGCAAGCTGGGGAAACCATTCTTCTGGATGGTTTCCGTTGCAAAAACATCCTTCTGCTCTGGAGCACCAAGGACATCACGATGAAGCCATGCTTGAGGGTGCTGTGCAAGGACAAGGTCACCCTTGCTCTGTGTTGACTTCTCCTTGCAGACATGCCCAGAGTGCATGTACTTGTGTAACGTTGATGCATTTAAGAAATGCCGTGCCATGTCTACACTGGTTTTGATGTAAATTTGTAAAATTCTGTATATCCTTCAACAGAGGCTGTGTAAGGCAACATGATGAAGTACCAAAACTCATGGCAGGCTTCTGCTTTGTCTTCTGTGTATGTATGTTCATGGGAACAATTAAGAAATAAAGTATCAGCTGAGGATGTCTAAATTAAAAAAAAAAAAAAAAGCTGAAACGCAACAAGGATGTATTTATCCTGGCATGTTTTTTCAATATCAACATTACCAGCACAGCACACAGTCATTCACCAAAAGTTCAGCAGGCAATGGTGCTACTTTCTCCTTAGATCTCCTGAAATCCTCCTCTGCCTGGATTTCTGCCTCTCACTCCATCTCAGCATGCCAGAGACCTCCTGTTATCTGCAAAGCCCTGGTCTACTTCCAAGCAGGGCAAGTATAAACAGCATATATTTTATTGGATATGGTTATTTTTAAATCTATATGCGAAGTGCGTATTTAAATTATTCTATAGCCTTAGCGATATAAAATACTAAGGAGATCCTTCTTCATCTCTAACCTCTTCATGGGTTCACACATTGCAAAAAGGTGCTAGGCTGGATGGAGCAGAGGTGCAGGGCTGAGATGTAGTATCAGGTCGTGGTGGCATTTGGCAGTGATGGTACTAGCATGGTGGGATGGGAAAAGGTACAACAGTCATCAAAAAATCATGGACACCAGGGAAAGAAGTTCCCAGTATCTCCTCAAGCAGGTGCAAGGGAGCAGAGAAATGGGTTAATGGTGATCCGTCCCTGAAGAACTGAAGGCTTCAAGAGTCCTCAAAGAGCAAGACCGCCCCAATGGGACTAACACAAGTTGCAGGAGGGTCCAGTTGTGTGGGATGACCTTTCTCCGGTTTGGACCCGTTCCTTGCTTGATGTATTTTTTGAGGGATCAGCAGCAGAGACTCAAAGGGGCCAGCAGTTTGGAGGACTGGGGCCAAAGGAGGTCATTGTAAGGACCTGTTAATCATTTCATTTTCACTTCAGCTTTAAAAGATGCAAGATACTCAATATACACCTACAAAAAATAAATATGCATCAAGCTAGAAATTCCTTTTATAAGGGATACAATTTTTTTTCACATGGTTGGAAATTGCATATTAAAAATCCTTCATGCTAAATTATTTCCCCTGCAGTATTCTTTTAAGCATTGCACAAAGTAGTTGCTAGCTTTTCAGCAGATTTTTCAAGGGACTTACTACAGGAATGATATTTGGAATTAGCATTCTTTTAATCAGCATAGCTGAAATCAGCCTCCTAGTTACCAAATGAATTAAGTCAACAAAAAAGTCCAAGTTTGCAGACTGTTCCTTCAAACCCAAAGGGACATTTCTTCATTAAGTTAAAACTCACCAGAAATGATGAGCCATTTTAGCAGCATCAGCTGAAACAAAACCCAAGACCCATCACCCATGGGCCTGCCCACGTGCTTTTGTGTGATGGCAAAGAAGGTCTCTGAGGAAGCGTTTTCATGCACATCATGCCCTAAAGAAATTAGCAACCAGATTCCCTACAGGAATCTGATTTTATCCGACTGATTCAACATGGAGCATCCTTACGAAACACTCTTAAGAGCTTTTGCTCCTTCCTTTAAACACAAGCAAGTACCAATTCCAGGTCACTTGGCAAACGCCAAGTGGGTCACACACAGAGGCTGTTCTCAGCGTACGGTGACATCTCGGGTGTCCTTGTTGGCACGAGCAGACTACAGTTTGGTCAAATAACCACCAGGCACCTGGTCAGCCGGTGCTCCTACAGTCCTGTTCAATACTAATGAACTTCGGTAGATTACAAGTATAAAATCAATGCATTACAATTAATTTACACTGAGTCATTGTCTTGCAGTATCTCCTTGCAGCAAGCAATTGTAGGGAAAACCGCGACTGAATAACAGCTTCATTTTCTAGGTGAAATCCTAACATGTAATACTCATCCCCTGCCTCCCCATGTCACCAATGAGTCAAATCTAAGCTTTTGTCCCAGAATAAAATAAAATTATATCTTAAAACAGTGAGCAAAGCTGTGAGATCCAAAAAACAGCTGAAGTTAAGAGGAGCCCTACCATTGCTAGCAATAACTGGGCTTTCTGCCCAGCCATCCGCCTGCTTGAGCTTAGACTGCTACAACTGACCTCATACCAAAAGCCAAGTGGTGAACCCTTCAATGGTGAGGCTGTTATCGAACATTCACATTCCTGCCACTGGCATCCACCGGGAGCTGTGACCATCCAGGCACTTTCCACAAGTGCACTTCAGGTTTGTGTCAACTTCGAATCCAGCACTGCTTCAAAATACGCACTGAGAATAAATCTGGTGACACTCAACACCTTCCCTCTACTGGAGCCTCGATGCCTCAGAGAAATGAGAAGTTATTGGTGGGTGTATGAACACATCTCTGGGTCCATCCAAAAAATCTTATCTTTTAGATGTAAAAATAATAGTGGAATGAAAATTCCCCAAACTGAAAGTTTGTTATTTCTCCATACGCTAAATATCGAGTTTAACAAACAATAAAATTGCCAACCAAATCACCCATCCAGGAGTTTTATGACTGCAAAAGATGCTGGGGACTCTGAGGATGCTTTTCAAACATGAAAGGACCAATAGCAAAGACATTCAGAAATATAACAAGAATGGAAAGACCCACTTTTAGCATTTCATTTCTAGTAAAACAAACTAATGAGACCTCTATTAGAAGTATAGAAATGTCTACATTTATGTTGGAAGCATTTCAGGAAATGTATTTGAGTTGTGAAATTTCACCCCGAAGCTCCACGTTTCACTCTAAGCACATGTGAGTCTTCACTGTTTGTTTGCAAAGCAGCTGCTCATGAACGCCAAAGCCACTTATACTCCTATGTGCAAGTTCAAACCAATGGAAGCAAATGCCAGGGTGAGCAGGATCACAGCTAGAATAATTACAAAATTAATAATCCAGTTTTCCTCATGGAAAAGTGACAGAAATGTTATAAAATCCAAGGAGGTGCAACAGAAAAAAATATGGACAAGTGCTGACCACATTACTAAGGAGATAAATCTCAACCAGGGCATCCATCTCAAGACAGACCACAGTAAGACATCTCTCTGCAAGGAGACAAAAGAGCTGGATTCAGTCCCATCTGCTCATCTCCCTCTGACCTCCAACAAAAATGAAAGGTGTATTCTGGCTTGTGCCTCATCCCAAATCGAGGACTACACCTTCCTTTTGTGACTGTTTCCCTGGAGAGGATCCTCCATCCTTTTTGTTTCCTGCTCGGGATCTGGAAGCCGATCAGCGAGGCACCTGGATCGCCAGCAGTCTGTCTTATTTGCAGACTTTGGGGATCAACGATTTGCCTGGTTTCGCTGGCAGTGGGCACTTCAACACCTTGCTTTTCTAAAAAGGAAGAGCAGGGCTCCACGGCCTCTTCTGCCACCCATACTCCAGTTTCCAGTGCTGAATACTCTACTTGAATGCTCAACTTCACTTTTTGTTTTACTTTCTCAGAAATTAAGCACGAAGAAGGACATTATGTGTGTGCATGCTGGAAATGAGGAAAATTATAAACAATTCCAAGTCCAGCACATGCATCTCTAACATATGTGAGAGGCCAAAGGGGATCTCAAAGCCCACTTGTAATGGACACAAAGAGGAAAACAGTTGTCAGAGACACAGTTCAGAGAATCACAGAACGGGTTGGGTTGGAAGGGACCTTCAAAGATCATCTAGTCCAAGCCCTCTGCCACGGGCAGGGACATCTTCCACTAGATCAGGTTGATCAAAGCCCTGTCCAACCTCCCCTTGAACACTTCCAATGATGGGGCATCCATAACTCCTCTGAGCAACCTGTTCCAGTGTCTCACCTCCCTCATCTTAAAACACCTCTTCCTGACGTCCAGCCTAAATCTGCCCTCTTTCAGTTTAAAGCCATTGCCCCTTCTCCTGTCACTGCAGGCCTTGGTAAAACGTCTCTTTCCATCTTTCTTAGAAGTTCTTTTTATATATTGAAAGGTCACAGCAAGGTCTCCTCGGAGCCCTCTCTGCTCCAGGCTGAACAACCCCAACTCTCTCAGCCTTTCTCCATAGGAGAGGTGTTCCAGCCCTCTGACCAAATTTGGTGAAAGTCCAAAACCTACATCCTTACTAAATGAACAAATTCAGAGGCAAATTTAAAATAAAAAGGCAAGAAAACGGGGAGATTCTGTTTCAAGCAAAGGCAGACAAAAGAACTCCCCAGGTCCCTGAAGCACCACTCCCAAGACTAGCTACAGCACGGGACACAGAAAATTTTGCATCAATGGAAGACAGAATTTGCCAATATTTGAACTCGGAATTCACATTCGTGCGTTGTGAACTGGTTCTGTTCACCTTACGGTTGCCTCACATCTGAAGTGAGCTCAAGCAAACATGTTACTGACAGTACAGTCCTTTCTTAGAGATGATGGAAGGTATCTGCCCCCCTGAGCTTCCTACTTGGTACTTGGAGAGTGGAGTCATTTCCTGCTTAAGTGTCCTGAGAAGGAACTGAGACCGAGAAGTCCATCCATGACCTCAGGAGACATCCTCATTGCCAACTAGTTGATTCTCACATAAGTATCGGCTATACAGCAGGAGAAAACTCCTGTAAGTCCCACCATCCCTCAGGTGACAGAAATTATGATCAAGTGATTTTTGCAGATAAACCACAGAAAAGGTGAAGAAGCCCAAGGCCTTGGCAATCCCACTTTAGGAAGAATTTCTTCCTTTCCTCAGATCCTCCACAAGATCTAATGATTCCTTTAGCTTTTCCACTGTTCTTCCACAGGAAAAAGGCAAAGGGAAATGGCTGAACAAACTCCCACCTGCCCTTCTACCTCCACTCCACTGACATTTCTTTTTAGCTCTGCCAGAGCTTGGCATTTTCTCGGTATATCAAGATGGATCCATCATAGATGGGCAAAGGGGTTAAAACAGTGGTATTAACTGTAATCAAAAATCTTCCATCTGAGAATAAAGACTAACATTTTTTTCTCTGAAAAAACAGAGACAGACTTTAAAAACCACAGAGTTAACTCTGGATTTGCTCCTCGGGATGACAGAAACGGTATTCAAGAACCAGCTGTGTGAAGTGTGGTCCTGGGCACAAGGAAGTTGCCACCTGGGCTAAATAAAGCCGCAGCTGAATCCATTTCAAGCAGCCCTTCCATCCTGCAGACACCATTAACTTCTGGATTTCCTGAACTTGCTGCTGATGTTTTTCCCTTAGAGTCGGCTGTGGCCTTGAAATGGAGCAAGGGAACCTAAGAGGTGCGAAGAGCTATTTCTCTGCCAATTATATATGTACGCTTGTATGTAGTTTTGTATTTTTGGCAGTGCTAGACTACTTCCTACCTTGTCCAGCTCGGTTTTAAACAGACAAAGCTTGCACCAACACCTTTTCTGAAGACAAGTCCTTATCACTGTTATGACACCTTTGCCTTTGAGTGGAAGGACCTGCCTATCCAGCACACCCTGGGATGAAGAGGATGAAGTTATTCTGGGGAAAGGGAAGATGAACATATATTTTATCTGAAACACGTGCAAACCAAGCGGGGATTGCAGTATCAAAGTTACTCAGAATTAAGGTTTTACAAAAACATGAGAGTCATAAAGCCCTGAGAACCAAACGCCACTCAGTCTCAAAATTCAGCAAAATTCAAGTTGTCTGGCTTGAGGCTGCCTCCATCAACCACCTAAATGGTGCTGGGTACCACTGCCCAGTTGAAATACAATTTTCAGTGCTGCAAACCATCCAAACGGAAAAGACATACGTGTGCTTTAGGTGATTCCTCCAGCACTGGTGTGCCCATCACAAGCTCCACCTTCCAAGGTGGTTCCCACACGTCAATTTATAAAGGAGCTGGGGAAACTTCAGGGTGACTGCAGACAACGTGAACATCTCACAGGTGTACCTGTGCATTTCACGCACGCTCCTGAGCAACAGCAAACATACCTGAACAGGGAAACAACACAAAATGAACCAGAAAAATCAGACCTTCAAGATGGATACACTAGAATGGTGAAATGGGAAGTCCCCCTACAATGTGGTTTCAAGGCAAGGGAGCTCGGTAAAGATATCTAAAGCTCCTCAACTGGCTGACTTGCAAATGTCAAGGAGAAGAAATGACCCGAGGCCAGTTTGTCACTGTCACAGCTCTGGTTGAATAAGTTTTAACTTTTCCCCCAAGCTACCTCCTGCCAAAGTACAATAAAAAATGCATGAAGACAATCATCTTTTTTTGCAGGAGATTTTTCTCCCTACCAAAAATAAACTAAGGCATAACACCTTAAGAGTTTTAATCTAAAATAGATTTCCAAAGGGCTCCACATGCTATCAGTCACAATTACAAATGCTTGTAATGATTCAAAATAGGAAGTAAAGCTTTATAGCAGAATGTTTTCTGCAAAAGGAGATTTTTATTTCAAATAAGCTAAATTATGAAGCTAATTTAGAAAGCCAGTTTTCTTCCGGAATAAGCTGCCTTTTGCATAATTAGGGCAAGAAACATGCCAATGCAGGCTGCAAGGCAGTCTGCATAGAGAGGTAACTGCTTAGAATAGATTAAATGATTGTGTTTACCAGGACTTCTTTGTACATGGTACCAGGCAATGGACCACTCTCCCACAACGAGGAGCAAGCCTCAGGAACGCTGTTCGGATACCACTGCTGGGATAGGGCAGGAAGAAATCGGATGGTTTTTCTTCACCAAATGCGTTAGTACCAGTTGTGGTGCATGGGGAAAGTGGAAGAAAAGGTTCTGAAGCTGTTGATTGCGCTCACCAGACACACGGCAAGTTGCTGGAGAAATTTATTCAAATAAAGACACGTCTTTCAAAGGCAAGGGCCCTCTGGGATCGAAAACGAAGGTTTGATAATGGTGCCTTGGGCTGGTCCAAGGTTATTAGCCAGATGGAAGAAACCAATGTCCACAATGGGTCTAGTCAACAGCAGAAGCGTATCAGGAAGAGAATTATTGTGTATAGGATGTTATACATTCCAGAGACTACTTATATATGTTCATGAATAGACAAGCAGAGCATAGCAGAGCATAGTATAGCATAGCATAGCATAGTTCAGTTGGAAGGGACCTACAATGATCTTCTAGTCCAACTGCAAATTGGGTTCAATTCCAAGGATTCAATAATTATAAAATGATATCCGCAGTGCCTTGCCATGTCACGTACTACATGAGATACAGGGTAAGTTCAGTGTATACTCTCCAGTAACCTGAAGAACTGGAGAATAAAAGACATTTATGAGAATAGCTACAGGAAACTCCTCTCTTCTCAAAGACTAAGGGCAACAGCATAATCCTGAGATGATGTCTCTCATATGCACAGAGTCCATACAGCAGCAACATATAATTACGTACTCCTTTGCCACTTCCAAGTTTACAGCTTCCACAGGGCTTCCACAGACTCTGTCGTGGCTTTCTCTTCTCAACTTCTAAACCTTTATCTTGTACAACCTAATCTAAAAGTGCAAATCTATATACCACCTCTGTGCAAATTACACCTACCTTCGCAGCCTATGATTTGTCCACAGAATACCCTGAACATACCCAAACGGCTGACACCTGATAGATGATCAGGTCACAAAGTCAAACATAGCTCCACCTCACCTCCGGAAGAGTCATTCCCACCACACTTTTTCCAGTTACTCTGCAGATCACCATGATCCTCCTGTCCCCTTCAGCTAGGACAGATCTTGCTTCTCCAAACTGTACCAAAACTTCCAAATTCTTGCTGTTCAACACCTCTAAACCACAGCCTTTGCCATCCAGCTACGTAGGCACGTGCCTCATCTGCCATCTTCACTACTGCAACCCCTTTTTCTCTAGGCTGACAACTGCAGTCTCACCCTACCTACACGCATTCCGTCTGCTGCTGCAAAGTTCATTTTCTTAGCTCATCATTAAGATCAATGAATATCCACCTCTGCAGACAAGAGCTATTAATAGTCACTTACCTCTCTAACTGCAAATTCAAGGCTCTTCGCAGCCAGTCCTCACCCTTCTTAAAATGTCTCTTCTCATCATGTATAACACTCTCATTCTACTGAAATGCCAGTATTTTAATCCTTGAATATTAAAGACTTTTCTATCACACACTTCAAAAGGAAAGGAGCCAATAAGAAACAAACAATTTGAGGTCAGGGTATTTCCCTGTTCAGCTTACAAAATAAAGAGGTAATATTCCTCCCCCCTCTCAATTCTTGTGTGCAAATTTTAATTGCTTTTCTGACATCTAGAGAGTGTAATCTTCTTTCCGTGTTGTTACTAGGATTAGGGCAGTACGAAGGTAAAGCTATTTTTGATTAATATGGAAATCAGAAATTACTTCCAAGAGAAAACTGGGGACTGTTCCTAATACTACTTTCTCTTTGGGGAATTACAAATCTAAAGAGTAACAAGAGAGACCTGGCAGTTCGCTAAGTCTTCCAACCTGTGCAAAATATGCTTAACAATATCTAAAATCTATTCTGATGGAAAGATGAGATTAATATAGTTAAGAAAGGGCTCAAGATGAAGAAAAAGAGAGTTAAAACCCCATAGAATGGTGAACATCAGCTTATCTGGAAAAAAAAAGGTAATGAAACCATATGGTGCAAGGATAGCTTCCAAAGTCTAATGGTTAAATTTGCTCCCAATTCAAATCTGTTCTTGCTGAAGTTCAAATTTTCCCCATGACCATTCAGCTGAATTTCTAATGGGTGAAAATCTGAGGAATATGGCAGCATGCAGCTCCTCCTATTTGCGCAATGGGAAGAATCTGGAGATAAATACCAAGCTATTTTGGATGGAGAACCTTAGTTGATTTCTGAGTCACTTCTGCTACTGAAGAGCCTCTCTTTCTTATAAGCCATGTGATCTGAGCCCACGTGTGGCAACACATGGGATTAAAACTTTGGCTCAAGTCTGAGGTCTCGTAACACCTCTTTGGCTGCCACCATCAATGCATCTGGGTGAATTCACCTAAATAACAAGTTACGTGGATTCTCCCCATCTCCAGCATCCATATGCTGGGGTGAGCAAGGAAACAGGGAGATGACAAGTGAGCACTCCTGGTCTTGCCCAGAGAAGTCATGGATGCCCCATCATTGGAAGTGTTCAAGGCCAGGCTGGACAGGGCTTTGAGCAACCTGGTCTAGTGGCAGATGTCCCTGCCCATGGCAGGGGGGTTGGACTAGATTCTTTGAAGGTCCCTTCCAACCCAAACCATTCTGTGATTCTGTGATTCTATGCCTGGAGATCAGGGATAAAGACTAAAACCCATGTCAGCAGTCCCATCTTCCTGCCAAGAGTGAGTGCAAGAGGAGGAGACAGGAGATGATTTAGAAGGAGTAAAAAAGGTACATCCTGGGAAATTTTACTCAATTTCTCTCTGAAGTACTTATGAAGTTCTGCTCTGACAGTGCCATAGATGTATGCTCAATAATAGGAAGCCTGTGGAAGATGAACCATATATTGTACTATTTTTTTTTATGTTATCATTGGGTGCATGAGATTAATGGGATTTTCAAATGGAATTGTAGTGCTTCAGCTACACCTGGAAACAAAGGCATTTACTATGACTACCATAGAGGAGTGAAAAGGCGACAACTGTATTTTATCTTGAAAGCCCTCAGACACTTTCAAACAGATAGGGGAATCAAATAGCTCTGTGTAAAGACAGAGAGCCCTCAAGGACCAGTTGGGCCAAGCTCCTGTGTTTTAAAATGACAAGATGGGGGAGTAGGCTACTTAATATAAAGACACAACGTCAGAGCACAAGGCTTGGTGGTGTTAAAAATTGATTTAGATTTGGGAAAACACTGAAGTCTTGCAAAGTCAGAGGTTCAGCTGTGTGTGCCAGCGAAAAAAAATACATGCTGACATTGTCATGTTCAGTGGGTATCCAGTTGTACAATGGTTATATACATATTTACTCTGATACCTTGAGAGGTATCACGTTCAAACTGGAATTTCTGCAGTATAAAACATAATGGACAATGCTCTAAAATCTGCTGACAGTGATCAGCAGCCTAAGAACCATTCACAGAGAGAGCCCTTTACAAAAGTGTAACATATTTCTTCCTGTTTCCGTCTGACCCTCTCTTACCATACTCCCTTCCATGTAAGATTTTGCAGGACGGTAGGTTTGGGGTTTTTTTAAACATTTTGCAACTCCATTGGCATATCTTTGTCATGGGACGTTCTTATTAGCTGTGCACTTTTGAGAGGGGAAATACATGTTTTCTTTTTTCACGAGCAAATTTTCATCGTCTTAAAGACACTAAGCATAGTCTTCACCTGATTCTCCATTAGTTTTCTTAATTTCCAGTACAGCTTTGCTTCCTGAACTCTCCCACGGGAATACAAATGATATAATTTTTTTTAGCACTTTGCTATGGTGACATTTCCTGCTGCTAGGTGGCTCTGGTCCTGCCAGGATAGATTAACAAGGCTCACCAAACATTTTGTTTGGGTAAGGAACAGCTTAAGGGCATTGCCTCCATATTCTATTAGAGGCGCCGCAGGAACTCAGTAACATTTTCCTGTTGATCTCAGCTGCTATGATAAATGAAGATCTCATCCATTCCTTCAGGAGGAGAGGAGACATTTTTAGGAAGGGAAACCAATTTCCTTTCTGTGTTATTGAGTTAAACACGGTAGTTAACTTTTCAAAGGTATTAAGGTCATTTTGTTATTCTTCCACTGAGCGCTTGCTGAGCCATCGTATCAGCCTTCAGGAATCCAGGCAGAAAAACTTCAGCTCCGCAGGCAAATTCCTACAGATCATGTTCTCCAGCAGCGAGGGTACGGTCAGTACATATATACTGACAGTGATGAAATACATGTGAATGCGTAGAGCTCAGAACAATTACTGCTGAACAGCCTTCAGCACACCGTGAGTGAGAGAAATAAAAAAATCTTAAAACTATCTTTGGAAAGATGAACAATACTTTTCATTATCAACACTTCATTTAGTATCTTACTTGCCTAAACCCAATTATATCCAGAAAAGGCAACTCTGAATGAACAGGATCTGAACGACCCCAGATAATGGGACAAGATAAAAAACCATCCCAAAAGTAATGAACTGATTTGGCATTCATCAGTCACTCACTAATGAGCAAATGCAGATTTCAAATCTAAATTAATGTCAAATGCCTCTGGATAAAATTAACGCAAAGCATATTTCAAAACACCCATTCAAAGTGTCGCTCCATCCCCCTCCAGCAGACCAGACGCTCCCCTCTTCTGTAGCTCCTGGTGTTCCCCCTTCCACCGCTCGCTCCAGCTTTTAAGGCTCTCTGTCATTTCCTCTGTACCCTAACTTGAATCTCATTTTCCATGCCAGTCCAAGCTCTCAGAACAGTTTTCACCCCCCTTTTAAAGAACTATTTTTGGAGAAACCCAAAATGAGTAGAGTGATGATGTTGAGTGATAGGAACCAACACAGAAGACTACCAAGAGATGTCCCTAACAAGCCTGGACGCTCCACCATCTCGCCTCTGCCATTTCCCAACTCCCTGCTCCTCAGCTCAGGACACTCTGCACACCACATATACAAATAATTTGCATTCCATCCAGGCAGATACAGACTTGTAATTTTTTTACACTGAAGGATAAACTTAGGTTTTTAAAACTGCAGTGCGTGACAAGCGAAGACAGGCAATTGTGTCTCCCAAGAACAGGCATGAACTCCTTTGCAGGTGAAGCAGGTGTATGTGTTAGCAGGAGACTGAAAAAGGAGGAAAAATCTCCCCTGTATCTGGCATCAACAACAACTCCTTGAATGAGCCTCAGCTGCCTGTGATCCATCATTGCCTTTACTCTTTGGCCTTACAAGTATTTTTTATACGGACAGTAAAATTTGTGGCAGGCACCAATCTGATTTAAACTACTGATTTTTCTTCCCAAGAAACTGGCAACAGATGAGATTCGTCGTCGTTGGCAGCAGTGAACATATCCAAATACATTGCTTTTAGTTCATGGTCACTCCACATCCGTGATAGCGTGATGGAGGTCACCTAATAGCAGCCAGCTGTGACAGGAGATGCATATCCCTGGATAAACATGGCCAGAAAGCCTTTCTGCCTACTGCGGTCACCACTTCCAGACCCACACATAGAGAAGACAACAAAAATTACAGCTGCCCATTACAACAAAACATGGCATCATCCTCCAGCCTGAGAGATAACAGTGGTAATAGCTCTTACCACCATAAAGTTACATCAAAGTGTTTGCAAATACTAAGAATGCCTTTTATAACTGAAGGGCACCTTTGCTCCTACTCAACAGAAAATTCCCTTCCGTTAGTTCCAGCAGTGTAAAAAGACTGGCAAAAAACCCTACAAACCTAGGAAATGCTAGTAGGAAGGGATTGTAAGAACAAAAACGTAGTAGGCCAAGTGTTGAAGACAGCACTCAAAACAAGCAGCTCCTCTGTGCCTCCAGAAGAAGCCTCAGTGCCCTTGTTTCACACTGTTCTATGCAATTTAACTACTTTTTGACCTTAAAGAACTTTGAAGCTTGTGGGTAATCCAGCTGTGATGAGATTTCATATTCCTTGATGAAACATTTGAAGCTGCTGTTCAGTTTGCTGATGGATCCTTTTATATATTTGTGTGCAAGGCAAAAGCTTCTTTTTCTTTCTTTTTTGAAGATGAAGGGCACCCAGTGGACGCCAGGCAGAGACCGTGCAAGCTTCGAAATAATTGTTCTGCCAAAAGCAGAAAAGATCTGACAACAAAGGCTATTTCTCTCTCCATCTTGAGATGTCCGTCTACTGCCTTTGTTGTACTGTGGACAGCCAGGCTCCTAAGCTGTCAAAAAGTGAAGACTGCTGGCTTCTCCAACTTCAACTGCTCCTGAAAGGGAATTTAAAGCTCTTAACTCCCATGCAGAAAACTCAAGCGGTGTCTACTGTAGACCTGACTCCTCCTGTCCATATAACATTTCAGCTTGACATCTCTTCATGCATGTCAAGGATGCCTACCCATCAGCTGAAGCTTTCAAAGAGTAGAAGTATGTGAGCTTTCTCCACAAGCTCTTATTACTTCTGCACCAACTGTGCCCAGCATCTTCCCTGTCACTCGCACTTGTAGCTTCATCACTGTCTTCAACTGCAACTTGTCTGTGCTGCTGCATCAAACTAGGTTGAAGTCTTCAAGGTTCTTTGTGCATAACATCCTTAAAACATAGCCTTCCCCACCCATCTAGGCAACCATCCAGTTATTGCCTCACATCTCAACTATCACAATAGTTTTTCCTCCAACCGTGACAAAAGCATTGCTATTCCATCACTGTCTATTCAAAATACTGCTAGAAAGATCACTTCCTTAGCGCATGGCTTTGTCCCAACTTGACTGGCTCCCTTTCCTCTATGACGAGTCAGGAATTTGTGCTTATTTCAAGGTTCTTCGTCACCTAATCCTCCCTTAGCCATCCATATTCAGTAGGGAGGCACCAGCTCCTCCTTGGCTCCCCCAGCATGCCAGCCTTGCTTGTGCTGCTCACTGAGGGCATTTCAAAATAGGCACCTCTGTGTGCGCTCTCTCACTCAGGCTGTCCCACTAAGAAAGGCTAGAATTCCCCCTAAATATCCAGTGTCTCCTCAAAATACTCCTCTGACTGTCTACCTCCAAAAGCTGTCATAACAATTAGGCTGCCACTGTGCTCCATCACCCACCTTTACCTGCTTGTCTCAGGCTCTGGGGGCAAGAGGCATGGTTTTGCTCTGCGCTTGAGTGCTGCCAGGAACAAGGAGATGTTGATGAATCTCCTAAATCCTAAGTCCCACCTGATGTACACAAGAACTACTATTTCCAGAATGCTCTGACAATCCTCACCATTAGGTTAGCCCCTGCAAGGGTAGGAGCTGCTGCGGTAGCTGTGTCAGAAGGGGAAGGAGCAGAAGAGATTCACCCCAAAGATGTGCTCCTTTTACTTCTTCTTTTAACCATCACCAATGCTAACTAGATTTGATCCACTAACTGCTTACAAGTTGTCAATGACAGAATCCAAGATCATCAGTCTGCACTTAGATCATGAGAACCCAATGCCTATTGATTGGAAATTTGCTTGTAAAAACAGCACACGCTGTGTTTGGTCATTTATGTAAGCAACAAGTAGATCCCCAAGTAATTCAAGTGCAGCCTTTGTGCTTGTCTCCTCTTGTCCCCCAAGTCTTGCTTTGCTGGTGAATATAAGCTTTGGTTTCTACCAGAACTAAGACTTACAACAGGGGCAACAAAACACAGTGAATGAGAGAAAACCCCAGTTTGTAAGCACAGAGCATGTGTTGTCTCAAGGTTGCTGAAGGCACAGTCAGTTGCCAGGGGCTCAGAACATCCCTGTGAGTCAAACATCATTCAAGTCCATACACCGAAGGTTTGGAGGGGTAAAGTGATCTGCAAAAGATCATTCAGCAGTCGCAAACAAAGCCCTGAGCAGAACCTTAGTCCAGCATCCACCTCTCACCTGCTCCCAATGACATCCTTTTACCAGCAAGGCCTTTTTATACACAAGCTAAAATATTTCTTTCTTTTCCCAGCCTCAAACTACTGCAGCAAAAGCAATAATCCACCATGTGCTAACAACACCCAGGAGGAAGCACTCCTGAGATCCACCTGCTTGTATGTGAGTGTAGGACTGACTGTTCACTGATGCCCAGGAGGAAGTCAGGGTCAGGCCCATGAATGCCAAAAAAAAGGAAAAAAAAGTAAAGGAAAGGAAAGTAGGTCAAGCAATCCACGTTTGCTGAAAAGGACAAAGAACACTGCAGATTTTTTATTACCTTATGCAAGTGCTACCAAATATCTGAGGCATCCTTTTTATCTGATTCAAATCCCACAAGAGTAATCCATGATTAAATTTAGTGGGTGTGAAATTTCATTAGGTCGTTCAATTTTAAGCATATTGGATAATGAAGTTCCGTCGTCCTTCAGAATTAAGAAAAAAATTAATACTGTAATTTTTATCTCACTTCCAGCCTTCCCCCATCTGTGAGATTATTCTCATTCATGTAAGACATCAGTGTCTTACAGCTCCATCTTTGATGCACGTGACCTTCGCTATCGAGAGAGGTTAACTGCCTGTAAACGTTGGCAGGCAGCAAGAGCACGGCTGAACCTCCTGACTGCTCTGTCAAAACTAAAAACCAAACTAAACTTCACCCGATGCTTGTTTAAGATACATACAGGTCACAAATGCAAGTTTTCTTGAAACAAAGCCACGGAGCAGCCCACTGCATTTTACAGACTCCGGCAGGGATGTTTTCTAGAAGATCATGATTTCTAAGAAAAATCTTTGGATTAATTCAATACTATCACACGTGATCACGCTTCTGTTGGTATGGGAAAAATGCTAATAGGTAGCAGATGCCACATTAAGTCTTAATTTGCCACTCCAAAGAGCCAGACAATTCAAAGAGAAGCCACCAGCTTGCTTCATATGAAAAGGCTCCTTGCTAAAACAAAACAAGAGAGGTTCGGAGTTTTGCTTGGGTTTTAAAATTCTGCTGTTTCAAAAAGACTGGTTTGAACTCATACTTTGTAAAATGGAAACACTGCTAGGATTTTATAAGACCAGCGGTGCAACAATGGGGAGTGGACTGTGCAAGCCAGCCATTTAACTGTACATTGCCCTGCATTTCCCAAATAGGACCAATAAACTCTACTTATTTCCTGCTTCCCCCCCTGCCCCGCCCCGCACAAAAGATTATACAATTGAATTTTTCAATTTAATTGTATAATCCTTGGGAAGACCCCAGCTGAGAAAGAGTTAAACGGCAGCCACGATTCATCTCACTGTATTTTCAAGGCACTTAGCAAGCAGATGAAGCCACTCTATCCAGTACAAATAAATAATATCTGTATCCACATCATAACAATGTATTTTCATCTTGATATCGTTCACTATAGCATGATGACAAATAATTGGTAGTGAAACAGGAGTTGTCAATTCTGCCTTAATCATGTGTTTACTTTCAGTCTTGACAGAAGTTGCAATATTTCTCCCATTCTCCTAAATGGCTACCAGCTGTTTTCAGTAAATGAACTGAAAACAGCAAACACCAATCTGCCTTCTGTATTCTTCTGTGCTTTATTGCTGGGTAGTTTTCTCATGAAAGAAAGAAAAAAAAACCCACAAAAATTCAGTGAAGAAGCTGAAGTTTCACACATCTAGAGAAGCATCAAGGAAAAGATCATGTTTGGACAGATACTACTCGACGGCACAAGACCAGTATGTGTCAGTCTCGACATTTATTAAAAGTACGCCCCAATATCGCACATCTATGTTAAATAAATCCTGCTAGAAATTCATTTTAGAGTCTCCTAGAGTAGGAGTTGCGAGACATCAGTCAGGCATCAACAGCAAAACAAATTAAACACCACAAAATAATGAAAAAACACCAAGCCAACCTGCAACTTTAAATAGCACCGCTGAGCTTTTTCTGTCAATAGCTGTTTTCTGGCCAAGCTCCACTGCATCCTCCCTCAACTTCAAGCAAACCTGCATTTTTCACATGACAAAAATCCTCATCCAAGTTTGGATCAGTGTAATTCTCAGCCTGTTTATCCCTTCTGCAGTTTCACGCACACTTTGTTATCCCTCTTGCCTTCCTCCCTATCTTCGATGCTTCCCCTGACCTCCTATCTCATGGCACTGAACACCTTCACCAGCCATGTTATCGGACACCTCGAGAGTCAAAAGGGCAGAAGACAGACACTGTAGGGAGCAGGAAAGCCAACAACCCTACGACCCCAAGTAGCGCAGAGACAGACTAACGATGTGCCTACATCAGTGCTTTAGCTTGGGTCAGGACTTCCTTAATATCCCAGGGTGGTGGACGTGCAGGCTGCGTGGATGCCGTGGACCTAGAGGAGAACCTGGAGGACAACCTGAAGGAGAACCAGGGGAGTGAAGTTACTTGATGATGTAGGCAACGCTATAGGACCGACTATGGGAAAAAGGAGGAACGTGAAGGTAGGGAAGAAGACACAGTAACAAAAATGAGAAATATGTGAATTTACACTTCAACGGACTTTGGCTTGTTCAGGGATCCGGTTAGCGGGATTCCATGGGATGCTGTCCTTAGCAGGTCTGTGAGAGCTGGCTGTGCAGGGCTGGCATCGGAAAAGCCAACGCTTTGCTGGAGTTGACATTGTCAAGAAGGGCAACAAGAAGGACTTCTGCAGGTACACTGGCAGCAAAGGGAGAACTAAGGGAAACATGGGCCCACTGAAGAAGGCGGCAAGGGACCTAGCCGCAAAGGACACAGAAAAGACTGAGATAATTCAGGTCCTTCATTGCTTTGTTGGCTAGCTCTGCTCCCATGTGCCCGAGAGCAGGCTGTCTCGGCAGAGTCTGAAGGAGTGAAGTACAGCTGTTGCTAGACGACAGACGAGTTATGGACCGCTTAAGCAACCTGTACATGCACAGGTCCATAGTGCCAGATGAGACGTATCTGAGGGTGCCAAGGGAGCTGGCTGATGTCACTGCCACTCTCTGTCATCTCTGAACAGTCATGGCGATGGGGAAGGTCCCTGATGACTGGAAAAAGGGAAACATCACACCCACCTTCAAACAGGGCAAAGAGGACAAAGAGGGGAATGCCAGCCCAGTCAGCCTCACCTCTCTAGCCAGAAGTGCATGAAGCAAATCCTTCTGGAAACCATAACCAGGTATGTGAAGGAGAAGAATGTGATTGGGAACAGCCACTATGGATTTGTGAAGCACAAATCATGCTCAGCTACCCTGACTGCCTTCATTAATGAGACGACTGGCTCAGCAGCTGACGAGAAAGCTGCGGATGTCATTTACCCTGACCATAGCATGTCTTTCAGCACGGTCTCCCCCAGGACCAGGGAATTAATGACTGGATGGGTGGAAAACTGGCTGGATCATCAGACTGGAAGGGTAATTGTCGGTGGTTCTTAGTCAAACGGGCACTCCCAAGGCTTGGAGCATACAAAGTGTGAGGGGAGGACCGGAGCTGGGTTTGCTCAGCCAGAAAAAGAGAAGGCAAGTTGAAGACCTTAATGCCATCTGCAGCTACCTGCTGGGGGGTTAGAAGGAAGACGGAGCCATGCTCTACTTGGAGGTGCACAGCAAAAGCATGATATGCAATGAGTACAAGTTGCTGCAAGAAAAATTCAACTCTGTATTGGGAGAAAACACATCTACAGGGAGGGTGGAACTGGGGCCCAGAGAGGGGATGGAAATATCCTTTCTTGGCTAAATTTGAAACTCAATTGGATATGACTCTACATCTGACTTTGAAGTTGGCTTTGATTTGAGCCAGGGGCTGAGGAAAAAAGATCTGCAGAGAGCCCTTCCAAACTAAATTATTCTAGGATTTAATATATTAGCCAGAGAATTTCTGACACAGAATTATTTAATAATTGCTATTTTATTCTTTCTCTATTCCTCTCCTGCACTTCAGTTCCTGCTTCTTCTGTCTTCTCTCCCCTGAAATGGTATCTTTTTGTTCCATACTTGCAATTACAACAAGCATGGCTTTATATGAAATATATATGAGATAGCAGTCCTATTTTTCACCTGAATTTGGATGCTAAGAGGTGCTGGATTCATTCTGGGCACTGTGCTCTAAGTGGTGTCAAGTACCTTCTGTTATTAGAAGCAACGCTGGCAACGAAGAGTGTGGTGGAGGGAGAGCATGAAGTCAGCGTGCGCTCATTTGTCTGGTAATAGCTGATAAATTAGAATATGGTAATAGCTTTAATCATTCCTGTTGAAGCTAATTTACTCTTTATTTTTTTTATGTGGGCAGTTCTACACCTAGGCTTAATGAAAAAGGTAAATAAACCAGAGTGGCGTAATGACATATACTGACTGAGCTGTCAATCAGAAACAGAGCTTCTGTATTGTCTGCTAATGATTTATAGGAAAGAGCTGTCTTAAACCCAAGGATCCGAACCACAAACGTAATTCCCACAGTGAATTACATTTGTCAGAAAATGACACAAAATAGAGCTTTATGATTCAATGCAAGAATCGTACATCAGAAGACTTTTTCTCCCTGTCCACATACTCCGGAAAATTAACTGGAAATCAAGTATAGACAGTCTGGCAGGAAGAAAAAAAAAGATAGCGAAATGAGAATGTATTTAAATTAATCCTTTGGCAGGGGATAAAGGAAAGACAGGCAAAATAAGGGTAGAGGAGTTAGACTCCAAACTGATGAAGGCTGAGAGCACACGCGAGCATCTGCCCTCCGCAGCATCCTCACCCCCTCCTGTAGGGTCCAGCCACCAAATGTTCCAGCACACATGCTGCTGCTATCACTGGGCCCTTCAATTAAAAGATACCAGCTCACTGCCAGTTTAAACAAGGCGGGGAAAGGCTGGTTGCCTGAACTGACCCAGGCTCGGTGTCCTGGACAGGGTGTACTTTCTGTCTCCCACTAGAACTGATTTGCGCTGTTGCTGTGATAAAGGCATCGATAACAACGGTCAGTGTTAAACAGCCAAGAAAGGACGTCTGGTCTCGTCGTCCTGATTCAGCGATAGTGGCCAGGGACATGGGGGGAGGTTGCAGCCCTCCACAAAAGCTAGCAATGATGCACATTAAAACTGACACATTGCCCTATGGGCACAGGAGAGGGCTGGCTCGTGAAGCTTGGGAAAGGTAAAAATATCCCCCATGAGCTCCCCTGGCTCACGGAGGAGGCTCCATAATTTATTTTGTATTAATTTACTGCAGCACCACTCCTCTATTAACTTACGGACGAAAAATGAAAAGCCATTAACAATGGTTTGACAGATGTATTAATAATGAAAAGTGAGTAGTAAAAAAGAAAATCTGCTAGTAAAGTGTATTAACAACACTAGCCAGACCAGAGAGGACCACAAGGAATTTAAGGGCAAAAAAACCCTATACAAAGTCCACTACTGATAAGTGTAAAATAATACATACTAGGGGAAAAAAAACCACATCCAAAGTATTAAACAAACTATATCCACTCAGAAAAGGGATTGGTGCTAACAGTGCTGGGATGAAGAGAAACATCTGCTCAACGAGCAACTGGGGTCCAGAAAAGCAAATAAGATACTACGCCGCGTAAGAAAAGGCAGGGAGAACTCATCTTTATTAATCAGTGTTTTGTTCTCCTCTGTATGTTCCGCATGGTGCCAGGCTCTCCAGCTCGAAAGGAGTACTGCAAAACTAACGGGGATTAGGGAAGGGCAGTTCACTTTAGAAAGGAGATGAGAAAGAAAGATACAATAGAAAGATGAAATTTAAGCAATGGCCTACAGAGAGGAGCTACGGACAAGAGCAGGGAGCGACTGGCCGGGAAATTCCCAGTCTGGCACAAAATGAACAAGGCAGCATTTAATGAAAATAAAAGGTGATTAATACTAAACTGGGTATAAGAAATACTTGTTCATGAATGTCCTTATCAGAGTATATCACCGATGCCAAAAATCTAGTATGTATCTAACACATCCGGGTTCTTAATAATTAGTTAATAATTAGTATAGAATTAGGACATTAGTATAGAATTAGGAGTTAGGACATTTCATACCAGAGAGCTTAAACCAAAATGAGAGCTCTTGACAGGACTTAACATCCATGCACCTGGAGAGGGGAAAGGAAGAACCCTCCATGTCTTCTTGTTGCAGAGGTCTCGCCTCTCTGCAGCATCTGGTGCTGGTCTGGCCATGGGGAGGAGAAGCAACCAGGTGGACCATAAGGACCTGCTCCAGATTGGCAATTCTTAGGCTCTCAGCTTGTCCCATAGTTGAAAGACAGATTATTATAATAATATAGGAGGTGAAATGAGGAAAACGTCTAAGAAAAGGAAGTACAGTTTCCAGTTTTCAAGCAGAGGTCAATAAACAGGGCAACTTCTTTTTTTGTGGTTTCATACAGCTTGGCAGGATCTTTATGGTGTTGGTATATCAAAAGATAAAGAGATTATGAAAAAGAACATGAAAGTGAAGATCTGAAGATCAGAATCAAAAAGTTTTCCTAAAGCTACTGCAATAGCACAGAAGTTTTATAATGGCACAAATATACCTCATTTAGGTTTTTGCAACTTCAGAGCTTTATCTTCCAAATTTCCACCTCACATTATACCTGACATGGTTTATGTGCCTTGCAATGCACTTCTGCACAGAGCTGGAGAACATACTGACGCAAACAGTGCAGCACTTGGCTGCTTCATCATATATATACTGTCCTGTTTTCGGCTGGGATAGACTTAATTGTCTTCCTAGTAGCTGGTACAACGGTGTGCTTTGGGTTTAGTATGAGAAGAACGTTGGTAACACACGGATGTTTTCGGTTGTTGCTCAGTTCTGTTTAGACTCAGTCAAGGACTTTTCAGCTTCTCGTGCCCAGCCAGCAAGAAGGCTGGAGGGGCACAGGAAAGTTGG